>CM041787.1:13556163-14770625 GCA_023375725.1 Nephotettix cincticeps | reverse complement strand
GCGCATAGCGCTGTATTTTAGTATACACAATAAAATGTCTCAATGTGGTTGTTATAATACGAAAGTACCCCCGTTTTGACTCATTTACTTCCACAAACCTTTCAAAAATCCTCTAGACCTGTGAAACTATTGTAGACTCTCGATTATCCACAGGGATGGGTGGGTGAGTGATAATGTAGAATTGAAATTGCAGATAAAGCAAACCTAACCTAAAATACACTGAAAGTATCAAAAACCATCGTGAAAAAAGTCCTTAATAACCTTTACTGAATGTTAAATTTGATAATGTGAAAGACTTCAAATAAAAATAATTACTTTTAATAAACACACAATTTTATAAACATTATTTTCACATTGGTAAAAAACATAAGTCAAGTGTACGCTATTATAGGTCTACTGTTGAAGTTGCTGTCTTTATTGGCTTTGAGGAAAAAAATTATTGATTTTGTTTCTAGACATTTCCTTCTTTTTAAACAATGGTTGACCTAACACAGTGAAGCATCATGTTCTCTGTCCAAGAAGTCCCCTTTGCATAATGGCAGGCAGTTAGTTAGTGTTAGATCAAGGGCAAGTGTGTCGCAGGCGGTCCCTATAATTTGCAGTTGCAAGGATAAATGTTTATGTGTTAACCTTTGATTGCCACAGCTGCTAATATTTTTACAGATTTCGGATAAGCCGCAATGTGGTTAATCCGCTGGTGGATATGCCGTAATGTGGTTAATCTGCAGGTGGATAGGCCTCAATGTGGTTAATCAACTGGTGGATAAGCCACAATGTGGTTGACCTGCTGGTGGATAAGCTGCAACATGGTTAATCCACAGGTGGATAAGCCACAGTGTGGTTAATCCGCTGGTGGATAAGTTATAATGTGGTTAATCTGCTGGTGTACAAGCCGCAACATGGCTAATCCGCTGGTGGATAGGTCACAATGTGGTTCATCCGCTGGTGGATAATCTGGAGCCTATTGTACTTGGAATGTTGGTAGTGAATCAAAGAATGTGTGTTGCAGGGGAACTGGCAGGGCCTCCTCCATCTTTGGCGGAACAGCTGAAGCAGGTGTTGGCCGAGAGAGAGCGGAGAGCGCAGTACCAGATGAACACCTCCACAACGTCCACGTCCACGGCTACGTCACTGGAGGAGGAGTTCAGCATGGCCGTCAACCAGGCTAACGCTAAAAGTAAGCGTATAAGCAACAAACAGTATCACTTTCCAGGAATTAAATTAGCACGCTTTAAATTTAGCACAGCCAGTTGGGTTATATTCACATTTGTATCTCAGACTACCACTGTGTTCCGGAACATGAGAAGAGAACTAGGCCACACTAGAAGCACTTGTGCAAACTGAAATCTCTTGGCACTAGTCCAGTTTGAAGGTTTCATGAACCTTTACTCTTTATAGTTATAATTTAATAAATTTACTTATTCTTTATTTATTCATGGTAATTGTAAATAGTCAGATATTTGTATTCAATTTGGATTGGAACATAAAACAGGTTTAAAGAAAAGTACCAGTTTTTTATTGTTCATTTGCCTGAGGATGGGGTACAGTTAAAGTTAAGTGTAGTCAGGATCTTGTGAGCTTACCTATTTAAAATGCCTAACTTGGTGGGTTGTGTTTGTTTATTTAAAAATTTAGTTTATTAAAAGAATTAGTTTGTTTCAAAACAGTGAAAGGATTAAAAAGACTCACTTTGTAAAAAATTTAATCTCATTTATTCTGCAGAAATAGAACATTTTCACGACTGGAATGTGGTTGTTTAGTGGTAGAGCAGGCAGTGAAAAATATTTTAATCTATTTTTATTATAAACACACATTTTTTAAATAATAATAATAGTGTTGTGATGCAATAAAATGTGTCTTCAAGATAAAAATCAATCCACTTCTTATTTGGTTGTTTGATAGGTTGAGCTGGGGCTGGTAAAACAAAATAGTCAAAACAGCGTTGACCGACAAGTGGTTCTGGTTAGTTTAGAGATGTTATGAAAGTTTTTACTGTTGCAGTTAAAAAGGGGTTCATTCCCGGGTCGCTGGGCTCGCAGTACCCCTGGCAGCAGAGTTCGCCCTCGTCCTCGGGCAGTGTGTCCCCGGGTGTCCTAACAGCTGACCCTAGTCCCTCCAAGTTGGGCTCTACAGGTCAGTGCATAACACTTTGGAGCCTGAGCTACTGGCACAGGTTTAACACGTTTGCTGCGGGCGGCAACGATTGTTGTCACACTAGCCTCTGTTAGCGATGAGTACTGTGCTGACGAGTACAACGGTGGAATCCATTCAGAGGGACGAGGATTCAAATCCCTACCATTAGTAATTCCAATTTGGCTTGCAAATGTGTGGTATAGTGGAGTGGAGGGCCCACCTTAAATAAACGGTGGCTGGCTTGGGTGGAAGTTGATAGCATTTGTAGGCTTAATTGAGATTGCAGTGGACACCTGTTTTGCTTTTATGGTTAGTAATTATAAGGGTGGGGGGCATGTTTTGTGTTTTTTTAATTTTTAAACTTTGTATTTTATGAAGTCAAAGAGTAAAGTGAAATCAAAGTCAAAAAATAAAAAATTCAAATTAGTTTCAATAGCTCCGCCACTCGGAGGGTTAAAAAATATTAAAACAAAAAAGTGTGCAGATTGGTAAAAGAACATCCCTAGGTGCGGGCGTAAATATTCGTTGCCGCGAAAAGAATGGTCGTAAATGCCGTCTTTTTAGTCCGGATGGCGTTTCTTCACTGTTTTTTTTTTACCAAAAGACATAAAAATGGTGAGTAAAAATAAAAACAAATTTAGTATATACCACTCTCTATTGCTCCATTTTAGGAGTGAACGTGTTAATTGGGACGTCGGGTTTTGGTTAATGAGACGTAAAAACTGGTGAATACAGCACATTGTCTCTTGGAGCCCCAATGTTAATCTTGAAAGTTAAAGTTAAAAATTAATACCTCGCTTACTATTTGAAATATTGTGATAAAACTTTTGAAATATTCTGATGAAAAGTTTTTTCCTGCTCATTACCATAGGCCTAGGGCCTGTGTGGTGAATTGAAGACAGCGAGGTGCCGTGGGTCACATAGGCTAGCCAAAGGTGACCACACACCTGGCACACCGATGACAGGTTATGAATGGGTTGATGGGAGTTGATGGGGCAATACTGGAATGTAGAGTATTGCCCCAACTCCCGTTTCATACGCAAGCTGTGTTCTTCCTACCTGCTTGCTCAGAGATAGAGTGTGTTTAATTACTTTGTGTATTGTGCAGGATAGATAGGTATGTTTTAATATTATTTATTTATTTTTTGACAATAGTAATAGAATGTATATAACTGAAATTTTAAATTTAAATAAAATTATTAGGAAGTCACTTAAAAAAGGAGACAAGTTTCTGCACATCCAGAAAAGTTGTGTAGGTGAAAACACAGATGGTTGGAAAAGTCCAAAAAGATAATATTGGTAATTAATAACCAAAAACATTTTGAGTTTCAAAAATCTACTAACAAGTAAATCAACTGAAATAATTAAAATGTAGTTTTGGATTTGTAGAGCTATAAAAACCAAACCAATAACTGTTTTAGACTCGAGCGATGTGTGGAGTCCTCCTCAGCCCTCTGACCTTACCTCTGCCATGCCCAGCGACAGGAAGTCGTCCGCACACATCTGGCACTCCGCCCCCGTCAGCGATTGGTCTAAAGAACAGGTCAACCACCTACTTCATTTTTTTAGACTTGTTTATGATTATGTTTTTACCTATACCATCACATATTTTAATTTAGTTTTGGAAGTTTTAGATGGTGAGTTTAAAAGCGATGTGTGTTTTGGAAATATGCAGTGGTTTATCAGGCCTATTGGTACGTTCAGATTATGACATTGAAAATTGGAATGAGAAAATTTCAAACTGAAATTTTTGTCTGTTGCGCAAAAAGCCTATTGTGGAGGATGAGCCTTGGGTCTTTGATCCTCCACTACTCAATATAATGATGAAGTGTATGGGTGTATGGAGAAAAACTTGGGAATAATAAATTTATAAAATTACGGACCTTTTACATCTAAAGTGGACAAATATAATGAACAAAAGATTCTTAGTGTTCTCAGTTTACATTCAGGGTGCCTTAATCCTAACATTAAAAACATTTAATCTTTCAGGAAAACTGGTGACTTCACTGTTTTAATCCCTGGCAAGATTAAATGTTAAATTATTAAAAGGCCCACTCTATTCTGGGGTGAGGTTCTTTAACCCCTTAACGGTTTTTGCCGACTTATTTTGTCCACGCAAAATTGCTTAAAAAGGTCCACTGACATCATACGTCATTCCTCGGTAAAACTACGTACTGTGTTGATATTTACTGTGTTACTTCGCTTTAGTTCAGTTTCCCACTACAATGTGTTAGTATTCACTTATGAACTGTTTCCTTATCACTTTATTTTCATTAAACGTGTCATAGATGAGTATAAAAATAAAAAAAATTGAAACCTAAACAGCTGCTCAGTTTGTTTCTATCTCGCAACCGGAGGGGTTCATTATTTTCGTGTTTCGTGACTAGTTCAATGTCGTGTGGTTAGTTTATTTACTTTTATGCTCTAAGATGTGTTTGTTTCTTTGTGAAATAAGATATAGTCATTAGTGCAAAATATGTGTATCCTACATAAGTAAAACTTTTGAAAGTACTGAAGTATTGCAGAAGACTAACTCAGATTTGATACTTAAAATATGTTTAATAAATGTTTTTACTCTTCTAACTTATAGAATAAGAATAAAAAAAAAATATATTCTCATTTTTAATATTAAAGTAAAAAAAAACCATTAAGGGGTTGGTAGATAACCGCCAGCAATAAGAGCAATAAACACACTGTCTGCCTTTAATTTTGCTTTGGGATCATGGCTCAGTGCTAAAGCCTTTTACTCGTTCAATGAGTTTTTAATTTTTAAACCTAGTTGTTTTATGGTTCAATGTGATTGTGTAGCTCTTGATTAATTAATTTATTCATAACTAATATATTATTTTTAAATGACCTTTGTAAATGTAAATATTTTGTATGTTAGGTCAATGATGATTCACACAATTTGTAACAATTTCTGTAAATACCACTATTTGATTTGATTTTAAATTTCATCCACCTCAAACTGACCAAAATTATTATTTATTTTTGAATAATTGAAAGAATTTCCTATTTCCATTTCAACATTAGTTGTTGGTTTGACTCTAATACAATTCAGTAGACATTTGGCACTGTGAATAATTAATCCACTAAAATTACTGTGTAATTTTAATTAATTTAATTACATTGATGACATAGTTTTGAGATTTACTCCTCAACAAATTGTTTTTTAGTTTTAAATTTTCTGTCATTTTTTTAATGAACTCATGGGAAATTTACTATTCTTGTATGTGTGGTGGTAACCTTGTTTCCTGTTCAGGTGTGCCAGTGGCTGATGGCACTGGGCCTGGAGCAGCATATTCCCAGGTTTCTCGAGCACCAGGTGAGCGGCACGAGCCTGCTGGCCTTGGAGTCTCGGGACCTCAAGAGCCTCGGGCTGGCCGGTGACGACAAGACCAGGCTCAAGAGGAAACTCAAGGAGCTCAGGGTGCAGGTCAGTGGAAGTGGCGAGAAAACGAGGCTTACCAATTTCTTTTAAAGGGTAGAAAAACCTAAAATGTAATCACCAACTCAATTTTTATTATTGTGATATATAGGTAGTTTATCTTAACTAGAGGTGTGCGGATATCCGAAAAGTCGGATCAGTTTCAGATCGGATCGGATATCCGGCTCCGATCCGAATGCAAAACAAGTATCCGAAAAAGTCCTATAAATATTCGAACTTTCGGATAGACTCGCAGAGTCCTCTGTCCAATAGTCAGCGGCAGCGCTGTTACTGCTTTTTCTGTTCCTTGTCACAGATATATCAGTGACAGAACCATAACGGTGACTTTGTCACCGGTACAAAAATATCGCATATCCCTATCGATAAGTAGATAGCCGATGGCAACAAGCTGACGTCGTCTGTTAAATCTTGGTTCTTTGTTTATGGCGATTCGTTTTTGTCATTTTAATAAATAAAATAGTTGCATCATAAAATAAAATTGAGAATTATTATTTATCAATCTATCCATAGTTTTACATAACTAACTTTAAGAACTGTTTATGTAATTTATTGGCGAATTATAAGGTTTCTGTTGATTTCATTCCGTGAATAATATGGTGTATATTAAAATTTGTTACTTTTCAATGCAGTAAAGTAAAAATTTTAGTTTTGTTGTTCAGCCTATGACGAATTTATGATTTTTATGTCCAATCTAATAACTTTGATAACATTGTATCGATTTTTTCTCATTTATTCTTAGATAAGTGCGATTCCACTGTGTAACAAACAGGGGTTTGTTACTTTATTATCGGACAAGTATCTGAATCCGAAACCGATCCAAACCCTAACTATCCGATCCAAACTTGAGCTATCCGATCCAAAAAAATTCACTATCCGCACACCTCTGATCTTAACATTGCATTTTTAATTTTTCCATTCTGGTTATTTTAAGATATGGAGGTAAAGAAGCGGTGAGTCACATACTGTTAACCTTTACTGGGTGGCTAGCGCCTTTAAATGCAGCCAGTATGTCTGCACGATGCGCCTAGCGCCTATAGACGCAACCAATCATTTAGTCACAATTACTGCGCTGTAGTTTGCGAAACAACCGTCAGAGTGCATGGTGATGTTGGTTTTGCCTCAATGCACTCACAAAACCAATATGGCAGCTTTGTTGCAATATCTAGTGACTGATAACCGTTCGTAGCTAGGCAATGGCGTACAGTATTCGTCTGCCTTTTACATTATTAAACGCGAGTTATTACGGCCAGCTGTTTTCACTTTCAGTAACCTTTTGGACATTTGTCGATGTGTGTTCATTTTCGTTGTGTTTTAGCAGTTAATAGTGTATAATTAAAAATTACGGAAAATTTTTTCCGTAATAGGTGGAAAAGGAGCGTCGGCAGCACGACAAGGAACGGAAAGAGAAGGAGCGGCTGCTCAAGAAGGCAGAGAAACTAGCTGAGAAGGCCAGCCGCAGGAAATAAAGTGATTCGGCAAGTACCGTAAGTTCAACACTCATTCATCATATTCGGAATTTGAATCTATTTTCAAAAAAAATCTGAAAGATTTTCAATTTTTCTAGGTAAGAGGTTGAGATTCAAAGATGAGGCATCCTCATTGATGACCACTTCGTGCTGAATTTCTTTAGAAATTACCAAATTAAAATTTAGTACTGTATTTAATATTTTAATTTTGATTGTTCTAGTTTCACTTAGTCCACTATGATGATAATAAATATTTAAATTTACAGCGTATGTAACTGATTGTTGTCATGTTATCAATGTTATCAATTCTGTTGGTTTAAAAAATTCTTAAAATAGGAAGGGATTTTTGCCAGGCTTTGGCCCAGCAGCTTTAATAAAAAAATATTCTATTTTTGTTTTTCTATATCTACAATGTTTTCAGTAAGATATTCTGTGTTGAGTTCCAGTTAAAAAAAAAATTGATATTTTCCATTAGACATATATCACTGTTTATCACGTTCCTTGCAGGCGAACACGATTGTGATGTCCCCGAAAGATCAACTGCCCATTTTCACTCGTTTCAGACATTACGCGACCTTGAAAACTCGAATGCACTAGTACTGTAAGATAAAGGCGTTCTGTCAGCTGTTGACTGTGAGTTAGTGAGGTTTTACCATATTAAAATTGTTTGGTTCTGAGTTTCAGTTTCATTCCTTATCTCCTTCTACCTGACTTTTTTCTCGACAATCATTTCCTTTTTCACATTTTCTTATTTGTCATTCCTTTTTAACATATAATGATCATCATAATAAGACTTAAGTATTTCCTTTTAATTTTTCCTCTTTGCCCTATATTCCCTGCAGGTCCATAGTCATTTCCCCATTACTTTCCTTGAAATTATTAGGTTTTTTAGAGCCAATGAAAATGTGAGGAACTTATCTCAGTGATAAATCTAATGGTATTTCATAATGTTTCAGGAAACCAGTTAACAGCATCACGTGGACTTCCAAAGCCATGGACATAGCTCGCCGATCATATCATGGTTTTATATAATCGTTTTAGTGGAAGTGTAGTATAGTTAGAGCAAGTGGAATATAGGACTTAGTAGCAACATTACGTGTTCATCTATAGGTGTTAAACTTGTTTATTATCGTCCTAGAGTTTCGTTACAATGGCTGAGATGATTACGTCGCTGTTTAACGATACTGCCATCGAAATGTCAAGTGCAATGTTTTATATCGGTGCAATTTGTCTCTTATTTATAATCGAATTGTGCTTTGCAGTACAGTGAGAAATATTTGAAATTATTTATATATTTTTTCTTATTAGTTCCTATTGTGATTCTTATTTATTTATTTGCAGAGAAGTGAAGATCAAAAACAAAAGTGTTTGATGTCGTCTTTGCTGTTAATGAATGTCAATTCATTATATGTAAAATGCTTGGGTGTGATTCATTAATGAGGGAATAAACTTAAAACAAACATTTACTGAGTTGTGGGTATATATTTACATACCTTACAGTGATTTAAATGTGTATTAGTGTGAAAATATCATATTCACATTAGATGGTAAATATTTTGTTTCATTCGTACCTGGGTAATACATAAAAATTGTTTTGAAATTTAAATTGTTTCAACAGTGTGTGGCGTTCAACTGAAAGAGAAAACTGTTGTTTAAGAACTGATCTAATTGTAAAACCAGGTCAGCCGTTTTAGATTATGAGAATAGTTATTGTATTTTAAAGTTAGTTATTGATTTAAATTATATCTCTTAAATATGAAAGAAGAAATACAGATAGAACCTTTGGTTTTGAAAAATATAAATTTAAATACTTTTGTAAAATAACTTAATCACCTTACTGAGTTTGACTAAAAATGTTAAACATGAGTACTCAACTCAGAGTTCTCATGATTATTTTATAATGATTTAAAAACATAAACTTAAATGTTGAACATTTGTATGTTTAATGAAGCATCTAAAAAATAAAGGTTTTTTATTATAGTGATCTCCATTCAGACATTCATAATTTTTTTAACTAAACAAAAACCAATTTTATAAAAAATTACTTAGTTTTAGCATTTTTATGTTTATTAATTAATGTGAATTTCAAGGTCTAAATTATTTTCAATACCTAATGTTTTGAAATGCTTCTAAGTTGTCACAGATTAAGCTCCATAGATTTGTTTATTGATCAATAAATGTAAATTAACTTTGTTAAACTTCAATCGCTATGTTAATTTCGTTAATTTTCCGCTAATTGCTGAGCAATTATAAATATTCTGCTCTGCAACTGTCTCATTTTAATGTTTTCAATTGTAGAGATTTCAATGTTTTAATGTTTTTAATTGAATTTTTTTATTTATGCCTACAAAATACCTTACTGAACTGGTAATAGTTTCCCAGATTAATATTATCTGAAATTTTGTTTTTGAAATTTAACAGATTATTTTTAATTTATAGGCATGTTGGCATAGTATCTGAATGACTTAACATTAACTCCATAACGGTTTTTTGCCGACATATGTCGGTACCTGACTGCGCAGCTGTATGTTTTCTTTTCGTGACCGGCAAGGTTCATTAGCGTTATGTTATTATTGGTTTTATGAAGTGTTGTTAGTTTATTTTACGGTTAGGCTTTTATAAGCTGCCAATAATTAGTTTTATAAGTTCATAACTAAATTAGAGGCTATTATGGTACCTTACAAAACATCCAATAAGAATTTGATTTTAAATAATATGCACTTTTGGGACTTTTAAGGTCAAAAAAGAAACCGTTAAGGGATTAATGAACAGGCAATTAAATGAAATATTGTTTAAAGTATTTACGGCTGTCCACCCTAAGATATTAGCCAATTCAGCCCAAATTTCACTCTGTATTTTTTTAGCTTTTACTAGTTAGCAATATAATTTTCATCCAAACTGTATTTGGTGAATAATTTTTCTTTATTTGTACCTGAATAATACTGCAAGAAGCAGTAGTGCGTACAATTTTACCCATGTAAAAATTTCTTATTAATATAGATTATACTTTATCATCCGTGTCAAGGCTCTCACCTCCTCTTGACCTGTCCCCAGCTGTGACCCAGTGACCCATGACATTTAACTCCCTGGTCAGTTTGACAGTTTGAACATTCCGTATTGCTCAAGCTGGCAGTATTTGATTCCATTTAGTTGGGACCAACCCATCCTTATCGTTCATGCTCACATCGATTAATACAAGTTTCACTTTGTAAATATGCTTGACTGCATTGTGATATTTTCATAGTATTAAGTTTTCCTTTGTTAAATCTTTGCTGAGAAATACACATTATCTTCATATATTTTAGTTTTTAATGCTTGGAGTCCCTATTAAATACCTTGTACTTTGGGTTTTGTGAATAATGTATACTTTAAATTATACGCTCTCCTTTTTAAATAGCTCAATCGTATACGATATTATTAGTACGTATATTTCTACATGTGTGTAGTTATTTTACTTTAAAACGTTTTAATTAAGTTATCATGTTGGCGTAAAAGTCTGTGTTACATAATTTTTTATATTGTAAATAGTTTTATGGGTTTATTTATGATCTTGGGGGTCCTATGATCTTGTTTGATTTACAAAAATATGATTATTGTTATGTTTTTATTGATAAGCCTTTTTTTATATCAGGGAAAACGTCTATGAAAAAACACTTATGTAATTTTTTTTCATAATGTTCACAATCATGTTTTAACAAACAAATATATCAGTGAACTTCACACTAAACGTTTTCAGAATATTCATATATTTCTTTATATAACTTATGGTAACCTTAAATTACTGAAGATTACCATTACATAGATTTAATGTGATACAGATTAAAGAATGATATTGTCATAACAGTTTTTGTTTTTAAACTTAAATAATTTAACTTTTTATCCAGAAGAAATGATTTTGTTCAATTATTTTGGGTCCAGTTTTGTTTAAATTTCAACTGTAACTCTCCTTACTTCAACTTTTTCACCCCATTCCCCTTTTACACTTTTCTTCCAAGTAGCACAAACTGTTTTTTATTAACACGTTCACGGCTTAACCTATTTTTCTGAACCACTCTTCTTGTCCTAAAATATACTCACCATGACGAGTAGTTAGCGAGATAGCCGCTGCCGCGCCTGAGCAGCACCGTCCAAGAGAGCTTATGCTAACATGATACTGTAAAATGTTCTACTATCGTCTAGTGCTGGCGCAAGTTTTAAAGTTCTAGCTCTTATCCTGTAGCAGTAATATGCCATTGAAACATGCACTACTAGATGGCAGCAAATGCATCCATGTAGCTATGAACGTCTAACCATCACAGCTTAATTGTTAGCAATAATCTCTTAACCAAACTTGTTCAGAGAGATAAAGTTACAGCAATTACTGTTAAATAGTCCAAAATTTTGAAGCTCAGAACAAGAATATTTTACTAGCTGAATTACATGATTAGGAGTAATGGAGCTTCTCTACTCAAAAAGATTGTTCAAGTTTCACGTCTAAATCAACATTTTAGTTATATTACATTATCATTTAAATGATTTATACATACATAAAGAAAGGCTAACAAAAAGAACAACTTAGGTCTAACATTTTCAATTCATTATCATAAGTTATTTTAAACAATGAACGTTCAATTTATTTTATTTCATTCCTGGATACACTCAGGAGAAATATTTGTTTAGTTTGTTAAACAGGGTCTTTTCCATTCTTATTATAAAATAATTTATTATTTCTCAAACAGTATTTTTTAGAAAGATTCTTTTTATCAAACGAACACAGCTCAATAACTACTGCAAAAGCTCAATGTTTAATTTGGAAAACTCTTCATAAGAAATGTGTATTTTTCAGCTGAGATGGTTGTAGGCCTAACCCTTTTTGTAATCAAAATATTGTCAATTTGTATTATTATAGCATTAACAAGTTAATTATTTAAAATTTGTATATTAGTAATATAAGTTGTAACAATTTTGTTAGGTTATGTTGTCTGTTGACCCAGTGTGTATGTGTGTTTTTATATATTGTATTGTACTTAGCATTTATCATGTATTATTTCTCAACTTTACATAACATAAATTATTAAAAGATTTTACAAAATGTGTTTTCCTTTTCTTTATACATAGTTTTCTTGCTCCAAACTACATGTTTTATAGCAAATTTATTAATTGTGGGATGATTGTGCTTGAAAAAAGTATTTCATTGAAATCTAAAATAATTACCTATGTTAACACTTTTATTATTTAAGAAACTAATTTATACTTTTTAATGAAATACTTTTTTTACCACAAACAAATTGCTATGAAATGGGTGCCTGGAGAATATGCTTTTAAGTTTACTCATTTAACTAGAAAACATCAATAAAATTATTGATTCCAAGAAATGATAAAATCATTTGTGCTCTACCAGTAACAAATCCTGAAAAACACCAAGGTATGTTTTCTCATAGTTGAAGAGTCCAGGGCTGTCAGAAATTGCTTATTTCCTGAGTAACAAAATGTATTGTACAGAGTAGTATTAGAGTATACAGTAGAGTGTCGAAAATCCGGACGTGAAAATTCCGGAACGTCTAAAATATGAACCACTCCACAGGTTTTTGCAGCGCCATATTTTAAAATTTTGCGGGAGAAACTGCCAGCGTGGGGTGGCGGATGAGTGGCGCGCCCAGCCAGGAGAATGACCTCCAGTGTGTCTATTTTTAATTTGGTGACTCAGCCTTATTTATACCTTACCCCTTTAGAGACAGTGATATCATGGTACGAAATGCAGCCTGAATGCAGTCAAGGTCAGCTGATGCTTCTTAAAGGAATGAAGGACTTGGCTGCCAGGAAAAGTATATCAAAGCTAACACAACCAAAGATTATCATCTTTTATTATGTACAATAGAACAATTTTACTGTATTGTATATAGTGAATTTGTTTGTTTCCTTACATATTTTCCAAGTAACAAACTTCAGTAATGCACATTTAATATACGTAAGTACTAAATAAGTTAAATAACATTATTTTATTTCATTTAACTTTATTCTAGAACTTCACTATCAATGCTGTAGGCCTACTTATGTGTTCAAGAGGTATTTGTAGGTAATGTTTGAAAATCCGGACAAATTGATAATCCGAACTACCTACCAAATGGTTCGGATTTTCGACACTCCACTGTACTTTGAAGGTATTACACGTACCTGCTAGCTTGGGCCGGCAGCCAATTCACAAGTACAAGGTACCAAAGGTACATTAAAACACTTTTGTTAATGAAAAAATTAATTATTGACAAGATTATTTGGTTTTTCAATTTCACATTGCATAGTAATGTAAGAATAATGCATGATTGACATCAAAATAATTCGTAAAGGCCACGTTAAGAACGAGAGAAGGTGGTGACGTTGCCTGGCCACCCAACCTAGTGCCTAGTTCAGTTGCTAGAATTTAATCAATTTGCTAAGGACCACAGAGCAGTGAATTGTATAGTCGGTAATGTTTTCATCTCTTTTGATTACAGTGAATTAAACTAGAAAATCATGATTACAACTGTCTTCTCCTTCTTTTATTTCTGGAAAAAGGAGACAGAAAGAGAAAAATTCATGTTCATCCTATTCCAGTTACCATATTTCTGAAATAAATTTAATGAAAGAGAAAGAGGCTCAAATAATCAAAACATGTTTGAATTAAGTAATATTTGTTGTAATAATAATGATGTCAAGTCAAATAAACCTCTTTTCTCATTTTGTTCGCCTTTTGTTTGCTCTCCTTTCTTCTTTTTTGTTCCTATATATCTTTGACTGAATCAAATGATGAAAGATACATTTTTTCAACTGGTATCGAGATACCAAACAACACACAACACAGCAGCGTGCGCAACGTATACCAAACGATATATTTTGAACAAGCGGCGACGTGTGACTGGTGACAAAAGTTTAATAAGCTACATGTGCTACAACGCACCGTCGTCATTATTGGTGGTCAGTCGTTTGCCAAAGTGTGGTTACGTCGTTGGCAACCCTCGTATAATAACATCCATATGAATCTATGCCCCACGACAGCTGAGTAGCCGGTTTCGTCGCTGACGACGTGGCCAAGCCATCTCATCTAATAGGCGTCTAATGGTCGTGTTCAGCGTTTAGCTGCACTAACAAGTAGCACCCAAGGTAACTAGAAAGACAGGCTCTTTCCAGTTACCACCTTATTTATAGCATCGGTAAGTAGCAAAAGGAGATACGGTATATGCAAACACCCAATCACAATTCAATTCCGTTTCGGGATGTTACCAGAATTTTAAAGTGAATCCGGTAACTAACGCTGGACTAAGGTAGAAAAAGTGAGAAAATCGTCTACATGATGCCAATTGAATAGACAGTTTTCCCGAGCAACTGATTTTAGCAAGCTGCCGCTCCGAAGTCTGAGATCGAAAGACTTTAATCATAAAAAATAAAGTTGTTTGTATATTTTTCTATTTTAGTGCTGTCGCTAACTGCAGTCGGTTGACCTGGACAACTTATCTTCAATTGATAACGTGTAAACGGGCCTTAACTAACAATATACTATAAAGTTCTAGTTCTAGTTCTGGTTCTAGATGGCGTGCTTATACAAAATTAACAATGCAAATTTTCAGGCCACATTTGATGTTAATTGTTTTAATAATCGCTGAGATGAAAAATTATCATAGCTATAAAGCTATATGATTATAGATTAACGGAAGTATTTTACTTTTACCATAGTTTTAGTTTTACTACCCCTAGTCTCTGATATGATCATATTTCAAAATTAAATTTTGATGAGTTACACTTAAAATATTTTTTACAAAAATAAACCTATAACAAGGAACTATAGTAGTGATAGTAGAATATGTTATTAGTGGTGGCAATACCGGCCATTAACACTCATTTCCAAGTTCCGAATAACCGAAGGTTGAAGGACTATCTATTCACAATACAAAATAATTGTATTTATTTCCCTGTGGGAAATAGGTTAGATGATGGATATGTTTTTATTCGGTATATTTATCTACAATCTGTTACATAAAATTTATCAATAAGTAAATGAGATGAAAGAATTTGAAATTGGTTGTTAGTCACAAACCATTGAATGAACTAAGATTATTATAAGGATATCTAAAGGGAATGTTTTCAATTCATCTAAACAGCTGCTCTTATAACCATATGTCCGCACTTCCGTTAAAAAAATCCGCTGCACTTTTTGCGTTTCACAAAAATATGCTAACTAAGCTTAGGCTTCACACATGAGTGTGCGCCGCACAGTTGTATTTTGTCTGTCCAGTTTGTGGATCAGCTATCGAAATGTTAACTTCACGAAGAAGAAAGTTTTAGCGATGTACTTGCTGTGAGATGCGAAAAAAAGAAGGAACAGGATTTTGATCATCCACTGGCTCAAGAACGACAAACAACTGGCTACTCAGTTTTATTTAACTATAGCCCTGACAGATTTCTATAATTTTGTTCTTGTTTCTATCTTTGTATTCTTAGACTTGAAAGTTGTCTTCGACATGCATAATTAAATTTCCACGTCAAGTATTTTGAATAAATACTCTGTCTTGCACTCATTTTCACCATAAGATGAACATTAATTCATTTTCACCAAACATTAAAAACAAACAAACAAAACACTTTTTACAAATTTACTCTCTATGGCATCGCAGACTGACGGAACATCTCGCCAACGTGTGAATAACCAATAAGAATAGACCAAGTCGTGGCGTGGCCGCCGCATTTAGGGAGTCGGGAATCTCAGCGCCACTCTATCACTTCGTTTAAAAGACTGATATACTCCCATAGCCCAACGCCGGATTTACAAAATACTATAACCTGTGAGCTTAGACATATCCATCCATGTCAATAAATATTAGAGTTGCCAATTCAATAGGCGTAGAATTGTTGGCAGTCCAGCTGTAAATGGCCAAAACGTCAAAAATACCTACCGAGCTGCAAGCTGCTGTCAGCTGTCATGTCAGTCAGTAGTAAAATAATGATTGTTATTTCAATTTCACCAACGCTAGTGAATTCAAAATAAAACTGGCTAACTCTAAACTAACCTAGCCACTGGAGTTGCAGCTACAATAATTTACTTCATAACTAAAAGTTCATTATTTTAGAAAACTTGAAATTAAAAACAATTTGAAAACGCATTCATATAGGTAAAATGTCATCGGAAAGTGATGATGAAGATTTCGTTTCTTATGGAACGCCTCTCGAACCACTAGATGAAGGTTAGTATCATATTAACATTTCAGCCTATTTGATTTCTAAAGAGGATGATTAACCCCCGGAGAAGATATTGCTAAAAACCCTCAATGCTGAGGTTATGCGACAACGTATTTATAGGTTATGACTGGGATGGTGGCGACCTGTAATCCAGCTACTTGGAGGTCACGAATTGTGGATAGTTGTGAGCGATGGTCGGTGGGTGTAGTGTCCTCTTCTGTGGATGAATGTCCGCCCTATTGAATATTATGTTAATCTGCAAAGACCATCGTCATATTTTGACTAGTTTGTATTACAGAGGCAGTGGTTCGGATTCCACGTCAAACTGTTTTGCCATTGTTTGCATTGTTTTTGTCTATGCCATTGACCGCAGGGCTAATTAACAGTTCTGTCTAAGGAACGTGTCAGCCTTAGTCAGTAACAAAACTACAAGATCGCGCCACAATCATCCTACACTCGTTCCTCATTCATACTTGGCTTAAAATATTTACCTTGTGGTACAGTTGCCATTTCAATAATCTAATCTAATCTTGTATTTCTAACTCATTTGATCTATAAGGAATAAATAAAAAAAGCTAAAACCCTCGCTGTAATATGCGAGTATTTAAAAAAAATGACTGGATGTGGTTTCTGTAATCCAGCCACTTAAAGGTCACAAATTGTGGATAATTTAAATTTTTTTTTTGATAGTGAGTAGGTCGGTGTGTAGTCCTCCTTTTAGATTATGTCCAAACTATTGAATATTATTAAAAGAAGAATCCTATATTTTGACTAGTTTGTATTACAGAGGCAGTGGTTCGGATTCCACGTTAAACTGTTTTGCCATTGTTTGCGTTGTTTTTGTTTATTCCATTGACTGTTGGGCTAATAATTAACAGTTCTGTCTAAGGTACATGTCAGCCTTAGTCAGTAACAAAACTACAAGATCGCGCCACAATTACATTTTTTTATTTTAAAATTGGCTTAAAATATATTGTGGTACATGATTTCAATAATCTAATCTAATCTTGTATTTCTAACTCTGATCAAAATAAAATACACCAAATTAAAAAGGAAGAAAAGCCTCCCTTAACAACGTACTCAACATAACCGTTATAAAAATATAGGAAGCAAACCGTACTTTGAATCCAATGGGCTCCTTAATGACATTTGATCCATTATCAAAGGCCACTCAAAAACTCTGTTTTATGCTTTCATAAAAGAGCAAGCATGCTGATAGCAGCGCGATAAGCCGTAACCCTCCTAGCCAAAGCAAAGCGCACATAGTTCTTGCAGCATTCAGGATTGGATTTAATCTTTTCTTAACACCGTGGATGGTAGAGGGGTAAGCGCCACGCTCACTTTACATTTTATGTTTCTTCAAAACATGGAGTTTGTAATATATTGGTCTGAAATTAGAAATAGCTTTTTTTTTGGATTTCAGTAGTGGGGGAATATGTGAATACATGAGGTGTTCATGAGTTATACTAGCTTACAGCAACTAAAAAATATAGTGTACCTTAAGATGTTTTTTTAAATTGTTGGATATGTACACCGATTTATCATAATTTTCATTTCTGGATTGAAGCCGGAATGATTTTTGTTGTTATCTATTAAGGAATATAAAAGGATTTTGTGATTTTTTTAAGTTAATTGAGTTATTATCTTAAAATTTTTTGGTTTCAATTCAGCAACGTTTATTATTTTATCACCAGCATTATCTAGCCTCGGCTATGCCCAAACTCTTTAAACCATTTTGTTTTGATAAAAATGATTTTGTGTGTAAGTCTCAGAATTTCATATAGGCTAAACTATAAGACTTATAAGTCATCAATGGAAATCCTAATTTAACATTTTGGTTTTAAACCTACCTTTACCTGTTTAAGGATGTTTCTTACTTAGGACAGTGTTTAATGTGAAGTTATGTATGTGTTTACACGATTAAGTTTTTTTGTTCTATTAAGATACAATTCCAAAGAAAAAGGCCATAACCATAGAAGAACAAGTTGCTAAAGACAAACATGGCCGACGGCGATTTCACGGGGCCTTCACCGGTGGATTTTCAGCGGGATTTTTTAACTCCGTTGGATCTTTGGAAGGGTGGAAACCATCTCAGTTTAAATCATCAAGGTCCTTAAAATCAAAGTCGCAAGTTCAAAGACCCGAAGATTTTATGGATGATGAGGTCAGTAGCCTTCTATATCTCAAATATTTTATTTTTATAGTTTAAGGTACGGTAGTCCAATCAGGTTTGTTGGTTGTTGGTAAATTTTTGTGTTGATAAAATTTTTTCTGCATTATTAATCAAAGAATCAAGAATGAAGCATCATCCCTAATTAGTAAAAAAAAAATAGTTTATTTCTCAAATATGCCATTTTAAAGTTGTGGAGTGCTGGCGATGTACCTACTTTTAATTATTCGTTAGTTATAGACTATTTGAAATTGTAAGGCTTGTAAACTTAATTATATCACAAGGCCAGCATAAGATAATTAATACTGTTAATTAATAAGATAATTGTACTGACTCTAAAGCTCAGGAACACACTGGCCCAGTAAGTCAAAGGTTGCTGGATTATAACTAATGGCTGGCAACTCCTGTCAGATCATAACCGGCACCTCTGCCTAGCTTATGTGACAGTAGCTGTTACGTTACCTTGACACTTGACATAAGATTTTTGATTTTTTTTTTTTTTAATATTTTTTTTGTTTTTAAACTTTTAACCAGTCTCCAGTGTTCAAATGTAATTAATGATAGCGTTCAACAGGATATGGATGAGTTTGGTATAGCTCCAAAAGTTCTGCGGCCCAAGGGAGATTACAGATCAGAGGAAGGGTCCAGTAGGAAACGTCAGCTTCCTGTGTTCTCTGACGGCCCTATTCCCGGCACACCAGTACTGAGGAGCCTCATTGAACCTGTCAGGTAAAAGGCTAATTACTTTCAGAATTTTAATTTTAATTAGTTCAGAATTCTGTAAACTGATAAGGTAGGAAGTTTGTCAACATTAAAGTAATACTCAAAACAAAAAATATACCGTACTTTAATTTTAAGGTAAACTCATACACAAAAAATCTTTGACTTTCTATTCTTATTGAATATGACAAACACAGTCAGTGTGAAAGTAAGAAATTTCATTATGAAGTCCCATATTGTGAACAAACAACACGATTTAAATTTACAATGGTTCTAAAATAAAAACCACTGTTATGAAAATGATACGAATAATTTCATTTTGTTTTTTGTACGTTAGTTATGATCATAGAAAAACACATTTTCTATTGATGGAATCTAAGCAAGTGTTTTTACTACAGGGAAACAATTGGAATTCGATTATTGAAAAGAATGGGATGGAAACCTGGCCAAGGTGTTGGTCCAAGACTTTCAAAGTCTGAAAAGTTAGCCTCCAAGAAATCAGTAAATCAAGTAAAAATTTATGGATGTGCTTTACCTAATGAAGAAACACTTCGAATAGAAGCACCAGATGATTCAGAGGATGATGATGAAATTGATCTGGATGTGACTTTTGCCCCTGATGATTTTGATCCATGGATTGTCAAGCCTAAAGAGGACTCATATGGTCTCGGCTACTCAGGTCTTGATAGGAGACCTATCTTGTCGTCTCATATTGATTTGTTTGGACCTCCTACTTCCTCTCTGGTCATGAAGGAAAAGAAGAAGAAAGTCAACATTCGGGGACAGGTATGTCAATTCATTTTAAATGTGTCAAAATAATAATTATCTATTTTTATCCCCCAAATATTCTGGCTGGATAATGAGGTAGTGGTGAGAGTGCCCTTTTATTGATATGATGGTTCCCGGTTTGATCCTGAGTAAAGTCTTGACTCAGTTTAGATATGATCAGACATGGAAACAAATGTCTTAAGTTTATCAGGAATATAATTTCAATTTCTTTTCAAAGAAAAGTAGCTTAATCAACTAGTCTTTTTTAGTTACAATAACTTAGATTAATTCAGTAGATGTGAAAAGCAACTTAACCATAAAAGCTTTTAATGGCTGATTGTAATAGTATGTGATTGTTTAATTTGATTTAATAGTTTCAATCAGTATGAAAAACCTTTTCATTTTTAGAGTTAGTAAAATTGATTATTAATCCAGGCATTTGGAGTAGGCGCCTTTGAAAGGGAAGATGAGGACATTTACGCCACGGAAGACATGAGCCAGTACGATTTTGCCCTTGACACTCCACAAATGCTGGCTGAGAAACGACAGCAAGAACGCAACAAACAGCGGACGTCTGCAGCGCGATCTGGTTCCTCCGATGTCTTGGAAGGTATGTTGGAAATTGCAGTATGTGAGAATAAAATTGTGCTACTTAGAAAAGGTATGTAGTAAGTTTTGAGCAACTACAATTATATAGTCATAAATTTAAAAGATAAATAATGTAAAATACGTATTAATGGATGAATGTACAGGTGTGAAATGTACAGGTATGGATGAATGTAACCCATTTTAGGATTATTACCCTAAAATGGGTTATTACCCTAATTTTAGGGTAATAACCCTAAAATGTGCTCTACAAATAATCTGGAATTTTGCTTTTCCTGGAAAGTTTTAAAAAACTTGCTTCTCTCTAAACGTCAAAAAAATTTGTATTTATTATTGTTACATCAAGGTAATTACAGGAAAAGTATTTTGAATTAATGCAATTCTAATCTGGTGCCTGCAGGTTTTGTCCTATCATCAACTCCATTGGTGCGCAAGTCATATCCACCTCCCCCTCTGCCCCCTGGTTTCACTCCTCAACACGTGGTCAAGCCCAGTAGGTTCAGTAGTCCCAAGGTGCCCGACAAGGTCGCCGGTAAGAGACTGACTGCTGCGGAGAGAGCTGTTCTTGTGAACGAACCTGAAGTTTCCTCTACCCCAGTCCAAGTAAAAGTGATTTTGTACATTCTCTTATTTATTATATTCATTTTTTGTAATGGACTAAACTAAAGTGTTTTCAATGTCAACTGTATCGAACTGTACAATAAACGTATATAGTCATTCTGTCTATCTGACAGATCAATTCCCCTTACTTGCGATGCTGGCACATGACTAATGTAAATAGCGGTTGTGTGTCTCAACTACCTTTCTTTGTAATTCAACTTTTAATTTCTTTCACAGGCACAGACTCTACCAGAGGTGGAGAGGACCACAACTTCGTTCCGTCCTTTTGTTGCCGATCCTGAGAAACAAGAAAGATATGAGAAGTATCTCACTCTTTCCAAACAGGGGCAGACAGGTTGGTCTCTATAATACTTATGTTAGGTCTATACCAATATACTAGAATTTACACCAAATTGAGCAAAGTAAACAAAAATTCCAAATAATGTAGCCTTAGTGTCCTAGAATTGTTATCTTTGACAAATTTATTTAGTAACTAAGGTAAATTTTAGTAATTAAGTCTGTGTGACCCTACTGTGTTGCGAGAAATCTCGTCAGCCGCCTGGTAAGAGTTAAAACAATAAATTATAAATGACATTTAGGTAAACTTAATTAACTAAAATAGGAATGTTATAGTGGTATTAACCCATTCCCGTCTGAATTTCTGTGAGACGCCTGAGGCCCTCCGTCTGAATTAAAATCAAGCCTTTTTACTGTGACTGTGCCTCACTACTAGCTTGAAAGATTTAACAGTACTTCATAATTGATAATGTTTTGTTTTCTTTATGGTGTTTATTGCATATATTATATTCATTACTCTACCAAAAAAATAATTATTACTATACTTTTTAAGAAGAAATAGCTCAACCAAGGGGGGAAAAAGAACTACGTTAAAATATAAGCAGGCAAAGCACATTGTTTGTTCAGTTGCGGAGGACATGCAATGTATGTTGATCGACAGGAATGGGTTAAAGGTTATGATTCTTTAATTTAATCAAGGGAAAAAGTATGTGTCAGTCCGCTGATACCATTTATTTAGCTTGTACAACTCCTTATTTTGTCGATGGAAGATAAGCTGAAAGATCTGCAGCCGTTCAAAATGACTGAGTGGGAGCGAGAGAGGGAGAGAGTGGAGTTTGACCAGGCAGCAAGGCTGTACCGTCCACTCAGCGCTGCCTTTAGTGACCGCTTCGTCCGAGCCAGTGTGGCTGACGACGCCACGGACCCCATGGTGCCTGTCGCCAGGACCACGGACGCCGACCAGGACGTCAAGGGCGCTGCAAAGCTCAAGATGTTCGGCAAGTTGACGAGACGCATCACTGATTGGTCGCCTCACAACACTCTGTGCAAGAGGTTCAATATTCCGCCACCCAGGTTTGTTTACATCAAGTTTTTAGTGCCTTTTAACCCTCCTAGTGTCATGTATAATTACCCTTTGGTGGCAAGACATGTTTTGCTATTTTGCAATGTTTAGCCAGAAAATTCATAAAAAATTACTAATAAAATACCAAATTATATATCAAATTAGTCAGCATAAACTAATATATGATATAAAAATATAGAAACAAACTTATTATAATTTTTGAATTCGTGTTACTAGTAAAAATTATGGAAAAAAGTTAAAAAAATTTTGCTATCACTGAAAACATTTTATTTGTAGCTCTAAGCACAACCCAAGATAGCCACTTTGTTCTAAATTTAATAAGGATTAAGAATATTTATATATACATGAACAGGCTTGTACAAACAATTAAATATTTACAGTTTATTTTCCACATATCTCATTTTCAAACAAAAACTTTTTCATAAACAGAGTTGCCATCTAGGGAAAGTCATCAATAGAAAACTTGGAGTTTACAGTTAACGAAACTATCGATTTCAATCCGGATAGAAAACAATATAAACAAATTGAGTGTCTATATGTAAACTCTACACCATTGATACGGGCAAGCCGATCACTACTCAGAGGGGGTGAAGACATTGACACGGCCGTGTCGATTGCCACTCGGAGTGTTAATTTATATTTTACTGTGCTTAACAAGTGATATAAATATACTTCCATATTGTACAGTGTGTTATAGGAAACAAAAGAACAATTAAAAACGTTACAAAAATTCATCGGCATCGTAATAAATAATATTTAATACAAACTAGCACTATTTATATTCCTTACCTTACCTATGTGGTCCACTGAAACCTCAGTAGGTTTTTGGCATTGCCAACAACAAGTCTCCCATCTTCTCCTGTCTTCCATTCAATCCATCTCTGCTCTTAGCTTTTCTACTTACATATTTACATACATATAAAAAATATACAGTCTCAATACATATGCAAATTCCAGTTCTTTGCATGCAGCTTAAGGTCACATCATCCCATAAAACCCACGTAAAAATTCGGTTTTTCTACAAAAGGGAGGGGATGAGTTTGGTAACTCTCTCAAAAGTTTTCAACTAGGTTATTTCAATCTAAGAGGGGAAAACATGAATCATTTCCCCGATACCAAAGGTAATAATTAATTCTAAAGGGTAGGCTCTAGGCGATATAATACACACCAATTAATTACACAAGACACTTAGCCTTAGACACTTAGACACTTAGTTTTTTTTAATATTAAGGTTGACTCTTTTTAAAGATTAAAAATGTGTTTTAAAATACCTTTTCTTAGAAATATAACTCCTAAGCAAAGTTTTTTCTTTGTATTATTTTTTTGTGATTAGCAGAAAAACAAGTAGAAACAGTTGTTTATGTTAATGAAAAAAAAAGTTCAGTTAAGGCCATATTTTTCTTAAGACCTGTTCATCTTTTATCTTGACAAGAATTGTTCACAAGTTAGAGTTACTTCTACCTGGCTTTTTTAGTAATTTATTTAGTTTGATTATTGGAAAAGCAATCATGTACACAATACATTACAGAAACCGCCAATCATTTTTAAAATGGAATTTTATGTTGTTTTTTTTTATTAAGAAAGTAATCAATCTTACGTTTGTTTTTAGAGGTGGTGGTCCATCTTTGCAAGCGAAATCATCACGGCCAAAATTTTCAGTATTTAATTTTTTGGATGCCGCTCCATTTAACCAACCAGCCTCTGCTCTTGGCTTCAGTCCAGAAAAAAGTTCTAAGCAAAATGACCCTGAAGAGAAGACACAGGAAACTTCCCATAAAATTGAAACTCCTATGGAGGTATCTTGCGATCAAGTTTCATCAGAGAAGAATGAGCAAGGTTTACTTTCATCCAAAGATGATGAGTTGGTCAGTAAAACATTTATATGTTTTTTTTAATTTTTGTATCATAAGGAGAATTATAGGATTTAACCCTTTGAACGTTAAATTTTTCATTGCAAGACTCTTCTTATCACTAAATTATGCAAAATTATTAAAGTTTCTTATTACTCTAAATATTAATATAGACTAAATAAAATTATTATTGGCCAATTATTCCATAATTAGGATTAGTCATATTGTTTCACTTCACAAAACTACTGTATATGTAGTAGATTTACACAAACACAGCCACTAATATTATAAAAACTAACTCATAAAGATAACAGTTATTCAGTATAAACACCAAAAACAAAGACTATGTTATAAACAATCATCCGACACAAACATCGTCTGCATCTATTAGTCAGCTGATGTGCAAGTATACTCGCAATTATTGGCACTAGGCCGCTGCGCAGTAAACAGTGACGCACACAAAAATCTGTTTGCAACCAATAAATACTAACTAGATGTGGTAACTATGTCATGAAACGAGTTGGCAAGGGACAAACGTGGATTGCCCTGCCATCTGTCGTAAATTTGGATAACTAAATTTGATTCTAAATGCCATTACGGGAATACACGAGTATACTCGCTTATGGGGTTGAGTATGTGAGCGAGTTAACTCGCTTAAGGCGTTCAAAAGGTTAAACTGATTTTTTTTACTAAGTCTTAATCAGACTTAGTCTTCACTTTCTTTGGGCGGAAAAAACTAACAGAATGAAATTATTATTTTAGTGGATATGATTTTTTCCCCACAAAGTAGCAAAGGGTTTTGTTAGAAAAACAGTTCATTTTTTAAGTAAGTGAGAAATAAAATATTGGTGTTCATTTTTGGAATAAAGTTTTTAAAATGTTTTGTGGCATTATCAAGTTTAATTTTAACTTTTTGTAATTTCAGGAGAAACTTGCTGATTCCACAAGTAAAATGGACCTATACAAAGCAATTTTTCTTAGTAGTAGTGACGAAAGTGATGACGAAGGAGATGCCAAACCGTCTACTTCACATCAAACTCCAACGCTGTCGGAGCAGAACGTGCTCAGGAACACCTCTCCTCCGAGGGGTATCTTCGCCAACCTGGACTTCGATAAAATAAATAATCCCAAGCCAAAATCTTCAAACCAAAACACTCAAGACAAGTCAGAAGTAAACGTAAGGAGAAACACTTCTCCGCCAAGAGGAATATTTGCAAATTTAGACTCTCTCAAGAAGCCATGTGATTCTAAAATTAATGAATCCACTGAGGTAAAAAATCAAGCAGAAAACTGTAAAAATGTTGCAGGGATATTTGGATCCAGTAATCAGCAAACTCCTGGGACTGCAAATCAAAGTTCTGTTGAGTGTGATACAGATGTGTATGGGCCAGTGTTACCGACTACACCGGTTATTGTGAAGAAAACAGTTGTTGTAGACGTAGACAGTGCTAGTGACAGTGAGGGGGACTGGGTGGAAATGAATGAGTCTAGTGATAGTGACAAGTCCAGAAAACAATCGTCAAAGAAAAAGCACAACAAAAAATCTCACAAGAGTAAAAAGAGTAAAAAGCACAAAGAGAAGAAACACAAACATAAAAAGAAGAGTAAAAGATAATGTATATATTAAAATTATTGTTTTGCTATCAAATGTTTTTCTGTTCCTACAATATTTGCATGTCAAAGTTGCAGAATTTAAATAATTCAGACTTAAGTTAGTTGATAGAATCAATCATTTAGGTAAATTGAACTTACAAAAAAATGGAATCAAACTCTTATATCTTTATGAATATTTCAAATCTCAATTTTATTGAGTTAAGTTACTGAGCTAACTTTTGTTTGTCTTTCAGTAATGCTAAACAACACACTTCTTTGTGAAATTGAGAGCACCCACTATGGAGAAATTTATTTGTATTATTTTATGTATTTTTTAGAAGATTATTGTCTGCTTTAAACTGACTCATTTTTTTGCACAAAAAAATTAGAACGTTGATTGTGGATTGATGAATTTAGAAACAAGTCATATGAAGTTTATGAAGAGATTACAGCAATAGCTAAAAATGGTTCAATCCAACGAAGCAAGATTATTTTGTTGGACCACAAAAATAACAACATGCTTCATAATTGAACCAACCATTCGTTTAAATTGAGTGAAAAACAGCGAAGTGGACATTAAAAAAAACAAATTTATAGTGCAACTATTGTGGCAAACAGGTTTTACCAACAGAATTGGCATATTTTCTCATAAGAATAACATGGGGATTTTATTTTGCACAGATCGTTCGTAAAAACCCGACCCTTTTTCATATCCAATTCACTGCCTGATAACATAACATAATGTTTTTGAAAATAAAACCAAATGTCACAAAGCATTATTACAGGATTCGAGAAACCCAGCGCACACAGAGTGCTGCAGCCAACATGCGACTGCTGCAAGACTCCCCCCCCGCACCAACACTTACTACATCACTTGCATTAATCCAAGACCTACTCGGAAATCCAAGCCACTTGACCTACAGCCTATCTCCTTCCCGTTTAATTAATGAATAATGAATTTATTTCCACAAATTAAAAATATAAATGAAATACGTGGTTATAACCTGGAAATTAACTGGCCACTTTATCCAGTAACTGTGGCCAGTGTTCCCTAAACTTATCACTAATAATTGATTAGAGTCCAGTCTTATCAGTCCGTTCACTTGACAGTCCTTTGAAGCCGCTGCCTGTGGTGGATCACATTTACCTTCTCTACTAAATAAATGTCCTTATATTTTGACTTAAAACAGTTATTCCTTATAAAATCCACGTCTAATTATATTATCTCTATCATCTTTCAATATACCGGGTGGGTGTCCCAAGAAGAGGTCTCTATTTTTGAGTTTGTGTGACGGACGTGTGGATCACGCTACAGACCTGGGACTCAACAGTCCTAACGTACACATGTGCTAAAGAAATACCCCCATGAATACCAGTTAATTCTGACACATAAGGACAAAGTGGCGGGATATTAAAGAAATAGTACATTTTCGTTAAAATAGTTTTATTTGCTTAAGTTTTACAACATAATTACTGAATTTTAATGATGTTACAGTACTAAGGACTAAACAACGTTAGGGAATTAAAGATATAAGTAACTCATAAATAAATTAAATTTATTTGATCCATAAACCTTATTCAAACTGATGTCCGTCGATCGCAATGCACTGATAGCAACGAAATAGAAAACAGTCATACGCTTTGTGGAACAACTCTCGACGTATCAACAACCTCTTCCTAACCGTTGGATAGGTTGTGGCAGCAACTTCATGGACTGGCACCCAAGGTCTCCAGACCTCACTGTTTGAGATTTTTTTCTGTGGGGATTTTTGAAGGTCAAGGTTTATTTTCATAACATTATGACAGACGATGAACTAATGAGGTTGAATGAAGACCAAGAGATTGATTGTTGTTAAGGTAATAATAATTATTCTATATTTTATATTTGCCAGCGAATATAAAACTAATAAGTCTGTTTTGTACATCGCTGCAAGGTGGGACGTGTAACAAATAGTAATCTGTAAAGCTTTAAGGCAGTCCCAACTCTCGGCTTGAAGTTTATTTTTTAATAATTTATTTTAGCTTTCTTAGTCACCATAGTGATTTTTTAAACACAAAATAAAATTTAATTTTAATTTTATGATCCCCTCTGATTGAAATGTAGTTTTAGGATTATTATATTTAAAATAAATCACACGAAAAAAGCTTCTCATTGGAAAATAAATTATATTAGGATTAAAATGTACAAACAGTTTATACAATTTAGTAAAATTGAACCAAAATCCAGTTTTCCCTCCTCCTCCTTCCCAAAAAAGTAGCAAAAACCTTTTTTGATACTTTAAGGGAAGTCCCGGGCTGGGGACCGGCTTGGCGGAGTTAAAAACTGTGGTGGCCCTGAAAAGGGCCGTTTGGCCAAAGGAACGCTATGTCCCTTGACTTGTATGTAGGGGGAGTTCCCTAAATTACCGGCCCCAATTTATTGAAGTCTCGGACTTCAAAAAGGATAAAAGTACTATAGCGCAAAGAAACCGTGGCTGTTATGACGTCCCTTCGCGAAGGACATCACACTAGCCAGTCCCGTTCCGATTCCGATATGGAAGTTTCGGACTTCCACAAAACGGACGGTCACGCCAAGAAACCGTGGCTGGTATGACGTTCCTCTCGCAAAGGACATCATACTAACCAAACACGTTCCGATTCCGATCTGGAAGCATGAAACTTCCAGAAAACGTACGGTCATGCCAAACACCCGTGGCTATTGTGAAGTGCCTTTCACGTAGGACTTCACAATAGCCAAACCCCTTTCGAACCCAATTTGGAAGTTCCAGACTTTTAGAAAACGGTAATAACGCACATTTACGCATAAAAAACGTGGCCGTTATGTGAAGAGTTACTCGCCCGAAACACTTCACATGGCCACTATGTTATAAAGTCGCGAACTTCGTTTATATCGTTCGGTACGCCAGGAAACCTGGGCTGTTGTGATGCTCCTTTCGCGAAGGGCTTCACAAGAGTCATACGCGTTCCGTTTCCGCTATGGAAGCTACGGGCTTCCACAGCAACGACCTACAGTACGCATCTACAGGGAAATAGCCTCTTAACATGTATCGCGAAATACAACGTTTACTTGACGAAGTTGGTTAAGAGACTAAATTTTGGTTTCCATGGAGAAAGCAATTTAATTTTTATTTATCATAGTACATATTAATTTGTTGCCAAGGTATTACAAATTGAAAATAATAGATAATATTTCTTATTCTACTGAATCCTACAACACGTACAAAGGACGGGCTTACTGCTAGTTTATTATAATTTAAATTGTATGTATTATGTGGTGCACTTATGTATAAACCAGTCATGTGACAGTGATCTCTGCATTTATCTGAATTAAGTAGTAGTTTTCCACATATGTTACAATAGGTTACTTTTTGAAACGAGGCTTTTTGTTCATGATTCATAATTAGTGGAAATTTTGTTTTCATATGCTGTTTAATGTTGTCATAAACTTCAAATAGTTTTTGAAAAAACACATCCTTGCCATTTTCACCACTATACATTTCTTGAAATACTATTTGTTTATCTAGAACTATCACAAAGGCGATCCGCTTGGGGAATACTCTTTTGTGAATGAATTGATAAAACACTCAAAGTCACTATAAATCACGAAAGTCGCCTTAATTTGATACTTGAAGTTTGTAGATTTCAATAAATTTTTAGAAAACATTCAACACTTTGATTTTGGAAGTTTTTAAAATCATCAGTGTTGTTTAAGATTCCTTTAGTCCAAAACTTTTGAAGACATAAGTAGAAATAGCATTTCTTGCAATTGTCTCTCGCCTTACGCAAAAACATTTGGTCAAATTCTCAAATTAGACAGTTTTGAGTCATGCGTCCTTTGTTCAATAGCAGTAGATTGACGTGTGTGGGAAAGTAAGATTTAGTTATTCTTACTGGATATATCATTTCATTCTCTATTCCAAACATATTAATATGTTATTTTGCCTCTCAAATTTACCAATATCAGTCAATTTAGCTGGATACCTAATATTTATCATGTTCTCTTATGGTATCTAGTGAATACCATCCGCTATTGGGGTTATTTACATAGTTTATTGGATGTAATGCTGCTAGAACTGACCACAGAAATCATTTGTTATCTGAATTCTTAATATTTAACACAGCGTGATTAGATTTGATGTAATCTGGAGAGGAAATATGATTTAGGTTTCACCGGGGCGTATTTAAATATTTAATAGTTCCCATTTTATAGTATGATCATATATCCAACCACTTCCAACAGCTTGAAATTTACTCATTGAGTTTTGAATTTTTAATAGGGCAGAATCAATTAGTTTGTGATTGCAAATCCCTTTTTTCAATGGATTAAACTTCTAAACCTAGCCAATCAGTCTTTATCAATAATCAATTTCCAGTTGAAGATGATGAATATTTTACAAATTTTATTTTTCTAACCAAAATCCATTTTATTGGTATGTATCTGTTGTAGTAAGGTTAAGATTTCAATCATTGCCATTTCTAAAAAAATCACATTTGATGGAAAGTGTGCTTCCATAAGTTTTACAATTAATTTTCTTTAAGAAAACCTGGTTTGATATGATGTAGAAGCTGTGGGTGAGGTGGCGAGTTCATTTGTTTTTGGTTGTCAGTGTTGTCTGAGATGTCGTAAGGTCATTTCTGAAGGAATGAGGTTCCTATCAATGTGTGGGCTTAATTTAACCAGCAGAGAATTTTAAAGTGATTTTTTCAATTTAAATAATATAATTTTTTAAATTTTAAATGTAAATTTTAGAATTTTAAATATCAATTAAAAAAATTATGAGAAAGATTTTATAAGGAAGACTTATTAAGGACAAAATATAAGGACATTTATTTAGTAGAGAAGGCAATTAAACGGAAAGGCGATAAGTTGTATGTTAAGTGGCTGGGACTTCCGAGTCGATCGTGGATTAATCTTAGTGTTGATTGAGGTAGTCGCCATGTTGGGTGCAAGTGTTAGCGCTGGAGTGAGTCTTGTGGCAGTGTCATGAGCGGCGGAGCGCGGTGCTGAGGTGCAAAGTGAGGTGCACGCTTTGTGAAATTTGGTTTTATTTTCATAAAAATGATGTTGTATAATATCAGGCAGTAGATTGGATATGAATAAGGGTCGGTTTTTTACGAATCAAACAATCTGTGAGAAAATACCCATGTTATTCTTTCGGGAAAACGTGCCTATTCTGTAGGTTAAACCTCAGTTTGCCACTACTTGCAACAATTTTGTAAAATTTTGAGTTTTATAAAAAATTCATAACAATTTTCAAGGTTTTTGGTTCAAGAGTAACAATATAACAATTTATGATTAATTTTTGGATTTCCGCCTTAATCAAAATGAAATAGCATTATTGGCAGTAAAACAATCAGAAATCATTCTCAAAAATAATTTATACAGCTAAGAAATATAATACATTGTAAAAGTATTCATAGTTTTAAAGCAAAGTACAACGTTAGGAAGATGTAAATTAATAAATAAATTTACTTTTCTCTGATACTTATTCATTTTGGAACCAAAGTAACCTTTGCCTATTAAATACTAGATTTTTCGTAGTTCAAGATGAATTTTGTTCTACTTTTCACAAAAAACATCTATTTTTGAGTAATACTACTGTTAAAGTTATTTTTTATGGTTTTTTTGTTTTGGTAGAACATGTATGTAGGGCAAAATAATCTATTAAATTTATGAGTAAACATTTTTAAGATAGTGATAGTTCAATTATTGCAGTGAAACAGTCGATGTAGGTAGCTTATAATGCTGTGAATGTTATTTTAAAGTACCGAAACAAATGTGACTTATTTTAAACCATAAAATATGAATATTACAAGCTATAAATTTTAACCTTACCGGATTTCCTTGTATTTTAATATTTAAATAAACCTGAGAAGATTCATTGTCCTTCCTTACAAAGGCAGTGTCAAGTCTATAATTATAATTTTTTACTTTACAGAAACTTCAATTTAGGAATTATTCAGCGCTCATTTCCATTTAAATTGGTAGCTCTGGCCAAGAAAAGGATGTTTATTAAATTGTAAACTTCTTTCAGAATATAAATTGCATTTAACTTAATGCCACCTAAAAGTAAAGTGATTATATTTTGAATTTGAATATAAATACCCTTAGCAAAATACAGGTGAATTAAAAAAATTATTGTTATACTTTTGTTGATGAACATTTTAGAATTATGGTCTCTATATTCGCTACACCTCAGATGTCGTAATCGGTTTTTTAATAAACGGTATCAGTGGACTGGCACATACTTTCTCCTTAAAATTAATTTAAAACGACTATCTGTAATAAACAATCATATAAGTTAGTCTAAATATCATTTAACAATTTATTGTTTCAAAAATAATTATCCAATTTATGAAAATAACAAGAGAAACAAAGTTAAATTATTTGTTAGAATTTTATGGGGGGCCCCCACCCTCGGTAATACCATGCTTTTTGCAGTGGGTTTTGTTGGGTGATTTTACCTTAAGCTTGGAAAATAAGGAAGAAATTGATTTTTTAATAGTCTTCATTAGAATATCATTGGGCGCTTTCAGACAACGTCTTAGACAAACAATTCAAAATACTAATTTGGTACTTTTTTAAGCTGGTTTCAATGGTGCCAGTGAATTCTTACTTTACGTTTATTGTTTTCGCTAAAAAAAAATGATTTTTTATATCTAAAAGCCCATAGCTTTTGATTTGTATTTTTTACAGACATGCGAGTGTGTCATATTATTTAGTACTCTATGCACTATAAACTGTTGAATTTTAATCAAAATCGTTAGAGCCATTTTTGAGAAACATTGATTTTTAATGTTTTTTAGGATTTTATTGGTGAACTACCCTTAAAATTCAAAAATCCAAACACACACACACAGACCCACACATGGACGGACAAAAATCACTTCAAAACCCACTTTTTTGGATCCAGGGGACCTTAAAACGGATAATCCACTCTCAACTCAAATTCGAATATTTTGACGAAAACAATACTTTCTCCATATACTATGTATAAGGGGAGAAAGTAAAATGACTCGATTACATGTCAAAACCAGCTGACGTAGTTGATTCCCACAAAAACTGATTTAGCATGGATGATTGGTGACTCCGATCTCGAATTCATTCCAATAAAAACTTGAAGGTGCAAAACTTTTCATGGAATAAATTGAACTTCTTTCAATTATTGCTCTTCAACTATAAACTATAAATGATTTGCTAGCTCACCAGGCAAGTTGTTACCAAGTTGTATGTTGTAGTTGTTCAAGTTGTAAATTAAATTTCCATGTAATTAATAGTATGCTATGAATTATTTAATACTAAAATATATTTTTAAATCGTGTAACAAAATTTTATTTTTGGGTTACAAGTAAGTGTTTTATGTTAATTATTTTTTGAAATTGACCTCTTAAGATTATATGAAATGAATTAAGTAACAAAGATACATTAACTTGAATTCAATCTTAAAATGCCACATAAAACCTACCTCGGGAAACCCATTTAACAGGTAATCTGTAATAATAACTTATTTCTACAAAAAAAAAAAAAAAACATACACACACAGTCGTGCTTCAACTTTGGTTCTGAGCGCACGCTGTCTTGTGTTGCCCCACTAGCTCGGAGATGGAGTGTTGTGGTTATTTGATATATTATCACTATAGTTGTTGTATTGTGTATGATAGATGAGTATGGTATTATTGACAACATGATATTAATCTGTAATTTTAAACATTCCATTTTTAAAGTAACTTATTAGGTAATCACTTGAAAACGGGAGGAGTTTCTCCATCTCCAGAAACGTTGTGTAGATATTGAACAGATATTGGACTTATTTCTGGGTTGGGAACGAGTTACTGCAGTTTTGACAGATATATTACAAATACTTATAATTTCTACTTTGGAGACTAAAACATGTTTTTCATTATATAGTTTCAGTGATATTATTAAATAACTTTTCACCTTCAATTTATACTAAACAGTTTGTCAAAACTGGGTACCCTTTTTTATTATTTTATTCAAAAATAATACACAACATGATTCGGAACTATGTCCATTATGAAGCGGTGTTGGTATTGAAAAAAGAACATAACCTTGTTTGTAAATAGAATTTAATAAATCATATGGTAAAGCTTGAATAATAAAGAAAAGAGGAGATGTTTGTTATATTTATGAATGATTTATGTATGACATACATTTTTTATTTCTCATTTTTTCTACTTGATCGTAGATTGGGTTTATTTGTCGTGGTACCGTAACATTGGATTTAGAATATGTGTTGGGTCTTTTTTCTGATGTATGTAGATGTTCAATTCTTCTTTAACATTTAATTTTTCTCGTTGTTTTTCGAACTCTAGTACTGATAAATTTTCTGTTTTGTCTTTGTAGCTGTGTCCTGATGTCATTAAATGTTCTGCGAAGCTGGATTTACATGTAGTTTTGTTAGTGGATTTAAGTGCTTGAATGTGTTTTTTAAATCTGTTTTGAATATTGGATGAGTTATTTAAATTAAATAATTAAAAAAAATTAATTTTTTAAAATGTAAGAGGTAATATAGGCTACTTAACAAACTGTAGTTATGTGAACTTTTTCCCCTGAAGATGATAATACTTTGGGGAAATGTAGATAGGTTTAAAATCTAAAACATAAAAAAATCAAGATATTTAGGCTACACACATTGTAAAAACTCATATGTACTTTGTTTACCATGGACAGTAAACTTAACTTTTCCCTGGAACCGTTAGTCGAAGACTCATAATACAAATACTAATTTGTTTATTTTTAGGCTGATTTTTTTAATTACTATACACCATAAAATTTGAATCAAAACAGAGTGTATTTTGAGAAATTTGGATTTTTCTAAATTTTAAAAGGGGTTGGGGAGCAATTAGGGGGACCATCGGTATGATCTTAGACAACAGAAATCAGTCCAAAAACTACTTTTTTGGAATCAGGGAGCCTCAAAATAGATATTTCTACTCTCGACTCAAATTAAATAATTTTGATTAAAAAGTTACGATATTTATCCGTATATGAAATGTCCTGAAATCTTTATTGATCCAGTAAAAACACAATACATAATACATAAAATTGATTACAGTTTTATCATAACAAGCAAAGACAAACTAAAACTATAAAAAGATGGAGTACAAACTAAAAAAGGATCAATAAATGTTGGTCCCGAGGTTAAAACGTGTGCGGGAACCTGCACAAAAAACAATACACTGTCCGCTCGAGCGGTGTTTAAGGTCGACCGGTCTGATTTATAACATACAACAATCCCTTAATGAAGATTCCCTTATTAAATATGATGATAATACCAAAAACAGATCAAATAATATTTTTTCCGATACTTAATACAATTTCTAAAATACAATATAAAGTAACTTATTACATAACCTGGAAAAAAGATAGACAATATTACTAAGTATAGGAGGAGAAAGAAAAAAATACTAGCCATTAAAAAAAATTAATTCTGGCATCTCTTTCACGTCTAAATAACTACTCATCTCAAATTTCAAGTAAAAATTGCATGAATAAAACTAACTTAATATAGTATTTTCAAATGCAATATAAAGCAATTAGTAAAAATAGTTTCTTCCCTGTAGGAAATTCACGAAACAATAAACAGGCCAGTTTTGACTTTGGGTCATTCTAATATCCACTTTATTAAAAACTTTCAATTCCCATTGTAGGCCGTGCGTGTTAATTTACATATATATTGTTTTCCAGCTTGGGTTGGATACCAGTTTTTTATGAACAAAACTGTCCTGTTCTGTTTAAGTTGTATCAACATTTTTATACTGTATGCGAAAGTGTTTCACAGTGTAAACAGTTTCTATGTGTCGGAAAACTTAAAGTACCTAACATACTCGTATACCCAATTTTCTATACCCTATTTTGTCTATGTACTGTACCTCTATATAAATTTGTTCTACATAGTTTTGTCTGTATTGCTTAGACTTATGTTTGTGTTTTATACCCCAGAAAAGCCTAAACGTGTCCTATCTCTGGTTCTGCCTGCTTGTCTTTCTATAACGCTAAACTATATGATATTCTCCACTTATACAAGAAAGTGACAACACTTACTACGATTGAAATATTTTAATAATTCTATACCGATAAAAAAATTTAAAAACACCTACATTAATTTTTTACTTTCTGCCCCTATAAGATAGTATAAGGAGAAAGTATTGTTTTCGTGAAGATGTGCAGAAGCCTAGAGGCAAGACTATGTGTCTGATTTTCATGAAATTTGGTATATGGGTAAATAATAAATAAATCCACAGTATCTCAGAATGTTTTTTGAATATTTTTAAAGGGTATTCTACCCCAAATACACCCAAAAAACATGTCAAATAAAGTTTTTTTTAACAGCTCTAACGATTTTGATGAAAATTGTATGATTTATAGTCCTTAATAAGGTAAAAAAATGACACCACCAGCATATCTCAAAACATCAATGGTTTAATGGTTTAAAAGTAAAAAAATATTTTGTTAATCCGGCGAAACAGTAATTTTATAAAATAATTTGACTATCATCATTAAAACCAGCGTAAAAACTAAACAAATTAGTATTTTGAATCTTTGGTCTACGACTAACGAACGGTTCCAGAGAAAATTCCGTGGTAAACACAGTACATTGTCTGAAAGCGCCCAATGTTATTCTTAAGGAAAATATTAAAAAATCAATTTCTTCCTTATTTCCTAACCGTTTTCCATAAAACTGTGTATGCAGCGTAAGGTCACATCTTTCAACAAAACGTACTAAAAAAGTTTGCTATTACTGGGGGGGGTTTCCCCGACCGTAATTCTAACAAGTAATTTAATTTCGTTTCTCTTGTTGTTATTTTCACAAAATTTGGATGATTATGTTTGAAACAATAAGTTATTAAATGATATTTAGGTAAACGTTAAAGAAGATTGTAGTTTTTCAATTAACTTAAGGGAGAAAATATGTTATGTGTCAGTCCACTGATACCGTTTATTATATACATTTATCGCTACATAAATCACTATATCTGAAATTCTAAAGCAATCATTCAGTATTAAAAGCCATTACACAAAAACATCAGAACTTTTTTTTAGGTATATATCAAGAGGATGGGCTGGCAGAGATCCCAAAAATTTTTGGCAACTGATCTTCGCTATGCAGCGTTTGTGTTTACTCAGTTATTCAAAGTTTAATTTAAATATTTTTCTTTCTTCACACTTTGGTACACCAACACTATCTAGTACGTGTAAATTGCCTTCCATTAACTGACACAAACTTTCTCCCATACTTGTTACAAAATCAAGTATGCATAAGCTGTTTATTTTTTAAAATGCATTTGGTTTGATTGATAAATCAGATGTTATGGATATACAATATTTTGAATGGATACAGCTGATAAATGGATATTCGAGCTAATTTAACTTATAAGACTACCATTAGACAATGTGCTGTGTTTACCGCTAGTAGAAAATTGTAATTTTCTTAAAAACTAATAATCGTAGTATAATATTTTGTTTTGTTTTGCAATCCCTTTTCATTGCTGACCATTATATTGATGCCAAAAATATTATGTACCGTATATTATATGAAAAATTCACATTTTGATCTTTTGAAGGCCTATAACTTTTAAACCATGAAGGTTTGCAAAATGCAGGTGGTGTCATTTTGTTTGTCTCATAATGGAACATAGAGCCATTTTTGAATTATTTTCATTTTACATGGTCTTTAGGGGTTATATTGCCCTTAAAAAACAAAAATTAACAAACACTGCGAGATTCTGTGGATAGTTACCTACATACCGAATTTCATAAAAATCGGAACAATAGTCTCGTTTCTATGATTCTTTAAATCCCCCACGCAGATCATTCTAATAACAACTTTTTCGATTCAGGGGGCAAAATGGATATAGATCCTATCCACTAAAAACTCAAATTCGAAAATTCTGAGGAAATTTTTTCATCAGATTATTTGAATTTGAGTTTTCCTTATACTATAGTAATGGAGGAGAAAGTAAAAAGAACTGTACAGTACTTTGCTTGCTGCATAACTTGTGTTCAAATACCATGAAACTTTTACAAAGTTTTTCTATCCAGTGTTTCATTTTTCTTTCTTAAAATTTTCATAACAAGTTTCTATAGGGACATGGTTTCTTATACACATAAGACATAAATAAATATACATAAAGCACATAAATATAAGAAAATATTCATGAAATGATGGATATTTTAAGTTTCCATAAAACTCTGAATAATTCAAATATAACAAGATTAATAACTGGTCTCTTAAAATAATTGAAAGGAATTGCCTGGAGCACCTACGCCTTATTGGATTTCATTCACCAGATTGCTACTGTATCTAGTGTTTCATTTTTCTTTCTTAAAAGTTTCTTAACAATTTTATAGGAACACACGTTGTGCCTTATAAATATAATACATATACATAAATTATTCATCAAATTATGAATATTTTAAGTTTCCATGAAACTGTTAATATACAAATCTAACAAGATTAAGAACTGGTGTATTAAAATAAATGATAGGAATTGCTTGGAGCGCCTCTGCCTTATTGGATTTTTAGTCCCTCAGCGATTGTTTAAATAAAAGGTTCTTCTTATAGGGAGTGAAAAACTAACAACTAAACTCCTCTTTCTTTCTGTGTTGTTCAAATGTGATAGAAGAAACTGGGAATATAGATTAGGTTGGATTGTCTTTTGAAACAACCCAAGTAGGTATTTTAAGCCAAGAATTAATGTGAGATGATTGTGGCGCGATCTTGTAGTCTTGTTACTGACTAATGCTGACACGTTCCTTAGATAAAACTGTTAATTAATACAGACCAACAGCAAATGGCATCTAAGGGTCCTACAGTTTAACGTGGAATCTGAACCACCTTTCTAAATTACAAACTGGTATAAAGGTTCTACAGGTTGTTTAAGAAGTAAGTGGTTGTTTTACATGTCATGGTTTGAAGGGTCAGTGGCGTGTCCTGTAATCCAACTACTTGGAGGCCATTACTTCTAGATAGGTATAAGCGATGGACGGGGGTGTGATGTCCTCTGGTGTGGATTAACGTCCGCACTATAGAATACTACAGTACGTTCACGTACGAGGCAAAAGTGGTTCAGAACCCAAGTTATCTGTAGGTTGAATATCACATCCACCAACCATCGCTTATAACTATCCACAATTAAGCATTCAAATCTTGCAGTAAATATCACTTATTACTTGTAAATAATTTGTTAATCTTGGTAAAACTAATTATTTTCGTTCATATGTAGCTGGTGTCAACTGTGCAATGAAATGCAGATCCTTCAGCGCACTTTAATTAGTTTTAATTAATTATTTATTAATCGATTTACATGAATTATTCTGATGTTATTTGACCATTACAGACTTCAATACATAATATGCTTTTACATTTGTACTTATTTTTTTATATTTACTTTCAAATAAGTAAAAAATATTATCATTCCAAGATGTGATACAATTTGACATGTTTTTTTTCGAGGAAACTAAATTTTGTTCTAATACATAGGACGTGAAACATACTGTCCGAATTCTAAACCCTCAGAACAACAATAGGCCTACATTAATTCTGACACGATTCATCCATTACAGACTTAAATACTCAATCATTAGTTTGCTTGTAATTTTTTAGATTAGCACTTAATTTTTAGCAAGTAAAATCCTGGATAGATTTGTGTTGTTACTCTATGTTACTCTACGCACTGCACCCTGTATGTGAAAGTTACATTGCGGATGAGATTACGGTTATGTTTGACGAGTTGCTACACAAACACAGCTGCGAGCGTTGTGTTCCAACACAACGCTCGCCTTCCACTTGTCTCATACTCTCATACAGTCTGTACTTCTATTAATCTTCTTTTTAATTCTTTTATCCCTTGTAAAAAAAACTTTGCCAAAACGGCTGTGTAAAACATATGGACTGCAAAACACCGTTTTACCAGGAAGAAAGAAAACAGCGCTTTATTACAAACTAATTCTATAAAACAACAGCGATTTACATTACATATTTTTTTTGCTGCACTGATTACAGCAATAGTCCACAGGACTGTCTGCTGGGATGGCATCTTCGCTTACAACTACAAATTGCTTACTTTGATTACAATAATAATAATAATACAAAATATTTCACTTAACATATGAACTAATTTTGAATTTGTTAAGATAAGATATTTTTTGTTTTGATCTATACCAACTTGGTTCTTAAAATTACTAACATAAAAGTTTAAAGTCGTTAATAGCTTACAAACAAACCATTCACTAACCACTCAAACATTAGGAACACGTCCACTCGTCAAGGAGATTAAAAACAACACATGGCGTTGTCTTTGAATCTCAGTCCAGTGGATCCGAATTTGGTTGAAATTAAGGCCGACTGGATCCGATCTTAGCCAAATTGGTTGCTACAGTATAAAAAAAAGTATAAAAGTGGCACTAATCGCCACAACTTAATTATTTTTATTGTTTAATCTAATCCATGCAATTGTAAATGAATGATTAGTAGGGTTTTAGGAGCGTAGATCCGGAAGAGACTTTTTTACTGTTTTTGAAGAGACAAACCAAAACCATATGGAACCATGTTCTCTTACCAAACCAAATTTATAGGAGAAAATCGTAAAGACAAAATTTTTCAACCAAGGCTTGTAGTTCAGGCTTATTGCCTCTACCCGCGCCCTGAAAATCCATCTCATCAATTTCATCGGTATCTTATCACTATTTAATTAGTATATCCTATGGTTCTTATTTAAATTTCGTTCTGAAGGGGTTTGAGTACTGTGAAAATAAAATAATGGGCTCTCAAATATCCAGTTTTATTGCAATATCAGATATAATTTTACATGGATATGTCTAATGGGGATGGGGTTTTGGCAAGCAGTTAGACCAAAATTTGAAACGGAAGTCACGTCATGTGGTTATAAGAACAGCTGTTTAAGGAACTGAAAACATTCCATCCATGATCTAAGCTATTTTCCAAAGGGAGGTAAATACATTTGTATAGGTTATACAGAAAATGTGATCCATAAAAGTGATTTAATATATAGAAATAACCAAAAGCTGTAAAAATGAAATCAATATTAGTTTGCTTACATTGATCATTGATTTCAAAATAATACTGTATTAAAATGTTATCTTAACGTACGATACATTTTAATAATGGTATGAATTTTTCTAATTTAATCTAATTTACCTTAACTTTAAGTTAATGATTTGACCTCATGAACTATAATTAACTTGTATGTTTATTTTATCACTAACGTAAAAATGGAAACTATTTACATAATGTTAAAATATGCAACAACGCTGGACTAGCTGTATGTTTTATACTGTATACAATCTGTTTTTCTAAATAAAAACGAAGTAAATATTATATACGTAAAGATTATAAAATATTAGGTTTAGGCTGCAGTAGCTTAATTGTTTTATAATTATCCTAAGTAATAATTTATTTCAAACCTCTTTCACAAAAATATTGTGTAAATACAGTATTACTTAATGATGGAAGTAATCAACTTTATGTTCATTAATTTTCTCAATTTTCACGCCTATTCAAGGTGTTCCTTTAAATGTTTTTTGAGTACAATTAAGTTCCAACTCCAAATGATACATAACATACTTGAGTTATTAGTTTTATAGTTTTTTTGTCGTAGCCATAGAATGTTGCCATATATAAACTATTTTTATCATAAAACTATATATAGTTCGTACACTAAAAATCGTAAACCTAAAACAAAAAATACACAAACATAAACACGTATTTAATAATACGTGTGTAATTATAATCAGATTAAAATGTAAATCCTATGTTAAAATAAAATGTAATTTACAGATAAAAGTTATTTACAGTATCTGTAAATTAAAAATTTTAAAACTTTTTAGTCGAAAGTACATCTGATTCCTGTATTTAAAATAAATAAAAATTAAAAATATTGCCTCATTGAGTAGTTGCGTTGGATATCAGACTTAGCTCCTGCACGGCTAGAATGCAATTTCGAATCGTCACCTATATTGCCTACCAGCCCGTTGAAGGAGGTCGCTCTTGTCGATTTACGTTTTAGCGAATTTCCTATAGAATATTGTGGCAAGGCCTAGGCCGGAGACAACTTTTTTGTTTTTCGGTCTCCAGATACCAAAACACCATTCGTTTGGAACTGTTTAACGTGTATGTATATAATAAAAATATAGGCTATCCGTGGGTACGATAACTCTTATAAAAATGTTCATACCGAAATGAATTTTGCTGCAAACATGTATAGGAAAATTTATGGGTTTAAGGTTAAAAACCAAGTACAACGCTATATGGACGTCTTTTGGAGCTTCAATGTTAATCTTACGGTGAATAGGCAAAAATTGTTATGTTGTTTATTATTTAAAATGGTGTAATAACACGTTGTGTGTTGGAAAATATAAATTATTTTGTCCCTTGTAGCAGAAAACTTACTTACTCTTGTTCCATGTTATTCTTGGGTAGGCTAAGTAAGTTGAAATAACTCCCTTATTAAACCTATTATTTAGCTTAGTTTGAATCATTACAACTAATTTCTAGATCAATGAATATTTACTTAGTATGCGTGCAGGTTTGCTGCTACAGGGGTATTTAGCAATTTATCACCAATAAGTGATCGCCAGTTTTAAAACCTTTCGTAAATTAAGATTCGTTGAAGTCGTGTTGATATTTATATTAACTTATACTAAAAACATTGAATATGAAATCATTGAATTAGTGATTGTGTAACTAAAATTGTTTGGACATTGGTTAATGATGATAACCAGTCGAAACCATTATTAAAACAGCTATATTTTTAGTTAGGCATGTAACTTTTTAACAAATTGCCTGCCTTATCTCTAAGTATTTCATTCAATGTATTCAAAATAAAATTTTATTGCCAGATAACTTTAAATCCGTTTTACTGCATAGCTGTATTTTTCTGTACTATACCGTAACACTAAAAAATATTGTTTTTAATTGATCCAAAAAAGAACTCAATAAATTATACATACAGTAATATAGCATTGTAACAATATAATGTAATATAATATTTTATTTTAGATGTATTTGAAGGCTCTTATCATTTAAGATAGTTTTAGAAAATTTTCTATAACCTAACGTGTTATGACAATAAATGATTTATTACTGATTAATAGCTTCTTCCTTGTGGAAAATTCACCAAAACATTTTTAAAATTTTTTTATTCTGTTTTGAAAGTCACAAAGTCTCAAGAATATGGCGTCATAATTCCCAACCTAAAATTTTTCATCCTAGTTTGTGTGTAAAACTATTGGTGTCCTAAACATTGAAAATGTAAATATATTTTTTTTTTCTGTAAAAAATGGGTTTGAATGTTTTTTAAATTTCTGGCAAAACGATAAATTTGTCAAATAAATATGACTGTCTACGTTGAAACCCGTTAAAAAAACTAAACGAATTAGTATTTCGAATCATTAGTCTAGGACTAACGGTTTCAGAGAAGAGTTAAAAGTACTCGTATGTATGTGGTACGTTTTCTGAGATCACCCAATGTTATTATTATGGCGAAAATTAAAAAAATTATTTTACATCAGCCAAATGAACCCACTCAAACAAGTTTGGCATTACCGGAGGGGGGAGTTGTCACCCGAGAATTCAAAAAATTATTTTAACTTGTTTTCTCTTGCTGTTATTTTAAGAATTTCAGTGTTTATTTATGAAACAGTGCAGTTTTAGTATTGCTATTTAAATAAACATGGAACAATATTATAGTTTTATGGTGTAGTTTTTAATTAAAAGTATGTGTAAGTGCATTGATATATTTGTAATTTTTGTTCAACCGGAAAAGACACATCACAATTTGTTATGCTCTACATAATTTATATTATTCCATGCAGTTTTAGCGTTGATACAAGTTATTCCACGACATTTGTTTTGCATAACACATAGAGCTGATTTCTCATCCGGTCGGCGGGGACGCTGTAATTATGACACCCCTGGCGTCGAAGGCAAAGCACGTAGCATCTGATTGATGGCCGAGACGTTTGCGGATGTAATTAAACGGAAGCGGAACTGGGTCGCAGTGTCACAGTCTGCCACGCGTCGAACGGAAGTGAACTAGTGAAAAGGTCATTCGAATTCCATCATCGGACTTTTCCGGAAAAAGGCTTTATTTACATACAGACATGTTGCAGGTGTGCCGAGGATCGATGAGGAAAATAGGAATCGGGCGTTGTCGGCGACACTCGGGTCCGCTCGGGTAACTCCGCCACCCCCAGCCTCGGGTGGTTCCGGTGTGGCTCGGACGGCCTCGGAAGGTCACTACCGGGGGCACAGCTTCCTCATCCTTCCAGTGTCAGTGTCAGTGTCAGTGTTGTCGGCGGACACTCGCCAGTCGCGCCGCAGAATGTGTCACAGTGCGAGGACTCCTGTAGCGGAGGGAAACGTGCTCTGTGTGTCTTACTCTGTGTGAGTGTTTCGCGTGCCGCGTCACTTCCTGAACAGCTGATCAGTGCCGGATCCGGAAGTAGGTCAGGCGCGAGGTGCGGTGACGGTGTGGGCAAGGTTACTGTGACGAGGACTCAGCTGAGCCCGCAATATGGAAAGTTAGCGAGGTTCCTGACACTGATAAGACAGGTGATTTATTGTTAAAATACATGTAATAAGAGTTAAAAATTTAATTTTTAAATTTTTTGAAACTTTTATGAATTTTATAAACTTTTCATTTTTAGTTTTAGAGAAAAGCTTTTATTGAATGACACATTATATTGTGTAATTGTAAGTTTATTTATTTCAATAACAAAACATACTGAAATATTATTGAGAATTTTTTAATTCATTTTAACTTTTCATACCAGAAATAGTTTATATTTGTTTGATAAACATGGGACATAATTTGCATTTTTCAAGTCCTTGTTTGTTTTTAGTTTTAACAGAATACTGTAGAATCAGTTCAAAAACTAATTTAAATGCTAGAAAAACTATTAAGGTAATATAACTATGTGATGTCATTACTAAATACAATTGTTTAAGTTAAGTTTACATTTTTAATAACATTTCGTCAACATTTCTCAAAATCTTATTATAAATTTTTAATTTTATCAAACGATTCATTACTTAGAAAACGGTCTCTTAAAGTGAAAATAGTTGTCTTAATTCGTAGAATTAGATAAATAAACCTTTCCAATTAAAGTATAAAATTATACATGAATAGTGAAAATGTGGAAACAAATTAAATCGTCCTTTACAATTACGTTGTTTAAGATTTAAAATTTAATTTTTCGTTATTAAACTTCTCAAAGGTTGGAAAAAATGTTCAAGTTATTTGCTTTTGTGTAACTCAAAGAAAAGAACATTTAAAATTAAACACTATTAAATAAATAAGCATTATCAGTGAAATCAGGGATTTCCTAGCTAGTAATAAACTGAATCATTTATAATTTTTATGAGAAACATTTTCAGAATGTGTGAGGGCAATCACGTTGAGGTACTTTGAATTTTATATTTTTCTCTCATTAAAACCACCCCGAGTGTGCCAACGCGTTTCGTCACTCGCCTATTATTGTGTTTGATATCCCCCGCTTTTGTTTTTCTCTCTCCCTCTCTCTCTGTAATTTAATCCATTTCATACCATATTTTTCTAAAAAAATATTTTAAAATTAACTCTAGGACCACACTATATTTATGGAATCATTAGGAAATTGGAGGTTAAATTGTTTTTTTAACAGCCGAGGCTGTTAAACTTGTGCGAGTATACATCAAAAAATCAATTTTCGAGCCGTGTGATGAACTATATTCTTCGTCATACTGCAAATAAAATAAACAAATTCGTAAAACATAACTTATTACCTGATTTAGTATCAATAGTTGTCGACCATTTTGGTCGTTTTAGACTAATCAGCTGTTATGTTTCTTACGTCGTAGCAGTTCTTTCTTAATTGATGATTGGTTTTTAGGTTATGTCAGTGCTGACGTCGAATCAAAAGTATCATCAACAATGATCTTTTGCGGCCTAGGACTCACAAAATCATCATAATAATAGGTTTAGTCCTAGGGAGAAAAATAACAACTTGCTTTTCAACACATGTATTTCAAACAGCTGTTTTTGAAGCAATATGACGAAAACACTTATTTTTGGAATATTATCGAGTTATTGGAAATGAGGGATTTTCAGGGTTGAAAGAGGTATGTAAATATCTTTGCCTCACGTTTGTGGAATTCTTGGAAAATGTCCTAGTTGGTGTACTAGAGATGGGCAGATCCCATGGTATTTCGAATCTATATCACGCCACAGCATAAATCTACATTCCCTACCAGGGAGCTTTCATATTTTCACACTTCCTTTGAAAACGCCTACCCAATAACGATACATCGTAAAACTCGTGGCAACTTGGTTTGCTACTGTGGTACGTATGGTGCTCATCTCGTGATTCGTAGGTCACCGGTTCAAATCTTCAATCGTCATTAAAAATTCGGTTTTATCTAACTTTGTAGTAACAGGACCAGAGTTTGAGCTGTTTCACATCAAAAAGTCGAAAATGTCACTAGCTAAATGATTTAGGTTTGTGGTTTGGTTAGGTATTCGTGCGACCATCTCAGGAATTTTTAAATAAAATTAGCTTATTTTATACTCAAGATTTGAAATGACAGTATTGGGTTAGCCAGGTTCATGCTTATGCTGACAACAATGCACTAGGAGCATGCTTTACCAGAGTTACACTTCCTCGAAGGCAAGACTTCAGGAATTATGTAACGAGAACCAAAGAACAGAGAAATGAAACCAATTGATTCACTAAAAATGTCATAGCTTATGTTACACTTGCACTTGAGGTTTAAACATCCTATATTAGATTAGATTAAATCATTAAAATGGCAACCATACTACAATGAAGGTATTTTAAGCCAAGTATGAATGAGGATTGAGTGTAGGATAATTGTGGCGCGATCTTGTAGTCTTGTTACTGACTAAGGCTGACATGTTCCTTAGACAGGACGGTTAATTAATAGCCCAACAGTCGATGGCAACGAATGGACATACAGTTTAACGTGGAATCCGAACCACGGCCTCTGAATTACGAATTGGTCTAATTATGAGGATTGTCTTTGCGGATTAACGTGGTATTCAATAGTGCGGACGTTAATCTACACAACAGAACACCACACTCACCGACTATCTCTCACAACTATCCACAATTCGTGACCTCCAAGTAGCTGGATTACAGGACGTCACCACCGTCCCAGGCACAGTCTCTATATCGAGTTCTAAAGTATATTCAATACGTAAATAAATTAATTTAGAGATATTTCTCCTCTTAATAATTAAGAGGCTAAGAAATCAATTATTGATTTCTTAGCCTAAAGATTTGAGGCTAGGAAAATTTTTGCAGGATTTTTTAAGTTTAACTAAACTCAACACTCTTGGGTTTTTACTGAATTTACCTGAAAGTAAATTTTTAGTTTTGAAATCACAGAAGGTGATATAAGGTGAAATAAGGTGATACAAGGTGAATAAAACCACAACCTTAGTATCATAATTACATAACTATCCCCAACTAGTTAGTTTCAATAGTAGTTCCAAACCCTAAACCATGAATAAGAGAGGAGAAGATTCCCTTGTGGCCAGTAGATGGCGATACAAATATTTTATGATCATCCCACGAATTAAACTTGTATATTGACCATACGCTCATCGGTGTTCGTAATATGTTTACTATCAATATAAATAAGAACTATTTTCCTGATATATGGGTAGCTTACATTTTATCTGACCCCCTATTATGAAAAATTAATAATTTACGTTGATATTTAAAAACATTAAATCTATACGGTTATAATTTCCTGAAACATTTTGATTATAAACCTTTTCTGTGATACTTAAATTATATTTTAAAATACACCAAAGGAGAGTAAAGAGCAATACAATGTGGAATTAATTTGTACCACTTTCCTTTGTTGAACGCTTGATTCTTTTGTTTTTATCTTAAAAAAACACTTTAAAAAATCCTAAATCACTACTCTTGGCTGAATGATTGTTTTGCCATACCTTCGTTATCAATCATCTTCTGAAACAGAAACGTTTGTTTTTGATTAAGCAGGTACAGATTAACAATCTTCAATAATATTAAAGTTTCATTGTTGATTGCTACTAAACAATAACAATACAATAACAATTCTATATTTTGAAGAATTCTACGAAAGAAGGTACTTTTTGAAACAATTTATACTTTTATACGTATTGAAACGAACTGCAAAACACAAAATTCACTATTCATTCTTATCCTTCTTAAGATGAACTATTACCAATTAACTATGCAAATAAATCACCAAAATCTCAATTACTAAATAAACATTTTTGTTTGGATAAAAAATTATAAATTTTACTTTCTCCTACAAACTATTGTATTGTGTAGAAGTTATTGTTTTTTTTAGAATCTGAGCAGAGTGGAAATATATTAGGCTCTCTGTGCGTTTTTATGAGAGAGCCTATCTGTGTAATGTCCCAGAGGCCACACCAATTGTCCAATTTTATGAAATTTGGTACCAGGGAAAATTTTGTCATTGGCCCGAGACTTTATGATATTTAAGGCTTGCCACCGCTAAAAATCCTCAAAAAACGTAAAAGTCCAAATTTCTAAAAAAATGCTCTAATGATTTTGATTAAGGGGACCTGGTGAGAAATGTTTATTAGTCTTTTTTGTAGCGTCCATTTTACGGGCATTTATGGTTCATTACAGTTTGTACAACATTGATATAAGTGATAAATATTTGTTTAAAATTCCACGTATGCAAATCAGCTGAATTGATCCTTAAAAATTATTTCCTACTTTTCCTGAAAACTCACTTTTTTAAAGTTTGTGCATAAATCTTTCAGGAACTAATAAAGACCATTAAATAAGATCTTCACCCACTGTTTCCATGGTTACTGAAGCACATTTTGATACAGGATTTTTTATTTTAAGCCTCAGTTTTTTACAGTTACTTAATTAAGAAAAATACAACTTCTAAAAACGTATTTAAAACTTAAAATGATAACTCAAGTACTAAATTCTAGGTTAATAGTACCAAAGGTTACAAATACTACGAACCCACCCGAATGTCTGCAGGCCTGCAAATAACGGTTCAAAATTTATGAGCTTTTCAAAACATCTATTTTCAATTATTAAAAAAAGTTTAGAAATTGTTTTACAACGCGAAACTAAACAAATTAGTCAATCAAGCTGTTTCGTGAAACTTAGTATGTAGTGTAAGGTTACATCACCCAATAAAACCCGCTCAAAAATTGTTATCACCATGAGAGTGGGAAAGGATAAATGCAGAAACGTGTCCTGTAATCCAGCTACTTGGAGGTCACGAATTGTGGATAGTTGTGAGCGATGGTCGGTACGATGTAATATTCTCTGGTGTGGATTAACATCCGCACGGTTGAGTGCTACATTCATCCGCAAAATCATCCTCATAATTAGACCAGTTCGTAATTTGGAAGCAAAAGTGGTTTCGATTCCACGTTAAACTGTAGGTCCCTTAGATATACCATTGACTGTTGAGCTATTAATTAACAGTTCTGTCTGATGAACATGTCAGTCTTAGTTAGTAATAAGACTACAAGATTACACCACAATCATTCAACCCTCATTTCTCTTTCATAGGTCACCATTTCAAAAGGCAATCTAATCTAATTTAAAAAGAATTAATTCACCTCGTAGAAAAAGGGTGTGATAGAAATTTGATGATTATTTTTAAACACAAGATTTGTTACGTTTAATAAGCATTAAATAGTACACATTAAAGATATTTGTTTCGGTTCACCAATACCGTTTGTTTGGTTGTCGTTTGTGTTCGATTGTGTAATTGGTGATACAGTGTTATAAACACGACTTATTAGTTCAGTCTCACAGTCAGTAGATGTCGCTGGTGACGCTGCGGGTCGCGCGAGGAGGTTCTCGAGTGACACACGAGAGCGCGTTGTCGTAGTGCGTGTCGACGACACTTCATGTTGTAATTAATTCGCCAGTCCTGGTTGAGGCTTTTACTGAACAAGCAGAGAGTGTTGTAAAAGCTCTTGTCATAATATCAGTGCATTCTAATGTAGTGTTGTGTTTTGGGGGAATTACGAACGAAAATATTCCACTAGGTTGTAATTGTTGGGGAAATTACGATTTTGACTATTGGTATCCATTGGTAAATTGCATCTCTTTTATTGTTTAGACACAGCGTTGAATTAAGTTACTAAAAATAAATGAAATATACGAAATTATTGTCTGAGACACAATTTAGAGTTATTAAAAATTATGTTGGAAACATGAAATATAAATGCAAAATAATAATTACAATACTAGTGGCTAAAATAACATAATTATACGTTACATTGTGAACAATGTTTTTATACAGGGTGGTTATGAAGTCCCTTCCCCCTATTATATTTTTATTTGTTAGAAAAAATAAATAGCTTTTGGGAAACCATAAACACTTGACCCTAAATATCTTTTGAAGATATTGAAAATTTGAATGCCCCCAAAAAGAGGGATCTTGGGGTTAACTCAAATTTTTTAAATGTAAAGCCCCATCGAGATGTACCTCAATTTAAAGGAAATTAAATTTAAAGAGGATTGGCGAATACTGGAGGTCTCTACCTAAACTATCTGACATTTGCTATTTGACATATAGCATGATTAGCTTCTCAAACGGAATTTGGATGTTGACTCCTACATCTTAGACCTTAGTTACCTCCCAAAATTTTTAATTACTGCAAAAGTTAGAATATGTACCTATTAAAATGAATCCTATCATTGAAAATCACTTTAAATGTAAATTGTAGCAAAAACCAAGGGGGAAAGGACTTAAAAACACCAGGGTCATAGTTTTCGAAATGCCGCCATTTTGTACTGGGTTGAGGTTGAGACCCCCAATATTCACCAATCGTCTTTAAATTTTAAGAACTTTAAAATGTTATGTTTAACCTTTAAACATCTCGATGGGGATTTACATTTGAACATTTTGAGTTGCCCCCAAAATCCCCCATTTTGGGGGGCACTCAAAATGTTCAATAAATTCAAAAGATACTTTGGGTTAAGTTTTCATGGTTTCCTAAAGGTTATTTATTTCTTCTCACAAATAAAAAATAATAGGGGGAAGGGACTTTATAACCACCCTGTATAAACATAAGAATATACAAGACAAGTGGGATATTATTAATTACGCTACAATTTTATTTGGATATTTTGACTATTCAAGTTGGCTATTCAAGTGTTTGTACATGGTTTGGTCGGTATAGAAAAAATGTAAGTATATTACATATCGGTAATGTTTCTCTCTAAAAACTTAATTTGATGAAAAGTAAAAATAAATTTTTTTTACTATAGATAGTCAAAATAAATTTTATGATTTATTTAAACATCATAATAATCGAGCAATAACTTAAAAAAGGTTGATTAGGTTGGTAACTTTAACAGGCTATTCGATGTGAAGCATATCCACTTGTCCAGTCCAGAGAAGCAGGGCCGGTTAGTTGGCAACCCTGCTGTTTATAATTGATGTTAACCAGTGTAAACGAGGTTATTAACTCTGATTAACTCCCAGCTGATTAACTTCAGGGTGGACCCAAGGCGTGGTGCCGTGGTTTATATGGGTCAACTCCACCCGTGTCACGGTTTTATTTGCATATAAATTGGACGATATTTTATCACTGTCGCTAACCGACATTGTGTTTGTTGGAGAACATTGTTTAGCCTCTGATTAATTATGACATAACACGATGTAGTTTCAACAAAATAACATAATCTTTCTAGAAAAACACTGGTTACAAAAGTAGCTGGGGAGAGAAATGGAATTCACAATGTTTACATAATTAAAAATACAGGGTTTTCATAAAATAATGACGTGGTTTGACTTTGAAATAAAATAACACCCCCGTTGCAGTAGATCTGCGTACTCAGTAAAATTCTAAATCAATAATATGACAATAATAATATACTCGTATTTTGTAAATATTTGTCAATAAATGAGAGGGTTTGCCTATTCCCCATAAGATTAACAAGGGAAAGAGTAAGAATATGAAGGTTTGCTGCTGTGAAGAACACTGGAGGTTTACCATAAACAATTTTTATCAAGGCATATTTTACGTGTTTTTATGTCAGTCAACTTGCATACTCTTTTCCCGTGTTAATCATATTGAGAGTGGGAAAACTCCATTATTTATGGACAGCTGTTGATAAAACTTGGTATATGGTCAAAATACAAATTCTTTATGGTATAAATGCCTACTTTTAGTGTTCCTCACAGCAGAAAACCTTCTTACTCTTTCTCATGCTAATCTTCGGAGAATAGCAAACCCTCTTATTTATTGACGAATATTGACCAAACTTGTCACACGAGTAGGCCCTATATAATTCTTGTCTAATTATTTATTTGCAAATTCACTTGTGCGCAGGTCTACTAAGACGGGGGTATCATATTTTCTCTTATCATGATTTTAAGTATAAGTATCATGCTTTCTAACATACAACATGTATAAAGGATGGACTAGCTGTACTTATTTATTTACTACAACATAATGACCATAACTTCAAGCATACGAACAGCTGTTGGAGGATCACAGTTTGTGTGTGGTTGCAAAAATAAACTAGCCGAGTGCTCGTAAATAATAATCTGGTAGAGTGGTTTCCTAGAAACGCCATTCACAAAATCAGGTTAAAGTCATTTTCATTTGTTCAGTTTTAATGACTTAACTCCGCCCCTCGTCACGACCCTATAATGAGGGCAAGTTCACACACTTTGGCACTGGTCGCGACACTAGAAAATATGAACTAAAAAACTATTCATAACTATGCAGGATAATGTAACTTATAAACTATGATGATTGTGGCGCGATCTTGTAGTCTTGTTACTGACTAAGGCTGACATTTTCATTATACAGAACTTTTATTTAAAAACCCAAAAGCCCAATGTCTTATCTAAAGTACCTGCAGTTTAACGTGGAGTCCGAACTACTGCCTCTGAATTACGAACATGTCTAACTATGAGAATGACTTAGCGGATTGACTTAGTATTTCCCCATGGGCCAGAGAATATCACATCTACTGACCATCGCTCATAACTATCCACTATTCGTGATCTCCAAGTAGCTGGATTACAGGACAGAAATAACACATGTAAGGAATAAGAAGGGAAAATGACAGTTTTTGGAAATAAGATATTATAATAAGATATAAATAGATAGGGTAAAACTTTCACCTAACGCAAGACATTATAGAATGGAGGATAAAACTTAATAAAGGATATGTAAAAAGATGCGAACATTGTAGAAGAGATAATCCAGCTACTTGGAGATCACGAATTGTGGATACTCGTAAGCGATGGTCGGTGGGTGTAGTGTTCTCTTGTGTGAATAAACATCCGCTCTATTGAATATTACGTCAATCCGCAAAGACCATTCTATAATTAGATCAGTTCGTAATTCAGACGCAGTGGTTCGGACTTTAGGTTAAACTGTAGGTCCCTTAGTTGCCATCGGATGTTGGGCTATTAATTAAAGGTTCTGTGAAGTTAATGAAAATGTCAGCCTTAGTAAGACGGACTACGAGTATTTACATCCCTTGGGGAAAATCTTAGATCTTGGATGCGTCTAAAGGGAATGTTTTCAGTCCGTCTAAACGGTTGTCATTATAACAACATGACTTCACTTCCGTATCAAATTTAGGTCTGACTAAACTTAGACATATCCATGTTAAAATTAAATATTAACAGTTTGTGGGTTTTCTATGAATTATTCGTTAACTTTATTTGCGTTGCAAACTGGTCATCCTTTCCCCGTGTTATTGTGGAATACTGAAACAAGTTGGGGTAAAATGTCAAGTACGGAGCTTCGCGTTGTTTAAATGTTAGGAGTTCACTTCAAACACATGTGGGTTGCGGAGTGTGGTGAAGTTTCCCTATATGTATTCAATGGATTAACTAGTCTTAACAAGTTTGTTAATGTAATATCCCACTAGCATTTATTATAGTCTGCGTCAATTGACAGTACAATGTTTATGGATTATGAGTGCATGTTTATCTTAACCATGAAAAAATTGTTTTATTTGATGGATCATGTACGTATGTTTTACTGTGATTTAACAGAAATAAATAACCATGGGTTTGAACCATGATTCTCACTGATTGTTTTTTAAACATTTTTTCATTAGTACACCCAATCCATTGAGATACGATGTTTGAATAAACCCTTATCTGTTAATTCACAGTGAAGCAGTGAAAAAAGAAACGGCTTCGTTGAGGTGACAGTTATAAAAGGAAATCTGCTCCAGTGGCCAACGAAACTTGTCCATTACATTAGTCAATACCAGCCTGGAGCGCAACCTGCACAGTTGTTTTTGTTCCGAGTTGGATTTGAAAACTTGTTCCGTTTTTGCATCTTAAGCTCCACAACAACATCCGTCGCTATCACCGTGGGAATACATGATGGACGTTTTTCCTCAAGTCATTCTATACGAAGGTGCCACGTGTTTTGAGTGTGAGTTTTTGAGGTAGCTCAATCACTTCTAATAGTGAACTAAATGTCGTCTGATGTACCTTGGTGGAACCGCGACTGCTAAGAAATAGTGTTATGTGGGTGAAAGACGACTCCAGTAGTGTCGAGGAAGTCATACTTTTGGACTCAGTGGTATGCAAGAGGTCCTAGAGGGTCCACCCCAAAAAGGTGAAGAGAGGAACGTATGGAGAGTTCCACCATCTTGTGGCAGATTTGGAACATGATGAAGAACAGTTCAACAGCTCCTTTGCGCATGCGCAAGACCACACGCCCGTCGCGGTTCTAAAAAAACGCTCAGCAGTAGCTGCGGATACTACCGTGTGATGCTTGGTGTGGCTTTTAACACCCACCTACGTTAGTATTTACTTCACAGCCGGTGAAAGACAGGTTTTTCCTTAATATTTAATATTGTTGACTGTATTTAACTTCAAATCAAATCAAAGTTTAATTAAATTAAAATAAAAGTGGCATTTGAAGCTAAAATAAAAGTTTCGGAGTCTGTGACTAATTAAATTATAGATACGAAAATCTACACAATTTTTTCAAGTCTGAAGATATAGCTGAAACGTTGATTTTTCAAAATCAAGTTATTTAATGTCAGATAAAAAGCAAGAAAAACAATATGAAAAGGGTTTGAAAGGTTTATGTAAGCGACAAAGTCAGTAGCTGGTATTCTGCTTTACTGAATATGCTCTATTTTCCCTTTAGAGTAACGGAGTAAAAGACCTTAGCACACAATAGCGGCAGTTTGGGTAACTACAGCGCATAAGCCCCTTGGGAGAGCTCTGTGAACATTAGGAAGAATGGACGGATCCATAATGTACAAGTTGCATACGTACGACGTACGGTGTATACTTGGCGGCGCGGCGAGGCGTCCTGCCTTTTCCTTCCTTTCTGTTAAATTGCGACACTTTCTAGTGATATATTTTATTTACTCGAAATAAAATGAAGGTAAAATTATGGCAAAAGCTTATTCAAGATATTATCATGATCTTTTAGCGTTATGTTAGAACACTCCATATAAAAATACAATATGCATTATTAACACTCAACATGTTGAAAAAACTGCACGTTTGGATTTTGAAATGTAATATGGCGGGCTGTTTTCTATATCGTATAGTGAAACTTAATTAGTCATTTAAGTGACAGACAATAATGATAATCTTTATTTGCATAATGACAATATACAATTGCACTGCAAACGTTAACGGTGATGATAAAATAAAAACATACAAAATGAAAAGTAATACACAAATTATAAGAACCACTTTTGCACTGCACACGTTAACACATCATCTGTACCGAAATTCCATTCGCGGTAACTCCTAATATTTCCCCAGCTACTCATCATGAACTTCTCAACTGATTGTTTAACACCAGAAGGTTCTTCAATAAAATTTTGAATTGATTTTGATTTCGCGAATGTTTAACTCCTTCTGGGGATTAGAGATTAAAAGGGGATAAGGGATTAAAATGACACTTTTTGTCCACGAAGGAAACTAGTCATTCAAGGCATAGCCGAGGTTGTCTATTTCCTAACTACACACACTAACTGCACATCATTACTTTAATCCCGTGTTGCACAACATTTTCCTCAACCTACACAAATAACAACAGCTGTAAGTTAATAATATATAAGAACCGGTAGACCGAGCTTTGATAGGCATTGTTGAATTGGAAATTAGAAAAATGATAGTTTTTTATTTAAAAATTAAGATAAACACTTTTTTGCTGACTTGCTTAAACTCTGAACAAAACTTTTACCTCCTCAGTTGGGAATCGATCTCAATATCTTTAGCACGTGATTCTCCCACGCTAGCATTGAGCCACGACATCTACACTGCTTCGATGTTGTTGTTTGCATCATTTTCTTTCAACAACAAAACAACAACTGGTAATTGGTGATGAACAGGTGTATTTGTATTGTTTACATTTTAATTTCCTTACGCTTAATGTTAGTTTTTTATATTTTAAACTTGATATTACAATAAACAAGAATTTTCCTACATTTCTGGTTTCTTAGTAGCCATCTTAATAGTAATAGTTAGCTTAATATTTTGTTCAGTATGACGAAAAACGTGGTTCAAAATAATTACAGCCTTAAACTTGTACGAAAAGAATCATTTTTGACATGGATACATATTAGCTCTAGGAGGGGGTGTTGGGAATTTGCGAGACCAAATTTTGTAACAGTGATGTCATACGTTTAGTGACGTCATATGGTTATAAGGACAGCTCTTTAGAGGAAATAATCGCTTTGGAAATATCAATGATCTAACCTATTTCCTACAAGGAAGTAAATAAATTTGACGCTTGTAATGAAATATACTATTATTATGTTACATAACTTTAAGAAAATGATTGATCTATAATCAGCTGATTGGTAATTTCTGCATTGATGCGACTAATATCCTATTTTAGAGTACGTTCCACTATTGTTATTATTGTGCAATACGTTGTTGTAGTGTATAACCTCGTTTTTAAATAGTTTGTCGTTTTATAACCAGGGCAAATAACATTTATTCATTGTTTACTTTAAAAAAATGCCTAGTGTTAATACTTATTAGCATAATTATAATGCAATTTGGTACAAATATACTATACTATTTAAAAAACAAAAGATTGGTAATATAATAAAATATATTGAGTTTTTAATTACAATTAGGATCCATTGTCCAGTGAATTTCCAACCTTTCCACCAAATTGGCTTTGGACTGCGATCAATGGCTTACATGGGACTGCTTTTATTGTAACCCTACGCTGAAACTTAAGAATACTTCGGTTTATTGGATAGAAAGGTTTTTTTCAGAGATAATTCCGTTCCAGCACAAGCTTGTAGATGTAGAAGCTCTGCGCCGAGCGCCTGCCACTGTGGAATGCAGCGTGATCGCAGCTTCTGAATTGCATATTTCCATAAAACAGGCGCCCTCAACACTCACCTAAACAGGATCAAAACAGCTGTTTTTGCACTTCATAGAATGAAATGAACTTGAAACCTTGATCAAATAAGTACAACGAAAATCAATATTTTTAATATAGTATAATGTTGAAATATTTTTTAAATCTATAATCAATGTAAACAAACTGATATATATTAAAAATATAGCTGATGGTTATTTATTTCTATTAAAACACGTTTACACACCACATATTTTGAAAAACTTAGAAACTACTTAGAATTGTTAAACTGTTTTTGGGATAAACTTCTTTATTTATACATTAATATTTATAACCAGCAGTACACCGTACTTTGTACGGATTATAGGATTCTGTGTTAGGGGAAAAGACACACATTTACATGACAAAATTAATTAGATTAGATCAGAAAATAAGTATAATTATTAAAATTCGTTATACATCAAGATAACATTTTAATATAGTACAAATTCAAGGTGAGTTTAAAATAAATTATCAATGTAAACAGACTAATATTTATTTTAATTTGACAGCTGTTTGTTTTTCTTTCTTTTAAATCACTTTATACATCACATATTCTCAAAATTAATGACCAGTGCTTAAACCATTTAGTGTTAAAAACTATAAAGACAACACTGATTATTACCAGAATTGTGATTCGTTGAAAACTGAAAGCAAAATGTTTGTATTTACTTCCCTGTGGGAAATAGGTTAGATCATGGATATTTCTAAAGAGAATGGGTTTAGTTCATCTAAACAGCTGTTGTTATTCATTTATATTAAAAATTCAATAAAATAGCTCTAGTAGTTTCTATGGAAACCTGTTACATGTTTTCCATCTTAAAAATCGCCAACACCCCCCAGAGCTAAGACATATCCATGTCAAAATGTGATTGATATCGCGTAAAAAGTAGGTTTTTAAAGGCTCGTTTTATATATTTTTAAATGGGTGGTGAACATTTTCAAGCATTGAAAATCTTCTCTGCAATGTAGAGAATACGTTTCATTAGTATCAGTTCTCCCTTTTTTTTGTTTAAGGAAAAGACGGTGTAAAATGCCTCCTGAAGCGTCACAGACAGACAAACAGTTAAACAGACACAAATTGAGATAATACTTGTTTCGGCCTCTCTAACGACCGGAACGTAAAAATAACTAAACAAATCAATAACTCTGAGCAATGTACAGATAAAACTCTAATTTTATGTATACAGATTTATGTTAGGTTCAGATAAGTTTTTTATGTTTAGTAAAATATTCCAACTGCACATTATCATAAGCCTGGGGCCTATGACGTGAATTAAAGACAATAAGGAGCCATAGTGGTAACAGTCACATAGGCTGACCGCTCATGATCTGACAGGAGTCGCCGGCCGCTGGTATCGATCCAGCAACCTTTGACTTACTGGGCCAGAGCGTCGCCCCTGAGCTACCGTGCCGGTAAACAAGAACAAAAACAACAAACGGTAAACAGAACTCTTCTCCTAAAGGTCAATGATTAAAATAAGTTTCATCTAGTGGGTGTTTCCGTTTCTAGGGAGAAGCGTTACAGCAATATAGACTGAGAGAGATTGAAATAAGACACGTTACGACTTTCCTGGAGTAGATAATGTAAAAATAACAAAAAAACCATATTATCAAGCAATGTACGTAAAACTCTACTTTTATTTGAATAGAAAAAATTTAAAGTTTTGACGATTTTCCCATAAAGTGTTTGTAGATCTCGTGCAAAATACGGATGGCGTGAAATAATAAGACTGGTACGGTGGCGACGTCCTGTAATCAAGCTACTTGAAAGTCACGAATTGTGGATAGTTGTGAGCGATGGTCGGTGGATGTAGTGTTCTCTTGTGTGGATTAACGTCCGAGCTGTTCAATACTACGTTAATCCGCAAAGATCATCCTCATAACTAGATAAATTCATAATTCAGAGGCAGTGGTTCGGATTCCACGTTTAACTGTAGGTCCCTTAGTTACCATTGGCTGTTAATTAAAAGTCCTGTCTAAGGAACATGTCAGCCATAGTCAGTAACAAGACTACAAGATCGCGCCACAATCATCCTACACTCAATCCTCATTCATACTTGGCTTAAAATACCTACATTTTAGTGTGGTTGCCATTTCAACTATCTAATCTAATCTAATAAAAAGAAAAATATTTATTTAATACAAAAAGGTATTAGTATTAAAAACAAAAGTTGAAAAATATTTGACAATGCAAATCTTATAAATGTAAGATTCTCAGTCAAGTAAAATTGAATATTTAAACATTGTATTGTTTGTAATTTATCTTCTTAGACATTGATTTACTTTTAAATATATGCAATTAATATGAATATGTCCATGTTCTTCAAAAACTATCAATAATGGAGATTTTACAGCAAACCATTGAGACGTAATTCATTATTCACGTAATTATTTTCACAATTAGCTTTTCCAAACTGTTTAATTTATTTACAGTCTCAATACTACAAGTTAATCAATACTACGGGTTCGATGTTTAATATTTGTATACATTAAGCTAATTTACACCTCAGTGAATAGCGAACGAGACTTCTCTTCTACAAACAGCCACCGACCATTGGACGTTATAGCTGTCCAAACATGCCGCCGGTGACGATATAATTAACGCATTTAACTGATTTAGAGCCAGTTCATTTATTCCCAGCCAGTTTACTGTTCAAGCGAGAAATACGAAATGAGCTGTTTCAGAGGCTTGCGTGTATTTCATAAAACTGGATTTCTAAAACTGTATAATTGCATACAAATTCATAGTCAACACTAATTTGTTTTATGTTGGTGGAATTGAATTAACCGCAGTGTAACGTAAAGATGAAATAGAATAACATCTATATAGTTCACCGGTCTGTAAAAACAATATTTACACTGATAGATAATTTTAATTGAAATATTTGGATAAAAGTGTCGTTTGTGCTTGTTTATTCAGTGAAATTATAATCGGAATCTCTTCATACAGGGTGGTATTATTATATTTAGTACTAGCAGTAAGCCTGTTATTTTTAAGGTTCTCACAACTTACAGACAGCCTTAGACGTCATATCCCTGTGGCTGAATGACTGGAAAATTAAAGTAAATCAAAATAAATCCCTCCATATTACTTTTACAATGAGACTTCAAAATTGCCCTGAAGTGACATTAAACAATATACCTTTACCTCAAGCAGACGCAGTAAAGTACCTTGGAATCTATTTAGACAGACGTCTCACTTGGCGTACTCATATATGGAATAAGAGGTTACAACTAAATTTGAAAACTAGAAAATTAGCTTGGCTTTTCGGCAATAATTCAAAATTATCCAGTGAAAATAAATTATTTTTGTATAAAGTTATCTTAAAACCTGTATGGCTATATGGAATACAGTTATGGGGAACTGCTTCTAACTCCAATATTGATATCATCCAGAGGTATCAGTCAAAGACTGGGGATGATTCTACGAGCTCCTTGGTTTGTTACCAACAGAGGTATCCATGCTGACACAAAAATGTTGACTGTCAAAGAGGAAATTACGAGATACAGCAGGAAACATCAATCTAAACTCGCAATCAACTAATAATCTAGCAGTTAATCTGTTGGAAAACAGTCAATCTACTTTCCATCTTCAGAGATACCATGTCCTTGAGCTCAGTGATAGATTTCAGTAAGATTTAAGTTGACATTTACTTTTTTCCTATGTTAGTGCAAACTCTAGTTTGTTTCTGACTCACGTGATTTAATTTTTTAATATTTACTTATTGTTCTTTCTAATGAACAGATTGTAAAAAATATGTTAAAAAAAGTTTTTAAGGTTACGACTCCGGGCTGAGAAAGGAAATACTTATTATTATGACTAATATTCATTTTAATTTGACAGCTGTTTGTTTTTCTTTCACTTTATACATCACATATTTTTAAAATTAATGACGACTTGTATCGCTTAAAAAGTGGGGTTTTAAATGCTCGTTATATACTTTTCAATGGGCGGCGGTCAATTTCAAGCATTGAAAAACCTTCTCTGGAATGTAGAGAATGTATGAAATGAGTTTCATTGGTATCAGTTATCCCAGTTTTTAGGAGAAGACGGTGTAAAATGCCACATAAAGCGTTATAGAAAAACAGACAGACAGACACAAAATTGAGATAATACTTTTGTTTTGGCTTGTCTAACTCAAAAAACGTAAAAATAACTAAAAAATGAATTTATTGATATAGATTTTAAATAAGTGTAATTATAAAATTGTAATCATAGCATTTTGTAGTCAAATGTTATGTACTTTAAGATCACATTTTAATACAGTATAATGATTTTGAAATTGGTTTATTACTAATGATTCATGCTCAAAAATAGCATAATTTCCATTTTAATTTTATAGTTAGTTATTTTTTTACATAACTAAAATAGTTCACAATATGCTCAATAAAACTTAGAATAGAATAGAATAGAATTTTATTTTTCAAAATTATATACAATAAACAGAATAGAATATCTTATAATCAAATAAATTATTACTTTATAAACTACAATCCTATACAAATACTTATAAATTAAAAGTCCTCTTCGCTTACCAGGCTGACACATTTACAAATTTTGAAAAAATAAATTAGGACCTCTTTAGGGTCTTTAGGCAATGCCTGTTATGGGGTTCCTTAATTTTACATTGAAATTTAGAAATTTTGAGCGCTCATATTTTAACTAAAATAAAATTAACATTTTGGTCTCAATAAAATGGAATAAGATAAAAATAATTACTATACCAAAATATTGTGATAATTCACGATATTTTTTTAAATAACACAATTTTTTTCTAACTCAAAAACTAATTTAAGGTTCAATGCTTTAGAACCGTACACCGCACTTATGCCACCAGGCGGCTCTGACTTTTAAAATATGTGTCTAATATCGCTTTAAATTGGGGTTTTGAGAGTTTATCACTAGCTTTTACTATTATAAGGGTTACAAAAATACTATGTATAGTGTTACAGAAAGACAGAAGGACAGAAATTGCGATCCCATTGAGTATTTTTGAAGATGTGAAACGTAAAAATAACGAAATATGTAATAATTCCATACATGGACAGACAAAACGCTAACTTTACTCATATGGTGTGGTCGGGACTTTATGGTGAAAGAGCAACATTAATGTGACTCAAATCCAAGATTAAAATAAATTTATTTCGTGCAAACTAATAGGGAATAATTATTTTATAAAAACCTGTTTACGTTCTCAAAAACATAAATTTTCTCTTGTTTCTTTATAAATTTTTTAAACATTGACTCTACCATACAATTAAATCCTCCATTACATTTTAAGAATGGATAACTTTTTGTTAGCCTGAAGTTTCAAAACTATTAGTAAAATCAACTATGACTCAGAAGTTTTTATTTTCTAAAAACAAAAAAATGAGGCTAAATATTTTTAAGAACATTGTTAAAGAGTAGCACACTGCTACAACAACTGTTCTTTACGTAAGCTTTTGAAAAATATTATCTGAAACTTCATTCCTTTCCTTTTGATCAGATATGCCAGTTATAATTAAGGAAAATAAGATTGCACTGAAATGTTTTTATGTGAGAGTAGAATAAAAAAGTATAAAACATGTATTGAAATACCAGAGAAAATAGAAAAAAAATTAAAAATGATAATCTAAATTATCATTTTACAGTAAAGTGAATGAAATGGACTTTTTTAAATTGAGAATTTGAGCCGCATTTGTATTGTTCTATCACCCAAACGATTTTAACGCTAGGTCCAGATCCCCTGGATCTAAAATATTGAAAATCGGTGAAAATGTTTTAAAAGTAAGCGTATTTCCGATGTAATTAATTTAGTTGGTGATCAATGATAAGCCATTGAGCCAATTAATTTCCATTGATTAATCCCCAGTGCTCACACTGTTGTTAGTTTGATGAAGCTGTTCAGATAATTATATTAAACAAGAGGGACAACTGTAGCGATTGGCGATTGGCTAGGTTCAAAGGATCACTCAACAAAAGATCTATCCTTTTAAAGTCTGCTTTAAAACTAGCAGTAGATCAGATTATTGAAATGGCGACCATAACACAAGGTAGGTATTTTAAGCCAAGTATGAATGAGGATTGAGTGTAAGATGACTGTGGCGCGATCTTGTAGACTTGTTACTGACTAAGGCTGACATGTTCCTTAGACAGGAGTGTTAATTAATAGTACAACAGCCGACGGCAACTAAGGGACAACTAAGGGAGTTTAACGTGGAATCCGAACCACAGCTTATGAATTGAATCGGCCTAATTATGAGGAAGGTCTTTGGTTAGACTAGATTAGATGAGATTAGATTAGATCATTGAAATGACAACAATACTACAATGTAGGTATTTTAAGCCAAGTATGAATGAGGATTGAGTGTAAGATATTATTGACATGGTCTTTGCAGCATTAACGTAGTAATCCACACAGTTGCAAGCGAATCCACTAAGGAGAACACCACCACCGATCATGGCTCACAATTATCCACAATTCGTGACCTGGATTACAGGACACAAATCATTTTGAAAAATCTAAAATAGTGTGGAGGAGAAAAGCTATGTGGTGTTTTTATTCGCATGTCAGAAATGGTCCGTTACCACGTTCGTTCCACGTGACTTCAATAATTCTTAGAATATAAAAATGATAACTATACAAAGAACCTAACTCAAGTATTAGTAGTTTTATGTGGGAGTAAACACTTCGGAACTAGTTTTAAGGAAAATATTTCTTTAACTTATTTAAATACAATGCATTTCATGAACATGGAAGTCTCATTTAAAAAAAGTAGTATTTGATATTTAATCTTAGATCCTGCGTCTGCTCCACGATCATTTGGTCGGGGAATTCTCAAATTCCATTAGGGGTTGGAACCACTTCTTCGGGGAGAGATCCTTAATTCATCCTCGAGTGTGGGGTAGTGTTCAAGGCGATTTTGTAAAAATTGCTTGAGTTAACTGTTGAAAATACAGGCTTGAGCTACATTTTTAGAAAATTGAAATAATAGGACCTTGAGTAAAGGACCTTGAATGAAATTAGACCTTGCACTACCTTTCTGAAATGGCAACCTTCCCAAGTAGATATTTTAAACCAAGTATGAATGAGAAATGAGTGTGAAATGAGGGAGAAACATGGTTGTGGAGCGATTTTGAAGTCATGTTAATGACTGAGGCTGATATGTTCCTTGGACACGACTGTTATTAAATAGCCGAATAGACAATTACATCTATTGGACCTACAGTTTAATATGGAATCCGAACCATGCTTTTGCCAATTGAATTACGAATGGTCCTTGTAATGAGGATAGTCTTTGAGGATGAACCTAGTATCATAATAATATGGACCTTCAATTCCATGCGTTTTATTCATCGCTTTTAAATATCCACAATTCGTGACCTGTAATTCCTAGTGAGGTTCTATTTTGAGATTTATGCTGTGATAAGTCGAGCTTGTTAAGTTACAAATACCACTATCAAAGTAAATTTTTGTTCTTTTTACAGTAAAACTTTTGTTTTTTGTTTTCCCGTTGTAATAAAAGAAAATAGTTGAGCAAGTTATGTGTTTAAATCATTAAAGTTATATCAGTGCGAAGAATTTCCTGGAATCGAAACGTTTGGTTTAGATTTAGATTATGTTGGGGTAGAAGATATTCCTCTGAATGCGTATAATATTTGTTATATAGAAAAATTCTCTATTGCGTATTCTATAGTTATATATGTGACAGCTATATGTGACGTGTGAGCTACGTCCCACCTGTGAGCTACGTCGCTACGTGTGAGCTACATCGTTAACGTCATACGTGTGAGCTACGTCGCTAACGTCGTACGTGTGTGCTACGTTGCTAACGTTGTACGTGTGAGCTACGTCCCACTTGTGAGCTACGTCGTTAACGTCATACGTGTGAGCTACGTCGCTAACGTCGTACGTGTGAGCTACGTCCCACTTGTGAGCTACGTCGCTACGTGTGAGCTACGTCGTTAACGTCATACGTGTGAGCTACGTCGCTAACGTCGTACGTGTGAGCTACGTCCCACGTGTGAGCTACGTCGCTAACGTCGTACGTGTGAGCTACGTCGCTACGTGTGAGCTTCGTCGCTAACGTCCCTCTCTGTCTTTAATTCATTGCACATACTCTTGGCCTATGGTGATGGCCAGTTAAGGTTATAGAAAGTTCATAAAAGTTGAACGAGGTTCATCATATGGACGGGAAGGTTTAAATGGTAATGTGACCTAAATTCTAGCTAGATTTTTGCTTGTAGAGATAGCGGTACATAAAATAAAAGAGCTGCATCTGTTTTATTTAGACGTACGCCTATAATAGAATAATTTAATGATACTGGTTTATCCAGGAAAAATAAGTCTCAGAAATTCTTCTCGTCTATCTCATCCATTTTATCTCTCAGATATTCAGGAGGTGAATATAAAATTAATTAGAGGAAGATGTGGTCCTTTACCCGTTTCCGAGTGTTTCCCACCGGCACCGCTAGGGGCGCTGTACAACCCCTAATTAGTGGTTCGTAAACATCCTAGGGAGGGTGCGAAAAGTTCCTGAACAACAAACACCCCTACCCGACGCCACAAAGAGTATCGAAAAATATACATAACCCAACATAAACCTTTATGGATTTAAAATTACAGATACAGCGAAAGCATGGTTTTTATTGAGTCAAGAAAACAATAGATTTATAGAAGTATAGCTGGTTTATTATTTACGCTGTACTATCTCAACATCTTTGTTATGGTTTATAAAATATATCACCTAGGATTTCTTTGTAATTGGCTAGATTTAACAGATTCCAGAGCTAAGAAATTTATTATTACTTGGTGGTTTCTTTAAGGCTTGATAAATAAATTTTATTTGATTTGATTCTAAAAAGTTTAATACTTTTTATTCATGAATGTAAAACGTTTTGAATTTTATATGTTTTGAATGTAACGAAATGCTGTTACTTTTACAAATTTTTACATTATAAAAATATATCAATTTAATTATTTCATATATGAATATGGAATGAGAAAAACAAAACCGAAAACTAACATAAAGTTATAATGGAAGATAGTTGTATAGAAACTGATCACCAATAAGTCCAATTTATGGACTTATTTGAATAAACCATTTTACTTGTTCGTTTATTGAGTTTATACTGTTTGGTATTCTGTTAAGTTAAATAAAAAAACATTATATATAAACTTTCTTCTCCCTCTCTCCCTTGTTCAGGGCTCGTTACTTTATTTTCTTGCAGTGCGTTAACAAACTGATTAGATATGGCATCTTAGTATTAAGTACTCTGAAAGCAAGTGTTAAGTTTATCAAACCTTACTTAGCTCTATGTGTTTATGAATTGTGCAAAGTGCTATACGTCAACGTAACAGCTAACGTTTCTTATGTCTTTTATTTGCCCAGAAATACTAATTAATAATACAAATCTATTATAATCTCTATGTGGAGATTAAAAACAATTTTATTCACTTTATGTATGCTGTGACATTTAAATTTATTATTTTTAACTAATGTTTATGCTTTATTAAAATTATGTTACTCGTTTATGACTTAATTTTTCCCAGTCTGATTTAAACTATTGAATAAAACCTAAAAATGGTAGACAATTTTATATTTTTTATTATTTTTCAATATAGGTACAGTTTGTTTTCTGGCGATGAATCCATTTCATATATATATTCTAGTCTTGAATGTCAAACTGAATCTGTCCTTTGAGGTTACTGCATATTCACTTGTTGAAAGTCTCATTTGTCGTAATTCAGCATGAAACAAACAAAGAAAAAATCAACTTGTGCTAAATATATTAGTTATTGCTCTATACTACAGCGATATTTTCCAAACACGCAATTTTACCGATTGCTGAACTCATTAAATTCAACCCACCAATAATTTGTTCACATGAATCTATCATTTTGTGCAATTAAGAAACACTGAATTGTTCAAGCAAAAAAAATCAATGGTGGCGATCTCTGTTGGTAAACAATAACAACTGTTTACTGGAGCATATTATAGTAAAAGGTTGTTACAACAGTGTTAACTAGGGTGGTTTATTATTTTTATAAACATAAAATTTATTTTTTTCAAATATAAACTTAACAAAATAATACATATTGTTGCATATCAGTTTACATTATAAATATTTCCATATGGATATTATAATTATAGAACGAGAATGGGACGTATAATAAAACGTTAAAGTTTTCTTCTCGTTTGTTTATATTTAAATGGGTTTGGTGTTTTCATTGATGTATTGGTTTGAGCTGATACGATCCCAACATTATCTCTTGCACCTGTCGGGAACTTCGCCCGTAGGACATTCCACAGTCAACTCTCCGCTCTGTTGCAAAGAGTTAACACACCGGAATGTCCTGAATTGTTACTTTTATTATTTTGTTATACTTTACCTCACCACTGGACCAGACTCAGCCGTAGAAACACCACGTCGCTGACTTCACGGACAGACGTGACCAAGCACGGACTCGTCTCTGACCCCAGGCTTCGTTATTACTACAGATTTGTAATCTTTTTCATTTTTGAATGTATTTATTCTTTACAAGTCGTGTCAGTGAATTACGAATTAAAATACAAAAATTTTGTTTCCTAGCAACATTTCGAAACTAACAATACTCATTTATCTCGATTAAATAAATCTAGTCTAATTTTTATAAACTGGTATCTTAGCAACATCGGCTTATTGGAATCGTTACTCCAGTGAAATATAGAATATCTTAAAATAATTATTATCCACATGGGATTTTTACGAGTTGACAAAAATGATGATACTTTTAGCAAATTTCCCATAGGGAAGAAGCTATTAAAGCATGTCTCATGGCAAGACTTAAGCCCGGGGGTTTTTGTACTCAATAATTGTTTTTTGCGTTTTTCATAAGTAATTTAATTTTTTATTTTTTCTTTCACGATTAGAATAAGATTGAAAACTACTCAGTTTAGTTTTTTGAAGTTTCGTTCTATCTACAACGGTTACCGAGGTATTACAAAAATCTAAACACAGTACAATGTACTTTGGGGCTCCAATGTCTTATGGAGGATAGGAAAAAATTAATATTTCACTTATCAATCTATATTTTTTGATAAAACTTGATATTTAGCTTTATGTGGTTATGATCCATCCATTTAGGCTTAAAAATCATAGTTTATGTTTTTATCGTGGCAGCTAACCTGCATACTCTTTCCTCATATTAATCATATAGAGAATAGGTAAACTCCTTTATTTATGGACAGATGTTGATGAAAATTGGTATAAATGGTCAATATAAAAATTGTTTATGCTAGAAATGGCTACTTTCAGTGTTCCTCACAGCGGAAAACCTGCAAACTCTTTCCCATGTTCATCTTATAGAGTATGGGCAAATAACTAACTCATATTTTTATTGACAGATACTGTTAAAGCTTGACATCTAATACTATATTATATTATTGATCTAGAAATTCGCTGAGTGCACAAGTCTGCTGTGATGGGGGTATATCCATATCATGAAAGTACGAAATTAAGTTTGGAAATCATTCGTATTGAGAATTATTCCTATATATCCAATGAAATTCTCGGCTGTATTCCATGGACTAATAAAGAAATTAATTGTTCATTTTATTGTTGCGTAGTTTATCAAATTCAAATATTTGTCACTTTCATAATTCGCGCTTTTCACATCAGCGTCTTATATCTTGGGAGTAGTGGCAATCCGTCATACTAAAATTAGAAACGGTGACGTCATATGAGGATAGTTTAGAGGAACTGAAAACATCCCCTTTAGACATATCCATGATCTAAGCCCATAGGGAAGTAAATACATTATAATTTGACTTGGGCCCACCGTTATAGTGAGTATTGTGTGAACAACAACACGCTAGAGATATTATTTATATTTTCTTTGGTACAAACATAATACTTACGTTATGTTGTTGGTCTTTTGTGATTTTATTGCTATTACTAAACATAAAATAGAAGAAATAGTTTATAGATGAGACTTATGATAAATACCTTTTTTTAAGCAGCAGTCGTTATTTAATGTAATAAGAGAGGAAGTTGACCACAAATACGTTTAAAATGTTAAAGGAAAGCATAAGCTCATGTGGACATTACATTAAAGGTCTTAATTAGTAGCAAACAATGGCTCAAATCCGATCTCAATCGGTTAATTGAAAACAAAATGACATTGGTTGGAATTTCAAACCGCTACCATTTGGTTTTAAAACAACTTTTTGAGATCAGGCTGTAGACAAAAACATATAAACAGGCAAACCAAAAAAATCAGAAATGTAGAGTATATGTTTAATATTTATTTATTTATTATTATTAGTTCACAACAGGTTACAAACCCAATTATAGTAAACTGATCATAGCTATTACTTGCGTGAAAATAATTAAGTTCAGCTTCTAACATAACACTTCACTTTTCTTATACTTGATACAGTAAAAACCCCTAAAATAATGCCCATTCTCACTTTGATTAACAATGAGTTAAAGTATACTATAAACATACATACATATACATGTATATAAAATAATAAATATGTAAATATGTTTAAATACCGGTAAATATGTTTATTTACCGATCAACAGTAATAGAATATTACACCAAGTGGCAATTTTACCTAAGAAATAAACATAATTGAATATGTAAAAGTATTGAAAATTGGTGAAATTAAATAAACTATTTATATTTCTTAAATGAAAAAAATCTCAATACAATGAAAGAATGGTATAGAGGGGAACGTCAAGTAAGGAATCAATACCTTCCTCCTCATAGATGTGCGTGATGTATCGCGTTTGACCAGAGAGGCGCGTGTTATTGTTGGAAATATACTGACAGTCCACTGTTTTATAACGGATAGTAAAGTTTTATCCACATAAATAAACGCCCTGAATTTCAAAATACAAAGTGAATTTCAATTGGTATAAGAATTAACCGATTGAATCAATGTGGTCACTTCGTGTGGTGTAATAACGTAGTTTTTAGTTTAGACGAGTAATGAGGTCATCTAAAGATGAAGCAATCAATTGTAACAAAGCTCTATTCTCATTACGACGTGGTCGGTTCATGTGGTGTAATGATGAAGTCATTAATGTAGACGACAAACTAATGAGGGGTTGAATTAGTGAGGTCAACTAAAGATGAAGCAATCAATTGTAACAAAGCTCTATTCTCATTACGAAGTGGTCAGTTCGTGTTGTTTAGGGGAGCAATTATACAGATAGTAATCAAAGAAATAAGAGTGGACTCATATGTATAATTTTATAGAGAAATATTTTGATTCCTATTCTATTGTTTACTATTGTTTATTGACTGTTTGTTGTTTATTGTTTATGGTTGGGTAAGTTTGGTGTTAAGTTTAAGCTAAAACTGTAAAAGATTAAATGATATTGTAAACGTTGACTTCTTGAAGCTTTCTGTAATAAATAATAAGATAATTTAGTCCCTGAAGTGTTAACTCTTGTGTGTTACTCGTAAAAAGTTCTGGGAGAAAGTATTTCTAAGCTGTCAGACGGCGACGAGGTTAGCTGGGACTTGACACAGGAGGAAGGCTACATTTAACGTGGACAACCAGTTGTGTTGGCATTATGAGGAACAGTGATTCGTTTTCTACTTGCTTTCCACCACTACCACATTTACCTTACTTTCTGTATTTAAAGTATGTATCTTTTTTTTTTTTATTTTATATGTGTGTTAGTAAAAAGATGAGAAAGTATTTCTAAATTTCAGACAAATATTATTGGAGAGTTATTTTTAGTTTTGGTCCAAAGTGATTTTGTGTTTCTATTCACCATCTGTTTTTTCTTACTTTGTGTGATTTAACACATTTAGCTTTCTCATCTGTAAATTATGTTTTGTTTTTTCAGAGTTAGATAAACTTTTTTTAATAGAAAAATTTTTTAACATTGTTTGTATTTTTTTTGTTTTAGTTTTTTACAGAGTTATAATTAATTTAGATAAAATTATATGTATATTTTAGTTTTTTAGTTTTTAAAATTCTAACTTTAAATTATGTCTTGTGATTTATTTTTTGAAACATAAATTTTTTTAACTTACTGCTTTAAAGAAAATGATAGTTCAATTAGATTGTAGTTTTTAAATTTACTTAAGGGAGAAAGTATGCGTCAGTCCACTGATACCGTTTATTTATTTAAACATTATTATTTTTGTTATTATTTGTCTGCTTGTGAGGATCAACCTGTAGCTTTGCAACTAACATTTAAATGTCTTTCTGTAACGAGAATTTTCCATTTTATATAAATTTTACGGTGATGTTATATTTCTGTAGGTTTGTTTTTGTTTCAGTTATTAAAAAAAGAATATTATTCAATAACGAGTTTGACGGGTGATTTAACGTTTATTTTCCAAGATCACTCTCATAATTAGACCAGTTCGTAATTAAAAATTGTGGTTTGTATCCCACGTTGAGCTGTAGATCGCATAGATGCCATTGGCGTTTAGTTTTTTAATTCCCAGTCATGACATCACGTTTCTTTAGCGTTGAAATATATTTACCAAGAGATAATTAGGGGTTAATCCTTAGAAAATATGCGTTACATAATTTATCCAGCAAATATTCATAGTTAACTTAGTCAAGAATACATTAAAAAGAACATAATTCTTGGATTGTCTCTGAAGACTTTTGTCAGTATTGCCAGCGTTCAAGAACTATTTTATACCTAAAAACAGGGTGATTATTACTACTAAACTTTGAAAACACATTCAAAGAACCGTGTAAAGAGCCATAAAAATAAATATCTATATTTAATTTTAAAACACGAACACATGCAATAAAGATTTATTAGAAAGTAGTATATCGCAGTCATGTATGTGTTGTTGAAAGAAATTTATATTAACAAGCCTGTAATTTGTCCTGATATAATCTACACGTAAGGGAATTTTATTTTCTTGCAACTTTGCGTTGGTTGTTACAGTAAATCAAGTTAAAATTAAATTTATCAGTTAATCTTAATTGTAAGGTTATGCTTCTAATTAAAGTAGCTCAGAACAAGCGATTGAAGAAAGTGAAAAGCTCTGTTTCGTAATTTTACAATTCTAAATACGATAAAAGCTTTAGCAGTTTTTGCTTAACTGGATGTATATATATATTTCGTTTTAAGTCCATAGGAAAAATTATCTTAATGCTATGACATGATTACTGGTAAAACAGATCGTTGAGGTGTCAAATTAAATGTAGAGTGGCTATCTTGGAAATTATATTACATTAGTAAATAATATTTAATTTTCCAGAAAATATAGCTACCATGTAATTATATCACACTATTAACAAGCACTTATATTTTTTATGATAAAAAAACTGTATCACTAGACTATATTTTATCCCTTAAGTATTGTAAAAACTAACTATCATACTCTATGTAATATTTTAAGTTTTAATTACAATAATTAATTTAAAATATGAAATTAGTTGTAACATATAAATAGTTAGTTGCAAAAAATCAAAATAGTTAACAATTATGTATAGAAAATTTTTCTTCTAACACGTATCTAAATAATACATTGTATCAGTTTTTACAAGAATAATATAACTATACATTTTAAGGTTGTTAAAATAACCGTTTGTGATGAAATAACTGGTGTGAAAATAACTGTGATTAGGGGAGCTGCTACGACTTGAGACTTTTACTACCCTACCTAACTTGATTTGAACCGCTTTCATTCGTTTTATTGAAGCTTTCATGATGAAATCCGTGACCTCAAGGGACGAAACGTGTTGAAAATATCTATCAATCCAGTTAACAAGTTTTATCAGAGACAGAACAATATAATTGGATAGTAATATTGTCAAAATTGTACTTCAGTGGCAGATCGTAATTGTTTAGTCTTAATTTGATTCACATTAAAAACTAAATAACTGTCTTGGGGTTAATATTTTTTAAATAAAAAAGGTGTTGATAATTTACTAATACAAAAATATATATTTGTTTATTTTGTCTATTTTTTATGTTGTAATTTGGTTACTGTCTGTAATTTAAAGCAAAAATTAATTACCGAGATACTAGAAACAAAACTAAATGTTAATTTTCACTTTGAATAAGCCGATCGTATTTTCAAATTTTTTTAACTTGGTAAGCTAGTTGGATTTTACCCAGTAACGAACAATGGAGCTCCTGCAAAAGTAAGATGCAGTACGATTTCAGTTTACAAATTGCCTACTTAACATCACAGGCGCCCTTCTAAAAGTACATTCTTTCAGTAGCCTATTCAAGTTTAAACAATTTGTTGAAAATGTGGAAAAGCCCAATTCAGTGTTAATTGGCAGTTCACGTATATATAACTTATTAGATTATTAACATTTTATTATTGGTTATAGCAAGTTTGTATAGTAAAGAATACATTAAACCAATAAATTAATATTAATCTGGGACAACAAACGGACTGGGAAAAGTTTTAATGGTTATACAGAATGCAGTTAACAATTTGTAAAATTCAATTGAATAAATATTTTAGAATGATTATCTATGTTTTCACAAGACTGATTACTTTTGGTTGAAAGCGTGCTCGTAAGCGTTTTGTGTAGTTACTTGTGTGTTTTTGTAGGTATTTAAAAAGTATTTACTTAGGTAAAAGACTTGCTATTCAACAACATAAAACACATTTTGTAACTATTTAGGGAGCGGGAAGGGCAAAAAATATTGGTAAAGATGATTTTTTCTTTATTTTTATTCTTCAAAGTGTTCTCTATTAGAAATATAAACATTTTCTGTGAAATTATTTGAAAAAATATGTTTAAAAAATAATTTTCAAACTAAATTACTATAATTTAAAAGTAACTCTTCAATCTTCCCCTTGTTTTCCGAAACTTTTCTTCTTTATATAAATGTATATTTTTCTCAGGAATATACATCCTGTTGTATTAAAGCGATTAATGATTTAATATTTTTGCGAACATGAATGACATATTAGAGACTTAAAAACATACTAAATCAGGTCAATAACCTAAAAAATTCATATGTAAAAATATTTACGTTAAAACATGTATTTTTAGAAACAATTTTACTATAAAATTCATATATTATGCTGTTAAAATTTAAAATACTTTAGCTTCTATAGTTTCTGAGAAAAATGTAATTAAACTTGTCAATTTTAACAAGCGTAGCATAGGCCATATCCACTTCCCTTAACATTGTGTACATTCAAAATGATTTTCCCAAAATTTAAATACAGATTAGGAAAAAAGATAATTTTTCAATTATAACTACGTTGTATTAGAAAATTTTTGATTTTACCCAGTAGTTCTCTCATGAGGGTTAACCAATAATTTAATTGCGAAAAATGTTTTACTACGTCATGTGGGAATATTGTGAACAGTTGAAAAACGAAAGATGTTTAAAAATTTCTATCTAGATTCGAGTATCCAAGGAAAAAGAAAAATAGTAGTGTAAATTCGGTGCACCCCTTTTATTAAACACCTTACGATATTTGCTTTCGCCCTACTTTTTATGACTAATGGTAAAACAAGATGGCGGCAACAGCGTTTTTGCTCCTTTCAAACGGTTGACTTCAGTAATTTCAGCTCGCTAATTTATACCCAGCTGAGTGTTAAACGAGGTTTCTCTTATACAAACAGCCCGAGACCATTAAAATGCTCTCCAAACAACGACACTAACGATATTATTAATGCATTTAACTGATTAGAAACTGCAAATTTAATAGGCCTTCGAAACCCATAATGCTAATGGACTTGAAATAAAATATAATTAGATTTTATAGCTCCATGCATATGAATACTGTAAATTATTGTAATGTTTTTAATCCATTCAAAAATATCTTACTTCTCCTATGCTATTTTAATTAAATACATCTTTATTAATCATATAATGTATTGACTTTTATTTTGTTTTATAAACAGAAAAACCTGGGTGTGAAATTGTTTTTTACACCAAATTAAATTAACAACCAATCAAGTGATTAGTTATTTTTTCACAGATGGAAATATTGAATTATTATTTGTATTGGATTTAACTGCTCCTTTGGACATTTGACGTTTAAAAACACATTTTTTTGCATTACACTCTAATTTACTACAGTGGTTATTGTTGAATTTAACTAAATTTAACACAAGTTACTATTTAGAATACGGTAAAATGAACGACATCAAAAAACCGGTACAAGCTTCAAGGGGTTGAGGCTGAAACGTAAACTAAATAATATTAAAATTTTAATGGTTTAATGGTGATGGTCAAGAAATTGTTTTGGAATAAAATGCAAAAATAATATTTTGGCATTGAAATTCCCATAAATTTGAACCATACTTATTACAAACATGTAGTTAATGTAAAATTATTTGGTACCCTAAGTACTATAAATTATTAAGTAATTCGATTTTTTGATCAATTTTATATTGTACGTTTTTAGGATCACCCTGAAAAAACAGACATTTAAAAAATAAAAAGAACTTGAGATACAGTTACTATAGACATTTCTACTAAATTTAATTTAAATCTGTCAATTTCGAGGTTAGTTAATGGATATGTCCAAAGGGAATGGTTTCAGTTATCTAAACAGCTGTTCTTATTCTTTTATATTAAAAATTCAATAAAATAGCTCTGGTAGTTTCTATGGAAACCTGTTACATGTTCTCCATCTTACAAATCACCAACACCCCGCCAGAGCTAAGACATATCCATGTCAAAAATACTTTTAAATGTATTATTATATATGTGTTAAAAATAAATAAGTTCAAACAAAATTTTAATGTGAAATTATTTGAAGAATTATTGAATTCGTTACCCCTTTATCTGTTACCCAGGTGTAAGGTTAACGGTGACTAAACTTTACCCGTGACCCGTTACCGTGACTTGAAAGTAACGGTGACTGAACAGAACGACGCGTAACACGATTTGCCGTGTTACTTTTACGTTTGCAACACATGGGTGAATCACAACAAGTGAAAACTCTGAGCTTTCTTTTTAGCTGAAATTTTTAGACTACTATAATTTTATTTTAACTCGTGTATATGTGAGAATTCGTAAATGAAACTAGATAAATAATTAAACCCTCCTTGTGATTATAAAAAAGGTTTGATTGTATTTAAAGAGCAAAGCCTTTCCTACAAAGGTTTTTTTATTTCGTTGTACATAATTCGGTTTATATATGTATATAGCTTTTGAAATAAGTAAGTAGCTTCTATACCGCTTATGTTATTATTGATTTTTTTAGCTTTCTATCGAAGTTATTGAAAAATAATTTGGCTATTTTAATAGCTATTGCTGTATGTGCTAGAAAAATTTTGTGGCTCTGAATGGAGAATACTAAAACTGGTAACAGGATAAGAAATGTCAATAATAGATGTATAATAACTGAGGATTCTTTTTTTTAAACTGTGGCGACCTTGGATACTTAAGTATGTCGTAAGTTATGTATGTATTGCTATAAGTTTGCCGTATTCTTGAGCCCTCATCATGTTTTCGTAGAAGTTACGAGTATTTTATAGGTTAGCTCCGTGGGATTCTAGTTTGTTTTTGTCAGTTTAGAATCTGATATATGAATATAAATAAACAATGACGTCATAATCATTACCTTACGTTTTACTTTTTTTAAATGAAGACTTACCCAGGTAGGTATTTTAAGCTAATTATAAATTAGAAATGAGTATAAGATGATTGTGGCGCGATCTTGTAGTCTTGCTGCTCACTAATGCTGACATGTTCCTCAGACATAACTGTTAATTAATAGCCCAACAGGTGATGACGTCTAAGAGACCTACGGCTTAATGTTGGATCCGAACAATTGTTGCAGCTGAATTACAAATTGGATTAATTATGACGATGGTATTTGTTGGTAAACATGTTATTCAAAAGTACGGACGTTAAACACACTAGGGAATTAGATTAGATTACCATTTGAAACGGCAACCTACCCATGTAGGTATTTTAAGCCAAGTATGAATTAGAAACGAGTGTATGATGGATTGTGGCGCTATCTTGTAGTCTTGTTACTGACTGAGGCTGAAATGTTTCATAGATAGAGCTGTTAATTAATACCCCAATAGTCAATATGATGATGGTCTTTGCGGATTAAAGTAGTATCCAACAGTGCGAACGTTAATCCACACAAGAGAACACTACATCCACGATCGCTCACAACTATCCACAATTCGTGACCTCCAAGTAGCTGGATTAGAGGACACGCCACCGATCCAGTCATAATCATTTATTGGGTTAGTATGGTTTAGATGCACCAAAATGTTCTTGTAAACACAGATTTAAAAATATAACTTAGCTTTTGCAATTTATTGATTAATAAAAGAGCTATTCAACAAAATATAATTTTAAAATGCTATAAAACTTGGAAACGCCCATAATTGTGATTAAAAAAACACAAGTTTTCTCACATTAAATCTTTCAATTAGCCTAGTAAACATTAGAAAATACATTCATTGCATCAAAAACCCTAAATTTAAAAAAGTTAAAGATAGTGGCGGATATTTTTAAGTGATTCATATTTATATATTTATATAAGTATTAATCCTAAAAATTAATACGTAGCTCTTTACAATAGAAGCATTGTGTGCGTATTTTATTGAGCAAATTCAAGCAAGGTTTTGTAGGTGAAGTTGGTTGAGCTTGCATTGGTAACGTTAATCTCAGATGACTGAGTTTTCAGATATGTCAAACTTAGTTACATTTACGACTTTGGGATGGTATCAATTTCCAATGTTACGTTCATACGTTGAGCTCCGCTGGCGTTTTACGTGTTTGTTATGCCGCAAATACGTTCAGCGACACTTTTATGAATGCTTTTAAACCTCATTACATGTTTTATTTAAGTCAAATGTTTTTATGGGGACGTTTTTATCTACGTAAAGAATTACAGTTTTGTCTGATTTTTCTGGGAATTATAATATGTTTGGTTATTTTTACGTTTTATTCTTTATGTAAGCAGAAATGGATCTTATATCAATTTAATAATAACGTAACGCTAATAAGATATTATTGTAACGCTTTTGACATTGAGATAACTCACTTTAGCTAAACTTATTTAATATCTTATACGTGTTTGAGACGGGTTTTATTTACTTTAAAATGACCCACGCATTATGAAAATAAAATAAAGCGTTTTCAAACCCCTAGTTCTGAGAAATATTTGACTTTCTTTAAGATTCGTATGTGATCAGAATATGTGATAGTATAAAAGTGATTTAATAAAAAGAAATAACAGTTGTCAAATCAAAATCAATCCTAGTTTGATGACTTTTTATTTATAAACTATACTACAACGTATAACGAATTTTATTGATGATAAACATTTAATTTAATGTAATTTCATGTAATTGGTAATTCCCATAAGGAAGAAGCTCTTACCGTAGGCCTCATGGCAAGACCTAAGCCGAGATCATGTTACTATTTCGTTTCCAGGGGCCTATAGGCCAAAAACATTAGTTATTAACTCTCGTAAAATGGTCCGATCGAGATGGGTAGGGGGTTAGGGTTGTAACCCAAAATGGGTTCTTTGCATTTTTCATAAGCAATAAAAAATTGAAATTTAATTTTTACGACTAGAATCAGCTCATAAACTTCACAACTTAGTAGTGCAACTAGTACTTTTGGATTTTGCTTTATCTCCAATGGTTACCGAGATATTAAAAAGTCTATATTCAGTTCATTGTAATTTGAGGGACCAATTTTAATCTTATGGAGGATAAGGAAAAATAATTTCCCTTATCAACACAAATTTTTGGATAAAACTTTAGCTTCAAGTGGTTGAGATCCATCCATTTACGGTTAAAAATCAGTTTATGTGTTTATCATTGATCATATGCGGAATATGCAAACTCCTTTATTCATGGACAGATGTTGATAAAACCTGGTATACGAGTGAAAATAAAAACCTTTTAAGGTGAAAATTTTTACTTTCAGTGTTCCTCACAGCAGCAAACCTGTATAATCTTGCCCATGTTAATCTTATGGAGAATAGGCAAAATCTCTTATCGAAAAATATATTGATCAAACTTGTTATAGTAGTATTATTGTCACAGGATTGATTTGGAAATTCGTTGAGAACGCAGGGTTACTGTGACGGGGGTATTTTTCTATTTATTTGTTTTAGATTTTTAGGTTTATGTTGTGTCTTGATATAGCTATTTTGCTTTTCAAAATTGAAGCATACAACCTGAACAAAGGTCGAGTCTTCTTCTTTTTTATAAATTAGTTTAGCAACGTCAGTACGTGCGTGTAGTTGATTTATTCGAGGAAACTAGTGTAAAATTACATTGTTAAAATATTGACAGCTGCAGTTGCAAACTGCCGAACACAATTAAAAGTTGAAAAGTAGCCCGATGAAAGTGACTAACAACACAGCTTTGCAATTAGCTGCGGGAACAATGTGTATAAAGGTGGGTCGTGCAGCAAACTGGTATAATGTGGCTCGGCTATTGTCTGCTCGCCTTCCCGTGAAGACAAACAGAAAACAGCTACCTGTAATGAATTCGGAATCAAATCAAAAACTTCTTTATTCCAAAAACGGTTAATAAAACACGTATAATTAAAGACATATATTTTTAGAACATTCTTCCGTTTGGACTTCAAATATGAGAACAATTCCTAAAAACTAAAAACATAATCTTGTGTTTTATAATGATTTAAAACATACAGTACAAATGTGAGAAAAAAATTAATGCATTTTTGATTTTTGTTTTTTTATTTCAGTGCCTTGCGAAGTTTTTTTGCGTTTCGATGGGGAACGGTCTAAACCCCGGTCTTGGCACTACCTAACGTCGACCTGTTGTTTGGAAGTATAATTAATTAATAGCCTAATGACGAGGCAGAGGTAACTGCCTGCACATCCGACCCTTGGGGAATTCGATCCGGTGACCTTCAGTTTTGAAGGCGGGTACTATAACCACTATGTTTACTTAGTAAAATACTAATGGAAATTAAACGAAAATGACACTACTTTCAAAATTGAAGCATACAACCTGAACAAAGGTCGAGTCTTCTTCTTTTTTATAAATTAGTTTAGCAACGTCAGTACGTGCGTGTAATTGATTTATTCGAGGAAACTAGTGTAAAATTACATTGTTAAAATATTGACAGCTGCAGTTGAAAACTGCCGAACACAATTAAAAGTTGAAAAGTAGCCCGATGAAAGTAACTAACAACACAGCTTTGCAATTAGCTGCGGGAACAATGTGTATAAAGGTGGGTCGTGCAGCAAACTGGTATAATGTGGCTCGGCTATTGTCTGCTCGCCTTCCCGTGAAGACAAACAGAAAACAGCTACCTGTAATGAATTCAGAATCAAATCAAAAACTTCTTTATTCCAAAAAACGGTTAATAAAACACGTATAATTAAATACTTATATTTATAGAACATTCTTCCGTTTGGATTTCAAGTATTTGCAAGATCCCAAAAAATTTAAAACATTTTCTTGTGTTACATAATGATCACATAATGAATAAAAAATATAGTAAAAATGTGAGAAAATATAAATGCATTTTTTTGCTTTTTTATTTCAGTGCATTTCGGAATTGTTTAATGTTTCGATGGGGAACGGTCTAAACCCCGGTCTTGGCACTACCTAACGTCGACCTGTTGTTTGGAAGTATAATTAATTAATAGCCTAATGACGAGGCAGTGGTAACTGCCTCCACATCCGACCCTTGGGGAATTCGATCCGGTGACCTTCAGTTTTGAAGGCGGGCACTATAACCACTATGTTTACTTAGTAAAATACTAATGGAAAAAATTAAACGAAAATATGATAACAGTTTTAAAAAATCAAAAAAGGAAATTACGAAAAACAAAAACATCCTAGAATAAGTACAATCTCTTTTGAATCGTGATTTTGTTTAATTTTCTTAGTTTTCATACACCTCTGCCATGAAAAAGTTCGTATTTACTTCCCTGTTGGAAATAGTTTAGACCATGGTTATGTCTTAAGGGAATGTTTTCAGTCTATCTAAACAAATTTTCTTATAACCAAAATAAGACGTCACTAACCATATGACCACTGTTTCAAAACATGTCGAAATATCACATTAGAGTTATTATCCAAAATACAGATTCTGAGCTTGATACTGGTTTGCAATCTTTAATTAATTGATAATATAACCGGAACTGAGTATATCTATATATTTTAATTATAGTTTTGGCTGTAAATTCCTTGGAATTATGATATTTTTGGTTATTTTTACGTTTTACATCCCAGAAAAATATAAATGGGTCCTATCTAAATTTCTGTCTACCTGTCTTTTTGAAACATTAAACAAAGTCTTTTTGCTTCACCTTGGAAACGAGAATATTGGAAATCTTGGAGCACACACAGTTTCTGGACTTTTTATTGTTCTAAATCTTTAAAAATGGTTGTAGTTTACTCTAAACCTTTCCATGCACTATGAAATAAAAACATGAGCCCTCAAAACCCCAGTTTTCCTTCAATAGAAAGAAATAACCAACATTTGTTATGTTAAAATACATTTTAGTTTGTTTACGTTGATCATTGATTTAAAGCTATTTATAAATTATACTACATAAAAGGGTATCTTAAAGTATAACACATTTTAATAATAATATAAATACTCTAATATTGTATAATCAATTTATCTGATTGCAAATGAAAGGCGAATAACTAGCTTAGAACTACTTCTGGTACTTATAGTTAAAGTTACTTATAGTTATAGTTAATAAGTTAATAAGTAGTTATATAAGCTACTTATAGTTATAGTTACTTATAGTTAAAACTAGAATTTTACCAAATAATTTAAAACGATCATTGCCTTTATCGATGTATTATTTACAATTCTATGTACTGTAATGTATCAACCTATTTTGATGTAATGCATTTGCAATATATCCAATTATTGAATAGAACTGAATGCATAGTGATGCGTTGGAAGTTAGCTCATATAACATTTGGTCCGTAGGGAAATCTACTATATTATTGCTTGTTTGTATGGGACCGTCATGCAGAACCGGGAATCCTGTATATTGCAATGGTTGTAGATAAATGAAATCTAAAACTCTTGTTTTTAAAAATCTGAATATTGTTGGTTGTAGATAAAACAGTGAACACAACGATTGTATTATGCCTTAAAGCCATTCGTGAGATATTTAGATACACTCGCTTCTCTCGTGTTCTATCTTACATCTCACTCGTCCACAATCGTTGCATAAACTACTAATATTAGTTCTGTTGTGCCTAAAAAGTATGATTGTGAAAAAATGTCTCATAACTGAAACTTTAAGGTTAAGTAAATTTGTAAACCAATAAACAAATGTTCAAGTCCATAAAAACTCAAATAATGTTTGCCTTAAGATAAGATGTTAACAAGTATATCTAAATACGAATAATGAAAGAACATTGTATATAATACATTCACTCGCCTAGTTCAGTGCCAGGGGTTTTTATCCGTTTTGACATGGATATGTTTAAGCTCTGGGGGATGTTAGCAGATTTTTGGAACGCAAAAATTTCAATGGAAGTTTTTCCATGAAAACCAAAAGTTTTCTAAAAACAAATGAAACTGAAAACGTTCCCTTTAGACATATCCATTATCTAACCTATTTCCCACAGGGAAGTAAATACAATCATTTTTACAGGAATGTTTTTCACATTTAATAGACTCACACGGAATGTATCTTTTAATTTAAAGATATATTTTCCTGGAAAACATTTTGATGGTAACGATTTTACACACGTGACTTTACGTAGAAGGCACAGGGTAGATTTCGATATAGAGGACAAGTAGAACCTAATTTTTATTAAAATCGGTGATGTATGTCATCAAAACACGGGAAAATGGTAATTGAATGGTATTTCTAAGTTTTGTCATACTGGCTTTGGTAACGTTATTACAGCAGTAAACATAAAGATAGTGAGGAATGTGTGTGTCAATTGATCAGTGACCTTAGAAAATATAAACATGTTTCAAGTGTGCGCCTGAATTTGGTATTACTACTCATGCCTGATTTTTACACTCTTTAGTCCATAATTTTTGACCAAAAGTAAGCCTGGGTATTTTAGAGACTAGCTTAAAATCTTGTCAGGTTATATCTCGAACGTCTTGGCAAGTTTCTGAGTTGGAGTTGCCTCGTGTGCGGCTGAGGCTTCACCAGAAGCGTTTTTGTCATTTCCTCGATCACTTCCAACAAAATGTTCTTTGCCAGAAGAATACATCTATGATGTATCGTTCAGTAACAAAGAGGCGAACACAAATTTTTTGATTGATAAACTATGTAGAGTAGATTTCAAGGTAATGTATTTCAGATTTGTATGTGTAGTTTTCTACGTAATCTTGTAATTCTTCGCATTTAATTTTGACCCGAGTTGTTGAAAACACTCCAGATTAAGAATAAATAAAAAATAAGATGAATCATAAATTTATTCATTATTTATTTTGTAACGTGGTCCGCACTGAATCGGAATTCAGCGTGGGCCAACATTCGGAAAATTCAAGACATGTGGACGAGCAGCGCTCCTTGTGGTCTTTACGACAACAACATGTGACGTCATCCAACCTCTGGGGAAATACTACTATTGATATTTGTTATTGTATTAGCGCTGCATATTGTATGACCGGTCACAGGCTGTGGAAGAGTAAATCAGAGAATAAGAGTAAAGGTATCACTCCGATTTTATATTGTTGATCAAATAAAATAGGCCTATTGATTACTATGTATTATACAATAAAATTTTACAATATTATTGTTTTTCGACTAAATTCAAAGAATTCATCGAGGGAGTAAAACGGATGATCGACCAATCACTCATCCAATTTTGGCTTGATCTTTTCAATAGGGTACCGTAATCCAATTTACAAAAAGAAAATTTGTTGAAACATTTGGAACCTAACAAAAAAATTTGAGGTTAAATACCTTCTTGCTTCCTTGTGATCTGAGCGTTATCCTTAATGAATCGAGCCGTGACTCGATATGACCGGTGCACACCAGTCTGTTCTCGATTTTATTATGGCAGATCTACATGTTCGTGTTTTTTGCGTATTTTCGTAAATGACTGTTTTTATGTACTTATGCATGACGTGACCAGTTTTATGTGTTGAAGAAAAAGTTTCAAGTTTATATGGATTCGACAATGACACTATAGTGTCGAAACGCGCGTAATCGATTAAGGAAAAATTTCGGATCACAAGGCAGCAGAAAGTATTTAACCTATTATTTTATTCTACTAACGGTATCCGGAAAACAACATAATTATAAAATTTGGAACCTATTACATCGTAGCTTTTTGAAGACTTAATCGTTGAAAGGGTACATCAATGTGTTTTCTGTTTCTATAAATTAATAGAAGGATGTAGTTTTAATTTCATTAAAGGTGAAAGGTAACATGTACTACAAGCCTGTCCATTCTGATAGATAATAGTCGTGAAAATAATTTACTACAGTTTTTAAAAATTAAGCTGTAAAAATATTGAGAAAAATAAAGAATCCTAAAAAAACACAATTTTACAAAAAGGTTTACGTAAGGCTTGTAAAAGTGGAGCGTCTTGACGAATGGAGGAGCTTGTACATAATATACAAGACACGTTTACCAGACAACGACAACATTAGGGGAAACCTTATCTGTTGGTTACATTTGAGCGAAATGTCTTAAGAGAAACTCATTTCCACTATCTAGGCTTGATCTGTAGACAGCAGAAAACTTATTTTCATTTACTTTTATTATTATGCTTTTTCTTTTTGTAAACTTTAAGTTGATTATTGAAGATGAAGCTTTATGGTTCACATTGAATGTTTATAAACATTTCTTGTTCCTTTTTGTAAATTTGTCATTTATAAGAAAAACTAAAGAAATTATCTTGCTACATGCATTAGAATTACATTTAACAGTTCTTGAATGTTTTATAAAACTTTATGTTATCAATTACTATAATTAAGTTATCAAGATCAGTCCAAGGTTTATCATCAATGTTAAGTCTATCAGTGTAAATTTAATTGTATGTATAGGGATTTGTAGTGGGTGTTGGTTAGGGTTATATTTCTTCTTGATAAATAATTTTTGTTTGTTTGAAATAGATGGTTGGTGATGGAAAGGTTTATAATATTTAGATTGTTATTTCGGACATTTTATAACACGATTAATTTCAAAGTTTCACGACATTTTTGAATATAGAATCTGATCTCGTCCCTAAGTGAACTGAAACTAAGAACATGACGAGATTTGTACAAAATCTAGACTAATACGGTATCAATATTTAAAGCAGTCAAAGACGTACAAAAACAAGCAACCAAAGTCATGCACACAAAAACCAAAATACCTCCACACGTCACAAAAACTCAATAAGCATAATGTAAGTTTTTAAACATTAAAATATATAAAAAAACACTTAATACACAAAAAAACATAAATTCAACATTTAGGTTTAACTTTAAAAAATTTTAAGTATGCTTTTTTAATGAGAAATTTTAACGTTAAACCTAAATGTTGAATCTATGTTTCTTTTGTGTATTAAGTGTTTTTTACATGTTTTTAATGTTTAAAAACTTTGACGACGTCGTTTGACCGATATGTAACCATTTTCCTCAAGCTGACTACACGTGATCATGTCACAAGAGTAAGTGACGAAACCGGTCGTGTTACATAAAAGAGACCATTTGAGCTGCTGACGATAAGGTAACTTAAAACCATTAGATTTAAGTTTGGTGTTTATTAAGAATGCTAAAGAACTAGCTTGGAGTTACCATAATCAACATACAATCACAATAGGGTGTCTTGCTAGCCTAGTAGTTCAAATTCCGGGATACACATAAGGTTTTCGGCCGCTTTCCCAAAAAACGTTTCTGAGTAAATGTCTCTGGCGTAGTCCGCGTAGAAATAACAAAAAAATCATGACAGATAAACGTAATAATTTTATTGACTGGGGCCGATGCGTCGTCCTGTAATCCAGCTACTTGGAGGTCACGAATTGTGGATAGTTGTGAGAGATGGTCGATCGGTGTAGTGTTCTCTTGTGTGGATTAACGTCCGCACTATTGAATACTACGTTAATCCGCAAAGCCTATCCTCATAATTAGACCAATTCGTAATTCAGAGGCCGTTGTTCGGATTCCACGTTAAACTGTAGGTCCATTAGTTGCCATCGGCTGTTGGGCTATTAATTAACAGTCCTGTCTAAAGAACATGTCAACCTTAGTCAGTAACAAGACTACAAGATCGCGCCACAATCATCATACATTCATTCCTCATTCATACTTGGCTTAAAATACCTACATTGTAGGATGGTTGCCATTTTAATGATCTAATGTAATACGTGTAACAAAAACAACAGTGTGTGTTTTAAAAACTTACTCTTGATATGAATGAGAAATGTTTACACTTATTTTTAGTTATTTTTATGAGTTTCGAATAATTATTTTTATTTGTACACAGGATTTTACGTTTCTCTCGTAAAAACTACACATTATTTCAGATATATTCCTTTATACCTTCATATATATCAAAAATATTTGTAGAACTTCTTCAATAGCTTTTCTAACGATGTAAAAACTCACCATGGCCAACAGGAATTCTACTGGAGGATTAGAAATTGCAATCGTAATAGTTTAAGTTATGTTACCAATAGTAAAAAATTGTTACCAACTACAATCGTGTTGGGTTTGGTGGTTTTCGATTTTAGGGTTAAAATAATTTTTAAACCAATGCTTCATTTTAACAAATTTCCAAAATGGAAATGAAGCAGAAAATTGTGAAATTGTAATTTTTGTGGTACGGAAATATAAATTACGAATATTTAACAGCTGACAATGGAGATAGTGGTGTGGAAAGCTAGGAATAAATGAAGATACTATTTGTTTTACTATAAGAACAAAATGTTAATGTACCTTTAGAAGGGACTGTGGTAATATATTGCAGAGAAACACGAACGTAACTTTTCAAGTTGGAAGTTAAACTAAGTCTAAGTTGCCAAACTAGGTGTTTCAAGAGGTTGGGTTTCCTTTCATAATTGTAGATGGTTCGGTTGCAGGATATAAAATAGATTCATTTTCATATTCAAATAATTTTTCACAAATCTGAGATGAGTCTACTGTGATAGATAAGTGGTAGTGAAAAGAATGGAAAAAAATTAAAGTACAAAACGTATTTTTCTGTGAAAATAAACTATATCTTTAGCCTCAGCAGACCATTACCATGGACCTGTGCTTTAAATTAAACAGTGAGGTACCGTAGCATTGTGAGTCAGAACTATGTCATTTCCATACAAAGGAGAATGTCAAATGCAAGGGCGACGAAATCGGCGAACGTGACTTAAAATTACCAACATTTGTACAATATGTTGCAAAGCTGTATTAGATAATGATGATTCTGGGTTTCTGTGGTTTCTGGTTTTCGAGTTTAGAGGTGACAAAACATTTTCATTTTAAAAACTCATTGAGTTCTAAACAAAACTGCTAAATATTTGGTGGTAAAATTAAAATTATTATACTAATTCTACTATTAATACCGTACTCATGTGTTCTGGACTCTGAGCTGATTTATTGGCTAGATAATTACTACAAATATCTCGTCAGCAGCTCAATTATCTGTAGTAGGCCTACTGCGTTACGGCTGTTTCGGCATTAAGATGCCATCATCAAACGAATAAATGTCAGCCACTTGTCGTCGTTAAATTTAAACACATATTTACACATACAAAAGACTAGCACATGTTGACGTAGCAGGTGGCTGACTAGTGTCATGTCAGGTCCTGTGTGTTATTTATCACGATAAATAATCTGGACACCGGCTTTAAAATACTCCACACGTGTAGGAAAGGAAATAAACTGGACACCTTAGAAGAATATGAAATATACAAAGACCACTCTCTAAATGACGATAGTAATCATATCTTCAATGGAAAGTTGCAGTTTTAATCTAATAGTATTTTGAATTGCCAAGTGGAACCTAGACCGGGAGGACAAAGTGCAAGAGATTGCATTACGACACATAGAACCCAGCAGACATGACACCAGTCAGCTACGTGTTCGAGCTACGTTCACATGTGCGAGACAGACCTGTCGAGAAATTTAATATTGTGTTTTGTCAGTATTTTGTATGTGTTTAAATTTAACGATGCCAGGTGACTGAAATTTAATCGTCTGGTGATGTCATCTGAAAATCCCTCCTAAACGTTGCAAACTCTCCGGCACCTTCCTCTGTGCATTGTATACGAGTATGAAATTTATTTCTCTCTGCATATTTATTTGGAATTGGGTTAAAATGGCTCGCTGATATTCCAAGCAATTCCTCTAGAGTCTTCGGGAAAACCAGGAGAGCAAAGATCACTCAGTTTAGCATATGTTTGTTCTCCAATTGCATCAAGTAGAGCCAAAGGTTGTTTTGACTTGGGTAATCCGGCGAGAGCCAACTTGTTTCACAATCTTCTGCAGCACTGGGCCCAAGAACAATTGGCTTCCTCAAAAGTGGGTACCTTAGATGGCTGCCAGGTAGGCCTGAAGTCATTCTCCTCTCTATCTAAAGAGTAATATTGTTTTCATCTAGGCATTTTTCTAAATCAAAGCTTTTAATCGTCGTTGCAAGTGAAAAATCCCTCCTAAACTACAAATACAACTAAATACTATCACATAGCTCTGTTTTTGCGATCACACAATTACAAAACTAAAGCAACAAACATAGACATTAACATTGAAAATAAATTATCTGTTACAATTAACAGACGAATACAGCAAACAATATAAAGGCAAGAGTCAAATATGTAACAGCATTTCAATGCCGAAACGGCCATAATGCAGTATTACGGAAATTTGAGCTGTTGACGAGGTGTTTGTAATAATTATTTAATTCTACCACTTTGTAAAGGTTTGCAAAAGCTATATCAACGGCGTAAATAATAGAATAATAGCTAGCTTTTTATGTGTTATACTACTAGTTTACAAAAAAACTAAAAACATTACAACATTTTTCATTTAATATTTCGATATGGGTGAAAACATATGAAAAATAATCTTTAAATTTAATTAACCACTTAAAAATGTCTTTACGACCTATGTGAATTAAAAACTAAAATTTAAGTTTTCGTAATCCTTTTCATAGTTTATGTTTCTTTCTGATGTTGAATGAATGATTTAAATTGCTTACGATGAGTAAAGATTTTTCACAAACATAATTATTTTAAACCTTTTTTAACAAAAGGGTATGATTGGTAAGGTAAAATAATATTAAAAGTTTAATCAGTTAAAATGTACACTAATATGTTAAGTGGTTGTATATGCTTGAAATGAGAACAAGACTTTGGGTTTAAATCTATACTAAAACTTAACAATCACAAAATTTAAATAGGAATTCAAACGAGAGTCGTGTTTTGTATAGTTAGTTAAATTCTAGTTATCTCAGGAACAGCATCCGAACGATACAAAAAGAAACAAAAGCCATGCTGATCTTTTAAGTGAGACAGAAATCTTATGCCGCAGAAGGCACTTGGTACAGAGTGTGTTCTTTTGTTGTTAAGTTGGCAGCGATTCAGAGTCTCAGTGGAGCCAACCTTCCGGCTTTGATGACTACCGAGTCTGATAACTGGAAGGCTTCCAGCGCGATAGTGGAAATTAACATTCACTCTAACATACTCCTTTAATTATACTTTTATTAATTGTACTGCATACATTAATTAAAAAATCAAAATCAGAACTAACTAACAGGTAATCAAAAAAGAACTACTTCCATCGTTTATTCTATTTGTCTACACTTCTGATTTATACTAACAATACACTCTCTTTTTCAACACCAACAACATCTATGAAATGTGCAGGTTTGCTGCTGTGAGGAAAACTAAAAGTAGACATTTTTACCATTAACAATTATTATTGTGACAATATTTTATCAACATCTGCCCGTAAATAAAGGGGTTTGTCCATTCTCTATATGATTGACATAGAAAAGAGGATGCAGGTTAGATGGCATGGTAAACGCATAAACTATGATTTCCACACATAAATAGATGGATCTCAACCACTTGAAGCTAAAATAACAAGTTTCATCCAAAAATATAGGCTAATAACAAGTTAAATTATTTTCCTTATCCTACATAAGATTAATATTGGAACCCCAAATTACAACGTGCTATGTTTAATTTTTTTAATATCTCGGTTTCGATTGAAGATAGAACCATTGAAGAGAAAAACTTTACAGTACTAAATAGTGTAGTTTTTTAGCTAACTCTAATGGTAAAAGAAAAATGTAGTATATTATAAAATTACAATAAAAATGTAAAAACCACAATCTTGGGGTACAAAACTACCTGTTTAGATTGACTGGGACGGTGGTGACGTCCTGTAATCCAGCTATTTGGAGGTCACGTATTGTGGATAGTTGTGAGAGATGGTCGGTGTGTGTAGTGTTCTCTTGTTTGAATTAACGTCCGAGCAGTTGAATACTACGTTAATCCGTAAAGATCATCCTCATAACTAGACAAATTCGTAATTCAGAGGCCGTGGTTCGGATTCCACGTTAAACTGTAGGTCTTGCCATCGACTGTTGGGCTATTAATTAAAAGTCTTGTCTATGGAACATGTCAGCCTTAGTCAGTAACAAGACTACAAGATCCTGCCACAATCATCTTACACTCAATCCTCATTCATACTTGGCTTAAAATATCTACATTGTAGTATGGTTGCCATTTCAATGATCTAATCTGATGGAATCTGATCTAACATAATATAATCTGACCAATATATCTGGATTACAAACTCATCCGAGTGTGTGTGTGTGTGTGTGTGTGTGTGTGTGTGTGTAGCACGACCCGGGCTTAATTCTTGCCATGAAAACTACGGTAATAGCTTTTTCCCTGTGGGAAATTCGTTAAAGGGTTATAAATAGGTTCAAATGTCCCTTTTTCTAGCGATCTTGCCCACAAAAGATGTTGCGCCACCTAAAGACCCCAGTAAAGTGTAATCCTATAAGATAACAGGGATAACATCGTGCTATCCCAAAATATATTGAACTATAGAGAAAGCCTGGACCAAGTGTCGGTAATTGCCTGCACAACTCATTATTAAGCACTTTCACTCGTATATTCAAGTCAAAACTCATGCATACGTATCAACCGTATACATAATTCATAAAACTAAGTGGCTAGGCTAGGTGGTGGCTTTAAATATCAAGGGAATATAAAGCGAAAATGTTATTTTAAGTCTATAATTCAACTATACCAATGGTATTATAATTTCTTAAAATACTTCTTTAACTTTCTATAGCCAGGACATTTTTACAGAGATGGCAAATAATACCCTCATAAGAACAATGCTAATGTTGTAACAAAATGATTGGCCGCACGATAGTGTAAAATATTTTGACAAGAGTTTTCGTCGTTTTGGTACACACTGTTGGCAATCCTCTCAATGAAATGAGTTAACGTTATATTTCAAAAAGTTTCAAAATATATACATCACACAATCACTGATTTTACTAATTAATTATGGTCTTGAATAGTATCCCAAAACTGAACATTTACTAAACAAATTCAAGGTTGCACCAGTAAAAGAATTGTTTTTTAGTATTCAAAGCTGTGTTACTTCAAAACAAATACAATTAATTACATAGGTTGCATTACCGTGATAAACAAAAATCCATTATCAGCATTGTACGTGGTTCACCTGAAACTATTTATTTAAAGCTCTATTATAACTATCAATCAAATTGATGAATTATTGCAAGCAGATCCTGTGGCAAAATGTGTTGCAGATTTTCGTTTCCACCCTGGAACATATTGTATGTTGAGTAATGATTGTGCTATGAGAACAAAAGACCATGTTAATGTGTTCCTGGCTACATAAATCACTGGGTTGCATGAGACAGTAATACCTGGCATGCAATAAAGTTTGCAACTCAGTATGTAGAAAAAACATTATTAACTTATAAACCAAGTATTTTATCTTTTATACTATAATTTTAGGAGGTCTCTGGACTCTCTATTCACAAAAAATATTTTACAAATGTCTATGTATTCCAGAGTAAAATATATTCAAATTTATTACCTTCCGAACCGAGTAATAAACAAGTTGAAAAGGTTAGTTTACAAAAGCGGAGCCTGTAGGTATTCTATCTCTTTTTCAATTTCACTGAATCAAGTTCGTTGAATACAAAACTAACTTATGCTGACGAGGTTCGGTGTTTTACAAACTTTTCTAACTATATGATATAAAACAACTTTTGTCCTTTTTACCTTTACTTAAATTATTCATTTACATATCAAAGGCATATGCTAGTTACAGAGGAATAAAAAAGAACTTAATACAATATTTTTAAATTAATAGCATGATATAATTAATTAATTTTTCTATTTTATAATTAACATTAATATTTATATTTCACGTGACATAAAGAGAGAGAAAATAAGGAAAAAATTAAGGTATAACTTGCACAAATGGCAAAAACATCAGTTTCCAAAACTGTGAGAAATAAATTATTAATATTATATAAGTATCACATTGGGGACTTGTGAAATAAAAAATGAAAAAACTTTACAATTAAATAAAACGGTAAGATAACTTATTAGCTCAGTTAATTAGAATTCATTTTAAATTATATTAATTATAAAATGTGTAGCCTACAATTAGTAAGATTTGGTTTGCGTTTTAATTTGGATAAAATCTTTTATATTTAGTATGATTTTAAATAGGTTTCAAGTTAATGTTCAATGTAAACAAACTAATATCGATTTAAATTCGATAGATGGTATTTTATCTTATGATAAGATATAGAATAAAAATCATAGTGGATTGCGTTCCAAAAAACCTTTTTTAGCGTTACGTATAGAAAGACAGAAACAGAGATAGACCCATTTTGGGGTTTCTGGGGTATAAAACATAAATAAACCCAAAATATATTATTTTCAATGTAGAGAAAAACTCCAATTTTATTTATAAAGATAACTCAACCATCACATACAAAGAAAATAGATATATTTAATTGTACCTCATAGACGGAGGTGAATTTGTAAATGTGTGTTGTAGCAGGAGCTAAAGTGATAAAGTAGCTACAAGTTTCTCCCACCAGGAGCGCTCTATCATTGCTCCAACTTTGAGTCTACAATGCTAACCATCCAACCAGCTCCTCCAACACCTCCACCAATATCATGGCTTAGAAACTCCATTTTAATAGCTCAAACTAAAAATATGTTTTTCTTCATACTGCTTCTAAAACAGATGTTTTAGATTCATGTGTTAAAGAGCTAAAGTCATTCTTTTTCTTCCCAGGGCTAAACCTAATAATATGACAATTTTTTGAGTCCTAGGCTGCAAAAGATTGTTGTTTATGATACTTTTAGTTCAAGGATAGTATTAGATTGTAAATAATCGATAAAGTAACTGCAACAATCAGTATCTATTTTTTATGTACTTTGGACGTTCCGGATATCGATTTTGGAACTGGTAATCGACTATTAAATCAACCCATCGAATAGTTGGGAGTGAACTATCGATAATAATAACTAAAACTAGAGTAAACCATACTAAAATGATCCGATAAGAGTCAGTTCGGTATTGCCAAATCGCCCTATTCTATAATAGCGTATCATTACGTCAGCTGATAGGCTAAATGGAAAATGGCAACACTGCTGGGCACGAGAGGGTGAGAGGGGAACCAGCTGTCCAAGACCTCATCGGCCCATTTTCGTGCGGTTTACTCTAAAATAACCTAAACAACCAATCAGGAATCAATAAAGAACTGCTACAACGTAAGTAACACAACAGCTGATTAGTCTAACGCTACAAAAATGGTCGACAACTATTCATATTAAATCAGGTAATAATTTATCTTTTACGAGTTTGTTTAATTTTTTATGCAGTATGACGAAAAATATAGTTCATCAAACAGCCTAAAATTGACTTTTTGATATATACTCGCACATTTAACATCCTCGGCTGTAAAACGTGCTCGTATCAAAATCGCCCGTTTTCGGTCCTAGTGATGAAATATACTTCTAACATTCAAATCCGAACCACTTCCAAACTAGTGGGTTGAAGTTCCATATTTGTTGTGTTTGAATTTTTAATTTAATAAATTTTACATAGCCGTGGAATTTTTAAACGTTGTGGTCGGACGGTGTAAACCCAGAATTTAAACTGACCAACATTAACTATTAACGTCATTAATTCATACCCTCGTACCCGTAAGCAGAGATTTACTCGGATCGAATAAAAAATGTATTACATAAGTTAATTAGCCAAACTTAAACACATTTTTATTATTACTCAATGTAATCGCAGTTTATATGTTTATACAGGGTGAGTTGTTTTAAAGTGATCCAATAGCTAACTTTTTAATTAATTACACGACTTAGAAACACACTTTGGATTTGGAACTTTCTCAATTTTAAGTTTAACTCAGGAATACAATTTCAGTTTGTATAATATGGCCGCCATTTTCCAAAATGGCGGCTAGCTTAAAATGCCTGATGAAACACCCTGTATTTTATTTTTTATTGGATTTTACTCTAAAAAATAAAACATTTTTGTAATTGAGTGTTTTTCATATCTCTAATGGTGTAGAGGCTACGATGACTTGAAGTTTTGATTTCTTTGATATTATGTTTTACCCGATCTAGTTGTTAACATTTTAATATTGTGATTTGGCAACTGATCATAAAAACTTCCTGTCCACGTTGCTCCTAAACCATTAGAGATATTAAAAAACACTCAATTACAAAAATGTTTTATTTTTTAGAGTAAAATCCAACAAATGCTATTGTAGAATAGTGCGATTTGGCAATACCGAACTGACTCTCCTCGGATCATTTTCGTGCGTTTACTCTAGTGTTAGTTATTATTATCGATAGTTCAATCCCAACCATTCGATGGGTTAATTTAACAGTCGATTACCAGTTCTAAAATCGATATCCGGAACGTCCGAAGTACAAAAAAGTTGATAGTGATTGTTGCAGTTACTTTATCAATTATTTACAATCTAATACTGACCTCGAACTAAAAAACTAATGTAGGCTCTACAATACATTTAAGTTATTGATAAAATTCTTTATTGTTTCAAAATGACAAAACACTGTCTAAGATATATCTAAACTGACAGTAACATATGTCAAATATTAGAATAGCATTAACGTAATAGAGGCAGGCTAGAAAATTAAAAATCTACCATTCTATTTCGAAATAATAATTCACTAATTTCGATCCTGAGTTTATGTGTAATTAACTTTAGTCTTTTTTAGAATGTAAAATGTTAGATGTTGACATTAAAAACTGTAAACATTAAATGTATTTACAGCAACCATGTCTTCTGCTTTCGAACTGTCAATATTTTAGTGTTCACAGCTGTTGACATCAAGTAATTTTGTTTTCATTTTTAAAAATGTAAACATTGAAACTTACCGTTCACAGGGGTAGCCCGAGAGGATTTTAAGGAAATGAGTACCTATGTGTTAGAGTTTCAAGATCTGTTTATAATGCAAAAACTGTTTTCGATTTTTTGCGTTCATTGACAAAAACCCAATCAAAATACACAAAATAACATTGAAAATTCTTTATAAAATTATTTACAATCTAATACTGACCTCGAACTAAAACCAACAATAATCTTTTGCGGCCTAGGACTCAAAATATTAAAAGGTTTAGCCCTAGGAAGAAAAAGAATGACTTTAGCTCTTCAACAGATGTATCTAGAACATCTGTTTATAGAATTCAAAAACAAAAATACAGAACTTTCTTTAAGACGGTTTGAGGTTAACCACTATTCCAAATGGTAGCCATAATAATCAAATCTGTAATTGTATTCCTGAGTGAAACTTAATATTGAGTAGGATTAAAGTGTGGTGCTAAGTCATTTAATTAAAAGGTAAATTATGGTTAAAGGTAAAAAGGTAAAATAAGTAGAATTTTTACATATAAAATTTCCATGTCAATCGGGTTTTTGTATGATGACATTTCAAGAGTATTAGATTTATTGTATTGATTTGTTGTGATTCATTTTTTAAAACGTCTTTCCATCCCTTTTTTGGGGCTTTTGAGTACGAGAGTTTTAGTGATGGAAAGCTGGGAAAGCGGATCAAAATGAACCAAGGGTTTATAAAGATAGAGGAGAGGCTTTGTGGCGAGTGACGTGTCTCCGGTGGCGCCGCGACGCGTGACTACCACACTGGCCACGGGCGCGACATTAATTAAGTTTTTATAAGATGGCGGCTTCCCCAGAACGTCTCGAAAGCTTCAAAGTCAAAGACCCAAACCTCACCTCAACAATGGGATCTTTTCTAAAATGCATTGTCTTAATGCGATAAATCAGACGATCCGTGACGAAAAAATTACGAAAAATACGAAACGCCAAGGAAAATTGGTAATTTATAAACGCATACACAATAATTCCACAAAATATCTTTTTGAACTCAAATAATAAGAAATATTCAATTCAATTAGCTTATTGATATTTTACATGGATATGTCTTAGCACTGGTTATGTCTTTAGCAATTTGCGAGACCAAATTTAAAAAAATTAACGTTACATGCTTAGTGACGTCATACGGAAAAGAAAGCTGTTTCGATGAACTGAAAACATTCCCTTTAGACATATCCACGATCTAACCTTTTCCCACAGGGAAGTAAATACAAACATTTTTCCACAAGGGATACATCAAACAATAAATAATATAATATGCAAATACAAAATTGAATCAATAGTTTTAATCTTATGCATATCGATATTCATAAATTTCTAACAATTACGAATATCAGCTCTAAAATCCGTAATTTTAAAACCTTGACTTTTAAAATTTGTAATTTCATGTCAAATGGTTTACAACTAAAGAATGTGTTTTAGTATTCAAATGAAGCTTAAAAAAATTAACAGAGGAAGAACTGATTAGTCATATGTAAATTGTTAACAATGGACAACTGGAAAATGTGTTCACTTTGAAACAAGGAAAATGAGATAAAGTGGGATGGGTAAATGCAACATGTCACGTTGTTGCAATTTGTCCAGTTTTAAGAGAACTTACATTTAAATGTTTACATGAAAATGTGCTCCATGAACACGAGTATCATAGTCTTTTTTTAAAATCATATTCTTTTCTTTTATTCTTTTGCAAAGCGATAGCGAATACCTATTTAGTAGATAAGGTACTTTTTATTCAGTATAAAATCGGGAGGGTAAAATATTTCTTTGAAATCATGTGGGGTGAAATTTGTATACACTAAAATATGAAATGTATAAAATACAGAAGTACAATATTGGCTCTACAGTATGACAGAGTCTTTTGTTTCGTTTTACGTTTGATTATGAAGCTCTCTAAATGTCTAATTTATCAATCGTAAAAGATATACTATTATATATAGTTGTGGTTGAGTGAAAATTCCCAAAGTTGAAGACAAACGAAGTTAATGTCATTCCTATTGTCACAATTTGTTTATTTACTGACTATTCATAAGTGCATTGTGTCATATGATGTGTAGTTTAAAATATCAGCTGTTCAAAATATGTATTGTTGTCATTACTACTTATTATGACCACTTATTATTATTGTATTGACTCTATTATGCAATTTTGTTGACTGTCAAAACAAAGCAATCTGAATCTGAATCTGTAAAAGACAGTTGTGTTAATGACAACGACATAATCACAAGTGGCTTCAGACACAGACTGTCGCTCTGAACGGTTGAACAGATCCGTCCCTGGAGGACTGACAGATTGGTGTATTGTGTGCAAGTTATACTCAAGTGTTGTAGAGACGTTGTTGTAGTTGAGTGAGGGTTCGCAAAGTTAAAGACAAACGAAGTTAATGTCATTCGTATTGTCACAATTTGTTTATTTACTGGCTGTTCATACGTGCTTTGTTTCATATGATGTGTAGTTTAAAATATCAGCTGTTTAAAATATGTATTGTTATCATTATTTTAAGGCTTCGTCTTTATAACTAAGTAGGCCTAGACTTTATGTTTAAAACGGTATAAATGGCTTTATACAGAGTGATTGAGAATGAAGAAAATGGTTTGTATTTACTTCCCTGTGGGAAATAGGCTATTTCATGGTATGTCTAAAGGGAATGTTTCGGTTCATCTAAACAGCTGTTTTTATAACCAAACTATGACTATATGACGTCACTAACCAAATGACGTCACTGTTTCAAATTTTGGTCGTGCAAATTTCCAACACCCTCCCAGAGCTAAGACATATCCACGTCAAACGTTCTACTAAAATAACGGTGATTACTTTTGATGAAAGTAATTATATACGATCATTTTTGCAGTAATAAAATGAAAAGGTGTTTTATTCAAAAATTTTCGCCATAGTAGTGAGTTAAAATATTTAGATTTTTATTATCCTTAGAAATTAGACGAACCTCTTAGTTTAGTCAAATTATTATTGTGATCCAACTTAGGCCTTCATAATATAATATTTTTTCCACAAAACATGTAACTTGTTTCTCAACACCAATGTTTAAGGTGACAAAGATTTACTTTACAAAAGTTAGGCTGTCGACAGTAATATTTTATTTTGGCTATTTATTACTATTACTAACAAGGGTTAGTGTTAAACTGTTCAATCAATGTGCATTTTAAATTATTTAAATTTTCGTTAGTTGTCAAATTGTTACAAATACTCGTATACTAACACATTCATTTTTTCTAAGTACAGTAGTAAATAGTTGGGGTAGTGCTGACACATTGTACACTTTCATTACCACTTTTTACTGCATCTGACACAGCATTTGATCTAGTGTGGCTGTCTAATGTGACAAATTCTTCTAGCGTCTAGAATGTCCTCCAAAAAGCCATTGTCATGTTTCCTTCTTAAAGTTTCTTTTCTCCGCTATTTCCTTGAAGTACGTAGTTTGGAAGTAGGTGGAAAAGTTATTTCCGATGTAGTCGAGTTTCTTTTCAGTTGCTGTAAGATGGTGAATAAGATGCTGCATTTTCCTGTTAAAGTGTGTTTCTCCAAGTCTTTCTAGGACGTTAGACTTATCACTACATCCGCTCATATTCATATTTGTGAGAAACCTACTAAACTATCTATGGGTATTTTAAGAGGATTTGATGAGGCCCAATGTTATTAAATTTGGCAAACCTATTGACACACGTTTCCTCAGAAGCTAAAAAAGTTACCTAGCTGAAATTTTTACCTTTTATGTAAATATATTTAATTGTCCTGCTAATATACCTACTTTTATGTCTTTATCACACAAATTAGAAATTTTATGATTTTTTACCTAAGCCTTGTAAAAATAATAATTATTTTATTTTATTTACTGTTTCAATTCAGACAAATGTTAACAAAACAGCTTCATTGTATAACAGAAGAAACTATAGTACTATGTTCACTTAATACACAGTAAAAATGTCACCTTGATATCTTGAATACGTTTTGAAAAAACGGGTCTTTTATATGAAGCCCCCCGTTTATCGGTAAACTGCGAAAACAATGAGTTCTTCTATGAGGATGTTGTTCTACATTATCTATGAAGATGAAGGATGAAAATTATGTGCAGAGGTAACTTAAAAAATGTATTAGTAAGTCAATTTGGAGTATTTTTTTCTTAAATATTACATTTTATTGTTCAGAAGGTATTGAATAATAAATTAAAAATGACAGAAATTGTTTTTCCGTTTAGGTTTCCTTAAGGAGAAAATAAGTGAAAGGTTTAATTAAATTTGATCTACAGCTTTGCGACTGATAACGATTAGCTGATTCATTTGTCATCATTGTTAATTATTCACCCAATGAACTAAGACAACTGGGGTCAGTACTATAACACTACGAAATTGTGCCAGGATTTTGCCTAGCATCGAACCAGTGATCTTTAGATTATGAATAAAGTTCTATAACTACTACATCGATTCAAATCCATTAATCTTCGATTCAGTGAAAGAGGTTCTACAGGTTGTTTAAGAAGTAAGTGGTTGTTTTACATGTCATGGTTTGAAGGGTCAGTGGCGTGACCTGTAATCCAACTACTTGGAGGCCATGACTTCTAGATGGGTATAAGTGATGGACGGTGGGTGTGATGTTCTCTGGTGTGGATTAACGTCCGCACTATAGAATACTACAGTACGTTCACGTACGAGGCAAAAGTGGTTCAGAACCCAAGTTATCTGTAGGTTGCCTGTTGGGCTATTATATAACAGTCCTGTCAAAGGAACATGTCAGCCTTAGTCAGTAACAAGACTACAAGATCGCGCCATAATCATCTTACACTCATTTCTCATTCATACTTTTAAAATACCTACTTGGGTAAGTCGCCATTTCAGATACTAATCTAGATTTTTTCGTACCAGAAGTGTTGCAGGCTGCAGTAAAAAGAGGTTCAGTGTACTAAACCACATCTCAGTTGTGACTTTGTCGGAGGTTCAGTTTATTTATTTATATTACTAAAAATATTAAATAGATAGTGTATTTTCAACTCAAAATTACAAAATAAAAACCGATGGCAAGAGTTGTACACCAGGATGTTTTCACAGATTAGGAGACGAAGGAAGTTGTTGTCTGAAGTTGAACCGAGTTCGCAGCTTTGATTATGGATATTGTTATGCGTACACGTGACAGTAGCTACGTGCACCATTTTGTAAATAATCTTTCATTTCTTTCATATTTTACTCTTGTTACTCTATGTTACTCTACGCACTGCAAATTCTTTAACTAGGAGAAAAAGATATGACTTCACTTTGATCAAGAACATATTATTTAAAGTATCTTCTTTTTAATTCTTTTATCCGTTGTAAAAAAGCTTTGCTAACGGCTGTGTAAAACAGTTTACAAAATGGAATAAATGGACTGCAAAACACCTGTTTTACCAGGTTGAATTTAAATAAAATTTTAGTCTCTGATTGAACTTATATTTCACTACACTTTTGTAGCTTGGAGAAAAATAGGTGACGTTGAAATTTCAAGTGAAGTCGCTTTGATGCAAAAACCGTGTTCCTTTATTGTTATGTTGGCAGCAATTCAGCCTCAGTGGAGCCAAACTTCCGGCTGTGATAACCTGTGACACCGATAATTGAGCAACTTCCAGATCAATGAAGACATTGTTGATCAAAGCAATCAGTACTTTTTACTGTTAAACAGTAGGCCTACTGTATTACAATGTAATTCAGTCAATTGAGTGTAGGAAGGAGAGAAAGAAATTAATTGTAGAACTATTGTAAATACGTTTTTAAAATACTAACAGCTTTTAATTTTGTATATTAATTACAAATATTTTATGTTACAGGTACAAAGTCAGCCTTTATTTAAAGTACAAATTGTAAGTATTACAAAAGGCAAATTTTTTATTTTCGGGTTTTGAATTTGTTAAGATAAGATATTTTTTGTTTAATTTCGCAGCCAGTCAATAAGATGACCACGATGAGTTGCCCTAATAATATTTCATCTATAATTTTCAAATTAATAATTGACTTTCAAGAAGAACTTAGTAGCTCATGAGCTAAAATGGCTATTGTATTATCAATGTTAATTAGATTTTTATTTTGGACATTTTCCATCACGATTTTATGTGAAACAAAGTTTCACGACGTTTCGGGATCTGGAATCTGATCCCGTCCTCAGGCGAACTAGTATCTAAAACATAACAAAATTAACACATAATCTGGACTGGATAAAGCTGAAAACATAAAAGTTTAAAGTCGTTAATAGCTTACAAACAAACCAGTCACTAACCATTGCACACATTAAGAATATAACACGTCCACTCGTTGTCTTTGAATTTCCGTGACGAATGGATCCGAAGAAAATCCTAATTCTTGTGGAAGACGGCGGTGGCGAAGTTGACGTCTAGGCCACGCGGGATCACATAGTCAGTTTCAGGTTTTCATACACAAATTTGGACACGGCCGACTAGATCCGATCTCAGCTGAATTGGATGATACACTATACAGAAGTGGCACTAACCGCCACAACGTAATAATTTTTATTGTTTAATCTAATCCATGCAATTAATTGTAAATTAATGAGTAGTAGGGTTTTAGGAAGATGGATCCGGAGGAGAATTTTTTTGACTGTTTTTAAGAGACGTACCTAAACTATATGGAACCATGTTCTCTCACCAAACCAAATTCATGACAAATTTTGGCGTTATGGTTTAACGCCAAAATTATAAGGCATTATTACGTATAACGCTGTGTTTTATAAGGAGGAATTATTAAAGACAAAATATAAGGACATTTATTTAGCGGAGAAAATAATTTAACGGAATGGAGATAGTTTGTATGTTAAATGTTTGGGATGTTCTTGTAGGGCATTTATTAAATGAAATTGATAGTAAGTGATAGAAAAATAATACAACTATTTAATTAGTATATCCTATGGTTGTGTATTTCAAGGGATATAAAACCATTAAAAGTAATGCATTAAACATTTTTTATTTTAAATTTGGATTCATGTTGTTTAGTAATAGATAGTACATTGGACACGAAAAATGATCAATTTTGTCGAATCAAAATGAAAAGTGCAATATTTAATCCCTGTGTTATTCTTATGAAAAGCGTGCTGATTCTGGCGTAAAAACGTCATCTACTACAGGAGATGTAAAAATACATAACTACTCTATATGTGAAATCCTACCAAATGATGTATATAAATGTATTTAGGACCGTATGGCAAGGGAATATGATTGTAAATGGTAATTGGAAATGGTATTGGTATTTATAAAAAAAAGGTTTCTTCCTACGACAGCTGATCACATGTCTTCACAAGGCTACCAACCTTATGTTGCTTAATTTGGATATATTAAGTGGTTTTTAGCAATAATAGTAATTAGTTTTCTGATGTTACTTATTGAAACCATAGTAGATTGATTTCACTAATAGTCAATTTAGATTTAATTAACAAAAGCTATACCAGACACTAATGTAAGCCATACTAAGTGGGTGAATCAATATTCTCCTCACTGGTTATAATCCTACGCTATCTATTCCAGAGCTTTCTGTTATATATTCACATCCATCTCATGGTTATTCAAACTCATGTATTCTCCTAGTTCCTCGGATGTCTTGAAATACTGAGTGCTTTAGCGGAAAACATATCGGATTCCCTTACAATAGATTCGTAGAAGTTCAAACTATTTTTGAGTACTACGTATTAATAAAATTCAAACTCCCCTACGTTTTTATTAATTCTCTTTCAATCTAATACTCCACAAAATATTATCTAGAGTTTTTGAAAAACATACGAATATAAGCTTATGGATGATATTATAAACAATAATGCAAATGTATTATGTATACACGGTGTCCCGTAAGTAAAGTGCCAAACTTTAAAAATATTGTATGGGTCAAAATGATAAGCTTTGTTTAAGCCATTTTGTATTTTTTACAAAATAATTGTTATCTTTGAAGTTTCTAAATAATTCTTCATAAAACTCAGTAGGTATGTTTAAATAAAATAGAACTACTGTAGAAAAATTCAACTTGGTCCAATTTGAAATTTAAAAATGGCGGCCATTTAAAACTTTTACCATTTTTCCACCATTGTAGATTAAAAGTTTAAAATGGCCACCTTTTTCAAATTTTCATATTGGACCAAGTTGAAGTTTTTTCTACTGTTGTTCTCTTTTATATAAACATACTTACTGAGTCTAGTAAAGATAGGTTTAGAAATTTTGAAAATACAATTATTTTGTAAAAAAATACGGAATGGCGTATATCTGACTAACAAAGTGTTTTTTTTAAAGAAGTTCTTTATTTTCTATTTACTTTGATCCACACAACATTTCCCAGAGTTTGGCATTTTACATATAATACAATTTGTATAATTACACCTACAGACAGTGTCATTAGTCTGTGCGCACGGCTCTGGCACTGCTAGCCGTTCTACACAAAGTTGGTTGGATCTCTCAATTAGGCTCGTCTACAAGACTTTCAGCTAAAATAAACAAATTAAGTCACCCGACTCAAAAAGGGTTTAAAATCAATGACCAGTAATAACTAACTAATATTGATTTGACAGCTGATTGTTTTTATTTCTATTAATTCTTCAAACTACAAAGACAGCTGATTATTATCAGTAGGTTATTCATTGAAAACTGAGTCAAAATGCGAGTAATAGCGCCTAAAATTGAGTTTTTAAATGCTCGTTATTTACTTTTCAAGGAGCGGCGGGCGATTTAAAGCATTTATAAACCTTCTCTGGAATGTAGGGAATACATGAAATAAGTTTCATTGTAATCAGTTATCCCATTTTTTCGGAGAAGACGGCGTAAAATGCCTCCTAGAGCGTCACAGACAAACAGACAAAAATTGAGATAAGACCGGTTTCGGCTTCTCTAACGCACGAAAAGTAAAAATAACTCAAAAATGAATGATTCTGAGCAATGTACAGGCAAAACTCTAATTTTGTTTATATAGATTCAATACAATAACTCTGATAGTTTCTATGGAAACCCTTTAGATATTTTCCATCTTAAAAATCACCAACACTACCCCCAGAGCTAAGACATATCCATGTCAAAAGGTCCTTTTTAACGATAACGTCATGTATTGTTTTCTTTGCAAGGCTTTAGGACGAACCCTGGACTTTTACCAGCCGTGAGACCAGCTCCAGTCAATAAAATGTGTCTCCTCTCGTAGCCAAATACCCCGTATTATACATATTACAAAAAATCATAAATCCTTGGATAAAAAATTACAGTGCTGTTTGTAAAAAATCGTTTTTAAACTAACAAACGACAAGAATACATTTGTCTTAAAAATAATTATTGAAACTAATACAATGTTATGGTGGTCAGTTGATTAATATATGGATTGAGTGACGCATTACAGTTTAGGTGAAATACTCCAGAAGACGGTGAACAACAGTAATCAAGGATGTGGAAAGTTCTTGAACGGTTGCCAAATTTTCCAACTTGAGCAATATAATACCGACCACGAACACTAGGAAACTTTCCCCAGCACCTTGCTGATGCGGAAGAAACTGATGTATTTTACGATAACGACTTGTTCTAGGATGTTTTTATATTTTGGGATTGTTAATCAGTACGTATTAAATTGTATGATGACATTTTAAAGGATCTGAATATGTAAAGTAAATCAACGTACAACACACCAAAAACACATTTAAACGGTGTTTAAAGTGTATAAAAATTCACTTGCTTTAGTATAACTTTTGTTCCTATTTTATGCCATGGGTGCCATTGGAATATCACCAAAGTGATTTAAGGTATTTTGTTTCTTAAATAACCACATTAAAAGGGGTTTAGTTAGGTTAGTTAATCAAGCACAGTTAACTAATAAGGTTCTTAATAGTTTTGAGTTCGTTTTTGATGAATAAACTCATCATTGTGATATTTTATGAATATACACGATGCTAAGAATTTACAAAGAGTATACTACTGTACTTATTGAAAAGAAACCTTTTTAATTTATTTTATTTTAACTAATCAGGGTAATTTATTTGAAAAATACAATTAACACAAAGATTATTCAATTTAAGGATTTAATGTTTATCCAAACCCTAAAGACAAATCTTTAATATATTAATACTAAATTAAAATAAAAATATGTTTCATTGTAAGTTCGTGAACCAAACCACAAAACTTGTAAATTTTGGAAGTAATAAATACTAATATTAAATTATGTTGACAAAATAATTGATTTCCCAAAATAGCATTACTATATCAGAGATGAGTTGAGGTCAGTTTTATCTAACCAAAGTGTAAAGCCACGTTTCATATCTCTAACACGGGTTTTCCCTCCCTTCTCCCGACAAAACCACACTATATGGGGTCATATCGTATGACCATCGTAATCTCATAAACGTCCTGATTGACTTACATTTACCTTTAGCACATTTCCTGTGGAAAAGCGAGGTATTCACATGACCTGAACGGTCACGGTTAAGCCCGGGACCATGATAATGCTCATAACTCAACCCTCTCAACACTTTTTGAGTGGCCATTAAAAATTATATATACAAATTATATAAAAATTATATATACACACACACCCTGTATATACAGGGTGAGTGTGTGTGTGTGTGTGTGTGTGTGTGTGTGTGTGTGTGTGTGTGTGTGTGTGTGCGAGCGCACATATAAGCATATCATAAGACTGATTAAATTTGGTAGCTTTGTTCTTATTTTCTGTAATACCTTGGAGTTCATTTAGCAGCGTCATTGGACTACAATAACTACACTTTGGGGAGGGGTGTGTTGTACCCCAAAAATGGGCACAAACCCAATCAACGTGTCCGTCAATGGAAACGGGTAGTTTATGGTGGTTTTTTACCCCATAAATGGTTTTTTTGCGTTTTCTCATCTAATTTAAAAAAAATTCAAATTTTATCTTTCACCATTAGAACCAGCTTAAAAAACTACACAATTTAGTTCCTTAAAGTTTTTCTCGATCTTCAACAGTTACCGAGATATTAAAAAATCTTAACACAGTACGTTGTATTTTAGGGCTCCAATGTTAATCTTATGAAGAATAAAGAAAAATTAATATTTCACTTACTAACCAATGTTTTTATGAAACTTAATATTTAGCTTCATGTGGATGAGATCCATCCATTTATGCTTAAAAATCATAGTTTATGTGTTTATCATGGCAGCTAACCTGCATACTCTTTTCCCATGTTAATCGTATAGGGAATAGGTAAACTCTTTTATTTATGGACAGATGTTGATGAAAGTTGGTATAAATTGTCAAAATAAAAATTGTTTATGCTATAAATGCCTACTTTCAGTGTTCCTCACAGCGGCAAACCTGCATACTCTTTCCCATGTTAATCTCATGGAGAATAGGCAAATAACTAACTCATATATTAATCGACAGATATTGATAAAACTTGACATATAATATTATTATCATATTATTGATTTGGAAATCACCTGAGTACACAGGTCTGCTGCGACGGGGAATTTTTTCAAATTTGTCATGTAAATTTGTTAATGTATAATTTTTAATTTTTTTTCCTTTTATACCATTGCTTTCAGCTAAAAAAACTCACAGTTTAGTATCTTGGATTATGGACTCTGGATAAGCGGTTACTGAGATATTCAAAATGGTAAACACAGTACGTTGTTTAATGTTAATCTTATGGAAAATAACTAAAAACCAATAACTCTCTCATTTACTTAAATATTCTTCCAAAATTTAGTATGCAAGTCAATCTATATGTCTTATTATTACAACCATAAAACTCCCAAATTGAATATCGCAGCAAAGCTGCATACCCAGCACTATTACGATGATGGGACAAATATACGTTCTATGTAATTCGCTCTACTCACGCCAGCGTGGTGCGTGCTCCGTGCTATCTCGTTTTAGTAGTTTAAACTGTAATTCATATAGTTGTTTTAAAATATTTTAACCTTTTCACTATGATTGATCTACTATATCAACAAGTCTCTCATCAGATCAGATCAGATCAGCTGTAAGGGTTATACGCGGGGATGTTGAAGGGATCTCAAGCAAAGTTACACCTCGGAGTTGTAAAAGGCTTACGACTGCGTCTGCATAAGTTAGGCTATATGGGCGAAACTACACTCTTCATAAACCTAACGTGAAATGTTTCGTCCAGACGAGAGATTGAGGGAAATCTTTTCTCCGGATCCAACGTGGGACCCAAACGACAATATGCCTCTGAATTACGAAATTGTCTAGTTATGAGGATGGTCTTTGCAAATGAACTTAGTATTCCATAGTGTGGACGTTAACTACTCCAGGTAATATCGAATCCACCGACCATTGCTTATAACCATCTACAAATTGTTACCTCCAAGTAGTAGCTGAATTACAGAACACGCCACCGTCCTATCAGCTGATTATTTACAATTGCTAGATCAAAGATGGAAGCATTTCTTTCGACTGCAATCTCTTTGGTTTGTACAGTAGTTTATGCAGTCTGACTAAAAATATAGTTCGTAACAAGAGTCTAAAAAAATTTCGTTACTCGCTCAAATTAAAGCCTTGTACGAAAAATAACACTTTAGACTCTTGTATGAAATATTCATAAACTATTATAACAAATGTTTGTATTTACTTCCCATCTTTACATATTTTCCATCTTACAAATTACAAACGCCCCCCAGAGCTAAGACATATCCATGTAAATGATAGCGTGAAGTCGTAACAGATATTAAAATTGCTAAATCTATTCTAACTATAGAACATTTGATGTCAAACTTCTTTTTTCTTATTTGCTTATCATTAGGCAAATCCAAAAGAGAAAATGTTTATATTTAATTCCATGTGGGAAATAGGTTAGATCATGGATATGTCTAAGAATTTTCAGTTCATCTAAACAGCTGTTCTTATTTTATATTAAAAATTCAATACGATAACTCTGGTAGTTTCTATGGAAATCTAGAAATCACCAACACCTCCCCAGAGCTAAGACATATCCATGTTAAAAATAAGAAAAATATATCCTTGTACAGTTGTGAGTTCCATTTTGGAAAACAATAAGAGTCATTAGTTAATTTAATGTTGCAAGTAAACAGCGTGATGTAGTCGGCGGCGTGAGACTGCCTTAGGTACAAAGGGATGCTGGGCATTTTGTGCACAGGTTCCTGGGCCTTTGTCATTACCGAGGTGGAAGATGAAACACTTCTCTGTTCCCTGTTTATGGGAAAACGATTCAAACCCATCATTTTCATCTCGTCGGAAGAAATTATTCAATCATGACTACAATAAACTATTTCTATAAATTTCAAAATATACGAGTACTCATGTTTTGGTTGTGTTACTGATGTCAGTACTTTTTTGTTTGTTTATGAGTTCACTTTCTCTAGCTATTCTTTTTACTATGAGATATTTAAAAGGATTTACACTTTATCAACTTATAATTAATATTAAAGTTCTTCGCACTATGAGTAAGCTCTACTATACATTAGTTATTGTTAATTAAATTCTTTATTGTTTATGAAAACATTTAGTTTATCTTTATGACAAAGTAACATATGTCAAATATGGGAAGGATAAGCATTAACGTAATAGAGGCAGGCATCGGAGAAAATAAAAATCTACCATTCCACTATTTCGAACTAATAATTCACTAATTTCGATCCAGCATTTATGTGTAAAAATTAACTTTATTTCTTTTTCTTACCGAACTGTCAAAATGTAAAGTAAACGATGTGACATTAAAAACTGTAAACATTGAATCCCAGGGTATTTACAGCAACCATGTCTTCTGCTTTTCGAACTGTCAATTTTAGTGTTCACAGCTGTTGACATTCAAGTAATTTTATGTTTTTCATTTTCTAAAAATGTAAACATTGAAACTTATGACGTTCACAGGCGTAGCCCGAGAGGATTTTAAGGAAATGAGTATGCCTATGTGTTCATGAGTTTAAAATCTCTTGTGTAAAATTTCTGTTTTTAGTATTTTTTGCGTTCACTTGCCACAACAAACACAATAAAAACTAAAAAAAAAAAAACAACGACCATTTATTTAATTCATTATAATTAAAATTTGAAACAGATGGGTGATTTTACTGAGTAAGTTTTCGCTTCATAATTCTTGGTCATAATTTTATGATTTTTTTGTTATGATTTGATTTTGGGCTCATTTGAAGGAGCTATTAAATAATGAGACTGGGAAATGAATAACTCTTTGTCAGAAGCAAAATTTCATGTCATAAAACTCATCACACTTACCCTTGAGTTGTATTCACCTTAAACCATCACTTTCAAACCTACAAGGGTGATTCGGTGTCTAATATATGAATATGGGTATGTAAGAGGTTTATATGTTATTCGCTGTGTAAGAGGTCAGGGCTTTTATCCCTGGACTGTCCTAAAAGTTAAAGGATTTAGATGGTTTTGTCTGAAAAGGGGTTTTTATCACTGGAATAAAAATACTTTTGGCATCAACAGTAGCATAAGGGTAGTCAAATGACTCACTGGGTCGAAATTTTAGAATTTTTGTTTTTTTCATGAACTTGTTCTGTAACTAATAACAAATAATTTAAAAAAATCATAAAAATCGGTAGAGTCTAACTAGGTTTACCTAACTTTAAATGAAACAATGTCCCGTGATTGTATGATTACTTTAGTGTTTAACTCTATGATTAACCGGATTTTCAATTACGATTGCCCAGAAGTTTTAATTTATGTTGCTTATGTTCCTTGTTTTTAGGAACCACTAAAGATATTCCAATTTTTTTAATCTAAGAAAAAGTAAAAATGCACTCTTTGACCAGGGTGTTTGGCCGAATTCTGAAGGTAAAATATTTCATTCTATGTTATGAATTAAAAAATTGACTTTCTCGAAGACAATTAAAAAAATATATATTCTCAGTTAGTGAAAACGTTAAAAACCCTGGATCAAAGTTTTCAAGAGAGTGTATTTAAAAAGAGGTGTGAAAGTTATCATGATATATTTTACAGCTTTTCGAGAAAAAGGAACATAACTTTAACAAAATTAACACGAGTAGGATAGGGATGTAAATTTCAGACTGAGGATAAGCGTATTGCAGAATTCAGGTGTGTAAACTGACATCGTTCACAAGTGTAAATGTGGTAATTTGTGATGAAATGAGGTCAGAACAGAGTCCGCAGATGGCTGGCCACCGGTGACGATGTACGCCGCAGTGGCGAGTCGAGTGACAGGGGATGAAGTGTGTTGAGGGTGAGAGGGTTGGGGGAGGGTGAGGGGTGACGAATGTCATACTCGTTAATTTGTATGCGTGAATTGGGGTCGCACATCGAGCGGTGGACCTGCGAACCTACAATGTGTTTTGAATAGAAAATTTAATGACACTTGAATCAAACCTAAACTTGTCGTCAACGAAACTTAAAACTAATATTTTTAAAGGAGGTTTATATTTTTTCACAATAATGTGTGACCCTAAAACGAACAATGTTTTATTTTTTGTAATAGTTGATACAGTCGAACCTCGCTAGTTAAAAAGTGAAGGGATAGCCAATTAAAGAAATTTTGAACCATCAGGAGTTTAAATTAGAGATAAGCGAGAGTAAAATTTGAAATATAGATACAAAAATGTATATGTTTACCAAATATAGTAGATAAATAAGAACTATTACCACTGACTGTGTCTGGATGAATTGCAGGAACACATTGGTTTAAGTTTAGATTGTTTTTTTTTTATTTCAGTACTCTGAATTTCAGGCACTATCGGAAACGACTTCAACTTGTATAGGTTAACTTAGAATTTTAGAGATAGGAATTTAAATTGAAGGAAATAAATTCGAATTATGTAGGCTCAATTTACAAAGAAATCCGAATTCTAGACGCTAGATGATGCGTTAAAATACTCCAAACTATTGGAATATATTTTTTGGAGGGTTTTAGGTTTTCTCAAGGGAACATTCTTTTCTACGAATTGTACAGGTTTTCGAATTATCGACGTTTAAATTAACGAGGTTCTACTGTATACGAGTTCACAACAATCATTAACTACAATCCAAGCTTACAAATTACAATTTTATTATTGTTATAAATGTGTTACTATTGCAAGAATTAGACGTGGAATGTAACCTTTACATGTTTAATGTAAGCTTAACATGTTGAATGTAAGCTTAGGCTGTTGTTAGTCGTGTGAAGGACCTCGTATCATGTGTTGTGCGATCGTGACACTTTACACGTCAGAACCACGCTCGTGTTCTTTTCGCCAAACAAACAACGATCACAGAGACGTGTTTGTATTGTTGACTCAAACCTGCAATACATGTATACTTGATTCAACCTTGATGATTTTACCTCCTTCTATTCCCTTCATTTAATATTTTGATCGGCCTAAGATCAAAAAATGAGCTGCCACTGAAATTAATTATTGCAATTTTAATATTATTTATGTTTGTAATCATAAGGTGTATTCGCGAAGAAATATTAAAATGCAATAATTATATCTGCACTGACGTAGCAGCATAGAAATCGTGTGAAACATTCTGTTTGAATATATAAAATAGATTTTAAGTAAACGTAAACCTGAACATTACTTTATTGCAAAATGAACATTCGTATACGTTGACGAATGACTTTGAATTTTGTCTAAATCTATTAAATGTAAACCCTACAAAATTTTAGTTTCTTACAATTGCGAAAATTAATCATTTAAAAAATACTTTTAGTAATTTTTAAACTAATTTATTGCTCGTGTTTCTCTGCTTATTGAGTAGTTTACTGGTACGCTGTTTATCAATGAACACTGATGCATTCAGACCTTCAAACATGCATGTCACAAACAATTATTTTCATAAATATAAAACTATGATTTATTATATATTTTCCCAAAGGATTTCGCATAGTACTTAATTAGATGAGTGTAATTTTCACTATTCAAAGATCTAGGCTAAACTAGATCGATAACCAACATAAATAAGGATTAATAAGCATAAACTAGCAGCAATTGTTGTTACTGATGAACTTCATAACGGAAGGGATAAAGAGATTTAAACAAATCAAGATTAGTAAAACAAAATCGTTTAGGGAATCTGATTTCCGTCCCATGCGAGCTGAATCCTAGAATATGAAAGAGTATATATTCAGGAAATAGCCGGTATAAAGTTAAAAACAAAAATGTTTAAAACAGTAAAAAAAATTCCAAGTAGACTAATAAAGGCGACATACAAACAAAAGAGTACAAAAGAATGCACAACCGCATGCCACGGCAGGACAGACTGCGCAGATGGATACTAACTATGAACAGATACTAATAATCTTCTGGGTCCCAGCTCAGCTGAAAACGGGGACAGATTTTAGATCCCGAAACGTCGTAAAATTTGTTTTACTCCGCGATAACAGTCGAAATAACAGACTTATTATATCTAAAACTTACTATTTACTATCAATTAACAAGTTTTTGTTACAAATCACGTTAGATTTTTTCAACTGCTACGTCGGTTCTTGGTGTAATTCAGTTCAACCAGCGTGACTTTAACAATTCACTCTTGTTTGAACTCTGTCAGCATTCCATTGTTTCGTCGAGGTACCTACAAGAATATAAATTGTTGGCAATAAACTTTAGTCGAAAATTTGAATTTAACGTTATATCATAAATATTTAATCGTTATCAATTAATAAAGATAATAAGATTTAGTAAACATATTAATTTATTTTTTCTATGGTCTGTCTTCGACGAATATTACACAGTATATATATTGTTATGTATAAAATATGCAGAAACAGTTAAAAGCAGTTTTATATAGATTCTACAAACTGAAAAAATTAAGAAATATTTATTTCTAAACTAACCAAATTTGTGTTAAAACGCAAAGAAAAAACACATCGTGTCTGTATATTTAATATAATAAGATATATAAAAATACAATTGCATTGTATAAATATTATGAAGTGAATAAATTCCAGAGACACAATAACACTTGCAGCTAAGATGATGGACGAGGCGCTTATAAGGCTTCTACAAGAGAAGCTCGTAAATAATTTTGGTTGAGTTGAGCACTTCAGGGGCATTTTCTGACAGGATTCAAAAGTAAACTGGCGGAAAACACTAAACAGCTTCTCGACGATCACAAATATTATACTGATGGAGGAGTAATGAACAACATCAAAATATGTGAAATAAATGTGGAATAAGTCACGTGATTATGTGAAATCTTTCTCTATGCCATAGTAGAAACATTTCTAAAAAATTGTAATATCGAAATATTTTTCAATGAAAGTAAAATCCAAGTAATAATTTTTAGATGAAAAATCTGTTGGGGCGTTACTAACATTGGCATTAAAATGTTTTGGCGAATTTCCCATAGGGAAGAAGCTATTACCGTAGGTCTCATGGCATGACTTAAGCCCGGGGATTTTCGTACTCAAATATTGGGGCTTTTTTGCGTTTTTCATATGTAATTTAAAATTGTTTGTTTTATCTTTCACCGTCAGATTAAAAAACTACACAATTCAGTTCCTTGAAGTTTTGTTCTATCTCCAACGGTTACCGAGATATTAAAATATCTAAACACAGTACGATGTACTTTGGAGCTCCAATGTTAATCTTATACTGGATAAGGAAAATTTATATTTCACTTATATTTTTGGATGAAACTTGATATTCAGCTTCATGTGGCTGAGATCCAGCCATATATGCGTAAAAATCACAGTTTATTATCATCGCAGCTAACCTGCATACTCTTTTCCCATATTAATCATATAGGGAATAGGCAAACTCCTTTATTTATGGACAGATGTTGATAAAAGTTGGTATTCATGGTAAAAAAATTGTTTATGTTAGAAATGTCTACTTTCAGAATTTCCTCACAGCAGCAAACGTGCACACTCTTTCCCATGTTAATCTTATGGAAAATAAACAAATAATTCTCATATTTATCGACAGATATTGATAAAACTTATCATATATTATTATTATTAGTTTTATATTATTGCTTTGGAAATTCGCTGAGTACGCAGGTCTGCTGCGACGGGGGTATTGCAATTTATTTGAAGTACAAAATACCATACATATTTTGAACTGAAACAGAATACCTCTAAGCCATAGTAAAATATACAAATAAAATTAGATTTGTCCGTAAACTGCTTAGAGTTATGATACTTTTAGTTACTTTAATGTTTTATTCATTCATTAAATTTCTGTCTGTACGTCTGTCCTTTTGTAACACTGAGGAAGGTATTTTTGTAATGCATTGTCGTTAAAACTAGATCACCCACTATGATGTACTTTTATTCTCTATTCTATACCATTTGGAGAAGATTTCGTATAATTTGAACCTTATGCCATAATAAAATAAAGTAATGAGATCTCAAAAATTCAATTTTAAACTAAATTAGTAACATTTTAAGTTTTTAAAGTGATTTAACAGAAAAAATAACCATTTGTCAAATTAAATCGAAATTTTTTAAGCTAAATTAGTAATTGAAAAAATGTTTTTTAATGAATACAATGTTAATTAATATTACTACAGAGTATACCTAAAAATTATTTTGAGTTCAGGTGTTTTATTGACCATCCGGATGTATTGCATATAGAGATAAATATAAATCAAACTTTTATGCTCAAGAAAAACTACACGATAAATTACATCTACGTGTTGCGGTGACAATACTAAAATTTTTTCCCTCTTATTAGTAAAATGTGAAAGAATTACTTTACATCAAAACTTTTTAGTATGAATTGCCAGTGAACAATTTCGTTGTTTATTAAAACACTTTTCGATAAAGTAAGCTAATAAAGTAAAATAAATAATAAAATAAAAACTTGGTCACGTCTCTGAAAATAAATCATTCAAACCCTCTTAGAGCACCAAAGTTTTGTAGGTATTCCAGCAGAATAATTACTTAACAAACAACTTTCTTTTCTAGACTCGTGTTGAACTTCAATCTCAAGTTTCGATCTCTGAAATATAAAACCATATATTGTTCCGTTATTCTTCCAAATTCGCTTTATACCTTACTCTCACGAAAAAACACGATATTTATTGTTTATCATTATAAATTATAGAAAACAGACTTACGCACAATTGTATTGTGGTATTAATTATTATCAAACGGAAAAGAATTACTGGTCCATCACACTGTTTTATTCACTCAAGATTCACTACGCTACCAAATTTAGAATAAATAACGTGATGCCAAACAAAGACCAATATTTTGGCAATGAATTATGGGAAATAAATCCATATATGAATAAAAATACTTATAAGAAATATAAACTAAAAATACATAAACTATTGTAAATAGAAATCAACAGTGCATACTGGTATAGTACATTTACTATTTATATAAAACCTTCAAAACATGTTTCCGAAATTATCTGAGATAATAAATAAATCCAACCGATCGACATTTGGATTACACACGATGTTGGAAAACATTTTAACTTGTTTTTAAAAATCATCTTCAAACTACCGATTTGTAAACGTGAAGAGGGGTTACAAGCACTCCTGAAGTGTGTGTTTGCACAGGTTCAAAACAAAAAATAGCAAAGCCGTATTTTTGTCGACGCCGTTTTCAGAGCTTTGGCCGATATAACGTGGTTCGCTTCCCCGTTGTGCGTAGATAGGATATATCGTTACATCCAGCCAGCAGGGACGATTTAATGTTATCTCTCAGAGAGATTATTGCTTTTTCTCAGTAATTTTATCAATAAATGTATTGTTTCTTCAGTTTTATTTTTACGAAAATTATTATTTTTTAATTATTGCACCTTAAAGTGAAATAGTTTAACTATTGCATGTTGACGACTGGGACGGTGGCGTCGTCCTGTAATCCAGCTACTACGAGGTCACTAATTGTGGATAGTTGTGAGAGATGGTCGGTGGGTGTAGTGTTAATCCGCAAAGACTATCCTCATAATTAGACCAATTCGTAATTCAGAGGCCGTGGATTCCACATTTAACTTTAGGTTCCTTAGTTTCCATCGGCTGTTGGACTATTAATTAACAGTCCTGTCTAAGGAACATGTCAGCCTTAGTCAGTAACAAGACTACAAGATCGCGCCACAATCATCTTACACTCAATCCTCATTCATACTTGGCTTAAAATACTTACATTGTGTATGGTTGCCATTTCAATAATCTAATCTAATCTAAAACAATAGAAACAAATGAATTTTGAACTACACAGTTTTATAGGAAACGACTTTCCTAAATACCTTAAATAAGGGTGTCATTTTACTTAAAATTACTTTCAATTTCAATACTTTCACATTGCTAGTGGATTTCGAATAGGGAATACAGGTTTTACCGTGGTCTTCATGACAAGACTTAGACCCGGGACCAAGTGTTTTTTGTTTTGAGGTCATCAGGTGCCGAAAACACTGTTCGGTCGATACTCTTTACAAATAATTATTTTGCAAAGTTAAATTTTGAAAGATGATTGAAAGTGTAATTCAATAAAGTTCAAGTCCAGAAAAATCAGTCCATCCGAAGGTCTAGTTATGGTGGGTTTGGTACATAAAAATAAGGTTTTAGGGGGTTTTTAAATATGATGTATTATAACATCAATTTTTAGCTTACTTTTTAGCACTATTGAAGAGTTTAAACAAACATTTTTGTATTTTGAATTTTCGCTCTATGTCAAGTGCTTACTAAGATATAGAAATATGGCGATTGGAATTGGAGCTCCAATGTTAACCTTATGAGGAAAACGTTTTAAATCTTGCTTATTATTGCTTATATAGCTTCATATAGTTAAAATTAATAACTTTTTTTGGTTGTTTGTGACAGCAAACCTACTTATTCATTATCTATGTTAGTATATAATAGAGGATAAGCAACTTTCTATAAATTGTTATAAACAGCTTCATTGATGTTTAGGGCTTTCTATTGTAAGTTCAAAAATCTAAATTATTTTGTTCCTCGTGGCAGCATATCGAATTACTATTTAACCATGTCATTCCAATGTGGTATTACACTTAGTCAAATATTGCTATAAGCTTTTGTTCACAGCTAAACATGATAATTTCTATAAATATATACTACAATATCTCAATTTTGTTTGTTTAATGCATCAAACCCATTTACTCCTTTCCCAGGCTACTCTTATCAAGAATAAGCGAATTTATATAACTTCCTTATTTAAACTATGATTCAGGTTAGTTTGAATCATTACAAAAATAATGACTCCTTGGACAGAAAACAAACTTGTTATTCTTAATGATTGTTTCAAACAATCAATCCAAGTTATTTCAATTTTAAACATTTTAATGGCCGACATTTTGTAATAAAATATTTAATTGCATTTATATTTTGTCTAAATTGAGTACTAACTATTTAAAGAATATGCCAAGTTTCGAAATAATCAATTAAAAAATTACAAAGATATAAAACATGTTCGAAATGGGTTTAAAACCAATGATCAATATACAGTAACAAATATTGATTTTAACTTGACAGCTGTTTATTATTTTCCTATCAAATTATTAATATCAATCATTGAAATCCTTTCTCTGGAATGTAGAGAATGCATGAAATAAGTTTCATTGTTATCAGTTCTCCCGTTTTTTCGGAGAAGACTACGTATAACGCCACCTAGAGCGTCACAGAAAAACAGACAGACATAAATCGAGATAATATTTGTTTCGGGTTTTCTAACGCACGAAATGTAAAAATAATTATAAAATTAATAGCTCTGAGTAATGTACAGACAAAACTCTAATTTTATTTATATACAAATTCAATACAATAACTCTGGTGGTTTCTACGGAAACCTGTTACATATTTTCCATCTTAAAAATAACCAACACCCCCCAGAGCTAAGACATATTCATGTCAAAAATATTTCCCCGAACAAAGTTTACCGTTTTATAACGATTGCGTAGATGCGGGATGTGCACACTTGCAGATATTGGGATGTGCTCAATCACAGAATCTTTCTCTTCTTCCACAAACATATCGTTACTCTCAGTTGTAAATATTAATCTGAAACATGAAAGACTTCCAAAAACAATTTGAATATTTATTTTGGGTAGATGTACAATTTATTTTATGAGGGCCAAAGGAAAGTTTACACAGTAAACACAACAGACATACAAGCTTATTTGAATTTATGTTGCATATAGTTCGTAGGTGTTTATAAAACATAACCACCAAAGTCTGTAATGAGAACAATTCTATTTACACAGTAATTATAACATAGATACTGATAGAATACAGTAATTTAGTACTATTTATGCTTGCTTTTTTTGCTTGCTCAATGGTTCAAAAAGAGCAGCTGTTGTTTATTGAGAGTTAAGAGAACATATGTTTGAATCCAAAACAATATTATTTCCACGTAAGATTACATGGGAACTTTGAAGGCGTATAGGGTAGAGGTTTATGGGAAAATCGTCACAAAAACTATTAGACTTTCCTATTTTAGGCCTAAAGAACCAATATACCGAATTTCAGCCTCCTAGGTAATCGGGAAGTGGGAGAATTAGTGATGAGTGATGGCTTTGAATTTTATATATACAGATTTACGTTTCTAAATGAATTGGATTTTCAGACATTCAAGGAATTAAATGTCGTTTAGAACAGAGTAACAAAAGCACTTGACTAAAACTCGTCAAGAGACTGTGGAAGATTCATCACCGGATTGGGTCACGACGTGTAAAGATAAACCGGATGATTTTCACCGTATCCGTCAGTCCATTAAACTCCTTCCACCAGCTCCGTTTATCTGATTGCAATACAAAAGACGATTTTCAACGAAGTAAAAGATACGAAAACAACAATAGTATATCATAAGGCTTTCCAATCTAAAGTTTCATTAATATACGGTTGATATACCTTTTTAAATTTAAAGTTTTCGCAGGTGAAATTGGAGTGCTATTATGGAGATATTAAACAGATTTAAAAGTTACGATCAGATTATTCTGAAATCTACGTAAGCCTGATATCATCAAACTTTTAAACTTTCGTCCAACCCGGGTTATGGTAATTTTAATGTAAATTTTGGTATGAAGTTTAAAATAAATAATGTCTTTATTATCCAGCACCCTTCAAAGTTTACTCTGCTTTTCAAGGTAACTTTGGACAAATTTATTCTATACTGGTAACATAATTCAATAAATATGAAATGTATATTTAATTTTCGACTTTGTTTTATAACCTATTTGAACATGATTGACCAATTGTATCCTATAGTTGCGCCCATGTATTAGCAGTGGTAACTGATTGATGTAATGATAATCGATTCTGATCTAAACAAGGGGAACAGCTACGACTTGTGGGTCATACTAATTGCAACCTATTATTGTGTACTAGCCAAAGTACCCGTTCTTCGCACGGGCTAAAAAGGCTGAAAGGTGTAGGCTCTACTGATACATTTAAGATATTTTTAATTAATTCTTCATTGTTTACAAAATGACAAAATAGTAGTGTCTATATCATTTCAAAATAACATATGTCAAATATTGGGAGAGGATAAGGATTAATGTAATAGATACAGACGTCGGAAAAAAACTTAAAATCTACCATTCCGCTATTTCAAATAATTCACTAATTTCGATACAACAGTTTATCTGAAAAATCAACTTTATTTCTTCTTCTTCCCGAACTGTCAAAATATAGTGCAAACGGATGTTGTCATTAGAAAATGTAAACATTGAAACCTAGGACGGTCACGGCCGCTCTTTCTTCTTCTTCTCCTTCTTCTCGAACTGTCAAATTTTAGTAGTCACACCTGTTGACATTCAAGTAATTTTATGTTTTCATTCTCTAAAAATGTAAACATTGAAACTTAGGACGTTCACAGGGCGTAGCCCGAGAGGATTTTAAGGAAATGAGTATGCCTATGAGTTGCATGAGTTTAAGATCTACCTTTGTGTAAAATTTCAAACCGGTCGGTTCAGTATTTTTCGCATTTACTTGCCACAACAAACCCACAAACACACAAACCCACAAACAAACATACAGAAACCACCTCTTCTTTATAATATTATAGATGATGTGTAATTATGTAGTGATTGGACATGGTTTATTAAGTACTATATGACCCGACACACGTTGTCCTGTTTTTAAAGTGAAATGGAATAAATACTTAAAAGTTAAATAAAGATTCTGATTCACATTAGAGCACAGTTAAATGAAAAGATTCCAGCTCAAATTATAACACTTTTTACATATTTTGTCATTAAAAAGCTTTGAACTAAGTACAGTTTCTAAATCCTTGACAAAATAAAAACCAAAATGTAAACAAATAAACACATGTTATTAATATTCAAGTAACTTTTAGTATTCAAGACAATTACAAAAAACATACTCAAACATATATTTACATAATGTGGTACATTTAAAGTAATGTCTCAAAAACATTTCTACCGAAATTGTTAATGTAAACCCACAGACAATTTTTCATCACCACGTGTGCTGGAGTTACCATTTATTTCCTTATCTGCTAACCATTTAACATGGCAGGCTTTCCAAAACATTGTAGCTATTGGATCTCGTGATTCATAGGCTAATCAGTTCCACTTCAGACATAGTGTATCATGAACCAAAAGGTTGTACATAAAACACATGAAAGTACATAAAACACAGAGTAATTCAACTCTACTCGTATCAAAACCCTTTCAGTTCAATTATGTAATGCTAATGTTTCACTTTAATTACAGTCGAAATATGGTATTTAAAAGCTTCATAACCGAGATACAATTTGACTTGTTTCAAAAACTAGAGACAATAATAATTTTATTTTAGCTCAATAATTCCACACATCGCCGAAGGCATCATACCAACCATTTGGGCTCTAACACATAGCATCAAGGATGTCAAAGGAGACATATTTTCCTTGATCCTTACAGCCTCTGATGGTATTTTTGTTTCTTCCTCCAAGAACCGCTTTTCCCAAACTTAGTAGCTAGTTTAAACTAGAGCATAGAAAATATTCACCAGCAAAGAGAATGTCTAAAATCAAAACACGATATTTATTTTTTTTAATAAAAACTGTTACATTTTTTAAAAACCAACAAAGATTTCACATTAGCTAGTTCTAACTTCTAACTTGTTTTAATTTGATAGTCGGATAGTACTTTGTATTCCTCTATTCACTTAATTAAACTGGCGGAACTCTTATTATTTATTTAAATAAAACTAAATTAAATACTATTTGTTGAATATTAAAAATCGTTTTAAACTGTAAAGCAAGTGGATTCAGATATTTTTTCACCACTAGAATCAGCTAAAAAAACTAGTAAAAAGTAAAAAATTAATACTTTGCTCTATTTCAAATGGTTACTGAGGTATTAAAAGACTAAACGCTTTACTTTGTTTTTGGGGCTCCAATGTTAATTAACATTTCACTTATTGACCAATATTTTTATAAAACCTGGTATTTACCTTCATACGGTTGAGATCTATCCATTTATTCTTAAAAATCATAGTTCATGTGTTTATCATGCCAGCTAACCTGCATACTCTTTTCCCATGTAAATCACAAGAGAATATACGACTATCCAAACTATTTAACCTTCGATTTGTTAGACAACAGTGAATGTATATATCGGCTCAAAAGACCAAATTTTCTAAACCTTGGTACCCCATTTGGTAAATTTTAAGATTTAAGATTAATTATTGTAATGCATTAGTGCAAATACTAGTTTGTTACTAATTCATATTATATAAATTTATCATATTTACTTATTGTCCGACATGTACTAAAAAGATTGTAAATAAAAGTTTGTAAAAAAAATTCTCTGAGTACGCAGGTCTGCAGCGACGGGTGTATTATTGTGCTAGGTGTTTTGAATGGAAATACCGCTATAGACTTCCTTGCATGATAAACACCAATTACTAGTGTCAGACCTGTACTATTGAATTCTTGCATAAAATCAAATATTAGAAATTTATTATTAGAAAACATACGAGTATTTAATGTAATATTGATACAAATTATTTGAAGTGCTTAAATATTTAATAAAACTTGTAAAAAAATAATAAAAATTTTCATATGGTAAAACTACAACTTTTAATAGGCTTACCCCTGTAGTACATATATAATACTAATAATATAGTGCTTTTGTAACGTTCAAAGACGTCATATATTGTTTTAATTTTTTAATTGTGCGGTAAATACTCAATCATTTTGTATCGATACCACAATGAAACTTAAAAAATAAAATAAATTTCTTTATAGAAGTAATACTAATAAAGCTTTTGAGGCTGTTTCAATTTAAAAAAAATACCACTTTTAAATTCCTGTGCAGATCGTATTGAACTATTTTCTGCTGTTGCTTTCAACAGAAAATTCTCTTTTGCTTGATCTTGTAATGCAATGAAAACTTGAAAACACGTGAAATCAGACCCAGATATTTGGTTTGAGGGCGGATTTAATTTCATTAGAAGGGTTGAAAACAGGTCGATGCCTCGGCCCGGCATCCGTCTGGTTCTGGAATAAACTTCTTCCGTTTATGTTCAGAATTTGCAAACATACTGTTTTCAAGTACTCACAATACTTAAAGGTCTAGGCCATTTTAATCCTGAAATTTTATTCCTTCACTATTAAACGACTTAATTTCCTTCCTTGGGTTTTCTCAAGAAAAAAACAACTTATTCGAAAAGTAATTTTAAATAGTTTATTTAACGAATGCAAAACACAGGTGTTATTTCTTTCAAAGCTAAAAATAATGAGTACAGTACTTTTGTTAGACATACAGTTCAAAGTCACCTAGAGAAAATAAACTATCAAAAAACCTTATTGAATAACCTAAAGAAAATGCAATCAACCGTTCCTTTTGTCTTCCTAGGTCAGCGAACAACATAGTAGAAACATATTGCTATCAATTTCAAATATCAAATCGGAAACTCATCTTATAGCTGTGGTCGTATTAACTTACAAAAAAATAGATCCTAAAATTATTATAATCTCATATAAAAATAAAATAGGTTCTAAAATATGATACATTTTAAACAAAGTACCCTGGTTTTTAAATGTTTTATTTATTACTGACAAGGTTCGACCTTAAGGCCATGTTTATAGAATTGACTCTTAACCTAAACTTAATATTTTAATATTATTTATATACTTTGTTAAAGTTTCGGTTAAGTCTGTACTATGAACATGACCTTAAGGTCAAAACATGTCAGAGGTGTTAGTGTAAATAATAATAGTAACCCTACTTGTCTTTTATCAAAAGGTGAATATAATGACAAAATTATTAAATTCATCTACTATAAGTAGGAAGTGAGTGGGGGAATGCCGATTTGTTAAGCTGTCAGTTTTATAGTTTTGATGAAAAAAAAACAGTTTTGCTTAAACAATTTTTGGGTTTATGATATACATTAATTAACAATATATATTTCTTGCAACCTTTGGCGAACAAAATAAAATACTGTACTATACTAAAAATAATAAATAAAGACCTTTACCCCACCCCGAGGGGTAATACTGGTAGAGGCATTTCCCATGTGTTTCTAAGAGCAAAATATTATAATTATTTATCTCTATAAACTAATATAAAATGCATTATCTTGAAAATAATACTTAATTATGTTTATTTGTACTTATAAGGGTAATTATAAACAGATTTAAATCAAAATATTGGTAAGGTTTAGGTAATAAAAATCATTAAAGCTTGTAAACGCTCAAAAGCCAGTCTTATTGAACATATAGGGCTATAACACCTAATTAACTGGTGAATTCCGTCGTCAATGGCATAGGCATATATCACAGAGAAATTGGCATTAATTATATTGTTGGGGAACGCCGGTACCCTTCCGGCATTAACCCACAGAGACCTATTGGGGTTATCCGAAATGCTTGACTTTCTAAAACGCCGTCCTCTCTAAGACAGAACCACTGAAAAAGTCTAAACAAACTAAAAAAAACTTGAACCACTAAATTTGTAGAACGAAGTGTAATATCAGACTGACATGAATCACAAAAATTAGAGTAAAACGTACGATAATGATCCGATGAGAGTCAGTTCGGTGTTGCCAAATCGTTCTATTCTATTATAGCATATGATGACGTCAGCTGATAGGCTAGATGAAAAATGGCAACACTGCTGGGTGTGATGGAGTGAGAGGGGAACCAGCTGTGCAAGACCTCATCGGACCATTTCGCGGTTTGCTCTAGTTCCTCTATCCAATACCAATAGCGCAAGCACTAACCTATGCACACAAAAACTTGTTAAATGACAAGCACACTACATACTGGGGCTACCCAGCTCTCCACTACTAAAACAACAAATGACTCATTTGAATAAACGGACAGCAGACTTTCGACCCAGTTAACAAAACGGTAGCAAATATTTAGATCCTAACGAAAGATTATTCAGGTTAACTGGTTGAAATTAATCAGCTAATTCTTTAACGACGAGTTAGTCTAAACTAGCTCTAATTGTGAGTGGTGAAATCCGATTTCGTCAGTTAAGGGCTAACTACCGTTAAAGTTAGGTTTAAAGATAAACTTTGTTTTTTATAAAATCTGGCATAAGAGTTATTTGTGTGCGTTTCTTTGCATAAACAACTTAGACACCGCAGCTGTTCCGGGTGCTCAGGTTAGGGCTGTTGGCGGAAGGGTTCTCTGTAACATGTGATTATGTATGTTACGTGACCTAAACCCGTGTCACGTTCTCGTATCGCGGTTAGCCAGAATCTACGTGGTCCGATTAGATTCAATTTATGAGTTCAGTTTTTAATTAAAATTTTTATTTAAATTTTCCATAATGTATTGTCACAACTGTTTCTTACGCAAAATATAAAACAGCCTTGAAAATAGAAAAAAAATGTTTTAAATATTGAGAATCTTTCATTAGGGTCGCCATTTTGGATTTTAGTCTCACAATGTCAATGTGTTGATTGCATAAATCGCCACATGGTAATGGTAAAAATTGGTCAATCTGTCAAATTAAAGTGAAAGTGGTCATCTAAGGAAATAAATAATAATTTTTATCCGAAACAATTACAATAACACACAATTATACCAGCTAATTAAAAGCAATAATATTTATGAAGATAACTAAAAAATAAGCTTTTAATTCACCATATAACCACTTTACTTTAAAATTCAAATCTTATGAGCGATGGTCGGTGGGTGTAGTGTTCCCTTGTGTGGATTAACGTCCGCACTATTGAATACTACGTTAATTCGCAAAGACCATTCTCATGATTAGACCAATTCGTAAGTGAGAGGTCGTGTTTCGGATTCCACGTTAAACTGTAGGTCAATTAGTTGCCATCGGCTGTTGGGCTATTAATTAACAGTCCTGTCTAAGGAACATGTCAGCCTTAGTCAGTAACAAGACTACAATATCGCGCCACAATCATCTTACACTCAATCCTCATTCATACTTGGCTTAAAATACCTACCTTGTAGTATGGTCGCCATTTCAAATAATCTAATCTAATCTTAACGACCTTTAACGCTCTCACAAAACTAACATAGTTTTATCAGGGCTAAAATAGAAAATGGTTTTAAAAGTTGAAGAGATTCACTTTTCTACTGTTTTCCTGGTTTGAAATGAAATATTTCGCTCTTGATGAAGACTCTTATAGGAATATTACATCCCCAAAAGTTCTTACAGTGGCTTTTTTCATTTTTAGCTTAAAATATGCCATTAATTTTCCCAATCTAAAAATAATTCTTTCAAACGCTCTGCGACCTACAAAACACTTCAACTCGATGGAACGTAATACTAATATTATATTTCAATAAAATTACCAGTTTTCACGGGTAAACCATTCGGATCTTCATCCATAGTTAATTTTTACATGATTAAAACAAAAGATAAATATCCTACCTTTCTTGATGACTTTTAAGTTAACTTAATAAATAAAAAATATAGTGCGTAAGATAATATCTAGTTTTATACTGTCGTACATACCTTAGAATCCAAGAATAAAAGCTATCTTGACAATTAAGACTCTTCAAAACGTGAAGTAAACATATTGAGAAAGAGGAAAAGGGTTGATTTATTGTGTTAATTTGCAATAAGTGTATAAAAGGCTTGGACACTCGCGGTCTCTAGGGGACAAGAGAGGAATCGATTATTGGACATGACGCAATATCCGGTCAGGACCGGAACTGGCAAACAGACCGACCTTGTCTTGTGTCAGAAAACACCCCGTGTTTGAAGCACCACTTGGAATCTAGTTTACCTCATATTACCTTTATATTTATTAAGAATACCTTTTAATTGCGCCAAGAATCAACCTAAGGACACCTTAATGTTAATATCTAATCTTTGCGGAAAATATTAACTTATACTATAAATTAATTATTATACTTAGGCCTAATACATTACTCATTTTATTATGTTCGTTACTTTTTTTTATTGAAGAATTACATTCGAAGAAAAGTAAACACCCCCGTACACAGAGGCCTGTTCTGAAGTCGAATAATACGGCTTCATTGTAAAAGGTTATATATTCTTCGCTGCATAGTGAATAACAATACTGAAACGATAAAACATATTAATATCATTCCATAAAACAAATAAATCTGAGTGGATTAATTCACAATTTTCAAATCAATCAAACCCAAACGAAACCTAACTGTAATCGGCTTTTATAGAAGATATACAGCTGATTATTATAATAAAAGTAAATAAACATTGTAATTATCATATAAACACGTGACTTTAATCAGACAGAAATAAAAATAAAATACATAAACATAACTATTAACGTGGTGAATAAAGCTGTATTTTTTACAGTACACATTTACTTCATAGTTTAACATTAATGAATGATTCAGATGGCATTGGATAGTAAAGCATACGGTATTGCGAATGGAAAGTAAACCATCAGCTGTATCTTTAGAAATCAAAATTTTTGATTGTAGAAAAGTTGTAAACAAACTTATTCCCCATAAGGTTTACATTCGAAATTTAAAACGTATAAAATGGAAACTTATGGGGTTTTATATATTTTTTCACTAAAACTTTCCCGGAAACGTATAGAGCAACTTCCTAAAATTTCATTGCGATAGGATGAGTAGTTTGGCAACGCATAAAGGACATACATACATACATACAGACATACATTCAATTTTATATATAGAGATTGCATTCGAAGAAAAGTAAACACCCCCGTACACAGCAGACCTGCGTACTCAGCGTATTTGCAAATCAATAATATGACAATGATAACATATTACTCAATATCTGTCGATTATTAAGAGATTTTCCTTATTGTCCATAAGATGATAAGATGAAAAAGATTATAGAAATGAAAAAGACTATGCGGGTTTACTGCTGTAAGAAACACTGAAATTAGCCATTTTTAGTATAAACAATTCGATTTTGACCATATACAGAGTTTTACCAACATATGCCCATAAATAAAGTTTACTTATTTTCTATATAAAGTAACATGGTACCGGGCTTGGGTCTTTTCATGGGACCTACGGTAATAGCTTCTTTCCTATGGGAAATCCTCTAAAAGAAAAGAAAAACTAATATTTACATAAAATAAAGCAGGTACTTTTAATTTAATTTAAAAAGATAAACTAAAAACAACATGGCTTTACAAAAATTAAAATATACAACTGTACAATTTATCGCTGTTATAAGTATGATTCCTAAAATATTTATTGTATGTTTAGATACATAATTCATGAATTTGATCACTTATGTTACCTGCATTATAAAATAAAACGTATAAAAAGGTTATATGCTGTATTTATAAACTTTACTTCTCACCTAGATCAAAGAGAAGGCCATATGAGATGGCCAGTGAGCCATATTTCCATCAAAGCGCCTGTGAGGCTGAATTATTGAGTGTGTCGCAGCGTCCGATGTTATCACATCATCAAACATACTAAGACACGTTTCCCAGATGTTGTTATAGACATTTTGTTACGCCTTCTGATGTTATGACATCAAACACTCCTAAAAGACACGCTTCCCAGATGTTGATATAAACATTTTGTTACTACGTTATGACATCAAACATACCTAGAAGACACGCTTCCCAGATAATAATAATAATCTTTATTTGCAGAATGACAATGTACAATTACATTACAAACGTCAACAGTAATGATAAAAGATACAAAATGAAAATATATACACGAATAATCGGTCCAAATAGACGTCATCTTTGCACTTTCACTTTAACGGACCAGAACCACTTTCGCACACTTTTTCATCAGTACCGAAATTCCACTCGCAGTAACTCCTAAAACTTCAGTTATCCCAGCGACTCATCATGAACTCCTCAACAGAGTACAGAACGTTTGACACTACAAGACTCTTCAATCGAGTTTTGAATTGATTTTGATTTCGCGCATGTTAAACACCATATGTTGATATAGAAATTTTGTTATGACGTCCGATGTTATGACATCATCTAGCTTACTTAGAAGACACGCTTCCCAGATGTTGATATAGAAATTTTGACGCAGCGTCTAACCTGAACCGCAAGGTGTATTTCTGTTTGTGTACTCCAATGTATTGCCGTATTTTTATACTCTATTTTTTACGTTTTCAATAGGTAATGTCCTTACTCTTGACACAATTTTATGTGCAATTTGTGAATGGATACCCAAAACAAAGGCGACTGGATTCGAACGAAACCTTAATAAAGACCAACGCACACAGCAACAGACGCACGTATGCAGACGTTTGCACATGAACGTAGGAAAAATCGCTCCTCTTGTGGAGCGGATTGGATTTTTCAACACAATCAGACGTCCGTATGTCTGTCGACGTCTTCATGCAGATGTTCTGTATACGTACTTCTGTTGCTGTGTGCGTTGGCCTTGATACCTCACCTCTCTTCGTTTCCGTACTGAAACTATGCTCTAGTATTAAGGTTATTTATAGCTAGGGTAATCAAAACTCGTGCCTTATATTTTATACTCAATTTAACTTCATTATTCGTACACGATCATGTCTTTACAAAAAATGCCTTTTAGTATTAACGCCTACGTGACCGTGTTGCCCTCTGGGGGCAAGCAACCGAACCTGCTCTCGTAGTGCACTAGACTGCCACCGGGCATGTCTATAACAAAGTAAGCGCTTTCTACTTCTATGCACTGAGTGGCTGAACCGGCTAACGCGCTAAGCTGACGAGCGTAACGTTCTAGCCATTCGGAAGTGCTAGGGTTCGAATCCTGACCATGAGCAATCCCAATTTGGCTTGCAAATGTGTGGTATAGCGGAGAGGGGGCCCACCTTAAATAAACAATGACCGGCTTGGGTGGAAGTTGACGGCATTTGTAGGCTTAATTGGGATGGCAGTGAACACCTGTTTTGCTTTTGTGGTTAGTGGTTATAAGAGGGTGCATGTTTTATTCTTTTTTGTTTAAACTTTGATATTTCAAGAAGATATTAGTAATTATTTTTATGTTACATTTAAGAGTAAAAAGCTTGCCACTTCTAGGAATAAAATAAAATCTATATTTTTCACTAAAACTCTTTAGGTATAAAAAGGAAGAGCATCCACATCCAGACTGAGGCATAGTGAGGAGGAAATGAGCCGTCAGATAGGAACAGAACAGCCAGTATGAGACTGGCGTCGAAGCCAACTAGGTTAAGCGGATGTTTTGCTTTCATGTTTATACTTGAAGCAAGGATACCTTACTAGGATTTCTCAGGGGCTATAACACTTGTGGCCTTTCTAGTGATCTGTTTTCAAGGGGGTACATATCCGGGGGCATAGAATATTCCTCAGTAAAAATGTTTGTATTTACTTCCCTGTGGGAAATAGGTTAGATCATGGATACGTCCAAAGGAAATGTTTTCAATTAATCTAAACAGCTGTTCTTATTCTTTTATATTAAAAATTCAATACAATAGCCCTGGTAGTTTCTATGGAAACCTGTTACATATTTTCCATCTTAAAAATCACTAACACCCCCCCCCCAGAGCTAAGACATATCTATGTGAAAAGGGGGCTCGGGTGCCCTCCCCGGGAATTCTTATGAAAATAAAACCCTAAAATCGTTTTAAGCTACCAAGAGCACTTTTCCCATAATTGTGACAAAGAAGATAGCAAGTCAACGAGGCGTTAAATATCTTTTATGTAATTTGATTAAAACATAAAATAAACACGTTGGAAATGTATTTATAAAATTACTAAACTAATAAAATAAAGAAATAATTACATTTTCAATTGTGTATAAATTTCACTATATTTACAGAACTATTGAATAACATAAACAAAACACAGATGATCAACTCATAAAGAATTTGACAAATAACATAGTGAATACAACAAATACAGATTAACATCTGATAGCTTAACGGTTAGCGTGTTGGACTTCGGTGCAAGAGGTGACGGGTTCGATCCCCGGGATGGCCACAAAATTTAATTGGATTTCCATAAACAAAATGGTGTATTCCGAGGCTGCATAGCCTAAGCTGAGCCTGCAATTGGCGAAACAGGAAAAAACACACACAGATTAACACAGGACTTTGGCGAAACTAAAAAAATTGTATGTATAAATTCTCTCCATCAAAACTTCACATTTCAATAGCTGGTCAACATGTCTACTCCAAACACTTCCATCGTCCATTTTAACTTTATACAGTGACAAAAGTAACTTTATTTTCAATAACGAAAGTTTATTTTAGTGACTCATCACAAGCCGTTAGTATCAATATTCAATCCTATCGTTGTCGCCACTGATAATGTACTAAACTAATAAAATAAAGAAATAATTACAATCTTCCTGGTTTATTAAAACTATTGAATAACATAAACAAAACACAGCTGATTAACTCTTAAAGAATTTGATAGATAACAAGGTAATTATAAAAAATACAGAATTCACAGAACTTTGGAGAAACTAAATAAATCATTTGTATCAATATTTAAATTAGATTAGGGAATAAAATATATATTTACAAAGTATTTTGTATTTTTTTCATATTCCTAACAGCCCGCGTGCCACGCAGTGATGACGCATCTGTCGTAACTGTAGTTACACACTTAAAATTAATCGAATTATACATTTATGATTCTGTACTTTTAATTTAAGCCTTTAAGAAATCTAACGATACTCTTAATCCAACTTTGGTATACTTTAAGTGTGATTGTGGTAAAGGTTGTAAAGGGGGTATGTTATATGTACTAAATTTGAATTTGAATTACAATTAATTCTGGATCGATCCTTTAGATATTTGTGCTTAAGTGTGTTTAACATAATAATTATTGGTCTTCCACATCTTATTATAATCAGTATTATTACCTTAGATGTGGAACCACACCAGGTAGGTATTTTAAACTAAGAATGAATGATAAATGTGTCAGATGATAGCCTCCAGCCAATAGCGTCAAAGGAACTACCGTTCAACGTAGGATTCGATCCACAATTTCGCCTTTAAATTACGGACTGGTCTAATTATGAGGATGCTCTTTGCAGATGAATGTAGTATTCAATAGTGTGGTATTAAAATACATCGTAGAGCGTAACACTTTTGAAGAGCTGTTAAGATCCCTTATGCCTTTGAGTTTCTTTACCTTGATCTGATGTGAATGGTTCGTTTCCGGTTCCGGCCATATTCGTGTTGCGCTCGCTAAGTAACGAGGCGTCACGCTATCGTGTCTGTCTGTCAGTCCGTCGCGTTAAACGGGCAATATTGCGGATATATTTAGATGCCTTCCGATATATAAAAGAATTTAACGTATCCAGTAGAAATTATATTATAAATATGTATATATTAAAAGAGATGTTGTTATGTGTTACCTTTTAAAACACCTTTCAATACTTTTTGTAAATCTGTAATTCTGAAGAAGCTAAAGTTTTATCAGAAAACACAATGGATAAAGCCTCACATTTGTTTAGGGCCAAAGGGTGTCTACAAAGTGACACTAAAAGTAAACTCAACAAATTTACTTTAGTAAATTTGTTGACTAACGATTAAATCCATCGTGTCTTAATACGTTTATTGAATATGGAAAGTTTTTAGGTTTTTATATAATAAGTTAACTTGGGATCACATGGAAACATGTTACCACTATGCACTCAAGAGCTATTGCTTAATAATTTATTTAGGTGTAATGTTCATGATTAACAAATAGTTTGTTTAAACCGACCGATCAAATCCAACTGACTGCCATTCGGGGAATAAGATCGTTTCATTTTCAAAACATGGAATAAAAAACAATACTGGCCCAAATTTAATTTATATCACGTGAATGAAATGCGAAAAATTATTGAAAATCCCAGAAGCAGTAAAATGTGTCTTTACGCCAATAATTCAAATCTAAAAGTATTACGAAAACTTTTTTTCGCGAAAGCAATTTTTAAACAACATAAACTCTATCTAAATACAGTACTTATAAAACTAATTTAATGGCATTCTCAACAACAACAAAATATTTAAATAAACTTAATTTATTATTGTACTAATTAAATGGTGGCCGTACCAGGTGTTTTAAGCCAATTACAAATGAAAAACGATTGTAAGATGATTGTGGCGCGATCTTGTAGTCTTGTTACAGACCAAAGGCTACATGCTCCTTAGACAGAACTGTTAATGCCCATGGCATGCCTAAGGGAGTTACCTACAGTTTAGCGTGGAGTCCGAACCACTGCCTCTAAATTACGAACTGATCTAAATGTGAGGATGGTCTTTGCGGATTAACGAAGTATTCAATAGTGTGGACGTTAATCTACACAAGAGAACAGAACCCTACATCCACCGACCATCGCTCACAAATATCCACATTCGTGGCCTACAAGTAGCTGGATTACAGGACGTCGTCACCGTCCCAGTCCATAGTCCTTAAAAAATTATCTTGATCAATGATGAACAAATTGGGATACAAATCATTAAAAACTAAATTAAAACAATATTTTATTGAAAAATCACCCTATGCATTAGATAAATTCACTGAATGATTAAGTTTAACCATTTTTCAATATAATATAGTTTGTTTAGAATACAATTATTATTTTTATCTGAATTTTCTTTACTAGTACCTAATTTGAAAATATTCAAAACTACAGTATTTATTGTACAATTGTACATGAATGAAAATAAAGAATTTTTTATTGTATAATTCCAGGTTTCTGGTGTTGGCAACAGTTCGACCTTGACAACAGCTGATTCATTTTTGTCCTAAGTACTTAAGGATTATAATCAACAACTTTTGCTCAATCTATAAGCGAAAATGTTTGTATGGTTAATTCGTGGATACGTCTAAAGGGGATGTTTTTAGTTAATCTAAACAGCTGTTCTTATAACCAAAAATCCAATACAGTAGCTCTGGTAGTTTCTATGGAAACGGGATCCAAACAAACACTTCCGTTGCACTTTTTACGTAATAAACTCTTTGCGTTACACAAATCTGTTAATACCTCCCCCCGAGCTTAGACATTTCCATGTCAAAACAGCTTTTTACAATATCATAATAATTATTGTCTATTCCTTCTAGTGACACACTTTACTCTCCACCTAACTTTTATGTTGTCATTGTACTGTCAAGACTGGGACGGTCGTATGTCATATAATCCAGCTACTTGGAGGTCACGAATTGTGGATAGTTATGAGCGATGGTCGGTGGATATGATCCTCTCTGGTGTGGATTAACGTCCGCACCATTGAATGCTACAAGACAAGCAAGACAATCCTCATGATAATTATACCAGTTCATAATTTAGAAGAAAAAGTGGTTCGGATTCCACGTTATATTAGATTAGATTATTGAAATGAAACTGTAGGTCCGTTAGATGCCATTGACTGTTGGGCTATTAAGTAACAGTTCTGTCTAAGGAACATGTCAGCTTTAATCAGTAAAAAAAACTACAAGATCGCGCCACAATCAATCTTACACTCAAACCTCATTCATACTTAGCTTAAAATACCCTCTGGGTAGGTCGCCATTTCAAAAGATAATCTAACCTAATATAATGTAATCCGTCACTTATATTCTTAATACAATAGTTCAATCGATGCACTACCTTTGCAAAAATGTTTCAATCGTGTTAAGTTCTATAAATATTTATTATAATAATTAAGAGCTGACTTTAGAACTAACTCCTTACCTGGAATTTGTTTCCCTGATCATAAAATCAAATCAAATATTTGATAAAACGATCCATTCATTCTATCAACAAACTCGATGAGTTTGCCTATAATAAGGCTGAGAAATAAAGTAGTTTGTATTGTGAAGGGGGGGGGGTGAAGTGTTGGGAGTGCCAACAAAACAAACGCCAGCTACCGATGGGTCCACAAAGGCCACTTCAGCGCCATCTATGTGCGCTCCGCATAAACATATTCACAAGGATATTTTTACATTTTAATATTTTTATTTTAAATCTAATTTTTAAACGTGTTGGCTGCACACCCTTTAGATCCAATGGCCTTCCGTCACTATACATCTTTGGTATAAATATATGAAAAACCCATCTGAAGTCTCCCATTAGGGAGATGAAGGAGCCTTCCATCGCGGGTACTACGCTCTGAGAACTCCTTCCGGAAGGGTTGGTTTCCTTCACGAAGGTACTTGTGGAAGCAGAACCTTATGCACAATGCTGCACGCCAAACGGAATCCACCACCAACATCCCAGCAGCATCTCTTAAATGGATGATAAAAAGTTTCAAAGAAACGAATAGCAGAGTTTTGAAGTTTTTGAATATTTTCTCCGGAAACGCTATTTCAAAGGTTGGGAGACAAGTGAACACCGTCAGGACTAGTCACTGCATAAGGTGCAGCTCAACAAATTCTGGGAGAGAACCTTTAAACAGATTCTCTAGTACCACTCAACCTACCCAAAGGTCTCTGAGAAGTTTGTGTGGCATGGAATGAGGATGTAATAAATCTAAAGAAAGTTCCAATCTACGTTTCCTATATCAATACATAGTCCGAAAGTGAAGGATCTCGGACGGAACACAAGTATTGATTGGATGGCCAAAACGTTTACGGACAATAAACCCTCATTGAGAGAAATGGTCCCATTGGAATCGGCTTGCCAGGGTCTAATAAAGCCGCAATACGTTACAGTCGGCCCTGCTATTTGCTCGGATTAACCAAAAGTGCGTGAGTAACAGACGCAAATTGCTGAATCGTTTAGGGAAATTAATTAACTCAAGAAACTTTCTTTAAAATAAATTAATTGTTTTTTATAAAGCAGTAACCTTACTTATTGTTCAGGAAAAATATTTAACTGAAATCGTAAAAAATAAATAAAAAGATAAAAAAAATTATTTACTTACCGTTAATCATTTAATACTAGCTGGCTCGACAGACTTAGTATCGCCTAACAGAAATGTATGTCGTGTTAACTTTAACGAAGTCTGGTCATACCAACACTGCGCTGTTCTCGTGTGATTCCTCCTTCTGAGTGAAAAGTTAGTATCTCTTGGGTTCCTCAAGGTAGTCGTCTGGGGCCCATTCTGTACACACTTTACACAGCTGACTTCCCCAACTGTGTAAAACCCTACACGGCTCTTTTGTATGGTGACGACTCCCAGCTAGTGTTGGCATATGCGCCTGAGCTTATGAGAGAGGCATTCAGTCAAATCAATACTGATCTGCAAAACATTTTAGAATGTCCTGTTAATAATGGCCTCAAGCTCAATTCCAATAAGTGCACTGTTTTGCACACTGCACCACTTGACCTAGTACAGACTCATAAAGATTAGGAGGTTGGTATCTCGCTTGAAGGCCAGAGTGTAACAGTTCAGTGTAACAGTGACCAAGTCAAGAGTCTGGGCGTCGTGCTTGGTAAAGGTCTCACCTTCACAGATCATGTCACAAATGCCTACCGATAATTGGGTCGGATCCAGAAGCTTCTTAACTCCGCTGTGCGTTTTATTTTCTGCTTGAAAAGATCTGACCATCTGACCATTTTATTCAACACCGTATCATAAATGTATTGACCATAGACAGTGAGAATATTTAACCTTTTAAAATATTCTCACTTAAATAGATATGTCTAAAGGGAATTTTTCAGTTCATCTAAACAGCTGTTCATATGGCTGAAAATTCAATACAATAGCTCTGGCAATTTCTATGGAATCGGGATCTAAACTATTTCTTTACGCTTGTTGCGTTACACAAATCTGCTAACACCCCTCAGAGCTTAGACATATCGATGTAAAAAAAATAGAAATCCATTTTATATTGGAAATTTTAATACAAAACAATAGTTCTTGATTTTATAGTTTTGGGTAAACATACTAATGCAATTTCAATAAAAACAATAGATTTTTCGAGTTCAACTTCCGGTCTCTTGTCATAGAAAACTTGGCTATGACCCAGTTGGATAACGTGATTAAACTTCCGTGTATCAGTCTCATTAATACTCATATTCTTTAACTTAACTAGATAGTATTGTGTTTTAGTCTCTCAGAACAAACTTCCCTCTTGTATTGTTGGTATCACATGAGTTTTAAAAATATTGTAAATAAAAAGCTACAAACTACAAAGATCCAAACACTAAATTTTACAAAAATCAAAACAGCCACCAAGTTAACGGCTGTGATTATTGTCTGATTATTATTAAATTTGGTGGAGTTGTTCCTTTCTGTAATATCTTGGATGAATTCATTGGGCAACGCAATCGGACCATATTAACTACACTTTATGGGAGGTTAAACCACAAAAATCTTGCTAGGCCTATTTCTTGATATTATAAAAATTGTTATGCGTTCAAGTTATTTATGAATAATTTTTAAAAATATGTAACTTTCCTTTATACTATTGGGTGAATCTGAAAACAACACAGTATTTAGTATTTTTAATAATGACTCTAGGTTTATTGGTTATCGAGATTTTTAAAGTGGTGAACACAGTATATTGTACAATATTAATTTTAAGGAAAATAGCTTAACTCACTTATTCCCTTAAATTTTTCCAAAATTTGGTATGCGAGCAAGTCCATCTAGTTAAGTTTGATCAATACATCCATAAAACCCCCAAATTTAATGTTTTTTAAGACAGCAACTCTACGTATTTATTGTAATTTTAACGGAGAATAGATAAATTGGTATAACTCGCACAGTTATTTATATAATTAGATAAAATGTTGTATGTGTTTCAACTTAGTGAACATCCTTAATATAAGCACACGACCATGTAAAACAACCCTTATTGCAGCAAACCTGCATACTCATTACTATTTGATTACTATAATGGGAATCATATACGAGTAAGTTTAATGAAATTCGCTCTACTCACGCCAGCGTGCTGCGTGCGATCTAGTTGTTTGGATTCAGGGAACCTCAAAGCAGATGTTTCTACTCACAATCAAAATTCTAATATGTTAAGGGGGGTATAAAAATAGATTTCATGATATCGTAGTATTAAAATTATTTTGAGAGAGAGTTATAGGTTGAAATCAATACATAATAAAGCCTAGAGTTTAAAGAACAACAACCGGAGTTCGAATCATTCAGAGTTTGTTTTCACTGGAAGCTGGGACGGAGGAAATTTCCGCTTCGGGATTGACTTCGTCGAAGTTGATAAACGCAAAATCAACGACGACAATCGTGTAATAGAAAGGGATAAACTCGTAAATGGCAGAAAGGGGCTTTTATTGAGTTATCGAAGGAAATACAATGACAATCCAGGGACCTATCAAAAATACCTGCTTTATCTTCATTTAGTGTACGATTTTGTTTGTAAATTTTTTAAACGTTTTATGTGTAAAATAAAATAGTAGTAGTAGCTTTTGGTTCAAAGCCTATTATGAACATTCATAATATCAATAATTTCATAAAACATATTTCAATTTTATTAAAGTCTTAAGTTTGGTTTGGTTTGACTGATAACTAATCAGTCAAAATGGTACTTTGGTGGGAATAAAGCTGTATGATATGTTTCATTAAAAAGATATTGAAAAAATCACAGGTTTTTGGAACTTAAAAATTGAAAAAACAAAGCAAAATTGAGGTTAACAGAATATAGGGTGTTTCAGAACTCTAGTAACCTTTGAGGTATTCTTTTATACCTCAGTTACTCTTAGAGCCACCATTTTATTTTTTCTTTTGTAAATATTATTGTCTTAAAAACCATTGAACGTATAGCTTTTAAATTTGATACACAATAATCGTGATGAAATGTTGTAAAAAATTAAACATTTCCAACGTAATCAAAATGGCGGAATGAGAAAATGGCGTAGATTTAATAAAAAGTAAAGACTTTAAAACTTTAATTCTCGTATTCATTTTACAAGAATAACTTTTAAATAATTTTAAGAAAAATCTAACGATACTTTTCTTTAGAAAATCGAATAAAAAACAAAGATATAAAACTTTTGGTGGAGTAAGGCCTTTGGAGTGTGAGTCCATTATAGGTGATTTTCTGGCAGTATTCTCTATAACAATGGAAACTGCATTGGACGTATTCCAACGGCCCGCGTCACAAAAAGTGGTATATCTTTTATTCGAGTTTTAAAAGTAAAGTGTCGTTAGATTTGTAGTAAAATTATCTAAAAAAAAGTGTTGTTGTATGATTTTTACAGGAATTCCAGTTTTCAAAGTTACTTACTTATTAATTAATTTAATTATTTCACTATTTACTCACGGAAAAAATGGCGATAATGATAATGGAGGTATTAAAAGTGATATTTAGATTTTACTCAGGAACTATACTTCAAAATTTTGATTGGGAATTCTGGAATCAGCTGTATGAATCATGTTATTAGTAATACTACAATAATATTACACGAAATAAGAAAATAAGTAGTAATGAAACTGTCACGATTCACTGAAAGTTTCAATCAGACCAGAACCAAATTGATTCCTTTCAGGCAGAGCAGCGGTCGTTCCGACGCCCCCTTTGAGGCGTCAAATGACTCTATTTCGTGGGCGGCCTCTATAATCTGAACGGATGTACATCTCTGAAATCATCGAGTGAAAAACACTTCAAAGAAGCTTGAGTTATTTTAAACGGCTCTAGTTTTAACAAGATTTTCACACTTTTGCATTGTTGCAATCCTTTCGTTTCATTTAGCCACTGTTTTGACATAGATACGTCTAAGCTTAGGTGGGGGGTTTTAGCAATTTGTAGGACGCAAATGTGTAACGGAAGTGACATAATGCAGCTATCACAAGTGCTGTTTAGAACAAAATAAATCATTCTTTTAGATAAATCCATGATCTAACCTACATGTGTTGTAAATGCAGTTTTACATAAACTATGTCAATGTTGTACTTATATAAAAAATTACATATAAGTTAGTTGTAGTTAAATTTTATTTTATTTTATTTAGCAACCAATGTTGTTACTATTTATAACGTTTCAAATCGATGATAGATTTCAAATCCCTTACTCCCATTTGGTGCTGATCCCAGAATCGTATATTGAAATAAATGTGAGTATATTGCTGAAAATTTTAATCATCAATTTTAATAATCAAATTGTAATAGTCAACTTCAAATTGATTATTACGGTATTCATTGTTATATTGCCATTGTACGATTGCTTAGCAGTTTTTTACCAACAAATTAAGAGTTTTGTTACTGACTTGAGAAGCGCTTCTTCCAGTTTTTTCTCGACTCACTACTATCTCAATCGTTATAAAAATATCATCCACATTGAAATATTTGCAATCTGAATCCGTATTTATTTCATTAGTGTTAGTAACATTTTGATGACTGAGGGTTGTTCTTTTTTGACATCTCAATTATTTTTATGAGTGTCTTAAATTCCTAGCTTTAGAAATTAGCAACATTTTTTGGCACTATACCAATTTTATGGGCTCCTACATTTCGGGTCAGACATTTTCCTTTTCTGTAGCAAACGAGACATTTTCCTATCATCCTTAATTTTTACAGTAAAATATGAGTCTTTGTCATTTACATAATTTGCCTTAAGATTTGGAATGTCATCTCGTCTTCATGCTCCAAAAACACCTTAAATTAAGACAACTTTTTCAGTAACCATTCGCTATTGGAAGTCTTGAACATGGACATACATTTTCTGCCATAAAAACATTAAATTCTTGACTGTATTTTCAAAATGCAAGTGTTCCAATGGAGTGGGAAACTTCAATATTTTTTCACTTGTAAACATTTACAAATCATTGAAAATTTTGACCACAGACTGGAAGGTTTATACCGTTTTGAAATATCCGAACTATAGACGAGTGAAATCACTAACTTGGTTCGTAGTAACGTTTTCTTTGGTGCATCAGTTAACTAATCTATTGTACTCATCTTTATACTTCTCATGTGATACATGAGGTAGCAATTCATTTGATAATTTAAGTACCGTATCCTGACCAACAATGTTTCAGATAAATTTCTACTTGGTATTTTTTTACTATACAAAAAAGCAATGCCTTCCAGGAACGATTCTCACGTTTAAAAACAACGATGGTAACTTTGGCCAATATTTTGATGCTAGCAAAAAATAGCAAATTTTAGTGCTCGGCAAAGAAGTCATGTGTTATTTTAATGTAATAAGTAAGATACCAGCCACATTTTAGTATTGAAAGACATATTTTCCCGTGTTCTATGATGAAAACATTCTTATTACACAGTAAACAATGGAATGATGAATTTTAGCAGGCGGTAAACATACAACGAAAATATTCACATTAGTCTAGTGAAAAATTATTATGAATAGAGGAATGATATCTTACTTTATTCTTTGTCCTCAATATATCCCCTTTCTCTGACTTTGATCTTATATAAAAGTAGCCTTTACTGAACGTAAAGACTGCACGCTGTATTCATCCCAATCCCATTGTAGAATAACATGTAAAAGATCAATAACCTCTTTTAGAACCAAGAAGTTATTTACCCGATACAATCTTGGACGATGTCGCTATTGAAGTTGAAGCACGTGCAGGACTTCGTCCTAAAACCAAATACAAGATTAGATTAGATTAGATTAGATTATTTGAAATGGCGACCATACCACAAGGTAGGTATTTTAAGCCAAGTATGAATGAGGATTGAATGTAAGATGATTGTGGCGCGATCTTGTAGTCTTGTTACTGACTAAGGCTGACATGTTCCTTAGACAGGACTGTTAATTAATAGCCCAACAGCCGATGGCAACTAAGGGGCCTACAGTTTTAACGTGGAATCCGAATCACGACCTCTGAATTACGAATTGATCTAATTATGATGATGGTCTTTGCGGATTAATGTAGTATTTAATAGTGCGGACGTTAATCCACACAACAGAACACCACACCCACCGACCATCGCCCACAACTATCCACAATTCGTGACCTCCAAGTAGCTGGATTACAGGATGACGCCACCATCCCAAGGCCTTGATGATGCGCAGATTTAATATATAATTGTTATAATGATTCAAATTGTGTATATACTTTCATTAGTCAATAAAACTGAAACAGAATAAATTATACATTTAATATTTTTATTACTAGGTAGATAATGAACAAAATTTTACTATATTATCTGCGAAAAGTCTTTTGGAAGTCATTGCTGATAGAAGAACGGCAGTAAGTTGCTATCCTGCACAGTCAAAAAAATCAACGTCCAAGTAGAATTCTTTTCATCTGTTTCGAAAAATTTGACAAGGTGCCGAAACTTAAATCCGTCCAGGCTACGGCTGCTGCTATAAAGTTATAATGATAAAAAACGTTTGACATTCTATGTTGACATCCAGACGTTCGGAATAGGATGGATTCATTTATAAAAACAATCAAGATAAGATTTGATTTAGTGGTAATTCTGTGAATGTCATTCATGCTTTGTTTGAATAAATATGTATACGAGGTCTGTTCAAAGCCGGCCTTGTTTGACAAAAGCACAATTTATTGATCAATTTGTTTTTAACATGTGATCCCCTTCAAAATAGAATACTTTTTGAACAGACCTCATATACATGTTGCACCATATTATATAAGACACTCGTATATGTACTGATGAAAAACGCACCATACATTACAGAGATTACAGTTTTCTTATGTTTTCTTCTCTGATATTAGATGATTAGATTATTGAAATGGCAACCAAGGTAGGTATTTTAAGTCAAGTATGAATGAGGATTGATTGTAAGATTATTGAGGCGCAATATAATTAATAGCCCAACAGCCGATGGCAACTAAGTGACCTAAATGACGTTAAAATATAAAATGGTGACTTTTCATTTTTCTCTTTCCACACCGAATTAGTAATTTTTCGTATATTACAGTATCAACTTTTCCCAAATCAAACCTAAACCGAACCTAGCCTAATATAACTAAAGTTTCCAAATAAGAAAAATTAACAATATTAATAAATTTAAAAAAAGTTAAAGAACACTTCCTGGAATTGTGTCCCTATCTGATAAGTGATGTTGGGTGAGCTCTCTCTCAGATATATTATGTTAGATATTTTATGTTTAATATTTTATTATATGTATTTATTTTGTTTAATGTATCATTGTATTATTTATTGAATGGCGTGTTCAAATATTATTTGTATCTTGAACGAATAAAGATGACTTATGACTTATAGGAAAATATTGAGACACACTAACTTGATATATTTCGTCCAATAAATATGTCTAAGGAAACTATTTATTACAAATAATGGATTTAAATAAATATTAAGAGATTAATTTTTTTATGTTTTGTATTAACTTCCCTGTGGGAAATAGGTTAGGGTTAGATAATAAATATGTCTAAAGGGAATGTTTTCAGTTCACCTAAACTACTGTTCTTATGACCAAACTTTGACGTCACTGTTTCAAATTTTTGTCTCGCAAATCGCCCAGAGCTAAGACATATCCATGTAAAAATGAAAAATCATAATTTAAAATTTTCTTTAAAGATCCTACACACACTCTCCAAAAAGTGCATAAACATGTTTTTCTAGTTTAGATAAACATTACGTTATGATTATTTCAAACATTATTTAGCCAATACGAATTGCACGAGTTTATAAATTTGTGAGGAGTCAATTAATATGCAGTAATTGCAATACACCGATACATATAATCTAGAATTCAATTTACGATGGGTTTCCAATCATAGTTAATTTTAGCATTGATTCAACTATAACCTTTAATTTTATATGTTTCAATCATCTTTTTCATTTTTATATCCTCCCAGTAATACTGTTTGATTTGGATTGGATGCATACTTAGTAATATAAATAAATTATTATTTAATAGATTTATTTCGGTTAGTGTGTTTTAATATGGAATTTTCATTTTACATACGACGGCCAATCAATAATCAAAGAGACTAATTAGTCTGGTGTTAAAATTATTTATTTTTTCGCACTGCGAGCTTTTTATAACCGACTGCGAAGAAATCCATGTCTTATTGTTCGTGTCAGTTTCCCTAGTATTTTTGACGTCTTCGTTATTCTACAACATCTTCCCATGTAATGCCTTCCAGTGGACCAAACAAATGAAAATTACTAAGTCTTAAATTGGTACTATAATAAATGTAGACTCTATGTGTATGTATGAGGATGAAAAACCTCTCTTAAACCTTTTTTTACCCGTGCGAAGGACATGTACTTTAGCTGGAAAAATATAATGTACTTCAAAAATACATGATTGTTCTATAGGGAAATTAATGAACTTATTGGTTTAGTTATACTCCCTAGAAACATAAATTAAAACTCAGTATTATCAGCATGTAATGGGTTAAAGTCATAGATTAGGCCTTGAATCGTACGCACAACTTCATACAAAAACGAATCTTTTATGTATCACAAGCACAAAGACGCATACATCACATTACAAAGAACAGATCCTTAAATGAAACGGAAGCGAAACAAAGGACAGGAAATGAACGGTTTCTTTTCGCTTTGTTTATTGTTTCCGACTTCAAAAACACGTCTTCCGTGAGTTGTTGTGGTTTTCTTGATTAAGAGGCTAATATTTCAGCAAACACCCTGTCTTTTTCTATGTGTGTGTTCCGGTTCCGTTTCTATTATTCTGCTAATTTTTTAGAGATATTTTATCCTGAGTGATAGTATTAGCTCTATTTAAAATGTTTTAATTTTTATAATAGTCTACGAAATTATTTTTACTATTTCTATTTCTATTAATATTTGTCTGGGACTAAATGACAGCTGTTTATGGATAAGGACAGCTATTTAATATTATACATATGAAAGAACGAACACACCTCCTAAGAATCAAAATTATTATTCATTATAATTATAAAGAGGATATTAACTATACAAATGGGTTTAGATCTTTGCCAACTTTAGTTCATTGATAAAATTTAAATCAGGAAACTATGATTCTACTTTTTTATAAAACTATTTTTTTATTAGTTAAAGTTGTTTTAGTAAACCACAATGGTTAAGTAAATTTCTTGAAACGAAGTAATTACTTAATTCAAAGTGGTTTTTATTCTAATATGTCACTACTAATGTATCAAAAGATACATTTTTGTATATGTTGTATATGTATATTTTTTGTTTCGTTCGTTTATTTGAAAAAAAATAACGGTTTTGTTTCGTTCGTTTGTTTGAAAAAAATATTTATGTTATTTAAGACTATAAGACAAAGATTAAAACGTTGAACGGTTTTTGAATAGATTATATTTTTCAAATTAAATTACTTTAATTTTAGACTGGGACGGTGGCGACGTCTTGTAATCCAGCTACTTGGAGGCCACGAATTGTGGATAGTTGTGAGAGATGGTCAGTAGTATTATCTGTCTAGGATGTTCTCTTGTACTAATGCGGTGGGTTTAGTCCGCACTATTGACTACTACGTTAATCAACTAAGATCATCCTCATAATTAGACCAATTCGTAATTCAGAGGCAAAGTGGTTCGGATTCTACGTTAAACTGTAGGTCAATTAGTTTCCATCGGCTGTTGGGCTATTAATTAACAGTCCTGTCTAAGGAACATCTCAGCCTTAGTCAGTAATAAGACTACAAGATCGCGCCACAATTATTCTACATTCATTCTTCATTCATACTTAGCTTAAAATACCTACCTGGGTAGGTCACCATTTCAGATAAAAGTATAAAGTATTTAAATAAAATTAAAGAAATGATGACATTTCAATTAAAAAATGTATTTACTTCCATGCAGGAATTAGCTTAGAACATAGATGTGTCTAAAGGGATTTTTTTACAGTTTTTATAAACAGCTGTTCTTATGAGCGTATGACGTAACTTCCGTTACACTTTTTGTGCCTTGAAATTTTCTGAAACCCCCATTCCCGAGCTAAGACATATCCATGTCAAAATAAATATTCCTTTAAATAATACGGTCATTCAATATAGGTTAAGTAAACGATTAGTAATTTAAAAATGTCCATGAATCAGTCAATTGCGTCATGTCAAACAAACGAAAACCAAAATAGGCTACAAACGACCAGAGGTAATTTTTACAATGAATAGTTCTTAAATTAAACGTAAGAGAACAATGGACAAAGGGATGAACCAGCTCCATCCCTTTGTTTACTGTCTCAAACTTCAAAACCAAACCAAGCGTGTATTAAATATTTATTCCTCCTTGAATGTCTGTTGCTTTCTCGTAAATTTATATTTTAAACTTATAAATCTAGAGCGTTGACGTATAAATAACTGGAGTGTTTATCAGAATTCTGAAATTACTAATACTAATGATAGGATTATGTATGGATATTAAAAATAAGAGTACAATAGTTCACTAATGAAACGCGCATAAAATGTAAATGTGTGAGAGATGTTTTTAGATATTAATTATCATTTGTATTCATATTTTACCAGAGTGGTCTAACGCTTTTAGTTATTTAGAAACTAAAAATATTTGTATACATATTTTATTATAATTATTACGGATATATGTTTAATTCATATATATTTATATTATTACAAACTAGCTGACCCGGCGAGCTTCGTAACGCCTAACAGTAAATACATCTTAACTTAGATATTGGCCATGTTCTATGGTCGAATTACAGCATTCTGGCTTTATTGTGTAGATATTCTGGGTCGCGGCATAGAGCAATATAATTAACAATACTGAAACTATAAGACAATATTAATATCACTCCTACAAAACAAATACAACCTGATTGGATTGGTTTACAACTTTCTAATCCAACCGATACCCAAACCAAACCTATCTAACCTATAGGAATATAGGAACATATAATTATAATAATAAACGTAACATGGAGAAACATTGTATTTTATTTTTATTTGGCCAACACATAAACACGTGACTTTTAATCAGACAGAAAATAAAAAATATAAATACATAATCTCCAACTGTAAACCATTAACGTAGTGAATAAAGCTATTCATTTTATGCAGCACATATTTACTTCAGTTTGATTATCACAGGTCTATTTATTCTGATCATTTGGATAATTTTACTTTAAAGGTAGTATATTCATATTTTACAACAGACTTCACCACAAGTTTAGAACAGCTTTACCTCATTGAATATTCCTGATAAGTCAATACTACCGTAATAAGATAAACGTTCTATATTTAACCCAGCTTATTGAAACCAGTGTGTAAAAAACTAAAAGCCAAAAGGCGTGTATAAAAAGCTCTAGTTCATACTGAAACGATGCTCAAATTTATGATATTGCTAATTAGATCGTAATTACGGATATATTCCATTAGGATTGGTAAAACTAAGTTTCTTGATGTTTCATGGCCTGGAAGCTTTTCCCATCTTCTAGTGAGCTGGAAACTAGAGTATGACAAGATCAGAATCATTGTTTCTCAGAAGTCTGTGCTTCTTGAATCCGTTTGTGGACGTATTGTACTTTGTTTTTATGGTGTGGTGTTGTATGCGTGAGTTTCGGTGATTAGTTTTTTGACTGCCTTCAACTTTTTTTCAAATAAATACTGGCTTAGTCTGAATTTTGTACTAATCATTTTATCCTTTAGGTTCTATTTCTGGATAAGACTCCAGATCCCGAAACGTTGTAAAACTTTGTTTTAATAATCGTGATAAAAAATGACTACAATGGCAACCAAAATACACACCATTACAACAATTATTTTTTAACAAAGAATTTATTACATTGTTGTTGAATAAAAAGTGTAACCATCTACCGTGAATGCTTGGTCTAGCTTACAGATCGTTGAACGTTCAGACCATTCGTTTTACACGTCACCTCACACCTGATAAATGATTGGAAACGCCCTCGTCACACGTTACTCAGCTACTTCGGAACCTCAGTAGTGTTTCAGCTTTCACTGGTGGAAGTAAAGCAAATTATATTAAGTGAAAGTCGCAGTTTAGGATCTAATTTGGTGAAATAACGATAAATTTAATTTGATTATAAATGTATTTATTCTTCTTAACACCAAATGTTAATGAATAAAATCAGGATGATTTCAGTTTTGTATACAAAACTTCATCAAGCAAGAACAAATAACATCATAAGTGTAAACAAAATTTTGGTATGGAAAGTTGGAAACCTCAAACATTTGAATTTCAGGAGCTCTAAAATTATTGATAGAGGACTTACTGATCTTTCTCAAGACACAAGGATCAGAATACCTATGTAAGCATCAACAAACTAGTATTAATTTTAACTAATTATTTGAGTGAACCATTGGGAAACCTCAGATATATCTCCGACTAGTTCATGCTAATTCATATGGCTATGAGCTTGAAATATCGATTGACTAATCTTTAACCACACTACCAACAAGGAAAATCAAAACTAAAACAAACAAAAGTTGTTGCATTGATATTATTGGCTAACTACTGTTGTATGTTTTTATTTTTCAATTCGTTCTTCAGGAGCGAATCTCATATTGCTAGTTGAAAATATTTGGGAGAAAGGAATCTTTAAAAATTTCTCAAAATATCCATTGGCATACTTAAGTCTAAAATACGCGTTTTGACAAATAATTTTGTCAACCTCAGGCACAAAAACTAATGTTGACCAATGCTGGTCACATCAAAGAATTAGATGAAAGTTTCAAAATACTCTAAGTTTTTCTAAGGACACAAGATCCTTCAAAATTACAAATGAACCAGAACTACTAAAAACTGATCAAATACTACTTGTATAACGTGTTCACAATATAAATATATCCAAACATTTAATGCCCATCCACATTGGGGATTATTTTTGAGTGCTTTAATGGAAACACTTTGCCTTTTTGTGAGTGATTGGCCGGCCAACATAATAGATATTGTGTCTGAAACATCTGGCCGTAATATCTCGTCGGATCAACAACACTCTCCCCCTCCCCCTCCCACTATATTACGAACCAACATTCGACATGTAAGTATGATGATATTTCTATATTCATATTTTATTAATCTACTATTTAGTTTCTTGGATCATGTTCTAGGAGTTTAAAATTTAACATAGATTTGATATATTTAAATGATTAAATTAGATACGAACAGACGAAATTGTATAAAAAAATTGCCCATAAGCTATTTTAAAATAGTATTAAGTGGGAGGAAAATTTTGAAAAATAAATCAAATAATTTCATAATTGGAAGAAGAAATTACTTTCCAATGCTCGTAGGCAAGAATGTTGTACTATGCGAATTTTGCTCGATATAACGTACACTCCCTCTTCAGCTTAAACGCCTATGCTTTATGGTAGATGAGCATCCATTCAGATCTTACTTGTACTTACTGTACTTACTTGCTCATGTGCTTTCTTGCTTCCTTGTTTAATTGCTTACTTGCTTACTTGTTTACTTGCTTACTTGTTTACTTGCTTACTTGTTTACTTGCTTACTTGCTTACTTGTTTACTTGCTTACTTGCTTACTTGTTTACTTGCTTACTTGTTTACTTGCTTACTTGCTTACTTGCTTTCTTGCTTCCTTGTTTACTTGCTTACTTGCTTACTTGCTTACTTGTTTACTTGCTTCCTTGCTTACTTGTTTACTTGCTTACTTGTTTACTTGCTTACTTGCTTTCTTGCTTCCTCATTTCCTTGCTTACTTGCTTACTTGTTTACTTGCTTACTTGCTTACTTGCTTCCTTGCTTACTTGCTTACTTGCTTACTTGCTTACTTGCTTACTTGCTTACTTGCTTACTTGCTTACTTGCTTACTTGCTTACTTGCTTACTTGCTTACTTGCTTACTTGCTTACTTGCTTACTTGCTTACTTGCTTACTTGCTTACTTGCTTACTTGCTTACTTGCTTACTTGCTTACTTGCTTACTTGCTTACTTGCTTACTTGCTTACTTGCTTACTTGCTTACTTACTTACGTGCTTACTTGCTTACTTGCTTACTTGCTTACTTACTTACTTGTTTACTGCCACGGCTCCAAATCTCAGATTATTTTTAGCCTTGTAGACCAGCTTCTTCCATTCTATTCTGCTTTCAGCCAAATTTAAATGTCAACACCCGTGGTGGTCTTAACGTCTTTCATTATTTGATCGGTCCCTCTGAATTTTAGTCTTCCCAACTGGGAGCTTTCCTCTTAGCGTGGCTCTTCTTACTTTAAGAAATCTGTTTTCATTCTGTCTTCCTGCTACATGTCCTATTCAACTTATCCTTCTTGCTTTCACTTCTGCGACAATATCAGGGCAAGAGTATGATTTTAAATTTATATCAAAAGCAATTAAAATTGCTTTCCTAAAAATATTCTGTTATTAAAATGTTATTAAACTCCTGATATGAAAATGAATAATATGCGTTCTCAATCTCTTTCTAATAGTTGTTTTCAGCCAAACTTTTAAGTAGGAACAATTTTTATACTGTTTGAAATTTTTTTAATGGAAATCGACAGTATGAATTATGGCTGAAAATCAGTATTAATAAAATCGTTACTCGCAGATTGGAATTATATACAAGATATTGTATATAATATCTTGTAAAAATAAGAAATTTTCAAGTTGTCGGCCATATTGGACAAATGTTGGCCATATTTTTCGGATTAGAAATTAATTTTAAAATTCTCTAAAAAAAAATAACGGGGACTCCCCCATAATAAGTTTGCTGTCATATGCATAGTATAAAATGTAGAATTGGTTCACTTTAAGTGAGACACCCGGTATATGAAACGTATCATAGTCACCTTGACTTTCAGCTTAAAACTATTTACAATTTAATATTTTTTCAGTGTGTTTGTTTGAACTACTTTATCAATACCTTTCTATAATGGTGACATACGCAGGTAAGTATTTGAAGCCAATTATTGTATGAATGAGAAATTAGTGTAGGATGATTGTAGCGCGATCTTGTAGTCTAGTATTGTTACTGACTAAGGCTGACATGTTCCTCATACAGGACTATTTATAAATAACCTAACAGTCAATGACATCTAGGTATAATGTAATAATCTAAGTATAAGTATAATGATATCACGTCAACCACATTTGTGCCAGGGTTGCTTCCGGTATTTATGCCTTACGCAACCTTGCCAAGTTTTGTCCCAAAGACGTGCTTTTGATGGTCTACTTTGGCCTAGTCTACCCCCATTTTGCCTATGGAATAAGGCTTTGGGGTAGTTGTGCAAAATCGAGGCTAGATAGAGTCTTCATACTGCAAAAAAGGCAGTTAGAATCATTTCCAAATTGCAACCAAGAGAGTCTTGCAGGAACGCTTTCAGGGAGCTTGGACTGCTAACATTACCCAGCCTCTATGTCCTGGAGGCGGCACTGTACTGCAGGTTTAAATGCTCACTTGTACAGGGCAGTCAGTTGCACCAGTACAATACCAGGGGCAGGGACACTTATCGACTCGGACAACACAGAACTGTGGCGTTTGAGCATTTGCCGTCACAGGCTGGAGTCAAGTTCCTAAATAAGCTCCCTGACAGTGTCAAGCAGTCTCAAAACGAAAATCAATTCAAAACTCGACTGAAACGCCTCTTGGTGTCTAAAGTTCTGTACTCGGTTGATGAGTTCATGATGAGCCGCTGGGATATCTAAATTTTAGGAGTTTACGCGAAAATAAAAATTTGGCACTGAAGAAAATACCTAGTTCTATAAAAATGAACTCTTATATTACATGACCTTTGCAATGCAATGTATATTGTTCTACTGCAATAAAGTTACCAAAAGTTTAACGTGGGATTCGAACCACAATTTCGCCTCTGAATTATGAACTGGTTTAATTACGAGGATGGTCTTTGAGGATGAAACACAGTATTGAACGGCGTGGAAGTTAATCCACACAAGAGAATATACCATCCACTAAACTGTGTCACCTCATCCACACAAGAGAATATACCATCCACTAAACTGTGTCACCTCCTCTGAAATAGAATAAGATATTTGGTTGTATCCCACATTACTAATTGTATTGTATACATTTCTGGTACTATATAGTCGTTGTTAAAGCCCACTCCTTGAGATTAGGAATAACAATGTTACTCCAGCAACTGAAATGATTTCATAAAAAATATTATATTTATTTTCAATTATACCGTTCTTTGTATGGGTTATGCGATTCAGTGTTAAGAAGAAATATGTACTTATTATCATGACAAAATATTTCAAACCTAAAATCTTAAACAAATAAAAAATACAGTCTCATCTTAACTAGTTAGCAGAAATTTACAAAGTTACAATGAGATAAATTACAAAATTTCTCCACCACTTTGTTGTTTTAAATTTGACTACCTTGAATTTTTTCACATTAGGTATCTTATATTTAAACATAAGTATTGAGTTTTATAAAGAACTAGCTGACCCGGCGAACTTCGTAACGCCTCACAGTAAACACATGTTAACTTTAAGATTGGCCATGTTCTGAAGTCGAATAGTAATACGGCTTCATTGTGAAAGGTTATATATCCTGGATTGCGGCATAGAGAATAACAATACTGAAACGATAAGACATATTAATATCATTCCCATAAAACAAATAAATCTGAGTGGATTAATTCACAATTTTCAAATCCAATCCAAACCCAAACGAAACCTAACTGTAATACGGCTTTTATAGGAAAGATATACAACAGCTGATTATTATAATAAACGTAATAATATAAACATTGTAATTATCATATAAACACGTGACTTTAATCAGACAGAAAATAAAAATATAAATACATAATCCCCCAAAACCGTTAACTATTAACGTGGTGAATAAAGCTGTTCATTTTTTACAGTACACATTTACTTCATAGTTTAACATTAATGAATGATTCAGATGGCATTGGATAGTAAAGCATACGGTATTGCTAATGGAAAGTAAACCAATCAGCTGTAGTTAAGAAATCAAATGTTTTCATTGTAGACAATTTGTAAACAAACTTACTCTCCATAAGGTTAACATTAGAAATTTAAAACGCCATAAAATGGAAATTTATGGGGTTTTCGAAAATATTTTTTTCACTAAAACCTTCCCGGACACATATAGAGCAACTTCCTAAAATTTCATGGCGATCGGATGAGTAGTTTGGCAACGCATAAAGGACATACATACATACATACATACATACATACATACAGACAGACATACATTCAATTTTATATATAGAGATTTTTGAAGCTAACAATTTATTATAATACGAAATGGCGGGTATCTGGTAAACAAAACGTTTTATGAAAACAATTATTCTTGATTTTCTCTCTATTTAGAACCATCTAATCTTTACCCAGAGTTTGGCCATTTAGGTAAGGTTTTATGTAAAGATTAGGCTCATCAGTTTTCCTTTTTATTCTGAATATTGAAATCGTCATTCAAGAAGATTCCGAGTCCACCCTTTTAATCTTCTACGATGGACGCCTGGCAAATTAAGCCTGAAAGGATATAGAATAAAAGGATTTTTATGGCCATTGAGTCTGGTGAAGAATTTAAAATAGTGGTTTTTGGCTTGTACAACAAGTGTCAGGTGTCTGCATGAATGTCTGCAAAATTTGAATACCGTAGTTCCATATTGGCTTTAGGAAGGTTTTATATAATAGAAGTTTAGTTTTAAGAGGTAATTTGGAGTTTCTAGCGTAAATACTTCTGTGAATAGTGAAATTAACTGAGTACTGAAAACGTAAACATTAAATAAATATACATTTTGTATCAGCTGTCTTGAAGTGTTAGTTATTATTTACTGCACAACTATCCACTGTTATTGTCCCCCCCCAAATAATGCCCCCAAAAAATTGAAAATTAGTTTGTAACAAGTAATAAATTGTTTTTCAAATGCAAAATCATCACCGAACGTACATGACACTTGGTCCTGTTATCTAAGCCGAGAGTTTAAATAATCATGGTTTCTTAGCTATTTTAGGTCCCCAGGTAATTCCTAATTTTTATCTCATTGATCATGTCTTTACACTGTTTGAATATTGTTTGGTTCTTAGTAAATATTAAAAACACATGCATGCTTGGAGAAATTATGTAGACTTGAGGAGTGACGTAAGTAAAAAATTGAAAATTTAAAAGACAAATGTTTACAACAACTTTTACAAACATATTTTAATATCAAATATTTCCATTCCAACAGTAACAATAAGAGTGTATTTAAGATGAAACAGCTTTCACAGTTGATAGCAGTGGAGAACAGCACAATCAAGAGCTGGACAAGTACAAATGGTACAAGAGAACTATACATTAGCTAGTTATGGTGTCTGATGTGGCACTGATGAAACGTTCAACATTGTTCATATCCACTACACAAAACTAAAATAGAACAAAGAACAATGCTGTTTCAGTGTTATGTGTAGCAAAACAAAACCTTTTTTTCTAAACAAAACGTTGTCCCTAGATCTTATTTAATAATTAGAATTTGAATATTAATAACATAAAGAGGAGACCCCCAAAATACGTTTACTGTCAAATGCATAGTATAAATGTAGCTGTTGGTTCCACGGTATGACGATGCTTAGTATTGAAATTTAGATATACTATCGATAACAATATTATCATTAACAAAATTGCAACTAAGATAAACACATTGTATGATGTCCAGCTGGCAGCCTCATAGCCGCATTGCGGGACTCTAAATTATTCAAACCCTTATCCTAAATCACCTGAATTTCGGTCGAGATTTATTCGGTACATATAACTTCCACTTTTGTTCGTACCTTACCAATTGCGTTACCGAATCAACCGCCATCCACGTGATTTTAGAATAAATGTGTCGTGTATTGGATTTCAAAGCAATTTTTTTTATTACAAAAGAATATTTTAATGATTACTGTACTTTGTGAAGATATTTAATAGTACTTTGCTTCATAATGAATATTATGTTGATTAACTTAATTCACAAAAATGTGCCACTACAAGAACTTGAATTAGGACGTTTTTCAGTTTGGTTCTATCCAACTTTATCCACAATAATTTAAAAATTTAATATTTAAATTGTGAAGAATCGTTAAAATAAAAATATTTAATGAATTTTAAGGAGTGAACCTAACCCTCGTTTCAAAATTATAGGAAGTAATGGTTTTAAAATAAAACATGTGAAGTTTTAAACAAAAAACATCATATCAAGTAATCACTTGTTAAAAAAGTATGCATTAACATATTTATATTTCATTTGCCTCCCGATACAAAATTATTTTTAAAAGCTAAATAGTATATTTATGTACTTCACTGTTGAGGTCGTAGATCATTTTGTTTATGACCAACATTATGATACACATTAGCAGGAAAATTGAATTAGGAAAAAGCAACTAAAATAATCTACTAATATTTCCACATATATATGTGTAATAATAAATGGAGAACAGAAGAAAATAAAAATGAACATTTAACTCATTTTTAAACCCATTAACTCATTAAGTCAAAAACCTTAAGCCTTCACAGCCGGTGGCTGTTGAATATGTATCACAAACGGTGTTGTCAACACGTCCTCTCTTTGATAAACGACGTGGACTTGAGTGGCGTCGTCGACGACCGTCAATGACACTGACATGTTCCGGCGTTCCGTCAAACAATTACTGGAACACCGGAACTGAATATGGATCACAAATGGTGTTGTCAACACGTACTCCCTTTGATAAACGACGTGGACTTGAGTGGCGTCGTCGACGACCGTCAATGACACTGACATGTTCCGGCGTTCCGTCAAACAATTACTGGAACACCGGAACTGAATATGGATCACAAACGGTGTTGTCAACACGTCCTCTCTTTGATAAACGACGTGGACTTGAGTGGCGTCGTCGACGACCGTCAATGACACTGACATGTTCCGGCGTTCCGTCAAACAATTACTGGAACACCGGAACTGAATATGGATCACAAACGGTGTTGTCAACACGTCCTCTCTTTGATAAACGACGTGGACGTTGAGTGGCGTCGTCGACGACCGTCAATGACACTGACATGTTCCGGCGTTCCGTCAAACAATTACTGGAACACCGGAACTGAATATGGATCACAAACGGTGTTGTCAACACGTCCTCTCTTTGATAAACGACGTGGACGTTGAGTGGCGTCGTCGACGACCGTCAATGACACTGACATGTTCCGGCGTTCCGTCAAACAATTACTGGAACACCGGAACTGAATATGTATCACACACGGTGTTGGCAACACGTCCTCCCTTTGATAAACGACGTGGACGTTGAGTGGCGTCGTCGACGACCGTCAATGACACTGACATGTTCCGGTGTTCCGTCAAACAACTATTGGAACACCGGAACTGAATATGTATCACACACGGTGTTGGCAACACGTCCTCCCTTTGATAAACGACGTGGACGTTAAGTGGCGTCGTCGATGACCGTCAATGACACTGACATGTTCCGGCGTTCCGTCAAACAATTACTGAAACACCGGAACTGAATATGGATCACACACGTTGCTGGTGCCTTTTGATTAACAATTTGGACGTTTAGTGGCGTCGTTTGTGACTGTTAATGACACAGACATGTTCCGGCGTTCCGTCAAACAAATACTGGAATGTCGGAACTGAATATGTATCACATACGGTGTTGGCAACACGTCCTCCCTTTGATAAACGATGTAGACGTTGAGTGGCGTTCCGACAAACAATTAATTACTGGAACATCGGAACCGAATACTTGAAATCAACGAACGAGTTATTGAAGCGAACTGCAATGCGAGATCAAGCTTTGGTTTGATGTTTTTTATTACTGTTTTTGTGAATAATGTTTATACGATTTATAATGAATATGAGGTAACCGTGCATTTTCGTTCTGCTTAAGTACAGTAATACTTTCTCATTAGAGTGAAGTCAGTTGTTTTGGGTAAAAACTAAGGATGAAGTACAATTTCTTAATTCAATATTAACATAAATAATATAAATTCAATGAAAAACCTATTATCAATTTCTGTACGTTTGCTTATCGTTGTAATCCTAATTTTGTTGTGTATAATACTAAAAGAAAAATCTGACGAATGAGAAATATAAACTAGTGAGCAGAGAATCAGAAATGGGTCTTATCTCAATTTCTTATTATAGAATGTATAACAGGTTAACACGAATAATTCGTTAAATGATTTTTAATTACCTACACCGTTGCTTCTTGGAAATATTAGCAATGTAAATCATAATCAAAACATATTAGTAAAAAATGACGCGATGCATCAAAGTTTAAGTTCTTAAATTGGTCGCACAAGTTTTAACTCCCAGTTCTTGAGTTGGTCAGTCTACATACTCTAATATTGGGTACTTTAAACAAAGTTGTCTCGATCGGAGATAGTTTCAACAACTGAACTATTTTGTGTGAACATAATTTCCTCGCTAGAGGAAGTTAGTGTAGGAGTACAAAGTTTGAATGGTTAGAGTTTGAGGCCTATCTAGAGATCCTAGACTTCGAGGTCAGGACATTCTCATCGTCTTAGATGGTTGACATGATCCGTCCTTACCAACCTAACCTATAATTTTCGTCCTGAATCACTCATTGTATCCCACATTATACACATGATATAAATGGGAACACCCCCTTACTATCGTCAAGTACAATAAACATCGTAAACACGTTCACGCGTAAGAATCTTTTCTATGGAAATATTTCCCATTTTCCAAACTTCTACACACATAATTTTCCTAGCACCAATTATTTTTTAAATTATTCCATCATTAAAGAACAACAATGCAATTTCATTTAATTGATTTTGATATTTCAGAGACAACAATAGTAAAATGAAAATATTAAATTGTTGTATAGCACGAATGAGAAATGAGTGTAAGATGATTGTGGCGCAATCTTACTGTCTAAGGCTGACCTATTCCATATAAAAACCGTCAACTAACAGCCGATCATAAGCGTAACATAACTGACAAATATTAAGCTAATTTTCCTTATGAAAGTTTGTAGTCAGGTATCAAATGCTGGAAGCTAAAATGTAAAATATTTTTTTAATTACTTCATGCAATGAAGTAATGAAAAAATACATTACAAATTGATCTTATAAGGAAATAAGACAGTTCCAAATGTCAATTTCCGTAGAGTTGGTTTCAGGAGAGATGTGTCGTCTTGTCGTATTAGCTACACACGGTACGTGCACACATCAGTTTCATTGCATTTGCCCTCAAGCGAGACAACTCTGGAAATACATCGCATTGAACAGTGACAACACATTGTGTTTGTTCTTCAGAAAATAGCAAGTATTTTTATATTTTATACCCCCAACTGTGCTAATTTATTCGATAAAAATAAATTTCATTTTAGTGGTTTTTTTGGGTGATGTGACCTTAAGCTGTTACCAAGTTTCATGGCAAACGTTTGGGAAATAAATTGATTTTTTCATATTCCCCATAAGAATAACATTCGAAACCCTCAGAAAACGTACTACCTTTATCATGGACAGTAAATTCAAATTTTTTCCTGAACCATTAGTCGTAGACAAATAATAATTCAGAATACAAATTTGTTTAGTCTTTTAACTTGGTTTCAATGGTGGTAATCATACTATACTTTACCCTTATTGTTTTCATGGAAAACTTAAATAAATATTGATTTTTAAAAATTTAAAAGCCCGTATCTTTTGAACCGTAATTTTGACAGACACGCGGGTGTTATCATATTATTCAGTACTCTATGCACTATAAACTATCAAATATTATTATTACTATTATTATTTAATCAAAATCTTTAGAGCCATTTTTGAGAAATTTGGATATTTCATGTATTTTAAGGGTTTTAGGGGTTAACTGACCCCTAAAATGAATATAATATAAATATAAAAATCCATCTAAATCACACACGCGCGCGCCCGCGCGTATACACACACACACCCAGATATTACGTCGAAAACCACTTTTTTAGATTCATGGGACCCCAAAACGGATTTATCCCCTCTCAGCTCAAATTCAAACATTTTGACGAAAACAATACTTTATCCATAACGTATGTATAAGGGGAGAATGTAAAGCAAAAACAGCTATACAAACGATTCAACCATACATATATTATAACTTGATGTTGAGATGACAAATTTAAGATTATATTCTTTGTGTGATTTTAACTGCTACCATGTTTTGACATGGACATGTCTTAGCTCTGGGTTGGGGGTTGGTGGTTTTTAAGATGGGAAATATGTAACAGGTTACAGGTTTCCATAGAAACTACTTGTATTGAGCTATTTGTATGGAATTTTCAATAAAAAAATAAGAACAGCTGTTGAGATGAACTAAAACAATTCCTTTTAGACATATCCATGATCTAACCTATTTCCCACAGGGAAGTAAATAAAAACATTGTTTATATGTCCAGAGGAACTAGGATCGGTTATTTGTTCATTTTTTTCTTTATCCGTGGCAGTGCATCAACATAAGTAATATAGCTTTATATTTTATTTGAACTGTAAACTTGTAAATGGGCTTGTCCTGAATGTTAGACATGTAAATAAATAAATGAGAAATTAATAAATACCAAGTTAACTCAATAAAACGATAGCTCAACGCACTAACTCAATTTACTGGCGTCTGTGTCAAACAGCAACGGTTTGGCGGAATAAAATACTGCAGAATGTCAAAACCTATTTCTGCCTCTTTTAATCGTAGTGAACCAAGACTAAGAACGACAAAACCGCACGTCTTATATCACATACCCGGGTTTCCTTGGATTCCAACGTTGCAATGTCTCACGGAACCTATTACATTTTTGAGATACACAAAACAAAATACAGAATTTTTTATACTCAAAGTGCATTAAAGATTGTTCCCATAAAAAATAAGTAAAAACAACGATCAAACTAAACACCATAATTATTTATTATAAATTTGTCGTGTAAAAATGGAGTGAAGGTGTTTAATGTGTGAAGTGGATGATGTTGGTTTAATGGATAAGGTGTGGAGGGAAAGTTATTACACAGGGTGAGAGGGGGTGGGAGGGGGACGTCATATTATAGTCTATCAATCGATCCCATCAACAGTGACTGATGTTTATCTGAGACCTTGCTTACCTAGGCTTACCACGTTCTTTCAATAATCATTTTGGCAATCGATTAATAACTATAAATATGATTTAGTAAAGCGTTAAAATATCTGGATTTAAGAATTGTATTTGTTAAATTATTAATACGTATTTTAGCTCAGGGGTAAAGTGCTGGTCCAGTAAGTCAAAGGTTGCTGGATCGAAACCAGTGGTCAGCGAATCCTGTCAGATCGTGAGCGGTCACCTCTGGCTAGCCTATGTGACTTCCGGTTCCGTTTCGGTTACTCGCTGTGTTCACAGATGGTCGGTTGTGGTGCTCTCTTGGGTAAATTAACGTCCGCACTATTGAATACTACGTTAATCCGCAAAAATCATCCACATAATTAGACCAATTCGTAATTCTGGTTCGGATTCCACGTTAAACTGTAGGTCCCTTAGTTACCATCGGCTGTTGGGCTATTAATTAACAGTCCTGTCTAAGAAACATGTCACCCTTAGTAACAATACTACAAGATCGTGCCACAATCATCTTACACGCAATCTTCATTCATACTTGGCTTAAAATACCTACCTTGTAGTATGGTCGCCATTTCAATAATCCTATCAGCACAGGCTTAGTTAGACCCATGGTGATGGAGGTAAAAAATTTATTTCATGAATAAATCGTGTTTCTTAGTCTAACGTAATGAAAATTACTGTATTTAACATACCAAATTTTAAATCTATAGTTTAAATTGTACGTATCTATGAAAATTGCTTAGTTTCCCAATATTAATTAGTAATGTTATAAAATAATTTATCGGTTAGTATTTATGATTTCCTTAAAAATTTTGTTAGTTTTTATTCACATCACTTTTTATAATTTGAATTCGCCCTAAAAATTAAGCAAATCGTATTTTATTATGATTATAAAATCAAACGTTTTGTATAAATACAACATTTAAAAAGAATGTCCACAAATAGATACAGTATAACGGGCATAAACTAATGATTATGCTATAAAAATACCGTTAACAAGTACTAATAACTGAGTTGTTGTCTTTATTACAATAAATTGAAGAGATTTTATACTTTCACTGTGAACAAGTAAAAAGGATAACAAAACGGATTTCACTCACAAGAACATCGTTTTCCATCTCGGATACCCTGCAGAGGATTACATTAGGCTTGAAGCTATTGCAGTGCTCAGGTTTCCCGAATGAATATTCTGGGTGGACGCAAGTGCATCGCTTTTTGATTTATCATTGCTGGCAAGTTTACTCTCTTCAAATTAATAAACTTTGACTTAACTAATCAAACTATTTAAATCATTTTAACACATTTATAAGGAATGAATGGCATACAAATACGAGTATCTCTTCTCAACTTTGGAAGAGATCAGTTAAAACAAATTTATTATACGTGCATAATGACACGGACTATTTGGTTTGTGCCTACTTACCTACAAAATGAAAGCTATTTGGGAGAACTTGAATGACAGACCTATCCGGTGAATGCTCCCTTCAAAACTGTACGTGATTTTGGCTGAGTTATTATTATTTTACAAATGATTTTTAAAAATGGCTGAAACATGAGTTTAAAAATTTAATTGGTTTTTACAGTGGCTCAACTAATACAACAAATACGTATCAAACAAAAATTTTGCTTCTGCTTTCGCAAAATTTGTATATTCTTGTTTAAAAATAAAGATTTACATTTATTAATTACAAAAAAAGTTAATTTTCCTTATATATTTTTTCCCGCCCTCTCTTGAATCATAATATTTATAAAGAATGGTTTGAGTTTTTTTTTTTCTTTTTAAATTTTTTTCATAGAAAAAAATATTACAAAACGGAATTTCACAAAGATATTTAAAAATTTCTAGGAAATTAGATGATATTTTTAAAAATATTCTGTCTCCGGGCGAAATTTCAAATGTTTACTTTTATTAAAAAATTAAACTAAAATACTAATGTCAAACTATTAAATAAAATTTCTAAGAAGAATGAATTAAATACGTTCAATGACAGTAATGTCAAATGACTTTAATTTGCTTGTGAAAATGAAATAAAGTTATTTTCTTACAATAAAATGCTAGAAATTGAATGAATAATATTCAATAAAAATGGTAGATTATTTTACTGAGTTTATTAGTAATGTTTATTTAAATATTGTTTATGTACTACATGAAATATTCTTTCGCAAAATTTGTGTTCTAACTTGTTTAAAAATAAAGAATCTCTGTCATTAATTACAAAAAAGTTCAACTTTTCGCTATGAAGTATATTTTTTCCCGGGACAACTACCTCTCTTGAAATCGAAAATAAAGTGGTCAGAGGTGAAGGGTCCCTAGCAATCAACGGTGTCCCGCAGGGTTCTACATTAGGCCTTAATCTATTACGGTCCCGAGATTACCTTCATAGAAAGTGTTCGAATCGTGTAATTATTAATCTGTTTTAGAAAGTTTTCCTTTTTATAAATTCTTTCCGCAACGTAATTTATATAAATATATATTTTTTAATTTCTGATTCGTTTTTACATGCCTTTATATTATTTCTATTTAATAGGCAGCGAACATACCACACAAGCCAAAATATACCGTCTTAAATAAAATCTATCAACAAAGAATAGAGGAAAGATATTTTGTGGAATTTTTAAAAACGTAAAGTAATTTAATTTGGAATTTAAAATATATAATGTTTAGTAATAGTAATGTTTTTATAAAATAAAATGTTAAATTTAGACTGAGCCACAATTCAAAAGGCTTGCTTAAACCATCACTAAAGGAATGTCAATCAGAATTTCAATATCGGTTGAAGGAGCTTTCTCAAACTGTCTAGTTAAATTAAGTTATACGTTTGTTCAAGTAAATATTATATTTAAAGTAGCTGTTATTGTTAAATATATTCTTTTTCATTATTTCCTGATCACACACTTTATCTTTCTTTTGCTAAATTTTTAGTTCAAACACCTAAAACTAAAACAGATGAATTTAGACGTAATTTCGCTTTATGATATTTATCGTAATCTCCACAGTTTACAAACGCCCAGTACAATTATGAAATGCTTGACCGGTTTTCCCTGAAGGATAAATAGCCTCTAAAAATTGTTCAGAGGGTTGAATTTTACGGAGGAAAATAAGTGGGTTTAGGGTGTGGGAGTTAATGAAAAGTCGGTTCGTTGGAAGGGTGTGGGTAACAGCCTTGAAATCGATCTTCAGCCTCAAGAGGTGGTTGGTACTTTAGTCGTCATACCGGGCCTGTCATTCTTACGAACAGTGTTCTAGCCCTAAGTGTGATTTAGTGGCTCTGATAGTTTATTTAAAATTTTATGAAAACTAAAGTCAATATTGGTTTAAAATGATGATATGTTTTCCAACTCCAATTCAGACATCTTTTATAACATTTTGGTGAAGATGGTTTTCGTAAAATCTTGATTCACTTGAAGCATTTATTACTTTCGTTTCCAATCCTGTAGAATATTGAAAGGGGTTTTCCCGTGCATTAGTTTCAAATTTTACTATTTCGGGACTAACTGAACCCGAAAAATCGTTTACGAAATCACACCTTAGTCAGAAAGTGTCGTTATAATGAGGAATACAAATAAAGAAATTCTTACCTTTTTCAAACTTCTCTAAACCTAAACTTCATTCTGGTAAGTTGTAACATACTTTTCGAACAAACATATCCGTTCTCCTTAGACTAAACCGCTTTAAATTTAACTTGGAATATCTTTTTTTAATTACGCGACCAAATACTCAAACTCTGTTGCAGTTAAGAGTTTGCATCAGTGGTAGCCATCTTGGATTTTAGTCCCGTAAGAGCAATGTTAAATTCTGGCGCCTATATCTCCTTGACCTATTGTCATAAATTAACGGAAGAGGTGTCAAATTAAAGGTATTACAGTCCTCCAGGGCACCACCTTACAGAACTTCTTATTTTCGCTATCAATAAAGAATAATAATGATTTATTATGTAAAATATTCCTGGATTTTTGTTTTTATATCAAGTTAAATTTTTTAACATATTGAAAAGGTCATGCCCTTGAGCCATATCTCATCAATGTACTTCCAAAGTTTTATATTGATACTTTGATAATTAATATACGCCACTACACACGCCAAAGTGAAGGTATGTTCCGCCAGAATTTAACATTGTCCTTACGGGACTAAAATTCAAGATGGCCACCACTGATGCAGACTCTTAAATGTGGGTCAGGGTAGTTGAAATCATAATAGTACTTATGAGTTTTTTTTTATTAAATTATGTAAATAAGTATAGAAATTTATTGTTTAAGTGGCTTTTAAAATGAATAAAGACTATGTGTTACTAATTCTATTTACTTAAAAAGTCGATAAATACATTTTATAAAACGTTTAATCTTAACTTGATAACCTCCTTTTATTTGAAACCATTGTTGGAGATGATGAGACTGTGTTGCGAAAGAGTTTATTGCGGGTGTTTTTTCATCCGAAATAAACATTTTTTAGTTAAACACAATTTACATCACGCTCTAAAAATCTATAATTTAATCTTCATACCTCAGTTAACTATTTTAAGTCCATTTTGATTAAATGCTCTTTCCAATTGTCAGTTTATGCAAGCGTTTTCGAACGGACGTTTCTATGTACATTGGAACAAATGAGCATTTTTAAGCACGAAAAAGGATGTATAATTGGCCTCACTTTCACACTTACAAAAAACGGACTAAGCAACCCCTCCTTGGATTAATTTTGAAGGTTTTATTAAAAACCTAGGTATTGTTCTTCGTATGTATTTTTTATAAAATAGTTTTCCTAAAAACCACCTAATAATTAAGACCAGGTTCATAATGAGATAAGCGTTTTTGGAAGCAAAGTTTGGGGACAGTTGTAAGCGAGCTAGTGGTGTCACTGATATAACTGTTAGTATGTTTGTAGCTTAGTGAGGGTTAAACCCCTCCCCACCCTCAGCAGCCCTAATCTCTTCATTAAATCGTAACCTAGCGCCTCTCTGGTGGTCCGTGCTTCAGCAACTAAACGTAAACTCTTGAAACACGTAGTGTAATGCAAATGTTTGAGGCAGGCGGTAAAACTTGAAGTGTTAAATTTTGTAAACAATCAGAAAATAATTTACATTGACCTTATTTCAAGATATTTTTGCAAAATTTATTAAGGAAGTCTAAGAAAATTAGATAACAGAACATGAAAAAATACAAAACAGTATTGTTGTATATACAGGGTGTTTCAGAATTCCCTACCAATACTCCTGGGCATTGTTCCTGGGTAAGAAACATATCTAATTATCATACTTAAATTATCCGGAAGTCCTTAGTTACTCACACAGCCTCCATTTTGTTTTTTTCACTTATTATTTTTTTCTGAATAATGGGTTAACATACGGAATTGAAACATTGCACAAACATTTATAACAACTAGACAAAGCTACAAAAGAATTATGACAATTTGTCAAATTCATAAAACAAAATGGCGGCCATTTAAAATTTTATTTCTCAAATAACTCGTGAACCGTTATTTTCACAGAACATTTACAAATATAACTTTTTTAGGTAATTTAATTACAAATCGATTGACAACAAATTGTTTTGAATTAGTTGAATATTAACTGAGATATGGCAGCTTAGTTAAAAAAATTAGTTTGTAAAAGAGTATTTTGACTTTAACCACGACTGATATAAAAACTTTGGGAGTTTTGTGTGAATTTTAATGACAGTAAGCAAACGAAAGCTCTTGCATTGTTGTGGCAGACTTTAGTCGCATGCCTCGACATGCACTGCCACTAAGCTCCAGCGGTCACCTATCACTAAAGCTGCCATATCTCAGTTAATATTCAACTAATTCAAAACAATTTGGTGTCAATCGATTTGTAATTACATTACCTGAGAAAGTTATATTTGTAAATTTCCTGTTAAAATAACGGTTCACGAGTTATTTGAGAGATAAAGTTTTAAATGGCCGCCATTTTGTTTTATGAACTCGAGAAACTGTCATATTTTTTTTGTAACTATGTCTAGTTGTCATAAATGTTCGTGCAAAGTTTCAAATCCGTATGTTTAACCATTATTCAGAAAACAATAATAAGTGAAAAAAACAAAATGGAGTCTGTGTGAGTAACTAAGGACTTCCGGACAATTTAAATATGATATTTAGATATTTTTCTTACCCTAGAGTATTGCTAGGGAATTCTGAAACACCCTGTATATAACCCAATTTATTTTATAATAAAAATTAAACTTACAGCGACAGTTTGTGTTTTTTCGTCACTTTGTTCTGTGTTACACAGAAACATTCTGTGCCATAATACCTTTTGTAAACTCAAAAACAGCCTTGCAAATACCTTTTTATCTAAAAATATAATATTTTTTATAAAACCAAATTTGAAAAATATAAGTTTTTAACATACCACATTGATTTGGGTTCAAATTGTAGCTATAAATAAGATGAAAAAGGGACAAAAATTACAAATCTATAGGTATAATAATTTTTGAAATATTAAGGAAACGGTAGATAAAAACACTATTTTCGGGAAAGTCAAATTAGTCTCAAGAACACCAACAAACATCACTTATGTTGTTTCCTTATAACTTTCTTGAAACTTAAAATATTCAATTAAAATTTTCACTACGTTGTCAAGGAAACAAAATGCTGTAAGAAAATTTTTTAGTTTTTGGTGTACCACCCATTAAGGGAGTGTCAAGATGTTTTAAAATAGATTTTTAGAGTTGATGAAACTTATTATAGTTGGGTAATAGTGAATGTTTATTTGAATTTTGAAATAGTTTCAGTTTACGGAGCCGTCTACAGTTAGTTGACTACTGTTTTGGAAGAATTTTTTACATAACAAAGAAATTTTATGTACATTTCTGGAATTTTATACAAATATATTGCTTTCCTTCGATTCTATTGGGAACTTAACACCCTTGTCTAGTTAGTAATAGTATTCAACGACGTCCTATTCTTATATTGGAAGAACTTATTTAATCCTCCCCTTAATTCATCCCACAGCGCCAATTCTGCTAATCAAAATTGGTCCGATTGATACTCTGGATCCAAGACTCCGGATAGTAAGATATATTAAGTAGTTTTAAGTTCAAGTTTTTCACCTAATCAAATTTGCTGAACGTCTACCAGCCCTCCAGAGACATCTCAGCTGATATTTTATGATCCAGTAAACTCCAACCCCACTGCAATAAAGTCATCTACCTCAAGCGCTTTGTCAGTTTAAACTTAATTTGCATTGCATAATTAACTTGCATAAGCCCCTGATTGGCTACTGCATTATATATCGCCGGTCTAACAGAGTTTAATTGTACGAGACTGCTGTATATTGAGACTCATTAATTGTCAATTTCAAACGCAACAGCTGTGTTTAGTTATTGTAACATCGTAAACTCTCAACTTCCGCTTACGATCTCAGTTCTCAAATATATTTTCGTGCAGAAAATATAAATTTCTAGTTTAAGTTTATTAACACTAATCTGTACGATGCTGCTACAAGATATCTTATAATGCAGAAGTAAACTGTCTTTGATATCTAACACGTAGGATAAAATAGAAAGAACTATGTTTGTAACAAATCCTGTTCTCAATGAATTGAACAACGTTTTCGTCATACTGTTGCAAAATTAAGGTGGAGGCATCGAGGTGTCGAAGTCCTGTTCGCTGTTACAAGTAAATAATATATGTATGTGAATAGAAAGTAATCGATAGTAAAGTGATAATCAATTATTATGCTTAACGGATAATCAACTGACTGTTTACATTCCAAAACATAAAGGAAGCAGCTCTTTCGTTTGTACAGTAGTTAGTTTTGACAAAAATATAGTTCCTAACATAGATTAAAGTCTTACAACCTCGAGTTGGTGATTCACTCAAATGAAGTCCATTTGTCTGTATGTAAGTTGCTCATACACGTCTGGACGGATGAGGGAAGGAGGGTTTAGTTTGGGTATACACCGTATAACGGTGGGGTCACCATATAAACCTCGCAGGGGCGGGGGAAAGAGTTACCACCTGCCAAAAAAGCACGGAAATGCCTCATGTTCAACTCTTGCGACAAAACTACAATTTTGCTCTATTTTTCAATTACAGGCCTAATGATTTCAGTCAACGAATGATTCTATAAGTTATATAAGAAATTCTAAGTATTTTATTTCATAATAGGAAAAGGTAAAGGATCGCGAAGCCTTCTAGTCAAGATACAGTGTCAAAGTTACTGGTCACATTAGAGTTTTTGGGTTTTACCCAGCGATTACTTATGTAGCCTGAACCAACGGCTTTACGTGAAGAAACTGAAGAACTAAGGTAGTCTGAGGAATCTAACCCAGGACTATGCCTGTAGAATTTGTACTAAATACTCAGCTATTAAAGATCTATCAGTGTCAAAGATCATAATAATGAACTTTAATAATGTACCTTTACACAATTTCGTGATTTACATTATCCTCTTTTGCAAATGTAAACTACCTTTTACAGCTTTAACATGTAGGGTGAAGCTCTAATACGCGATGATTGATTTTTAATTAGTTTAAAATGTTTCCTCGTTACAATTCCAATATGGTATTGCAGAGAGGGTAGATAAAACAAATTAGATCGATTGTTGAAACTGCTATACTTTCTATTGGTTATAGTTATCACAGACGAATCAACAAGTCAATTGTTGTACACCTCGTTGTTCATTGGTCACTTGCACATCACGTGACATGATGTTGCCGATGACGTCACACTGCGTCAACTCGGCCTGTCAATTACGAACGTGATTCATCCAACGTAATTGAACTACCTTTAAACCCCCTTGGGGGTCGATTGAATAGTTCTAATATGGATTAATAGCTAAAACGTAATGAAATCATTTTACTATTATTACCTTATATTGAATTATTTTGCGTCAGATTTAAAAAATAAAATACAAAACAAAAATACGAGTATATACCGCTCATATTCTGTTAATTTCTGTACAATTTTTTTCATAGTCGAGTAACTTGCTGAGAATTTAAGTAAAGAAGTTTATATTCTTTCACCTCTGATTAAGAATCGTTGTATTTCGATTTAAGATTAAATTAACAAATTGTATCGTGCCACATAGTAAATGACATCCTTTTAATTTAATTTATATGATCCATATAACTAGATTTTAAATGATATATTTACTTAATTAAATATTGGAAAAACTTGTCAATTAGTCTATAACCCAAAAACGTAGATTTAAAAGCAAAGAGTATGGTTTGTAGCACGTTGAATTCTTTGACAAATTCAGAATATCATCTATCGCCCGAATTTTTACTTTAGAGTAATTTTTTCAAGACTTTAGCTTTACGTCTTTGGTTCTTACCTAACCATTTGCAATGTGATCTAAAACGGTTAATTATTATTATTTTTTTAGGTGGTTTATGGCTAAACCACATCGTTGCATGCGTGGAAAGATAACACCAACACACCTCTCTAGCTTCATAATAGTTCTATCAGATTGGTAACACTGTTTCCTGTTGCAGGATGTGGAGGGGGTGGTGGCTTGTGATGTCTCTCGCCGCATACTCCCTTGGCTGTCAGATCTCAGAGTTCCGGTGCCGTAATGGCAAGTGTGTGCCTCTAGACAACTATTGCAACGCCATAGATGACTGCGGGGACATGTCCGATGAGCCCAGATACTGCACAGGTAACTAGCACAGGCTACACACGTGATTTAAGAGTCTAGATTAACACAACTATGTACTAGCTACACTAATACTGTAACTAGAGCAGGATATGTACGTGTTCTATAATTCATACTATAATATTCTAACTCTTTAACTAAGTCTATAAGTCCAACCTAACTAGTAGTAATTAGTCGGTAGTTATTGCAGGCCACGAGACCAAATAATGCTCAAGTACGGCCGCACATATAATTGAACAGAACAGAACACGACAAGACGTTTTAGTAACAGTGTCTGATGCGAGGAGTTTGGAATGGACGGATATGGAGTGCCAGCACATCATATTGAACAAGACAAAAAGCACGACCGAACGGAAAAGTTTCCAGACAATCTAACCTACGCATGCACTGCAGAGGAAATTATATTATAGGAATACGACTGTCCGGATTTCTGTTCTGCCTTTTCCGGTAGCGTTCGATACGAATAAAACATCAGCAAACGCTATCGAATAGGACAGAATAGAACAGAACTGAATCCGAAACTTCTTGCTCTGGTCTATTCGATTATTTCGGCCACTTAGATTAATTATTTAATAAGATAATAAACATTACCACGACCTACCCATTGGACTATATTCCTATTTTTCTAATTTCCATTCTATAATTACCAAAAATCTAAAACTAAAAACTTCAGACAGTTGTTCCTCCAACTCTCAGGCAACTCTATTAACTTTAAGTGAGAACAATTTGTTTTTCTCACTGTCGTGACATTTCTTGTGATGGGAATATTATTAAGGCTTAGTGTTTCTGGGCTGACGAATTCTCATTACTTTTCAGTTCAAATTATTAAAGTTTAATTATTTTGTTGAAACGAACTTTATGGAACCCTCCGTTCGGGTGAAGGAAAGATTGTTGTTTTCATTACGAGAATTTCTATTTTTAATCCCCTAAAAATAGATCAATTTTAAAAATAGATCAAATTTATCAACAATTAATCAATAGTTCATTTAGAACTATTGATTAATTGCTGATAAAGAAACAGATGTTTTAAAAATTGGACTGGGTTATACAAGATCTGGAGGACGTAAGGGTTCGCTCTCATGCATACTGAAGGGTGTGGTGACATTGTGTACGTGATGTCTGCTCCGTCCGGGGAATTGAAACCGATCTGAGAAAACAACACAGCACGGACGACGTTGGCGGATTGGTGTTGCAACTGGTAAATGAATTAAACATAAAAGAACACTATTGCAAAAATATCAGATAGATTAGATTAGATTATTGAAATAGAGACCATACTACTAGGTAGGTATTTTAAGCCAAGTGTGAATGAGGATTGAGTGTAAGATGATTGTGGCGCGACCTTGTAATCTTGTTACTGACTAAGGATGACATGGTGTTAATTAATAGCCCAACAGCCGAGGGCAATTAATGGACCTACAGTTTAACGTGGAACCAGAATTACGAATTGGTCTAATTATGAGATGGTCTTCGCGGATTAACGTAGTATTCAACTGTGCGGACGTTAATACACACAAGAGAATACTACACCCACCAACCATCGCTCACAACTATCCACTTGCATTATGTTTTACATTTAAAACATACGACATATGCAATAGTTTGGGATTATGTAAAATCAAGGGTTTACCTAAATTACTAACTTTCACTTCTAAGAAATCAATTTTTTTAAATTAGTTACTCAGTGAAAAGGTAAATTAAAGCAAGTTTATTCCATTAATATACATTTAGTATTAATAAGTAGCTAACAATTAGATTGTTAATCAAAAAATTACTAGTGTAAACCGCACGAAAATGGTCCGATGAGGTCTTGGACAGCTTGTTCCCCCCTCACCCCTCTTGCACAGCAGTGTTGCCATTTTTCATTTAGCCTATCAGCTGACGTAACCATATGCTAATATATAAGGGTGATTTGCAAACTGATACAGTCATAATTCTGCAGTTTCCTATTAGAGTTGTCTTTATACTAAACATATTGTTTATAAATAACATAAAAGTAATACCTATTTTTTCATCTACTTCATTTATTTACAGACAAAATCAATGACATTAGTTAAAAAATATTATAACATATTTATTTTTTCACAATATTAATTTATTTTCCTTTAAATCAATGATAATTTTAATTTTATAGAACATAAATGTTTAATGTTTAATTAATTGAACAACCATACTAAGACAATTTATTCTAGATTTGGACTAAAAATTTTTTTAGTACCAATGCGACAATAATCTAGTAATGTAGATCAACAAAGTCATATAAACACTTTAGTGTTTCTTTTAGATAACAATTTACAATATGTGACGCTATTTATTACTGTATAATAAACAAGGATCAAAAATACAAATAAAAAAACGAAATCTTTTAAATTATAATCACAATCGTAAAGCTAATTTTATTTTTATGTTATAAAACATATACTGTAAAGATAGTAGCGATTTGATAAGTCCAAAAATTTTAATTCGAAAATCTTTCATATTTTCTACATGAACTAATAAAACAGCATTTTTATTATTTGTTATTGTTATTTCTATATTTTTGTTTTATTATTATAAACAATGTCGTAATATATTTATATAATCATTTTGGATACTGACAATCTCATTGGACCATTTTCGAGCGGTTTACTCTAATATGTCTTCCAGTTTACAATGCATTACTACGATTATTTCTTGGCACTGTCCGATTACTACTGTGTTATAACAGTTTAAAGTCAGATAAATTTTACATTTTGATAATTTTTAGTTTTCAGCTATAATTTATCTCAACACGAAATTATCATTGTTGTCACTTAATTAAGTGGGAGTAAGACCACGATTGATAATTCATTAAATCATATTTATACTGTTTCTTTAGACATCGACCATAGTGGGACACAAAAACCATGACTGGAAAACAATAATAGTAATAAAAATAAATATAATAAAAAGTTTTGAGTACGATGAATCACTAAATGGATTCAGTGATACACTGTTTTAGATCTCAACTACTCTTTACCCTAGGCGTATTTATGGTCTGTACGTTGGACTAAGGAAAGTGATGTACCTTAGCGACATGAGTCAAATTGGCTAGCTAGAGGTGACCGCTCGTGATCTGACAGGAGTCGCCGGTCCTTGGTTTCGATCCAGGAACCTTGGATCTACTAAGACAGAGCGTTAATCCTTAACGACTATTTTGGTAAATATTGACATGGATTTGTAAGCTCTAGGGGGTGTTAGTAAGCTGCGAGACGCAAAAACTTTAACGGAAGTAACGTCATATGGTTATAAGAACAGCTGTTTAGATGAAATTAAAACATTCCCTTTAGACTTATCCATGATCTAATCTATTTCCAACTTGGAAGTAAATACATTTTAACATTGATATGTCTTAGCTCTGGGGAGGGGGTGTTAATAATTTGCGCGACCAATATTTGAAACAGTGACGTAATTTGGTGAGTGACGTCATATGGTTAGTGACGTCATAGTTTGGTTATAAGAACGGCTGTTTAGATGATCTAACCTATTTCCCACTGGGAAGTAAATACACACATTTTTAGCTTTGCTACTGACAAATACAGTACCAGTTTATTCGTTTGTCCGAATATTTAATTAATATCCCAATGAACTCGACCGACGCGTATAAATCCATCGGGACGGAAAATTACTGGTGGCCTCCAATGAAAAAAGATTTAACTCAGTTAAAACTAGAAAAAAATATGTTTAGAGTATTGGTTTATCAAAAAAGTTTATATATGGTGCCACAAAAATTCGTAACTGGCTATACATAACCGTTTTCTATAAAAAACCAAAGCCAAAAATACGTAAATCGAAAAAGTTCAGTAAAGTCTTTTTTATTTAATCTTCTTTTAGTTTTTATCCACCATTTGGGGTTTTAACATAAAAATCATACATTAACCAGCTATAGAGTGTCTAAAAATTGTTAATCTAAAATCAATGAACTTTAGTACATAGTTTTAAGAAACAATATGAAGACACACAATTAATGTGACGTAAAAGAATCTATCATGATCTCAAATGTCTAATTGATCTTTCAACAAACGTATTATGAATCCAAAGTTTGTCATTAATATCCTAGTTACTTTTAAATAACAGTGTCCAGTTTAAGTAAAATAAAAAAACAGTAAGAATTTGATTAGAATTTAATTGACTGATTAATACTGATAGTAAAAGAAAATATTTTATTATTTTGAGATATGAAACTTTTGTGACTCTCTGTGTTGTCTATTGTTGATAAGTTTTTAAGTTGATCTTATCCATAAAAAATGTTATGATTTGCCACATAAAATTACCAGTAAAACTCTCCCACGAGGATATTTTGGGCACACGTGACGTTCCCTTGGCAACCTACGACCAAAATATTTTGTACCCTTTAAAAAAAATAGCATATTTCATCACTAGGACCAAAAAATGGCGTTATTGATACGAGCACAAGTTTTAAAGCAAACTCGTAAAACGACAATTATCTGATTTAGTAACAAAAGTTGTAGACCATTGTTGTCGCTTTAGACTAATCAGCTGTTATGTTACTTACGTTGTAGCAGTTCTTTCTTGATTCCTGATTGGTTGTTTAGGTTATGTCAGTGCTGACCTCGAATCAAAAGAATCATCAACAATGATTTTTTGCGACCTGAGACTCAAAAAAATTATTGTTACTTGACGAAAAATATATTTTCATATTTTAAATATATTTTAAAGTCACAAATTTGACTTATTGAAGCAAAGTTAGCTAATCCGGTACATAAAAGTAAGGATTTCGGAGTTGCGAAGGGAGGAGAGACAGTTTAGGGACAGTTAAGGCGCATAATTTGTGAGCTGATGCATTAACTGTGACCCTCCGAGATTTGTGTTACAGAAAAGCAACTCAGTCTATAATGCTATATTAATAATATAGATTTCAAGAAATGCACGTTTATCCATTAGTAAACTTTTATGTCGGTGTAAATTTTTAATGTTTGTAAAAATACATTTCTCACGGAGAAATTACAATTTCATTTTGTCTTTAAACAACGGTTAGAAGTATTTATTATAAAGCTAAACAATTTAAAAGTAATACGTCCTAAAATATGTAAAATATTGTGTTTATTAGAGTAAAAAAGATATTAGAATTATTAAAAAGCGTTAGTGGATCGTTTTTCTGGTTTTGTGCATCTACGTGAGAAATTTTATAGTATAGTAACTCCTACCAACAAAAATTTACCAACAAATTGTATACTCTGCTACCTAAGAATTTTTGTCGGTTATATGTAAAAAAATATTTTTAACATTCGACTACAATTAATTTTCCAAAAAAAACATTCAAAAAATCTTATTGACTAATATGGTAGGGATGATAACCACCTGAACTTCTAATAACGTTGAATAATTTTTACTCATCAGCATACAAAAGACGAATCCAAGAAGACAAGTCACATAAAAATGATGGAACCAAATGAGACTTGAAGGACCCTTGAGGTAATTTGTGAGCTAAAAGAAATTGCATTAGAGGTTGATAAAACTGTAGCCATATTTAATAATAAGACTGAAGTAGGGTTTCTAAATGTCCTAATAATAATGTTAACTAGGTCATATTTTAATAATTTAATATTTTTACTAACAATTACAATACAAATACAATACAATACAGTACAAATACGATTTTTACTAACAATAAATGATAATGGTTTTGACTTTACGTCCTCTGAGAATCATTCAAATTTTAGTATCCAAATTAATCATGCTTTTTATTCTCTCTTTTCGTATGGAGAAATTATTGTTTTCGTAAAAATTTTTTGGATTTGATTTGGGAGTAGATATATCCGTTTTTAAGATCGCTAAATCCAAAAATGAGGTCTTCAGACTGATGTCTGTCTGTGTGCGAACACAAGACACCATTGATCGTCAGATTTTAATGAGATTAGGTAGAAAACTTATTATTGTCACACCATGTACCATTTATTTTAAATTTTAGACTTTTGAGAGTAGCTTACCCCCCAAAACCCTAAAGAATGTGAAAAATAAAAAAATTCTTAAAATTTCCTCTATGATAATCTTGATTTAGATTTACTAGTTTGTAGTTATTAAGGTCCCAAATAATGTGACGAAACTCACATGTCTGTAATTCAATATATCCTCCCCGTATATCTGTATAGTTGAAAATATAAAGGGCTATAAAGTGTCAAAAATTCATATTTTAAAATTTTAAAACCTAAATATATAAAATAGTTTGAATGTCTCAGTTAGAACTAGCTAAGACTAAACAAATTAGTATGTTTAATTATTAGTCTACGTTAAATAATTGTATGAAAAAGTTTAATTTACTTAAATTTAATCCGTGTTAAACACAGTATCTTTTCTGACAGCGCCAAATGTTATTGTTATGGAGAATATAAAAAAATCCATTGCTTCCTTATTCCTCAACCGTTTTCCATGAAACTTGGTGGTCAGTGTAGCGACAAATAACCCAACAAAATCCATTGAAAGAAGGTTTTTATTATCAAGGGGGGGTTATGTCCAAAACATTTTAAGAATTATTTTAACCTGAATATTTTTTAAACAATTAATTTTTAAATTATGATCAAATAAATATAATATGGTAGTTTTATAAAAGGTTGCAATTTTTACTTTCTCCCCTTATACGTAGTATATGGAGAAAGTATTGTTTTCGTCAAAATTTTCGAATTTGAGTTGAGGGTGGATATATCCGTTTTGGGGTCCCCTGAATCCAAAAAAGTGGGTTTGGAGGTGATGTCTGTCCGTCCGTGTGTCTGTCTGTTCACACAGACACAATCACACAGACTGTGATTTTTAAGGGTAGTTCATCCCTAAAAACCCTTAAAAAACGTGAAAAATCCAAATTTCTCAAAATCAAATTTTTAAATTTTCAGCGAAAAAAATAAAAGTAAAGTATAGCTTGACTGGTACCATTGAAACCAGCTTAAAAAACTAAACAAATTAGTATTATGAATTATTTGTCTACGACTAACGGTTCCAGAGAAAAGTTAAATTTACTGTCCACGATAAACGCAGTACGTTGTCTGAAAGCGCCCAATGTTATTCTTATGGAGAATATAAAAAAATCAATTTCTTCCTTACTTTCCAACCGTTTTCCATGAAACTTGGTATGAAGTGTAGGGTCAAATCACTGAACAAAACCAGCTCAAAAAAGCTTGGTATTACCGGGGGGGGGGGTTCCCCCATGCAATTTGAACAATAAATTATTAAATGATATTTAGAATAACTTTGTAGAACATGATAGTTTTATTACAGATTTTTTTTAAATTTACTTAAGGGAGAAAGTATGTGTCAGTCCACTGTTACCGTGTGTTTAAACACATTTAGTAGCTACAGAGTATTTGAAAACAACTTTACAACAAACTTTAAATAAAAGAAATGTAAAAAGGAAAGGTTGACGGATATAAGAGAGACAGATTTTACGAGAAAGATCAAGGTGAGCCCCCTTGGGTGTGCACTGTGCCACTGTACAGGTCGAGAAACGACACTGTCCCTCAGGAGACGACTGTCTCCAACTGTTGGCTTTGTCTTTACAGTCTCCACGATTAGCAGTAATTTGCCGACTGAATCCTATTTCGTTTGTAACTTCAACAGCGAGTTTCTTTTTTTATAATTTCAAGTTCCGCATCATTATTTAAACAATTTTCATCCTAAAACGATTGCTTTTAACGATATTCTACTCTTGGTAATAAGACACTCAATGATAGTCTTGTCCATACGAGTCTGGAAGCACTAATTCTAGAAGCGAAAGGTTTGTGCCAAAAATTGAGTGTATCTTTTACCAACAAATAAATCTACAACATACCTTTAAGAGCTCTAATTTTAAAGCGAAATTGGAAAAGCAATAAATTAGAAAAGGTTCTGACGATACTTTCAATCTATACAGAGTGTCCATGAAAAACGTTTCAGGGCTTCGGTGAGTGATTGGGTACATTAAAAGGAAGAAAAAAGTTTCAATGGAGGTTTGGCCTAAAACGCTTATTTTCTCAAATATCCGCCATTTTGTAAATTTCACAAACTATTTCTTTATTTCAAACACTTTTTAAGGATTATTTTCAAATTTTGTATGTCTTTTACACTAGCATACTACTATTATTAAAAAATAACTAGCATGATCCAAGCTCAAATTAAAAAACGGCAGCCATTGTATTTTTACCGTTTTCAAAGTATTTTAGTTTTGAAATTTTAAATGGACGCCATTTTGAATTTAGAGCTTGGATCATGCTTGTTATCTTTAATAATATTAGTCTACGTACTAGTATAAAACACATGCCAAATTTGAAAATAATTTGTTAAAAAATGTTTAAAATAAAAAATATTTTGGGAAAAATACAAAATGGCGGATATCTGAGAAAATAAGCTGTTCATTTTAGGTAATACTTTTTTCGTTTTTAGTACCTAATATCATGAAGTCCTGAAACGTTTTCATGGAAGTAAAATTCTATCCTTATCCAATTATAAACTAATGTAATATTGATTGAAACCAGCTTTGTAACAATAATTATTTAAATTAAACATAATAAATGGTTAACATTGAATATTAAAACATAGGTTGTCTTCGAAATAACTTATTACGTTTTTGAAAATTGTTTTTTTGACTAAAACCTTCCCACTCTTTCAGGTACTTCCAGGTCTTTGCTCGGATGAGTAGTTTGTAATATGAAAATCTAAAACAGGTTTTCATAGAAACTACTTGAGATATTGTATTGAATTTTTAATATATATGAATAGAACAGCTGGTTAGAGGAACTGAAAACATTCGCTTTAGAAATATCCATGATCTAACCTAATTCCCACAGGGAAGTAAATACAAACATTTTTGGCTGGGTTTGTACATTTACTGCTTACATTACACGAGGAATAAAATTTATGAGTACTTTGGATACAACATCAATTTTTATATAAATAGAAATTATAATTTGATGCAAACTTTTATATACTATTTGAAAGGGTACAGATAGAAGGGTATAGGTAGTCGAAGGATTATCAGATGGAATTAATTATAAATTAAAAACAATAACTATTCCGGAAACAATTTTTGGGGCTTAAAATCTATTTGTAAATATTCGAATTTTCAAAATTTTTAACTTAAGAAGCGAACAAGAAACCTGTTACAAAAAAGTCAAATTTGCTGCTCTAAACAATAACAACGTAAAAGATCCTTTCGTCAAAAAATTTTACTTGCTGCTACATATTATATATTTCAACTAGTAATATATTTTTAAATATCTAGACTGACAGTATTTGACATTTAATAACAATAAAAATATATCTAGTAGTATAAGAAAAGGGCAGTAAAATTATTTTAAAATGTTTGTACAACTAAATTATCCGTGTAGTTTTAAACGATGGAGTTTTAAAGAAAACTTGTGAATCCATTCTTACAAAACCGTTGAGAGATCGGTATTGTTTGTATTATTAAAAGTTTAGGCAAGTGGAACTCGTTCCGAACATTTCAGGAAATTGAAGATAAAAGATTCGCCTCGACTTAAACTTTTAAACGAGGAACTCAGATAAACAGCAAACGATCATTGTGAAGCGTTCACACTGTCTATTCAACAGTAATATATTATTTAAACAGGCGTACTAAAAATATTTTAGAATAACTCTTCGCATATACAAACCATGTGTGAAACCCATAACTGCTGGTTTTTTGTAAGTCTATAGTACTGACTTGAATTACGTTAGACAGGTAAAGTAGAGATTTTAACTAAACTTTTTTTCAAATAATTTTTAAATTTAATCTTTCATATTTTCTTTCTCCCACTTATACGATAGTATAATGGATAAAGTATTGTTTTCGTCAAAACCTTTGAATTTGAGTTGAGAGTGCATATATCCGTTTTGAGGTCCCCTGTATCCTAAAAGTGGGTTTCGACGTGATATCTGTCTGTCCGTGTGTGTGTTTAGATGCTACAGCCATAGTCATACACCGTTGGTCCGATTTATATGACACTTGGTATGTATTAAAAAACCAAAGCTTAATAAACAGGATGAGTTTTTTTAAGTGATCTAATAGCTAACTTTGCTTACTTTTTAATCACGTGACTTAGCGCCACACTTTATATTTGTAGCTAGCTCAATTTTATACAGTTTAAGATTTTTTCAATTTGGCCGCTATTTTCCAAAATGGCGGCTAACTTAAGCATTTCTTATAGAGCACCATGTATTTTATTTTGTTTTTGGATTCTACTCTCTAAAATGAAACATTTTTGTGATGGAGTGTTTTTCAATACCTTTAATGTATTAGGTGCTACGTGGACAGGCAGTTTTCATCACTTGCACGAATTGCAAAAATGTGATTGCTAATAAATTGCATGAAATGTTAGCTACTGGATCAGGTAAAAACGTCATATCAAAGAAATCAAAACATAAAGTCATCGTAGCTTATACGATTAAAGATATTGAAAACCCCCAATCACAGTAATGTTTTATGTTAGACAGTGGAATCCAAAAACTAAATAAAATATAGAGTGTTCCATAAGACAGTTTTAAGTTAGCGGCCATTTTGGAAAATTGGTTCCATATTGAAAGAATCTGAAGTTGTATACCTGAGTGAAACTTTAAATTGAGCAAATTCCAAATTTAAAGTGCTAAATTATGTATAGTATTTAAAAAGTCAGCTATCGGACATTTATGGAGAGTTGAGGTTAAAAAAATGGTATAATTTTATTAATATCACTGTAATTGTAGGTCTTACCACGATGACTAAATATTTCCAAAGTATTTTATAAATTCTTTCAAATGTTCTTCTAACAGTTTAGAAGAGGGATGGAAACAGTTTACGAACGTCTAGGATAGCGAGTTTGTTAAATCGCATGCAATTAATCTCAAGTTTATGCAGATTATACTATAAATAATTTATTAAGCTGCAGGGATATTAATGTTCAGTATGCTGAATACACAACGTTTGGTAAACGTAACCGAACATTCAGTAGGCCAAGAAGAGATTTTTGAGGGGATTATTCATTCATTCCAGAAATTTGAAAGTCTGAAGTAATGTTTTTTGTTCCATTATGGAAGTTCATAAAACATAATCAACATATCACGAAAGTTTTGTACTAGGCCTATCGATAATTATTTTATGTATAATTTTTCAGTTTATGAATTAGAAATATTGTATATTAATAAAAAATATTTTATTAGTTTTTGTTTTACATTTTTAATGTTAATTTGAAAATTTTTTGTTTATTTTATTTTTTTCTTAAATCCAGACTGTATTTTTTATTCAAAATGAGAGCAACAACGGAATAAAGAAGTCATTCTATTTTAAGAAATTATTTAAAAATAATGATTAAACAATAACTAACCTATAAAATAAAAGATTTTGTTTACATTAAACGAATTTTAGTTTAAATATAAATTGCCCAAAAAATAAAGGGTCTTATCTCTCGTCTTTCTGAAATAAACGTGTTTTTAGTACAAGAATGAGAGCACATGATGAACTTTAAATATTCTTACTTTAAGAAATAACTTGACTTTTAAAATACATAAATATTTTCTAAAACATAAGACTGCATCAGTGGTATTATTTTATAGAGCAATGAAATTTTACATGTACTTTGGCGTCTGTATGCGTTAATATAAAGTTTATGTAAACTTTGGAATATATGAGATGTGGCTAAAGGGATGACCTTTTAATATGTTAAAATTTAACTTGATATAAAAAAAAATATTTTACAAAATAAATCATTTATTTTTTATTGAACATAAGAATTTCTGTGATTAGGACTGTAATATCTTTAATTTGACACCACTTACGTTCATTTATGACAATAGGTCAAGGAGATATAGGCGCCAGAATTTAACATTGCTCTTACGGGACTAAAATCCAAGATGGCTACCACTGATGCAGACTCTTAAGTTGTACTGAACATGTGATCTACTGTGAAAGTGAATTTAAAAACAAGTATCAAATTTAAATCAATATTTATTTGTTTACATTGAACATTGATTTTAAAAATATGTTTTAAAATAATAATACTGTATTAAAATGTAACGAAAATCTTTCTAATAATACACATTTTCTAATTTTATATAATTTAAAATTACCAAAAAAATCGAGTTGAGTGTTTATTATACAGTATTTTGTTTAATTTTTAAGATAATAAGTATATTTATTCTCAAAACTGATTCATACAAATCATCCAATGGTTATTTAGTAAATGTTATTTATACTATACAACACTTAAGACCACGATATTTATACTTTAAATTTCAGGTTCAACTATGAATGTACCGATTAATAATCCAACATTTATTGGCATTTATAAAAGTTTTTTAGAAGGTAATTTTTCTCAAACATGCGTCTCATCTTCTGCAAGTTCTGTTAGAGAACTTGAACTAATTAAATGTTGTTGGAATTGTAGAACTATGCTAATCACTTGAAAGCCTTCGGCCGAACTGGGTTACTTGATTGCTGTTTTGGTTCGTAATCTATGCATCGTTTGTATGCTTAATATTAGTTCTAGACTAGTGGATTTTGGAGGAACCAAATTGAACACGAAGTTCAGATGCAACATCTTGAACAGTAACACATTTACTATGTTAGAAACCGTGTTCCAAAACCTAATTTAATAACTAAAGCTAAGTTTGGATTAGGTAGAACAAGGAGATTGCACGCAGCACTTTGGCGTAAGAAAGTGAACTTCATAGAACTTATGTTAATCCCATCATAGTAATTGAATAGTACTGAGTATGCAGGTTTGCTGCAATAAAGGTTGTTTTACACGATAATGTGCTTACATTAAGACTGTTCACTAAGTAAAAACACATACAAAATTTTACCAAATTATGTCAATAACTAACCGAGTTATACTTATTTATCTATTCTTCGTACTTGGGCAATGAATACGTAGGTTTGCTGCCATGAGAGACGGTAAATTTGTAGTTTTTATGGATGTCTTAGTAAAATTTAACTAGATGGACTTGCATACAAAATGTTGTGAGAATATTAAAGTAAAAGAGTGAGTTATTGATTTTTAGCTATTCTCCGTAAGATTAATAATAAACAATGTATTGTTTTTACCATTTTAAATATCTCAGTAACCAATTGACTAAGAGGCGATGTTCAAAATACTAAATTGTGTGTTTTTGTGCTGAATCCAATGGCTAAAGGAAAAATTAGGTTTTTTAAAATTTACATTAATAAGTTGAAAACCCATTTTTGGGGGTACAAGCCCCCTGCAAAAAAGGGAAGTTAATTAAACTTATATCATGGTCCCTGGCTTCACTGTCACCACGCAGGGCATTGATATACCGTTTAATTTTAATAAAGTCTACTAACGTATATTGCAAATCCTAAAGTCAATATTAGTCGTGGTAGCTAACCCACTTTTCCCTTAATATTGACATACGTAAGTATATTGCTTCCTTCTTCGTAAATATAAAATATGGTGATACATTTTTCTGTGACCTAACCTATAAGAACACTTAGTTTGTATTTTAAATAATCAACATTAGATATTTAATAATTAATGATAAAATAATGTAAATTCTCTGGAAATGTAGCTCATTTAATTTGGAGAACTTAAATTAATACTAATTAAATCACTTTCAAACGTACCAAATAACGTAATAATCTAAGTGTTTTTTCTTATATTTTGTATGAATCTATCTTAGATGCAAATTAATTACTGTTCTCGAGTTATTAGTGCTTAACATGTGTAGCGAACTAATAACTTGATAGACTTCCCGAGCCTTCGCAAAGCCGGCGGCATGGCGCGCTTCTGCTTTGATGTGATTATTGCCGCTGGATTTGTAAAACCAGTATTTCACTTTAATTAAAATATATATGTATCACAATTACTTTAATTAATATTGAGAGACAATTTTCGATTTTATTATTGTTACATAGCTAAGTATATGGTTGCATTTCATTTTATAACAAAACCAAAAAATTATAGTCAATATTTTCTTGTGTCGATGACTGTTTAAGTTCCAGCAAAAATGTTGCTTCTCCACTGTCGTTTCTGTTATACGACAACAAACAAAACAAAGTTTAGTTTCTTAACCCATCGCGAGGTATTTTGTGAACGTTTTCGTTTGAGAAGAGGAGGGCGTTATTGAAGTAGTCGGGTAATATGGAATACAGCTTTTTGTATCTTTTTGGTGCTGCTATTGCGCGGGAATGACTGAAACTACTAATAAACAATCCCATGATGCATCGTAGTATGACAACACACAAAAAATCATGAATTTCGGTACAGGGGTGCATTTTAGCTTTATCTCAGACCAATTCGTTAAATTAATTTTTGATTTTTAAGGGTAGTTTAGGGGTTAAAAACCTTTAAAAATTTCAAATTTCTCAAAATCCACTGTTAAGATTATGATTAGATTATAGTTTATAGCTTTTAAGGCCCGCAACAATACAACACCACCCGAATGTCTGTAAAACAAAATTGGTTTAAAAATAATTTATTTTCCAAGACCACGTTTAACGCGTGGAGCTAATTAATAACTCGTAGGATTTCCAAGCCCAAGTCTAATTAAATATAATCTAATTAATCAGCTTTTTAGAGATTATCGTCACGAAACTTTCGACCCTGTTAATGACCGACCTAAACCCTTGCGAGGGGAAGTTGGGGGAGTTAATAAGTAAGGGTTGCGGATTCTAAAAAGTGGGAGAAGGCTTTGATCACAACCAAAATGTCCTTTGCATTGATCAACTGTAAATTACATTTAAGAGCGTGCTGTAAAAATACCAGCCCAATGACAAAAATATATTTCTTCACACTTTACTTTAAGGGGAGTGGCAAGTTCTGAAATTCAACATGGAGGAGATAGGGCCTTTCCACTCCCCTTAAATCCATCACAAATTAATTGATTGGTTAGCAAATATTTTACATTAGATACTAAATATAAGACATATTAAACACATTTTGATGTCCTTAAAAACATCGTACCAAAATATGATTGTAAACCTTCCACGGTCATGTTTAAGAGGCCATAAAACCGAAAAAGGTGAGCTAGTTTACAATATAGTGAGTTTTCCGATGTCAGTATCATAATAATTTACAAATTCTACAAAAAGTGAACTTTTTCCTTATTCATGTAGAATAAAATACAAATTTTTAAAATTTCTACCAAGCATTGCATTATTCTACTCTAAACATAATGTACGATTTATAAATGCAAACACCACATAGTAAATATGTTTAGTGGATACTTGTGGTTTTAATAATTGTTTGTGTTCACTACTATTCAAATATTTTTCATAACAAAAAACTCTTTCTCAATGTTAAATTTTATTAAAATCCCATATTTTAAGAGAATCCCATGTATCCATATCATAAATAATGAAAAAATAGAACCGCTATGCACGAATGCACGTAAAGACTATCCATTGTTAAAATATGTTGAGCGATAACATAGAATTTACGCTTTCATTGTCAGATTCAAATCAAAAATATAAGCCTGAATAATTGTTCAATTATTCATTTCAATAAACAGTAAGATAACTCTCAAGCTGTCATTCAATTGTTTATTTATTCAATTTAAACTTTTTAAACGATTATGTAACTATTTAAAATTTGAACCACGTAGTTTTAATATTAATCGTTCAATCAAATAAATACATTTTCACACTAAACACTAGTCACTAAAATATTGGAATCTGGAAGAAGAATCCAGATGATTTAGAATTTTATTTTGGAAATGGTTCTACTGTGTGGGCTTATGTGCTCCTAGCTTTATTGATACTAAATATGGAGTAGCTTTGAAATATATCCCCTTTGCTACATCCGTCTTCCGTTTTTTCCAACATCTTTTATTGTATTTTCATACAAATGTAAACTCTAGACTAAACAAACTATCAAAAAAACTTAAAGTTTATAATAGTGTTTTTTCAGTTCGTGTATAAAATATGTATCTATGTAAATACAATTAGATTTTTTCGTACATTCTTATGGACTATGATATTTTTGGTTACTACTATATTTTATATCCCAGTAAACCCGAAAGATATCATTTCTCAATATCTCTTTGTCTTTCTCTAACGCTAAACACCGTCTTTTAATAACGCTTCTCCTTCGAATCGGGATCACGCCCTATCATGAAAATTATTTTTGTTATTATATATCTTTGAGGAATTTGTTGTTTACTTTAAGCTGACCTAGAACTTATCAAATGAAATATGAGCTTTCAAAACCCCAGTGAGTTGAGAACGTATTCGCAACACGGTTTCTAAGTTTTTAGCAAACGTGTGATCTAACAAAAATGTGATTTTTGTTAATGTGATTTAACAAAAATAAATAACAAGATGTCAAATTGTTATTAACAAATTAATATTAGTTTGTTTACATTGAAAATTGGCTTTAAACCTATCAAATCAAAGATCATTAAAATCGGTCCAGCTGTTCACGAGTTATAAGTGTTGTAACTATGAATGAATGAACAAATTTGTATGTCTGACTGGCTGAATGAATGGAAAATTTTAGTTTAAACAATGTAAAAAACTAATGACTTTTGCAATACAATTCATGTAATTGTCTACTGCAATAAAGATTTATTATTAAACCATCACGACTTTGTTTTACGAATTATTTAATAAGCTATTATATATCATGGTAAACTAAACATTTATTTTTTCTTCTTTAGGTGCCAAGAGTCCAAAACAATAGTCGTAAAATATATATATATTATATATATGTTTTATATATATGTGTGTCTGTGAAAAGATAACTCTCGAAAAATCCGATCTTCCAAATTTGGTAGGCGTGTATTACAAATGTAAGTTCGTAAACCAGACATATCTAAATGAACAACTAGTTTTTGTACCCCAAAATTTTTTTGCGTCTTTACGTGAATTTTTTAAACTTAAAAAACTACACAAATTAAGTTCCTTCAAGTTTTCTCTATCTCCAACGGTTTACATTTTAAAATTTAACAAATACGTTTATTTTTCCAATGTTACTTTTATAATGAAAAATTATAATTTTATTAATCAATATTTTTTTATGAATTAATATTAGCTTCATGTGGTTATATCCTTTTATTTAATAATTGTTTATTGTGTTTATAAAATGCATTACTCTTTTTTAATATTATAGGATCCTTTATTTAACAGATGTAATGAAAGTTGGTATATTGTTTTTTATTTATGTAGAAATGACTATTTTTTGTTTAGCAGATAATGCACATGTCCCTTGTTCTTTAAAATATAAATATTCTCAATGTATTGAATTTTTTGATAAAACATGTCAATCATTATTATTATATTATTGTTTAAATTCGCAGGTAACGCAAGTTCGCCGGGTCAGCTAGTATTAGATAATATGCTATTAGATAATATAGCAGTCATAACTGTAATTACTACAATCCTTCTTCAAATTTGGTCAGGTCAAAGAACTCGTGCAAAGGGCGGGCTAACTGCTAATTTATGTGTAATATTAAGGAATCAGGAGTTTAAAAAACTTTTGAATATAAAAAATATGTTTTCTTACAATTAAATATTTGTAAATTACAACATTACACTTATCACTAAGGAGTATGAATTCTAAAAATAATTGCTTATTTTAAAGTAATTGACAGGATGACAACAACTACCTCTGTAGATTCAAACTCATAACTATATTCAGGCAACGATTTACTTGACTACACTCAACTCACAAATTTACACTCTTCATATTTTCACTCGAATTTTAACGTATTTTCACCTTTCACTTTACGCTATAAGGGCTGGAAAAGCTATACATCCCTCGAAAATATTATCGGAATATTTACTATCCTAAATCATTAGAATTTGATTCCCCAGCCTCTAGTTGTGTTTTACTATTCAATAAATATGTAATAAATTTTCTAGCTGCAGTTCGTCTCCAGCTATGACCTCGGTCACGTTAAAAGTAGGCCTACAGACAGAACTGCCTTTTGTCATTCTTCGTTTTTATGTGTCAGTGTGTCATGTATTGTAATTTATATTTCATTTCATGACGAGCCCTTAACGGATAGAACGTCCCTGCATTACCACTTGATAATGCCGACAAGGCGAAAAATTTAGTGAACAACACCTATATATGAACTGTGATTGACCTAAGTTTTTACTAATAACTAAATGTTTAACCATAATTATTCAAGTATTTTTTTGCTATTTCAATTTTTTGTTATCAATTGACTATTTAAACTATAAATTCATTCAAAATGTTTTACAATATTAGCTCAAGGAATAGTCAGAGAAAACCACAGTTAAAACAACTGTTATGTGAGTATAGTTAATTTTTGTTAAATTAACGCTAATGTAAATAGGTTAAGATTATCAATATAAGAAAGTCAAGTTCCGTTGTAGTTTAAAGTGATCAGTTAAAATTTGTATTATATCGAATGAGTATAATAATTAGTACAGGTATAATCTCTCTTATAAGTTGGTGTAAACAAATTCAGATCCGTCTTTATTTAATCACTTAAAATAAAGACGTTCCACAATATAATCAGGGCTCCGAGTTGATTATTCAAACAGTGCGGTTGTTTCGTTTAGTAAATATAAATATGTAAATTTCCCGGTAATAATGTTCTTGAGGTGTTAAAACTATGCAAATGAAGGCAAAGTTTGTCCGAGATTGAATTCGCCGAAGCTGCTAATTGCAGAGCTGTCTTGGAGGAACTCCCGGCAAAAACTCCCGCCAAAAATCCCGCCACGCAACCAAGTTAAGGTTGGTCCCGGTAATTTGGCAGTTTAATTTATTATAACACAATAAAAGACCGTAAATAACAATAAAAATGACTCCAATAACCCTTCGAATTCTGTTGCAGTTTCCGCAAGTTCAATATTAAAACTTCACGAGTTTATCTTTGAGATTAGCAAATACTTAAGTAAAATACAAATGATTTTAAACATTTTTAGAGACCGATTAACCCAATCAAATGCCTTATAAAAAAGGCTTTTCTTTCTTTCTCTGACAAAAAAATATTGAAATATTATTTTTCCTTTTTTAGACTTTTCTCTTAAAGCTTTTTATTTAATGATTGAAGTATTAAACTAATATAATTAATTCGTTGTAAGTATTTTTTTAAATAATTAACTTTTGTTGAAATTAGCGTTGTCATGACCACTAACTCTTCTGACAGTTTGAATATAACACCGTAACCATGCTTTTTTTAAAGCATTGATGAACCTATGGCTTTTACATAAAGGTATTCTCGTATCATCTTAGGATAGTCGAGTTCTGTAATAAGTTGCTGTTGAAAGGCTATTTAGCCCCGCAAAAACGCCTGAAATAAGTGATTGCAACTGCGCTTGTTATCGAAATAAATGAGCCACATATCAATCACTATGAATCATGAAACCTTAATACAAATAATCTTAATAATAGTGTCGTAGCTGTTTTTAAGAATTTTTTGATTATTTAATTTCCCAACATAACACATCAGTTTATTATATTACTCTTATTGTGAAGAAACCTTTATCTCATTCTAAATTCATTTGATGATGCCGGTGGCTTTTAAAATTATTTCTTCCATATTTTTATCATGGAACTAGTCAGAGATTTAGGAAATTAGGGTGAACAGAGTACTTTTCTTAATTAACCTCTAAAAATAACCTAATAAAAAGTTAAATTTAATATCTAGTCAAAAAACACATAAAAACATTGACAACTGAAATATTCAATACAATAATCCCAAAATGTATTAACCAATCCAATGGACGCTGCCCTAAATAATTAATCATTATACAAGGATCAGAGAAACCAGCCAATCAATTAGGCCAATTAGATTACAATCTACATTGTCATTGTTTGAAAAATGCTTTGAATCGTTTACAATCTATTGTTGAGGATTACAATGCATCGGTCTGTTTTAGAGTTCGGAATTCCTGTGTGCAAAAGTTTGGAACAGGAATGGTTTTCATTCCTTCCTAGAAGATTTTTCTTAGGAAAATAAGGTTCAAACCCCTCGGTTTATAAACATTTCACAGCTGGGTCCCCTGGGTTCTGTATATCCCTCCCTAACCTAATCTAATCTATTTTAGGGTTATGTAATCTCGCTTCATATGAGTCGAGTTTATAGGTCATGAGTATGAGCTTCCCTCATAATTAATATACTAAAATTACATCAATTTATAATTCCAATCACGAAAAAGTCATATAAAATAATAAAATTTATGTAAACTTAATAGATCTTTTTCAGCTGTGAGTGGATCTATAAATTTTACATTTATTATACATATGCCTAAGACAAAAATTATAAACTTATATGTACAGCTTGGCGAGTTATATTTCTCGGAAAATATCGATAGTATAAATTTAATTCTTAAAATCAATTTTTAATAATAAACTTGAATGTCCTAAGACATTTATGAATAATATTTTGAAACTTAGAAGCTGATTTTGGGTTAGACATTCACTTTGACAGTTTCATGTCTTCAATATTTTCAAAGCCTCTTGCTAATACATCGGTATTAGATCCAATTTGTTTCGTCAGTCATCTTGGGACTTGACTATGTAACTGTAAAATATAACACAACTATTTAACTACCGGCACAGTTGCTCAGGGGTACCGCTCTAGCCCAGTAACTGCCGGATCGAAACTAGCATCCGGCGACTCCTGACAACTCTGAATTTGTACCTTGCTTTGCTGGCGCCGCTACGGTTATATCTCACTACCAAAACCGCCACACAGTCCCTATGCCTATGCTGATGGCTAGTTTAAGTTTAAAACCGTTTTTGTTAGTGAACTAATGGTTTTAATTTATGACAATACCACGGAAGGATTAGGTAGGCTATGGGAAGTGAGCATATTACGCTGAAACCAAGACTTTGCCTGTTCAAAAGCCACCTCCTGTTTACCAACCAACTCAGCCAGACTTCGCCCTCTACTCAAGAGGGTAGTGTCATCGGCGAACATTAGGATATTGCCATCCACCTTTAGGTCATTAATGTGGACCAGAAACAATAGAGGCCCCAGAACAGAGCCCTGAGGAACCCCAAATCGGACAGTTTTTGTTGCTGAGGTTGAGCCACCAATCGCTACAAATTTTCCTCTAACTCAAATAAAATTCCAGCATGTGGAGCGTAGTTCCACAGCCCATAACGCTGCAGCTCGTCAAGAACAATCTCATGGGAGACGCAATCAAACGCATTGATAATCGCTGCACAATAGGCCATTGGCCTATGGTGATGGGCAGTTAAGGTTTGTTAGAGAACTAATGGCTTTAGTTTATGACAATACCACGGAGGGATTAGCCTACACATTCAAATTTTACATTTAAATAATGCAATTCTTGGAGTTTTAGATGAAGTTGGGAGATCATGAATGAATGTATGAGCACGAGACCTAGATTAAATTGGTCACAGAAACTAATCTCGATAAATATACTTTAATGTTATCTCTAACCGCAATAACTTAAGTTACGAATGATCCATAATCTCAGTTTAGTTAATTTTAGAAAATTAAATATACTTAATGATCTATTTGTTTTATGTTTAGAATTATTGTACAATAGCAGTAACCCCGTCTTTAATACGGGTTGAAGGCCTACAACTCAATTTTATGATGCAAGATACTACTTTATTATGACGAAATATTAACCTTGAATCGTAAACAATAATGTGAAAAAAGGGAATTTCCGCTTAGTTATATAGGTTAATATTTATTTTAATTTATTACAATAAATTTGAATATTTTTGTCATTGGTAAACTTTGCTACGTTACAAAATTACAGTTTATTAAATATACAATCATGTTTAAAAACGACGAATGGAAGTGATATACTTTTTCTTTACTGTGCATGCTCGCGGCCTCTACAGGTGACACCTAGGGGTACCAACGTAACAGTGGTAACTTCTTAAATAAATATTCAGGGGTTCCAAAAGATTTGACTATTATGTTCTATCAGTGCTCAAAAGCTCCATATTTCTGTAAAAATTACGGGAAAAATTATTTAAAAAATCTTAATTAAAATCTGAAATTCGTGCATTGGGCTTAAAGGTGTTTAAAGGTGAACATTTCTTGCTATTTAGGTAAATGGTTTTTGTCTTATGACGATGTTTTTTATTCATATAAAAAATACAAGAACTAAAGAACTAACAAAATTTAAATAAAAAAAAGTAAAGTTTCGTGTAACCTTCTAGCCAAGGTCTAATGTTCGAGTTTTCAGTTCGCACTACTGCCTCTAACGTGACCTAACGACTACTTATGTAGCCAGGACCAACGGCTTAGGCTTAACGTGCCTTCCGAAGCACGGTGGCAGTCTGAGAAATTAAATTTTTTTGTGTCATGACCGGGAATTGAACACGGGTTGTTTGGCGGTAGGCCAGAACTCTACCCACTCATACTTATACTTTTATACTTTTTTTTATACTTTTCACTGAAATGGCGACCTACCCAGGTTGGTATTTTAAGCCAAGTATGAATGAGAAATGAATGTGGGATGGTTGTGGCGTGATCTTGTAGTCTTGTTACTGACTAAGGCTGACATGTTCCTTAGACAGGACTGTTAATTAATAGCCCAACAGCCGATGGCAACTAATGGACCTACAGTTTACGTGGAATCCGAACCACGGCCTCTGAATTACGAATTGGTCTAATTATGAGGATGGTCTTTGTGGATTAACGTAGTATTCAATAGTGCGGACGTTAATCCACACAAGAGAACACCACATCCACCGACCATCTCTCATAACTATCCACAATTCGTGACCTCCAAGTAGCTGGATTACAGGACGTCGCCACCGTCCCAGTCTATGACTGCCACATTAAAATAAATTTATCCGAAATAGCAAAAATTGTACTCTTAAAGTCTAATGCGCGAACTGAAGATTTTAATTTTTAAAATTTTTTGCCCATAATCACCACAAGAATACGCAGCTTTTGAGCACTATTAGAACTAGTTTCTAAAAAATGTTGTATTTTAGGCTCACCCCACCAGCAGGTACACCAACGTACTATTAAGAGTGACTTATTGTATGTATATAAGAACCCAGGGTTACCAACTCCTATGACCGCAGTAGTAACGTTACATATTAATGTAGTGTGAGAATTCACATGGATAGATATATATGATAGAAACGACAGGCTCACTAATATGTATAATATTATATTTTAAGAGGCAGTAATTCATATAATATATTGTTGTTATTTAAATATGTTCTGTAACTGACTGTAGGTTGGTATATTTGCGCAGAGATTGATTCTCATAGGATAGATATACTACTCGTATATACATATAATAAGTTATTCTTAATAGTTAGTTGGTATAACTGCACAGTTCTCTTTCTCCGAGTCAAATTTCTCTTTTTTCTAAAAAAATCGATTATAAAAATACCTTTCGATTGGTTTTTCTGGCGGCGGAAGTTTTCTGGCTTATCACTCACAAATTCGGAGTTATCACTCCCCCACTTTACTAGTATTACCCTTAAGAATGACATTGAACGTCCTTAGACAACGTACTATGTTTACCTTAGACAATAAATTTGAAATATTTGTTTAGTAATTAAATTAATTAATATTCAAATTATATTAAAATTTATTGTTGTGCCGGAATATCAAAAGCTATTTGTTTACATTTAACAATTAGACTGTCATGTTAACAGATATGCGGGTCATATTATCTGGGACTCTTTGCACTAAAATCTTTAACAAAAAAGCCAAATTAACCTCTTTACCAAATGTCATAAAAACCAATCAGTGTGATCTCAGGGTTAGTATACAGATAGAGATATATAAGCATGAAAACTGTTTAAAATTCAAGGAGCCTCAAACATATTCCAAAATATTTTTCGGGGAGAAAATAAAGCATATCATGTAAATATATATTTTAAAAATATATAAATTGGGCAAGATAAAATTATTAAAATAAATGACTTGCTAAGAAGAATATTTAAAACTGAGATTATAATAATAAGGATAAAATACGCCATGAGGTTAAATTTATAGGAGAGGCAAGGATCCAAAGCTGCGTAGAAACATTACTGCTGCCAAGCCTGTATTAATGGCTGCTTGCAGAAATAAAATAGCTAAAGCTCTACATCCAAATTCAGACTTAGATTTTGTATTTAATGCAGTGCATTTGTCAGAAATCGTAATTGAAAACTTTAAAATAAGAATGCTTCAAAACTGTATATACACAGCTTGTTGCTTACTTATCTGTAAACTAGCTTAGAGCTGAGAACCAAGTCGGTTACTTTCTCGTTTCCGAGTTGTTTTGCGAGAGCGGAAGGATTTAAGACTATGTTCAGAAAGGGAAAGGGATTTAGGATCAGAGACTTTACCACTGCATTGCGCTTTTGTAGCTATAAAATGACCCTCGTAACCAAAATTGATTCCCGTATAGTAAAGAGTTTTGAAAAAAAGCTATTCTTAGTGAAACGTATACTTATACCAGCTCCACTTGTTACTGGAATATTTTATTTTCTCTAACTCGTTAACCCTCCAAGTGCTGTGGCTATTTTATTTTACGAATCTTTTCATAAAATACCAAGTATACACAAAAAACACAAAACGTGCCCCCCTCCCCTTATAACACTAACCATAAAAGCAAAATAGGTGTCCTCTGCAATCCCAAATAAGCCTACAAATGCCGTCAACTTCCACCCGAGCTGGTCACCGTTTATTTAAGGTGAGCCCTCCACTCCACTATACCACACATTTGCAAGTCAAATTGGGGTTGCTCATGGTCGGGATTCGAACCCTCGTCCCTTCGAATGGCTTCAACTGTTGTACTCGTCAGCACAACGGTCTAACCACTACACTACGAAGGACCGTCTGAGAAAGCACTTATTTGGCTATAAAAGCATACTCTAGCGACAAAACAAAACTTCGCTTGTTACTTGAATATTTTATTCTAACTCGTTAATATTGTCTTTCAGTAAGAAATTCTATTGAAACATGAATTTGAAGGAGCGTGCGTAAGTTTTTTCTTTGGTACATACAGAATGTTTGGAAGCTCTCCACAAACTTTTTGAAGTATTGTTTTTCGGTTAAATAAAATCTAGATATAACATTTACATCCTCCAAAACCCCTCAAGTAGCAATAGAGTGAACTACTTGACATACTTCTAGTTTCCGCTCATAGATGGCATCACTGGAGGCAACAGAACGTAAATCACTAAATCGTCGTCATATGTTACCTGATGGGTTGCCTTACTCGTCAAACAGAATTGTACGGATTTTACAAGAATAACGTTTTCAGACAATTTAAATACAACTTCAACTATCTCGTTTTTCTAGATCAAATTAAAAATAAAGTAATACTATTTTTGCAGTATGATACTGTTTGGCCAGGTAAATAAATGTACGCAACCAAATATTCTACAAAAATGAAACAATCGCCTACTTCGGAGCTTCATCAAAAGTCATGCTCTTTAAAAAGTGTTCTATCAACATTTGCATTCGTTAACGATCGAAAAGAGATCTAATTTTCCGAGGATTGGCTAAAAATGACATGGATATGTCTTAGCTCTGGGGGGGGGTGTTAGTGATTTTTAAGATGGAAAACATGTAACAGGTTTCCATAGAAACTACTAGAACTATTATATTGAACTTTAAATATAAAAGAATAAGAACAGCTGTTTAGATGAACTGAAAGCATTCCCTTTGAGACATATCCATGATCTAACCTATTTCTCACAGGGAAGTAAATACATTTTTTTAATCATAAGATGTATGCAATATTTTACGTCAAATTTCTTTTGAGAAATAATATTTATGAAATAAATGTCAGCTCTGTGATTAACATAATCTTTGGACGACTAACACGTTATACTTGGATTTTATATAAACTCTGTAACTGATTAGTTGATTAAAGTGAAAGGCAAATAATACGTGTTAGGAATTTTACTAAGAGCCCAATCGTCGCCTCAAAGCCAAAAACCTATCCAGCTTTGATGGCGTGAAAATAGGCTGTATTCATGCTAACCTATTTTGAGATGTTACTGTGACGTATGTATTGTCAAGATTGACTGTTCACAATGGACTTGGTACAAGTCCATGTGCTAGATTTCATTTTAAGTTATCTTAAATAATTGGTGACATCCCCGGTCCCCTACTGCTTCTTAACATTCTCCCCAACTTATACTAGGTTACCACATGTTATTCTTAGTAGATGCGGCGTCCCAAACTGCAATTCCTGGAGATGTCGTTTTAGGTCACTCGTTCGGTTGGAGCCTCACACGGAAGAGAGCGAGAGCAGCAAAAATTCAAATACACCACGACACGGCCCACAAGATATTCCGTCTTCCGAGTAGGTTCCTCACTACATAAAATGGTGCCACATCTCAGGAAAAATCTGTCAAAAGCTTGATGAAATGTTCCAAAACACTTTATATGTAACTGTGTTCGTAGACTTGCCTATTTCAAGTTTGACTGGAGTTAATAAAGTGATTTAACGAGAGTTTATGTTGTCGGTTGCAGTGTGTAACCGGACGTACTACGGGGATGTGGGCAAGACGTACCAGCTACACCTGCACAAGCCTCAGGAGGGGAGACTGCCGTTCCTCTGCCACCTCACCTTTACCGCCAACGGCCACAACCACGGCGAGCTGGTCCAGGTACGGTACCGGTAACATGTTTACCAACTTGATAAAAACTTACTGTAGTGTCCTACACTAAATAATGTGCTTAAACTGATGTGCATGCTGGTTAAGCGGTGGAACGTTCATATCTGTTGTTTGTTGTTTAGCGGGATTTGGATGCCGGAATATTATCCTATTCCCTACAGGGAAAATCCTGCGGGAGCTCATCAACAGAGGCCACTGGAAATTGAGCACTCACACTATCGACGTGTCTCCAGTTTGTGCACGATAATAGGAGTGAGATAGGAAGGAACGAGTATGTTTGGATAGGTCAAGTCAGGTTAGGTTAGGTCAGATTAGGCTAGGTCAAAAAACAACATTAAATTAAACATCAAAATTCAAAAAACGCAAGGAGATACGAAGAATATATATATAAATACCAAATATCATCTAAATCTAACCAACGGGGTAGACTGTGGCTCTGTACACATCCAGACACACACCGAGAGACGGATATCACGTCGAAACCCACTTTTTGGACTTAGGATCCCAATGCGTATGTATCCACTCTCAACTCAAATACGAAAATTTTGACGAAAACAATGTTTCTAGTATACTCTATGTACTGCCTATGTATTGCCTTAAGCAAACTGTGATAAGATTTGGTATACGCCTTAACCTATCTTCAAGCTTAGGTTGTATCATCACAAGAAATTTATAAATGAATGGAAATTTACTGAACACCCTGAGAATGTATGACAAAAGGCAAAAAATTACAAGAATGATGTAGACTTTAAAAATATATTCTTCTTAGTTAGAGCAATACACGAATATTTGACCGTGAAAAATACACTTCGTAATTGATGTTCCAAAAAAGTAGGCGGGTTTTCAATGATTTAGCAAAGTCAAAACCATGGGAGGGAAATTTTATAAAAAATGTATTGGCTATATATCGAAAAGATCTTTGTTACTCGGTCTACTAATACTATTTGGAAAGAAAATATGCAAATCAAGAAAATTACCTAACCAATCAAATCAAATAGGTGTCTACCGATACAAGTCCATTATTCTAAATTGTCCTAAATCATCTGTGTAAAGTTTGTCAATGTTGCCAAGCCGAGTACATAACATTTCGATTGTGGTATCCACTAGATGGCCCAATTGGGAGCAGTGTGGCGTGATATTACTCTCCTCTCTAATTACTGCCATTTGGTCACACTTGTCATCTGGGTGGAGAATTATGCGTTTTCCATGGATTGTATTTTATTAACAGGCATTTTTACATTTAACATTCCTTGAATTAAAACAATTCATTTTCAACTATATGTCTTCATCCGGTAAATGTTTCATAGAGGTATATTTTCCAACTCCGTGTGTATTTTTACGGATGCTCAATTTAAAAGGTTACATAATTACGCACTTTTACTTAGCCCTTAATAGGTGTTCAACCTTCTCTGTTTGAAATTCATTGTCAGTGAAGGTGGATTTATATTATTTAGTTTGTTATTGTGGATATTGTCCATTTTGATTAGTAAAACAAAGTTTCGAGACGTTTAAGGGTATGCAATCTGATAGCGTTTTTGGGTGAACTGGAAACTAAAACATGTCAAAATCGGTACGAGTATGTAGTCCGGACTAAGATGGTAATAAGCGGAAAATAAAAATTTAAAGCAATCAAAAATTGTATAAAATATATCAAGCAACAAAAATCACACAAATAATATCAAAGCATATCCAGACATCAAAGAGCTTAAGAAGCACTGTTCTTTGTACTCTAATATTGTGTGTGACTCTCTCAGTTTAGTATCTTTTATAAGTTTTGACTGCTTTAAACCGACTCAGTCCGGATTATTTACAAATCTTGGCATTTTCAAGGTTGCAGTTCATCTGAAGACGGATCAGATTCCAGATCTCGAAACATCGTGAAATTTTTGTTTTAATCGTGACACAACACCAATCTCAATATTCAAACTATCAAAATCAGGCCAAATCATTATTTAGTTCTTTTTTACGAAGTTATATAAATAATTTTAATGCATTATTTAAGCTAAATTATTAACCTTACTTAACGTAAAAAAACTAATCTCAGTAAACATGTGACATAAAAGGGAGAATTAATGAAACGCACCACTCTAAAACTTGAGCACTGTCATTTGTTCTGGAAGTGACACTTTCCCATATCTCGTCGTTCAATTTCATCTCCTCACACATTCCGTTCTGCCTCAACGTTTCAATTTTACAAATTTAAAAAAGGTTTTTACAACATGTCTTTCTAAATTACAATAATCAATCTTCTTCTCAATAATCTTTAAATTACAATAATCAAAAACATGTAGCCATACTTCTGAAAAAACATGGCAAAATGTACCAATTAACGATTTATTGTATACTAGCTGACCCGGCGAACTTCGTAACGCCTAATAAAATACATGTTAACTTTAAGATTGGCCATTTTGTGAAGTCAAATAGCATTGCGGCTTCGTTGTGAAAGCTTTAAATATTCAACAGCTGATTATTATAATAAACCTAATATGTATAAACATTGTAATTATTTTATTTGGCAAATATATAAACACGTTACTTTTAATCATACAGAAAATAAAAAATAAATAAATACAGTACATGATTCCCAAGCACGTATTTACTTCATAGTTTTGCATTAATGAATGATTCATATGGCATTGGTTAGTAAAGCATATTGCTAACGGAGAGTAAACCAACAGCTGTTTTAAGAAATCAAATGTTTTGATTTTAGAAAATTTTTAAACAAACTTACTCCCCATAAGGTTAACATTACAAATTTAAAACGCTATAAAATGGAAACGAATTGAATTTATGGAAACTGAATATGCCTAAAGCATGACCGGAGCAGAGACGAATCCAAAAAGTCAAAGATCATTAAAATCGGTCCAGCCGTTCTCGAGTTATATTGCGTGTAACTCACACGACTTTGTTTTATATATTTAGATTTTTGAATGTTTATTGATATATTTTATAGTTAAATTTAACCATGTGAAAAAATTCGTTTGAGATGTGTTTTTATTCATCATGTTCCGCTGCTGGTTATTTCTTTCTATTACATAGCTTTTCTAGATTACTTATTCTGTGAACTTAAAAAATATGTCTAATAGAAATCTACATTGGATTTTGCAGTTTTACTATAGCTTACTATTTTATTATATTTTCATAGTGGGTCGGCTCAAAGTAAACAAAACCCTTCTTCAAAAGGTATAGAATAATTAAAATAAATTTGATATTTTGTGAATGTTCTCGTTTTTAAGGAAAAACGTAACAAATATACCATGTTTAGCGTTACAGAAAGAAAGACAGGCATAAATTGATATTCAGGCCTATACTTATTTCTGTTTTCCTGGGGTGTGAAACGAAAGAACCAAAAATGTCATAGTTCTAAACAATGTAGATAGATATCTTGATTTTCCAAACTAAACGTAGTAAAACTGATTGTGTTTAGGAGCTACATATTTAGCTATAACATAATATTTTGACATGGACACGGTATTAGCTCTGGGGAGGCGGTGTTGGCAATTTGCTAGACCAACATTTGATACTGTTATACATATGCTTAATGACGTCATATGGATATAACGACAGCTGCTTAGAGGAACTGAAAACATTTCCTTTGACATATCCATGATTTAATCTATTTCCCGCAGGAAAGTAAATACTGTACAATGATTGTTTTATTTAAACTTAAATTATTCATATCAAAACGTACGCTACGTCGGATCTGTTTGTTGGAAGTTCTGTAGTCAAAATCCAGGGTTTGGACCTGTCAAAATGCAAACGTACAAAATACGTAGGAAATGCGAGGTAAAAACTACTTATGGGTTCAATATAATTATAAAAATGTTATAGTATAATATTAATTAATATTAGGTGTATACAACTAAATAACAACCATTTAAAGCATATGAGAGGAGTGCAACTTTCTTTGAAAGCAGGTTAATTTTTGCAAGTAAGATCAGACTCGTCTGTAAATTCCTTGGCGCCGACAGTTTTTACATATTTTCAAACTCGTATACGATATTTTCTCCCCTCTGGTCTGTTTAAAAGCAGTGCTTTAACTGATTGCCCCAATGGCTACCCCCCCCCAATCCACTACGAGTTCAGTTCTCTTTGTACCTTTTACATTTGTTTTCCCCTTGAAGCATGTTTTGACGAAGGTCAAGTTTCCTATTTATATAGTTATATTTGTTTGTTTTAAGTTTTAGAGGATTTACCACGTGCCAATTTATTTCTCTATAAATCTTCATTTGTTTATAAAAAATATTTTCTCCAATTGTTTTCAAACATTTTGTTACCTAAATACACTTTTAGAACGCATTTCATATGTCTTATAATATGTTACAATAATAAAATGTTTACCTAGATGAGAATACAGTTTCACTCTTGAAGATTTGGAAACCCATTTTAAATTTTTAGGGGTTAGCTAGATTGATTAATGGGCTATCAATTAACAGTCCTGTGTAAGGAACACGCCAATCTTAGTAAGTAACAAGACTACAAGATCGCGCCACAGTCATCCTACACTTATTCTTCATTCATACTTGGATTAAAATTCCTATCTGGGTAGGTCGCCATTTCAATTGGTAATCTAATTTATTAGAAGTTCAGGTGTTGACCATCCCTACCACATCAGTCAATAAGTTGTTTCACAATGTTGTTTAGAAAATCATTTTTAGTTGCATGTTACCCAAAAGATTTTTTAATATCATACTCGTATACTCGACAGAAAAATTTGTATCAGAGTATACAATAACGTTACAAAAAACTGTGTAAAACTGCAATCACTTAAGAAAATAAATTATGTAAGTGTAGTTGTGATGTTTCCCTTGATTTTCAGAAATATATTATCTTTTCTAAATACTAATACGTCAATAATTCAGTAAAGAGTATCAAAAGTATCTAGTCGTCCAAAAAATACTAATATCTTGGAAACATCATAACCCTCTTTATTTTGCTTACAAATTAACTGGCTGAGTGGTTGAGAGGTTATCGCGCCTGCCTTCACAACTGAAGGTAGCAAGATAGAATCCCACAAGGGTCGAATAGACCCAGTTGTCATTTCGTCATTGGGCTATTAGTTAATAATGCTTCTTAACAACAGTTTGACGTTAGGTAGTAACAAGACTGGGGTTTGAACCATTCCCTATCAAAACGTAAAACAATTCCTAGGCGTAGAAAGACACATAAAACACTGTTTTTCATTGGGATAAAGTTAGTATTATTTAATATACCACATATAGGGGGAACTGTTATCAATTTGCGTTAGGGCGTGACTTGTAATGGAAGTGACGTCATACGGTATGGTTATAAAACACCTTGTCTATAGTAACTGAAAACATTCTCTTTAGATACATAGTTTTTGTAAATAATTTGGAAGTAGAATCTTATTCAGACCTGAGTCAACTCCTAATATTTAAAAGTTATTACAATATAATAATTAGATTACGAACAATGAAGGTCATAGTTTGAAATAACTTTTGGAACATGGCTGAAGGAATTTTACAACCATTAAAAGAAATAAAAAATACGCATACATTCCTCAGGAAATCAATCATCGGGAAATGTTACATTACAAGGGGCTGCTACATCTGGAATATTTCCATATTTCACAAATCACTCGTTCGGCGCTCATCTTGCTCCAAAGGACCGTCTTCCTCCCCCCACCCATTTCCATCCTCCTCCCTCCTCCCATTTCACCCCTCCCCAACCCTCAACCTTCATTCGAGGTTCAAATAACTGTTCCCTCAAACGTCTTTTATATTTTTTTAACCTTTTTGTGACTTATTAAACAAATTATAATATTTTTATAGCTTTAGAGTTCGTAAGAAATTTTTGGTTTTAAACACATGTTCTCAAATCCCACCGGAGAAGCAGACCTACATACTGAGGAACTGTTCTAATGATTTAGAAAATAATTTTGATGATTCTAGCTTCGCATAATCATTGGTTAAATAAGGAAGCTATATCAATTTATTTATTCTTTATGAAATAACGTGGTAAAAGAGTAAGTAGGTTTAATGCCACAAGGAGCAAAAAATGTACAGTTTTTTAAACAGTTTTGAGCTCATTTTTGAGTAGTGATAGTAAACATTTTGATTTTTAAAATAAATTATAGCCCTACGTAAAACCTTCTGACCTCCCATTTTGGAGCACAACACTGTGAGGGGGGGTGTTGAACTCCTTCAGACTTCCTTTGAGATGGACTGAGTTGGCTATGGATTTAAAACTTAAAAACTTACACTGAAAAAAATGCATATTTAAATGTCTATACCACATTCCATCAAGATTTTTACGCGAATTATCGTGTTTACAGGAACATACACACACTCATACACACATGAGCGCCCACAAACACACACACACACACACATATTTCAAACTGATGGTGCTTTTGGCATCAGGAAACGAAGAATTTGGTCCTGGGTTTAGTTCGAAACAAGGCAACCACGGTAGTTTTCCTATAATAAATTAATAAAAATGTCCAAAAAAGTAAAAAATCACTCATTTAGTTTTTTGCCATATAGAACTGCGTCAAAAGTCCCTTCATGAGATCCCAAACTTGACCAATTAAGTTATCAATCAGTTATAAAAGTACTATTTTGAAGATAAACAAAACTTAAATTATTACATTAAAAATTGTTTTATATCTTATGGAAAACTGTAATGGTATTGGGATGCAAATTTAGTTGGTATTGTGTTAGATAATTAGAAACTCCGCCCCTGAACAAGGTCCTTAGCGAATGAAAAACAAGAAGCGCCATTTACTACGGGTCTGGCATGCATGATGGGTTGGCATTCACGACGCCTATGAGCAGCCAGCTATGGCTTACGAGCTCGTTCTACTGGGTTTTAATTGCACTTGGAAAGTAGGTCATCGTAATAGTCTTAGAAATACGTGAAGTCATTCTTGTAAACACTAGTCATCCCTTATTTCTTGAACATAATTTTCCTTTTCTATCACGAGAGTGAAAGTAAACATTTTATTAATACACCCTTTTATTCAGACCCATGCGGAAGCCTTTATGACTGAAAATAAAGAATGTTTACACTTATCGAATAATAATCGTTCACCAATAGTGAGTTATAGTCCAAATGTAATTAATTTTCATCAGTATCTGTACTGGAACACATCGCCACAGCGATCTGTCTATCATTAGTTATCCAGGTTGTCCATAGTGACTGCTATGCTAGCATTCCACCAAACCTCAATACCTCCAATTGTAATTCTCTTTAATTCATGATAAAATAATATTTCACACTTAATAAATATTTGTTAAACTTTCTCCTAGGTCCTGATGGTTAAATTTTTTCATGAATAAAATTTTTGAGGTGATTGAGAATGATTTCAGAGAGAGTTTTCTCTGACGATATAAAGTTGTATGATGTGCTCACATTTGAGTAGGGTGATGACATTTTGCAACGCTCCTTTGACTATAGCTTGTCTTATGTATAACAAGGCTCTATGCTTCCAAATACATTGTCTTACACAAGATTCTGACCTTTAAATCAACAGTACAAATCTACAACGATGTATGGTTGTCAGGGATCTCAATACTTAACTGATTCACACGACCATTGAATTGAGGTTATCTGTAGTAGAGAAATATCGTCTCTAATTATTCAATGAAGTCTTCGAGGATCTTCTAAGAGTAAGAAGAGACCAACCTCTGGTTATTTGTTTCTGTATTATCTCCTAATAAAATAATGTGGTGCAATAGTATATTTCATAACAAGAGTCAAAAGTTGGTTATTAAATATTCGAGACCATCAAGCACTTCAAATATGGTCGAGAATTTGCAAACCATTTTGTGTTTTGAACGGTACGTTTTGCTGCTCTACAAAGACTATAGAAATTATAAAAAATACAAAATTAGGTCATGCCTTCTGAAACAATAACAAATGTTTGTTTTTGGTAAAATCTAAAAATGTTAGTAAACATTATTTTTGGTAGATATTCTCACTTTTGGTAGTAAACATTCTTATTGCTTAGTAAACAATGCAATGCTGACTTTCGTAGGTGCTAAACATACATCGAAAACAGCTGATTTCATATTAGTGTGGCAAAAAAAATAACTGGGAAATAAGATTCGTTGTGAGAAAATCGTTTAAAACTTGATTTGATTAATACGTTAAATACCTAGAACTAGAACTGACTTTATTCTTATTCTAAAACCTAATATTATATCCTTTTGTTCGTTAAAAAAAGTTTGCATTAACTTCCCTGTGTGAAATAGGTTAGATCAGGGATATGTCTAAAGGGAATGGTTTCAGTTCATCTAAACATCTGTTCTTATTCTTTTATATTAAAAATTCAATAAAATAGCTCTGGTAGTTTCTATGGAAACCTGTCCCATTTTTCCCATCCTACAAATCACCAACACACCCCCAGAGCTAAGACATATCCACGTCAAAAAATTGAAATTACTTTTTGTTAAGTTTCAAAAACGTCTCAACTGACAAGGATATTGTTAAAGGTGGCTAATTTGTGAACTAAGAAGATAATTAACCTAGACTAAATGTTCGACGACATGTTTTCCATGCAAAACAGGCCCAAGTTCTATGATAAATGATGATACATGCTTTCTCATCTCCAAAAGTTTTACACTTCCTTCTTCAACCATTTCGTCGCTGAAATCTGTCTTCCAACCTCGTATACTTGCATTTTGTTTTTACGAGTTTTGTACAATCTTTACCTTAAAATTAAAATAAAATCTCCAGCATACGTGGATTATCGTAGTCGTGGAAATTTGTTTGATGTAAAATACCTTAAAGACTAATAATTCTTTAATTATGTATGCTCATTTTTATTTTTTGGTAGGTTTTAATTATTTAATTTTTTCTTTAATTAATTAACATGAGAGTTATTTCCGAGCTCTTAAAGACCTATATCCTGTAGAAGTGAGAGGGCAAAAGAAAGAAAATTTTGAGGTTGGTGTTTTAATCGTTACACAATTAAAATAATAGAATCTTAAATTTTTATATTTTTAATTTGAAGATTATAATATGTAAGCTTTTTATATTGACATGGATGTGTTTTAGCTCTGAGGGAGTGTTGGCAATTTGCGCGACCAAAATTTGAAACATTAACGTCAGTTGGTTAGTGACGTCATAGTTTCATTATAAAAACAGTTGTTCAGATGAACTGAAAGCATTCCCTTCAGACATATCCATGATCTAACCTATTTCCCACAGCGAAGTAAATACAAATATTTTTCAATAATGATTAACTATGGTCATTTGTATATTAAAGTGTTGTCCCATCAATAAAATGCAATTTATTTTATTGAACTGGCCTTCTTTTTTTGATTTCAACTGCCCAACACCATGGGTCTAAGGCCTGCGCGGTGAGACAGCGAGGTACCGTAATGACATTAGTCACATAGACTAGCTAGAGGTGAAAGCTCATGATCACGGGAGGCGCCGGCTGCTGGTTTAGATCCAGCAACTTACGGGGCCAACGCGTTGCCCCTTTAGCTACCGTCCTTCGTGAGCCTTTAAGATTTGTACTTTTAGAGAATTACCATATTGTGTTATAGTGGAGACAAATTAACGTGTCTCTGATAAGTGCAAAATACTTATACATACTACATACTAAAATAATAATTAGATTAGATTAGATCATCGAAATGGCAACCATACTACAATGTAGGTATTTAAGCCAAGTAAGATTGAGGATTGAGTGTAGGATGATTGTGGCGCGATCTTGTAGTCTTGTTACTGACTAAGGCTGGCATGTTCCTTAGACAGGACTGTTAATTAATAGCCCAAAAGCCGATGGCAACTAATGGACCTAAGTTTAACGTGGAATCCGAACCACGGCCTAATTAAACTTAATGCAAAACATATACTAAGTATGTTTACAATTATTGAAATGAAGTGTGACAACGTACTGGACTAACGTACCGGCCACTAATACGACAAAAAATATATAAACAACAAAAATAAAAAATAAAATAATAATAATAGAAAATAAATAACAGACGGTATCAGTAGACTGACACATACTTTCTCTCTTAGGTAAATTTAAAAACTACAATCTGTAATATTCTTTCATATTCTTCAAGTTTATCTAAATATCATTTAAAAATTTAATGTTTCAAAATTAATCACCAAATTTCTGAGAATAACAAAAAGAGAAACAAAGTTAAATTAATTGTTAGAATTTTATGGGAGGAAAATCATCCCCCCCCCGGTAATACCATCCTTTTTTGAGTGTGTTTATTTGGGAGATGTGATCTTACGTTGCATGGAAAACGGTTAAGAAATAATGGAGAAATTGATTTTTTAATAACATTGGGCTCTCTCGGACAACGTACTGCGTTTATCATAAATAGTAAATTTCGCTTATCTCTGGAACCAATAGTTGTAGTCAAACAATTGAAATTACTTATTTGTTTATTTTTTTAAGCTGATTTCAAAGGCGGTAGTCAAATTATACTTTACCTTTATTTTTGATTCAAGGACCACAAAACGGATATATCCATTCTCAACTCAAATTTAAAAATTTTGACGAAAACAATACTTTCTCCATATGCACTAAGGGAGAATGTAAAAATTTATTATAAATAAAAATATTTGTTATAAAACTACCAACTAAATGGTTGAACAGTGCCAAGGAGAGAGGTATATCAGTCAGGGGCGGGGCGGCAGCTCCTAGGTCTCGTAACTCCACCGTTGCTCAATATACAACTTCAAAACTCTAAAACGTTTGGCTTTGTTTCCTTGGTTGCAATCCTTTTAGCTGCTTTACTGAGTAGTAAAACACTGCTTTCTTTCTACACTCTAACATATTGTTATCTTGTAGAACTACTTTCAGGATTTGCGTAGCATTACTTGGAGTTACTTGACTGATACGAATGTAATATAATATTTGGAGTTTAAGTACGTAAATTTCATTAGCGATGAAACCCAGCAAAAGTCTAACGAGGTTTAAAATATTTACTATCAGGAAAGGGCCTATTAGGACACTTAATTTTTAATACTCATAGCAATCAATGTACTCTAACATGTTTTGTTCTAAATACTAATGTAATTAAAAATGTGATTTAAGACCAAATGTTTCATGTTTATATTTAAAAATTTTCACCTTTTATATTTTACTTGTAGAGAAAGATTATAATACAAAAAATATGCAAGTACAGATAAACCAAAAATACAAATATATACAACGTTCAAATATGGAAATATTATAATTTTCAGAATAAAATTTAAATATAATATATGAAAGGGAGTGATTTGTTTCATTTCATTTTACGCATTTTTGAGAAAATCTGTCCAGTAAAAGTCTTTTATATTCTGCCAAAAAATGTGAAGTATATGTTTTATACTCAGAATATTCACTAAAGAGTCTGCAGTACCTTCATTTGCGGACAGATGTTAATGAAACTTGGTATAAATGGTCAAAATGAAAATTGTTTATGCTAGAAATACCTTTCAGTGTTCCTCGCAGCAGTGAACCTGCATAAGATTGACATAGTAAAGATACTATGTCAATCTTATGAAGAATAAGCAAATAACTTACTCTCATATTTATGGACAGATATTTATGAAACTTGTCATGTATTATTATATTATTGATTTGGAAATTCACTGAGTACGCAGGTCCGCTGCGACGGGGGTATTTATATTTATATAAGATGAATCACCAGTTGAAATGGACAGTTATATTGAAGTATTGAGAGTACTCATAGCTGATAGTGTACTTTATGGTCTGTGACGATTATCCGCAATGCAACAGAGAATTACACCCAACCATTGAGATATGTGTTCATAATTTATCCATCGCAGATGAGGTCTGCACAGGATACCGATCAATATTCATGTCCTTCCGTCGCTACTGATGTGATATGTTGTTTTAAACATACAAAACGATTTAACAAAACTCTTTAACTAAACTTGAACGTGTGTATGAAGTTTTTCCATTTCAATTCACCTCAATACCGTGATAAAATTTCTTTCCACAAGTAATTATTTACTTAGCTTATTTACTCTCTCTTTATTAACACGTCGTATGTATTTTTAACTACACGACGTTTCTGAAGATGAAGAAACTCCTCCCGTTTTCAAGTGATTACATAAGAATGTATATTTAAATTAAAGGTTGTGTAGTTATAGATATTCTATTCCAATTTTCGAATTAAAATATACCTATTTAACGTGCATAATACACGAAAACTAAATAAAAAAAGTATATTTAGGGGATATGCCACCATTTCCAACTTTACTACAGTAAATTAGAGCATTTATGCCCAAAAATATAGCACTTTAAAATTCGTTACTTGATTAATTTGCTTTTTCAGTTTTTAAGATTAGTTTTGTTAATGAATTTTTTTACTGAACAAACTAATGAATTTTATTTAAATAATAATTCCGAATGATATTATGAACCTGAATTGTCGTAGGTAAGTGAAAAACGACAGTTTATTTTAGGGTACTATTTATTTTTTAAAGGTAAACATGATGCTAATGTGTTGAATGGACACAAAATCTCGATATTCGTAATTGAAATATGATTCTTATTATTCTAGATTCATTGATAGAAACTATTTTAAAGTCGTTTATCAAATAATGTTTGGCCCAAGTTTCATAACTCAAGATTTTATGGTGTTTTAGAAATGGTGGAAAGACAATGAACCAATCAGTGAGTCATTGGTGTCTAACTTTTAAACGAATAAAAGAACTCTGGCCTGAGCGAAGCCACACACACCGACATATTGTGCTCGGCGGTGGGCTGGTTACACCGCAATGCTAACAAACAAACTTCACACATCCTCTGATTGTTGGCTTTACATACTCTTCGTTAGCTGTATACATACACTTCACGCTATACCTCTCCTACTGACAATATATGTTTATTATCTGTAAAAACTTTGGATTAAAATTTTCCAATGAAAAATATTTTTTATACAAAATACATTTTTGTAGCTTAAAAACTGTTTTCGTCGTCACGTTTTTCAAGGCCTAAAATAAGTTAGGTTGGTACTATCTTCGACCCAATTGGTAATTTCAACCTCATGCTTACCATTGCTGTGTAAGACGGTTCTTTTGGTTTGTTTAGAGGGACGAAAATCTCAAAGATGGTCCATAAAGTCATCCATGGTCTGTCTTAGTAAGTAGGTTTTCTGCCACGAGGAACAATATCATGTTCAATTTTAAGCATATATTACTAGATCTAAACTATATGAAACTGTATAGTAAGTTTTATCACAATACTTTACAATTATAGCGAGGTAAAAATTTTAACCTTTTCCTCACTGTCTTGGACTTAGATTGTGACGTCATCCTGTAATCCAGCTACATGGAGGTCACGAATTGTGGATAGTTGTGAGCGATGGTCGGTGGGTGTAGTGTTCTCTTGGGTGGATTAACGTCCGCACTATTGAATACTACGTTAATCCGCAATGACCATCCTCATAATTAGACCAATTCGTAATTCAGCGGCCGTGGTACGGATTCCACGTTAAACTGTAGGTCTCTTAGTTGTCATCGGCTGTTGGGCTATTAATTAACAGGCCTGTCTGCCTAAGGAACATGTAAGCCTTAGTCAGTAGCAAGACTACAAAATCGCACCACAATCATCTTACACTTAATCCTCATTCATACTTGGCTTAAAATACTTATCTTATCTATAATATTTATCTTTTTTCTCACATATAATTTTTACATCAGCAAAATCAAGAACATTTAAATTTGTTACTACCTTTAAATACCTTTATTTGTCTTTCTTACTGTCTAAAGTGCATCTTCCATAGTAATATTGAACAGAATTGGGGATAATTATTTTATTCTGTTACTTATTAATTTACACGTCTGTGCCAAAGATTTTCGAGATTAGAGTTGTACGTGAGTTACCGTGGACACACATGGCATTGAAAAACTGTGGCTTTTGCATCTGGGGGCCTCAAAACGAAAAAAAATCTTTCCAAAAGGAAATTCGGTAATATAACACATTGTGCAACAAACTTCAATCAAACACGATGATTTAGCAAAGTCATCGGGTAAAAGGATCTATTTCAATCTTATTCGTCAAGTGGCTTTCCAGGTTTAGTCTGTCCTTATACATTGTACATGTTTCATCGTTGATTAATTATTTTGATATTATTCCAAGGTGCGTTATTCAGTAAATGTTTTCTCTTCATTTTGAAACACTTAACCCGTCACACGAGTGGAGAGGAAAGTTGACATCGAGCGTTACCCGTGTTATCTTTCTCTTCATCAATTCTAGTCAACACAATGACATTATTTCAGACATATTCCTGCAGGCCTTAACATTATTTTGATTTTAATAAAATCTACTTACAATACTTTTTTAACTTGAACCAACAGCTAGTCCGTCCTTTGTACGGGTTGTATGACTCGGTGTTGAGAGGCAAGATAATTATAATAAATGTTCGAAAACATAAGTTTCCATTTGATGGCGTTTTAAATTTCTAATGCTAACCTACAAAGAAAATAAATACTATACATAATATATATACTACTACATTAATATATACTTTACATGAACAGTTTTACTTGTCACGTTGATACTTTACAGTTTTACAGGTTTATGTATCTATTTTTACTATCCATATAAATATATAAAACAAAGTCGTGTTAGTTACACCATTCATAAATCAACAACGGCTGGACCTATTTTAATGATCTTAGATTTTTTGGATTCGTCTCTGCTCTGAGTAAGATATATATAGGCCTATTCAGTTTTGTATTTAACCTCAGAGCTAAGCCCCACTGGCGTGTAAAATTTGTATATGTTATGAGGAAACGTCAATAATGTGAATATTTTATTAATATTTTTGTGTGACTTTACTTTCACCAGTCAACAGCTAGCGTCATTTTCAGTGAATGTTTGTGATTGTTAAAAAATTATAGATTACAGGTTGGTTTATTTGTCCCAGTGTAATTAATAGTTGTTTTTTGTTTTATGCGAGTGGAACTAATGAATGTTAGATTACACAAGTATTGTTGTTAACAACTTAGTGATTCAGAAAATTTAATCTTTCCTATAAAAGCTGTTTAGGTTTGGTTTGGGTTGGATTGGGAAATTGTCTATCCACTTTTATTGGTTATGTGGTATTGTTATTAACTATGCCACGATCCAGAATGTCTAATCTTTCACAACGAAGTCATGATGCTATTTGACTTCAGAACATGGCCAATCGTACATACCCTACCTTACATACATACCTTAAGTACATACCTTACACACCTTAAGTACATACCTTACATACCTTAAGTTAATACGTACCGTACATACTGTCGGGCGTTACAAAGTTGGCCGGGTCAGCTAGTAAACATAAAAATAGGGCGTGGGTCTGTTAAAAACATACAAAAACCTTCTCCAAGATGTACTGAATAATAAAATTAAACTCCGTAATTTTTAAGTGCTCTCGTTTTCACAAGGAAAAAACTACACTGACATCGACTTAATAAATGTTATTTTTGTTAAGTTTTTCCATCCTATTACACGGATATTTGAGTGTACTCCTAGTGCATGTCTAACTCCAAAAATCAAGTACTATTCATTAGTTTCTACACTAAAAACTTCGAATCTAAATTGAGTAAACGGATTAAACATCTATGAACGAACATTTCCTGTTATAGAAGACATAAAGGTCTTCTACACAGAGCTAATCCACTTCAAGTCACAACAATTACTTCACTTCTGTAGTGTATTTGAAAACTTAACTGGAATACCATCGGAATGAGTTGAGTTGAAATAACATCCCTCTGTGCAGGGGGTGGTGGGGGGGAGTAGGTCAAGTGCATCGTGCATTAACCCTCCCGCTCTACCCTATCCATAATGCCCCCCTCTACAAACACACACCGCTGCATTTGTATCCAAACCGACGGTTAAGTTTCGGTTTTCCTTTCCCCCAGAGGAATATTATCCGGTTAAATATATGCAGGACAACGGTCCCTACATCCCAGAACAATTCAGTTCGTTTTATTGCAACCAGCGTATAAAAAAAATTGCTAACTTTTTAACTATGATTTTAATCTCGGAGTTTAAAACTTGAAATTACAATAAAGGATATAATTTTAATTTGTTAAGTATTTGAATAGTTTGTTTAAAAAATTAAATTAATTTGTTGAAAGTTGTGTGTCTAATATTGAAGTACACATTTTTAATATTAAAAACTCGTTGGGAAAGCCAAAATGAGTACTTTTCAATTCTGCGTGTTTTTCCGTTGGATTTTTGTCTCCAAGATATTTTTTCATCAGTAATTTGGTATGTTTTCACAAACCGGTATCATCAAATACATTTCAAACTTCATTACGTATTTTAGATGTTAGACTGTAAAATCTGTTTACCTATAATTTGGCTACATTGCACCTGTTGACATGGGAAGGGTTTTGGCGATTGTAAGATGGAAAACATGTAACAGGTTTCCATAGAAACTACCAGAAATATTGTATTGGATTTTGACATGAATATGTCTTAGCTCTGGGGGGGTGTTGGTGATTTTTAAGATGGAAAACATGTAACAGGTTTCCATAGAAACTACTTGAACTATTGTATTGAATATTAAATATAAAAGAATTATAACAGCTGTTTAGATAAACTTAAAATATTCCCTTTAGACATATCCATAATCTAACCTATTTCCCACAGGGAAGTAAATACAAACATTTTTTTCAAAGGACAGTTTTGGATCTTATAAATTCAAGATTTTTTTCAATCTTATTTTTACGTTGTAAACCCTAGAAAACCCGAAATGAGTATAATCTCAATTTCCGTCTGTCTTTCTCTCCGTCACGCTAAACAAAGCCTTCTCCGTTAACAATAACGTCCACTAGGATACAACTTAATTAACAATTAAGTTAATTAAGGGCTATTAATTAGCAGTCCTGTCTAAGGAACATGTAAGCCTTAGTCAGTAACAGGACTACAAGATCGCGCCACGATCATCTTACACTCAGCCCTCATTCATACTTGGCTTAAAATACCTACCTTGTGGTATGGTCGGCATTTCAATAATCTAATCTAATCATATTTTCATTAAAGTATACTTTTTTAAGAAGTTTTTTGTTTACGGACCACAACGTTTATAAATAAAGTAATTAGCTTTAAAAATTTTGATTTTAAGAGACATTGGCAACATTTTACTTTCTTGCACTTAAACGATAGTACATGAAGAAAGTATTGTTTTCGTCAAAATTTTCGTATTAGAGTTGAGATTGGATATATACGTATTGGGGTTCTGAGTCCAAAAAGTGGGTTTCGACGTGATATCTGTCTGTCTGTGTGTACTGAATGTGTACAGAGCCACAGCCTACCCCGTTGGTCCGATTTATTTGAAATTTGGTATGTAAGTATAATATAATCACCGTATCTCTTAGCATGTTTTCATTTTTTTAATTTATTATTTTTAAAAGTAGTTGACCCCTAAATCCCATACAAACGTGAAAAATCCTAATTTCTCAAAAATGGCTCTATTGATTTTTATTAAGGTGTAGTAGTATATAGTGCATACAAAACTAAATACTGTACAACCACTCGCATATCTGTACATGTCACCCGAAAAGAAAATGTTTAGTTGTTTTCGGTGAAAATTATAGAGGTTAAGTATAAATTGATGGCAACCATTGAATATAGCTTAAAAAACTAAGCAAACTAGTATTTTGAGTTATTTATTAACGATTAACGGTTCCAGAGAAAAACTTAGGTTTACTGTCCATGGTAAATGCAGTACGTTGTTTGTGAGCACCTAATGTTATTCTATTATAGAACTAAAAAAATCAATTTCTTCCTAATTTCCCATCCGTTTTCCATGAAACTTGGCGAGCAGCGTAAAATCACATCACCCAACAAAACCAACTCAAAAAACTTGGTATTACCTTGTTGTTATTTTCAGAAATTTTATCGATATTTTTGAAACAATAAACTATTAAATTATATTACTCGTATTTAGATAAACCTTCATATTTGTAATAGTAAAATTATTTACCTTTGAAACACTAAGTTATACAATCCCTACAAAGGACTGGCTAACTGATAGTATTCCTCTAAAACAACTAAACTTTTTCTGCTTCTAATATAAAAAGATTCACTAGACGTTTGAAACTTTTCGCAATTACTTAAATTTTACATCCGCCCTTTCCCCTGCAGAATATTCTCGTAATTATTGAGGCCCCAGAATATTTAGAAGGTCCGCTCTCAGGAGAATCCTAACTTAGTAAGTGGGAGTTGCTACGAATACATCATCGTCTATCACCCTACTTTGACAGTTTTCCATAGAGTAATAAGGCTAAATTTACTAATACATAGTGTCCCAAAATCCGTGAATGACTGTACATAACCTAAATTTCGTACAATTTAAAATAAATCTAAAATGGTTAGTAAACTTCATTTTGGTTTCAGATTTTCTTTTAACTAATATTTACATTTTCCAAATAAAATAATGTATTAAATTTTTGTATTGGTTTAAAATTTGAAATTAAACTTTTAAATAAATTTCGAAGCCTTCAGAATCGATGATCATTTCCAAAGTCCAATTAATTGCAAAAATATGTAAAAAAATTATACTTCAAATGGTGAAATCGATGAGTTTTAAATTTCATTTTACAAAGTTACTACAAATTTCAAACTGGTAGGTAGTAAACAAATTATGTTTTGTAGTACAACTTAAGACAGTAATATGAACAAAGACAATAAGAATTGATGATGTGAAACTTAATAATTACTCTGAATGTGAAATCACACCTAATTCATTCAGTTCCTTTAAACAGCTGCCCTTATACGTCACCGTTTCAAATTCTGGTCTGACGGATTGCCAATACCCCCAGAGCTAAGATATAGCCATGCCGAAAATTAAAATAAAAAAATAATTTAAAGTTAAAAGTCAGTTTGTTAGTTACTGAATTGGCAACCTATCCAGGTAGATATTTTAAGCTCTGTATGAATGAGAAATGAATGTTAGATGATTGTGACGCGCTCTTGTAGTCTTGTTACTGACTAAGGCTGGCATGTTCCTAAGACAGAACTGTTAATTAATAGCGCAACAGTCAATTGCATATCTAACGGACCTACAGTTTAACGTAAAATTTTGCACTAGAATGGAATACTCTGAGGGCTGTAACAATTTTAACTTCTCTCACAGCTGATTTTTCTTTTTAATTTCTTTTGACATGGATGTGTCTTAGCTCTGAGGGGGGTGTTGGCGATTTTTAAGATGGAATATATGTAACAGATTTCCATAGAAACTACCAGAGCTATTGTATTGAATTTTTAATATAAAAGAATAAGAACAGCTGTTTAGATGAACTGAAACCATTGCCTTTAGACATATCTATGATCTAACCTATTTTCCACAGGGAAGTAAATACATTTTGTTGTCATATTTTTCTAGCTGTATTTGGCGATTTTTTACAGTTTAATGTAACGGTTCCAAATATCGGTTTTACTACTTATTTATATATGTCCAGCTGTTAAGATCCATACTTCAACTTCCACAGCAAGTAAATACAAAATCTACAACATAGAACTAGCTATACGGTCCAAATCTCGATTTGTATACTGAATCAGATTCCATGTTAACATACTTCACATACGTCATGTAGCTTTTCACAAAAATTATGTCATACTTATATATTCAAAGACATTATACAAAATCTTACACGTACTTATTGTTTTTACAAAATTATTTTTATGGAAATAAAAGTAATTGTTTATCTCAAATTTTCACCCTTATTTACTTTAAAATCAACTTTAAAACGTATAGGATAAAAAAGTAATTGTTTAATATGGTCAAATTTAAACCCCTTAGCCAATCGAAAACTTAACTTATATCTACTATACTAGATCCCAAATTTGTAGTGACGTGTATCTACATTTTCGGATATTCGTAATCCAGACATATCGGTCAATGGAAACGGGTAGTTTGGGGGGACTTTGTACTCAAAAATTGGGGCTTTTGTGTTTTTAATGTGTAATTTTACAAATTTTAAATTTTATGTTTAACCATTAGAATCAGCTTAAAAAATACACAATTTAGTTCCTTAAAGTTTTTCTCTATCTATAACGGTTACTGAGATATTAAGTAATCTAAACACAGTACGTTGTATTTTGGGGCTCCAATGTTAATCTTATGGAGGATAGAGAAAAATTAATATTTCACTTATCAATTAATATTATGGATTAGACTTGGTATTTACTTTCATTTTGTTGAGATCTTATGCTTCAAATTCTTAAAAATCATAGTATATTTGTTTATCAAGGCAGCAAACCTGCATACTCTTTTCCCAAGGGTATAGGTAAACTCCTTTATTTATGGACAGATGTTGATGAAATTTGGTGTAAATGGTCAAAATAAAACTTTTTTATGGTATAAATGCCTACTTTTAGTGTTCCTCACAGCAGCAAACCTGCACACTATTTCCCGTGTTAATCTTATGGAGAATATGCAAATAATTAACTCTCATATTTATCGAGATAGATTTTGATCACTTGACTTGTTCGTATATTTTTATTATTAAATATTATTATTTAATTCGACTTAAAACGGGATCTATGCGACGAAATATTTTCATTCTGCGTCAAAATTGCATAGAAAAACTTGACGCAATCTTAACGTTATCATCTAATAAAAAGTAATTTGAATAAACAAAACTTAATTATTCATTTACCAATTGTGTGAATCTTAATATCTATATCTTTGGATGAAACTTGATATTTAGCTTCATGTGGTTGAGATCACCGTTTATGCTTAAAAATCATAGTTTATGCAGGCAGCTAACCTGCATACTATTTTCCCATGTTAATCATATAGGAAATGGGCAAACTCCTTTATTTATGGACAGATATATATGAAACTTGATATACATGGTCAAAATATTTTTTTATGCTAGAAATGCCTACTTTCAGTGTTCCTCACATCAGCAATCCTGAATACTCTTTCCCATGTTAATCATATAGAGAATAGACAAACGCCTTTATTCATGGACAGATGTTGATAACATTTGGTATAAATGGTCAAAATAAAACTTTTTTATGGTAGAAATGCCAACTTTTAGTGTTCCTCACAGCAGCAAACCTGCTGGGAATAGGCAAATAATTAATCTAATATTTATCGACAGATATTCATAAAACTTGTCATATAAAATTGCTTTCAAATGAGTACGCAGGTCTGCTGCGACGGGGGTATTTAACTAATCTGACTGTAAACGAACGTAATCATTCAGCACCAGACGAAAATGTTGCGAAAATATAATTTTCGACTGACGTCGAAAACGTTCTCTGATAAAATTATGGAAAGAGGGGAAATATCTTTCAACCCTCTCCCGAGACTCGTGTTCTCAATAAATTGACATGGAGAGGCTTTCAAGCCAGCCAAACGTGCTGGAAAATCTTAATCGTTTATTCATAAAGTTTGCCTGAAGGTGAATTTAATCAAAATTTCCCTCACCTACGACGTTAATTTTTACCATGGGTGAATTATTTCTCGTAATTAATGTACGATTAATTCATCTTAATCACGATACGACTGTGTGGTAGCGTTCTTAATTTAGTTGAGTACTGGTACAAGTATTGCATTTCTAAAATCTCTCGTTATATATAAATAAAATTAGAGTTTTGTCTGTACATTGTTCAGAATTATTCATTTTTTTGTTATTTTTACTTTTCGTGCGTTAGAGAAGCCGAAACCGGTCTTATCTCAATTCTTGTCTGTTTGTCTGTGACGCTCCAGGAGGCATTTTACGCCGTCTTCTCCGAAAAGACGGGAGAACTGATTACAATGAAACTTATTTCATGTATTCTCTACATTCCAGAGAAGGTTTATAAATGCTTGAAATCGCCCGCCGCCTCTTGAAAAGTAAATAATGAGCATTTAAAACCCCAGTTTTACGCTATATTACTCGCATTTTGATTCAGTTTTCAATAAATAACTTACTGATAATAATCAGCTGTCTTTGTAGTTTGAAGATTTAATAGAAATAAAACAATCAGTTGTCAAATCAATATTAGTTAGTTTATATTGGTCATTGATTTTAAACCCATTTCGAAATCATTATTTTTTATTAACGTATAACGTATTATATTTTAACGTATAACTAATTATAACAATTAATTGTATAAATGTTCTAATCTATTTAATTGTAAAGTAATGCTAAATAATAAAGCTGGGTATCGATTTATTTTCTTTGTATTGATTTGTTTAGGATTTCAGGTTTACATTTTGGTATGATTATCTTTCTTCATTAAACTGAATCCTACAACCCGTACAAAGGACGGGCTTACTGCTAGTTAGTTAATAAATCGTTGTTTTATGATGAAACTAGACATCCTTAATAAGTTCATTACTAAACTTTTATCTAAAATACCTTTATAAATAATTTTTAAATTTTTAAAACGTTTGACTATGTATTATTTCATATTAATTATTCAAATTATAATACAAACCCATCTAAAATATACTCAAATAGAATTTCTGACGGAAAAAATGTTAGCTAATTAAGATAGCAAGTTAATGAAGGTTTAATAGGGATCAACCGAATACAAAATTTTATTTGTGAATGTTATGATATGTGTTAATTAGAATTGGGCCACGCCGCATAGTTATTTGTTTTCGATTATGTTACCTGGCTATGTACCTAATGTCGTTTACCACGCAATTGATCATATTGTATTAAGGCAATAAATTACTTTTTTGGGTTAAAAAATTTGAAAATACCAAAAATGTCATAATGCCAAGAAATGTTCAGACATAATTCTAATTTTATTTAAATAGACTATCGTTTCTATTCCATTAATAGGAGAGGGAAGGGTAAACAACTTTTTTAATCTTCTGGTTTTAATGTAGTTATGAAGGAGAAATCTTCCTTTTTCAGGAACTGTTCTTAGAATATGTATGATGATCCTACATATATTTATTTAAATAAATTAATAATGAATATCTCGAGTTAGTGCTGTAGGTTAACAATACATAAAGAAATACAGATATAAAATTTCAACTCCATACCTTTCATAGTTTCTGAGAAAAACATTCCTAAATTTCACAAATTTAATATTGCGGAGATAGGGACTCCCCACTCCCCAAAAAAATAATTATTTATTAGGGTATTTTAATCCCAACAGAGTAATGTATTTTTTACAAACTTTTTTAACTTTCTTCGATTTTGAAGGGGGTTTAGACTCCAAATAAGAGCCATCAGATTAATTGCCAATTTGAGTAAAAGAGAGTCGTTTAGACAATCTTTCAGGGAGCTAGGAATCTTGACCCTGCTCTCTTTTTATATATTGGAAACCGTGACTTATTGCCGGTTCCAATACTTGCCAGTACAAGACGATGCTTTCCACGGCTATGGGACACGAGCACGGGACGATTTTCACACTGTTCAACACCACACATCTGCGTTTACGAAACTCCCTTCTCAGCCCCTCAATTGCCTTCCTGAGAGACTCAAAATTCTGGAGAGTTCCCGTTTGTTCAAAACGAGACTGAAGCGTGAGTTGACAAGCCATGTGTTCTACGCGGTGGACGAGTTCACATCACACTGTTGGAGCTGAGTTTTGAGTTTATTAAGATTATCTAATTACTTTATTTTTTGTCTTAGATTGTTTTGTATTATTTTATTGCATTTGTTTTTAGTCTTGATTGCATTGTTAAAATTTATACTTGACGTTTGCTATACGATGTTTTAACGTTGTCAACTGCAATGAATATATTATTATTTTGAAACTTATGTTCAAACTATGAAACTCTGTCCTGAATTACAACTAACTGGGACACAATGTTGCTGTCCCGGGAACAGTTATCGTTAGGGTTCCATCACAGTTAACAAGGCCGAGGGAGGGTAGCTGAATGCCATGCCAGAGATTCCCGCCGACAAACTAGCTCCACAATCCTGTTTATTTTCGTCCAATACACTTAGTTTAGAGCAACTTAACCAAATCTGCTAATGAAAGGGTCGTCGTTCATACTTTATTCCACATTAAACTGCAATATACTCTTAACCCGCGGATGGTCCAAGGGTGCGTGCAGCGCTTTGTACTGATTTTATTTGGATTTCATTTTTGGTTTACATTTTGATATGAATGAAGTAAAAACTCACGTATTACAACACTACTTAATATATTTACACTTTTGTTGTAATTATGTACAAACGGTAAATAAAAACAAAAGTTGTTAAATTGGCGATCGAATTCGTACAGTCACACCGGACATCAGGCCCAAACGGAGACAGTAAAATTATGAATAATCCAACAAGATAGATTCAACAATCCAAAGACATTGAAGAATCCGAAGATAGCGCACAAAGCAACTTCCAGAAACGTGTTGTAAACCTTGCAAATGTCCAGTTTGACGAAGCAGAAGTAAAATAATTGTGGAATATGGCCTAAAACATAGTTTACAATCTCCGTTTGGGCCTGATGTCCGGTGTGACTGGACGAAATCGATCAACAATTAAACAACCTTTGTATATATTTACCGTTTGTATATAATTGTATATAATTGTATGTATACAACAAAAGTGTAAATATATTAAGTAGTGTTGTAAGACGTGAGTTTTTACTCCATCCTATAGTAAAACCAACACGTATAATGCTAATCAATAAGTTATTTTTGTATAATAGTCTTTCTTCTTTAAACCGAATCCTACAACCCGTATAAAGGACGGACTTACTGCTAGTATAACAATAAAATAATCTTTTCCTTGACATTTAGTAAAAGTGTAAAGGAGATTAAAGGAATTATTCTGACTCATACAAAAAAAGGTTTTACTCACTGGAAATTTCAGCGTTTGAATATTTACTGAAAAAGCCTGACTTTTTTATGACATAAAGAGTTCTTTAGTAATTAACCCTTTCAACCGTTCACTTCAACACAGTACCACTCAGTTTTATAAGTTGATATCAACCCGAAACATCAAACTATTTCTCAAAATGAGCAGAACTGTAAAATACATCACGCCTATAGTGTCTAAAAAGAAAACACCCCGGAGGTGAAGTAAAACATGGAATTTCTAACCCAACAGACAAGGACAGTGAGTTAAAATTAGGGTGAGACAAAAAGTAGCGGGGAGGGAAAACTGAAAGGCGGTTCTGCATCACTGTACATTTAACATTGATCCCGGCCCTTGATTCAGCACTACACCATTAACACGGCCCTGCCTGCACTTACTGCCTGCCGTTTGTGCCGCGTCAAACAAAAGAAACCTTCCTGCCGAATCGACTCTTTCAATGTAGACTGCGTTAACTCACGTTTGTTTAAACTGAAAATTAATTATTTTAAAGACTTTAACGTCCTTTGATACGTATGACCTATGATTAGATTAGATAATTGAAATGGCAACCATACTACAATGTAGGTATTTTAAACCAAGTATGAATGAGGATTGAGTGTAAGATGATTGTGACGCGATTTTGCAGTATTGTTACTGACTAAGGCTGACATGTTCCTTAGATAAACTGTTAATTAATAGCCTAACAGCCGATGGCAACTAAGGGACCTACAGTTTAACGTGGAGTCCGAACCACGGCCTCTTAATTACGAATTTGTCTAATTATGAGGATGGTCTATGTGGATTAACGTAGTATTCAATGGTGCGGACGTTAATCCACATAAGAGACACTACACCCACCGACCATCTCTCACAACTATCCACAAATCGTGACCTCCAAGTAGCTAGATTACAGGACGTCGCTACCGTCCCAAACTGTTTTTAAAAGAGGGAGTGATAAAACCAAGTTGACAAGTTTACATCACGTTACAACGACATTCATTCCCGAAATTGAATGCATACGTTTAAAAACCAAAATATGGTCTCACAGACCATGGTCACTAATCATGGAACTAAAGCTCACTACTCCAGGGTTAAGTAGTTTCTCACGTGTGGTTTCAATCGGTTGATCGTTCGCCGGAAAAAAATTACTGACCAGTCGGTTGTTGAATTCAATCGGTTGTCTAATCACTAATAAGAGATACTCCAAAACAGCTGTTCCTCGAAATAAAACTAGAATTTGCGCATGCGCACCGCAATATTACGTGGTGTGTTGTATGTTACAGCTGATCTTCGATGCGTTCAACGTGGGCCGGTTCTCGCCCGTGGCGATGGACGGATGTCCGGACGGCCACATGCAGCTGATGGAGCTGGGCCGGCCGTACACGGGCGGCTCTTGGTGTGGCGCCGCGGCCGGCCACGCCGTATACTACAGCGAGACGGCCACGGTAACGCTCACACTGAGGGTCTACCACGCCGCCGCACCCTTCGAGTTCCTACTGCGCTACAAGATGCTGGGAGCGGACGAGGCGGTCGTCAGGTTCGGCAGCACCAGCGCGCCCATCGACAGGGGAGAGGTCGTCCCTGGTACGTGAAGTGAGAATCTATTAGACGAGGTTTCCAGCTAAGTTTGTTTTTGACATGGGTATATCTAAGATCTTGGGGGGAGGGGTTATGAGCAATTGGACAGGACAGGATGTGAGGTTTCAGTGGGATGAGGGCCCACTGCAGCTGTTACAGGACTATGTCCTCTTCAGCCAAGGATAGGTTTTATGCTTTTTGGTTGCGGGTAGAATGAGGTTTAGGTTGCGGGTACTTCGGTTATGGTTGGTGAATGGATGGTTTCGGTTTGAGTACAAAGACCAGGAGCTAAGCTGAGAGCAGGTTGCTCTCGACCGAACGAATGTCTAGCTTAGTTTGTTGTGCTGGGAGGAACAGTGTTTAGGATGGTTTGTTTATTTATTTATTATCTGCAGGTTTGGGTAGAAGGGAATAGAATCAAAGATCAGAAAAAACAGGGATTTGCATCTTATGCCAAAACGAATATCTGGCTTTGTTTTTGTGCTGGGAGGGTTAGGGTTTAGGATGTATTTATTTATTTATTTATTGTCTGCTGGTTGGGATAGAAGGGATGAAGTCAAATACCAGAAAAAAGCAGGAATTTGTGTCCCATGCCCAAACGAATATCTGGCTTTCTTTTGTAGGATGGATTTAAATGATAGCAGTGTGGGAGGATGAGCAATTTACTAGAAATTTAACAGAAGTGACATCATTGATCAATTGACTGGATAGTATTGTTTATGGTAGTAAAATGTTCTTTATACTTTTAACTGAAATGGAAACCTACCCAGGAAGGTATTTAAGTCAAGTATGAATTAGAAATGAGTGTAGGATAATTGTGGCACGATCTTGTAGTCTTGTTTCTGACTGACCTTAGACAGAACTGTTAATTAATAGCGCAACTGTCAATTGCATATCTGAGGGACCTACAGCTTAATATAAAAGTTTGTACTAGGGTGGAATATTCTGAAAGGGGTATAACAATTTTAACTTCTCTCACAGCTGATTTTCATTTTTAATTTCATTTGAGACGGAAAATATTTAACAGGTTTCCATATCACCAGATCTATTGTATTGAATTTTTAATGTAAAAGAATAAAAACAGCTGTTTAGATGAAGTGAAAACATTACCTTTAGACATACATATCCATGACATAACTTGTTTCTCACAGGGAAGTAAATATAAACATTTTTTGTTTTGACATGGATATGTCTTAGCTCTGAGGGGGTGTTGGAAAATTGCAATATGGAAAACATGTAACAGGTTTCCATGGAAACTACTAGAGCTATTGTATTGAATTTTTAATATAAAAGAATAAGAGCTGTTTAGATGAAGTGAAAACATTCCCTTTAGACATATCAATCATTTAACCTACTTCCCACAGGGAAGTAAATAAAAATATTTTTCTACACAGAACTGTTAATTAATTGCCCACCAACCTATGACATCCAAGGGACCTACAGTTTAACGTGGAATTTGAATCATTTACGTTTAAGTAATTGTTCAATTTTATTTTGATAAACTATAAACGTCTTCTCAGTTATGACTAAAAAGTCATTCACAAACAAGTTTAAACTGTAATAAAACTCTGATGCTTATTAAGAGAACCTGTCATGAACATCAGGCTGGTGGTGGGTGGTAGGAGGCAACTCTTTGATTGCCCGCTGTGTTAACGCCAAAAATCGCTTTTCTGATCAAAGGCTGTAATCTAACTTCAAATCTCATATCCACCTATATCAAAGTTTCCTCCGTTATATATTTATTGTTTATAAAGTGAAGATGTCAGTTAATATAAAATGCAGAGTTGTTAATCTCTTTTCAATGGAAATGGCTAATTAATAGTTAGCAGGAACTTCTTTTGTAAGGTAGTTTAATATAACTCATAACCTTTAATGTGGTTGGACTTCTGTGTGCCTAATCTTAATTAATTTCAAATAATTATTTTTTAAGAATAGTTGATACAATAAGTACTGTTTTAACAAATCATTTCCTGATAACATGTGCTTAATTCATAAAGATGCTTTAGGGCACACCAACGGTGGAGGTAGCCACCGTCATTATTAGTCAACATAATGTTCTATGACCACACAATTATTCACTGTAAATTAAATAGATTTTCTAGCATTTTGACAGAGGTAATTTTTTATGCGGGATACATGTTTGGTTTTCCCTGAGGCCTGAATGAGCTATAACAACCCTTAATCCCTTATTATTATTTTATTATTACCTTTCTCAAATTTCAACCAACACAAAGCCATTTTAATCCAAGTATGAATGAGAAATGAGTGTAAGATGATTGTGGCGCGATCTTGTAGTCTTGTTACTGACATATTCCTTAGATAATACTGTTCATAGGGGTAATTCATATCTCAACAGCTAATAACAGCTAAGGGAACTGCAATGGACCCAGAATTTTTCTCTGAATTACGAACTGATCTAATTACGACGATGGTCTTTGCAAATGAACAAAGTATTCAATAGTGCACATGTTAATCCACACAATAAAATAATACATCCACCAACCATCGCTCATAAGTATCCACAATTCAAAGTAGTTTATGTCATAGTTTGGTTATAAGAATAGCTGTTAAGATAAACTGAAAACATTCCTTTTAGACATATCCATGATCCAACCTAATTCCCACAGGGAAGTAAATACAAACATTTTTAAGCTCTGGGGTGGGTGTGTTAGCAGATTTATGTAACGCAAAATTGCAGCAGAAGTGTTTAGATCCTGTTTCCATAGTAACTACCAAAGCTATTGTATAGATTTTTTTTGGTTATAAGATCAGCTGTTTAGATGAATTTAAAACACTCCCTTTAGATTAGACATATCTTTGATCTAACTTATTTCCCATAGGGATGTAAATACAAACATTTTTGCATGTATATTTCCGTTGGAGGTTCCGTTGACTCCTATTTGATACTCCTATTTCTCTTTCCTGCTTTAAGGGAATACTTTCAAGTAATGCACTCTTTCCACGGTGTATAGTAAATGTTCAGCTACTTTATATTATCCAGGGACATACTGCAGTCGCAACTTCTACGAGTGCTACCGCAAGAAGTGTCGGCTGCAGTCGCCCAACTACCCAGGAATGTACCCTCGGAATGTTACTTGCTACCTGACCATGCGCCAGAAGACGGTGCCGACCTGCAAGCACGCCATGATCTCCGTCCGGCAGCAGAGTCCTCACAAGGTGACGTATTAATCAAAAAAATTTTACTATACAGTAAAGGCTCGTACAAAGAGTAGTCACAAAAAATTCCATACATTAGTTATATCATGTTTAAATTTAAATAGTACCATATTTAAAAGTAATCTTAGAGCAACTATTTTCAATAAAAATTATATTTCGGTTAGGAAAAAAAATTGAAGAATGAAGAGAGAGAGAAAAGAAAAATCTGTTTAAGAAAGAGAGAGTATAAGTGGAGAGATTAATAATCGCATCATGTTAAACCATTCATCAATTACGGAATTTTGTTGAACATTATGATATGATACTATCGTCTCATATCAAATTATCTTGTCAAATTGTGGATTCACACAAAGTGTAATTTGTACGTTTATAGTAAAACCATCTCTTACTCGACCTCCTGATAACCGACTCCTTGCGATATCCGACTTTTTTGCCGTCCCGACCATGGCCTGATCCCGTCATTATTTCCATTATTTGATCACTATTATATCTATATTTCATGAATCCTTGTACACAAATAAACTTCAGCACGACAATATTTATTCCCTACCAAAACTCAACCATTAAAAGAATATCACTGTGCCTATTGCAGATGCAGATTCGATCGACATCAGTAAGTTCGAGCAGTGAGAACATCACCTCTTCGACAAGCGGGTCTGGTGGAGGGGGAGGTGGAGGTAGTGGCTCCAGACAGCTGAGGGCGTGGACGGAATGTACCGGAGACAGAGACCAACTCATTTTCTACGACGGAGCCTCGACGGATGACCCTGTCATAGCCAAGTACTGTGGAGGAACTTGGCTACCAGCTGTTATCAGCAGGTGGGGCTAGTTGAAGTATGTCTCTGGATACATAGTGAATTAGGTTCTTAATTCGATACACTCTTTCAGCGGCCCACTCAGAAAATAATTATGGAGTGGGCTGATCGGGATTCTTTGTCCTAACAACAAATCATTAGAAAAAAATCAAAATACAGCATACCATAGTAAACAATTTTAATGTTGAGGATTCTGTGATAATTTTGTAGTGTCATTGATATTATGATTAAAAATATAAGTGGTGTAAAATAAACTATTTTCAACAATGTGTGTTGTATAGAGGTCCAGCCATGCTCGTAGCCTTCCACTCATCACCGTTCAGTGTGCCACTACGCTCCGATGGAAAGTCCAGTCCTTTGAGAGGCTTTGAGCTCGACGTGGATATTCTCTACAGTGACTCCAGCTCTCTTGACTACTCCAGGAACGCTCGCAAGTATGTCCTTGAATAATTTAAATCCTATCAGCTGTCGAACCACAAGCTAACAAAAGGGTAGTCATGTAATCATGGCAAAAATAATTTTAGTGTTTATTGTTTCTTATTTGGTAGTTTGGTCTAGTTTAATTTGCCATAAAATCATAAAATTCTTCTTAATTTTTTTATTGTTATGAATTTTTATCTTACATCACAAACTCTACTTCTGGCTACTCACTATATATTATGCCAGAGAAAGCAGTAACTTCAAGTGATGCTTTCCAAAAATTGTGTTTTCCCCGTAACCGTTCGACATACAGTATCTTCATGATTCTTTTTTGTTTTTTTAGAACAATAATTCGCACATTTTAAGCTAAGGAATTATTTGTATTATCTACAGTTCCACTCATAGCCTCTTAAAAGAACATTTTTTTAATTAAAAATCACATCAGTTAAAAAAAACTATTTATAAATTAATTTTTTAATTAAGCTCAATCTTTCGCTAAAATTACAGAGAATGGCAGTAAGTTTAAGGGTAAAAAATATGCATTGTGATGGAACTAGTATTTTAATAAAATTTATCTCAAAGTTAAGCAAAGTAACATGGCAAATAAAGGGATACCTGACTCTCTTAGGAATTAGACCTGCATTCCTCAACTATCAGCAGTAGACACAATAGATGTTAATGTTCAATATATTTATACCCTGTCAATATCCCAGGTGAGCATTATTGCTGCTAATAGTGTAGAGATGCCTTGATACATAACACCTGTTGAACTTGACTCTTGGAATGGTTGCATTGTGGTTTCATCGCCCTTTTTGTAACTCTGCAGGCAGCCAGAAATCATATAAATAATGTAATCATGCAATCACAGAATTATGGAGACCATGTTATTTTTTCGTCTTTAGGTGCCCAGAGTCCAAAAACAATAGTCGTTAAAATTTATATATATATATATGTATATATATATATATGTATATATATATGTATATATATATATGTGTCTGTTAACACGATAACTCTCGTAAAAATGGTCCGATCGAGACCAAATTTGGTAGAGACGTGTATTCCTACAAATGCTTGGACGAGTTCGTAAACCAGACATATCGGTCAATGGGAACGGATAGTTTGGGGGGGTTTTGTACCCCAAAATCAGGTTTTTTGCGCTTTTCACATGTAATTTTAAAAAATTTATAATTTTATATTTCATTAGAATCAGCTTAAAAAATAAAATTAAGTTTTAAATTATTTTATCTAATACGAGATATAATACAATTCATGTACTTGTATTGAATTAACTTATTTGTTTTTAATATTTCCCATATTAAATTTTTTTAATAAAACTTGATTTTTTGTGGTTAAATTTTGCTTAAAAAAACTGTTATGTGTTTACATGTTAAAAAACTGCATTTTTTTTTAATCTAAAAAATTATTTTACAGTGTGATGAAAGTTTTAATAAACAAAAAAATTATCATGGAAAAATCCTTAACTTTAGACAGAGCAAATACATGGAATTTAATCTGATAGGAATTAGGACAAGATTCCTCAACTATAAGTAGATAAAATTGTCAATATTAATTTTTAATTATTAATATTCCTTCAATAGTGAGGAATTTGGTTATTGCTTAACACTTGTCATATAACACAATTTTGACTCTTGGAATGGTTGCATTGTGGTTTCATCGCCCTTTTTGTAACTCTGCAGGCAGCCAGAAATCATATAAATAATGTAATCATGCAATCACAGAATTATGGAATCATGTATGTTTGTCTTGTTATTGACAATTGTCATAGTTCCTCATCTTCCCAAGTAAATCCAATAAGTCTGTTCATTTATATATGGTTACAATGCCTACGTATTCCCTCTACTTATTTGTATCAGTTAATAATATAATTCATTTCTAACCACCTACAACCTGGAACCTTATTTATGCTTTCTAATATAAACTATTGAATTCTATTCATTGTCAGTATCACACATTCAATCTTTTTACAACTCATAATAATTTTCTATTTCATATTTTAAAATTTTGTATGTAATCTAAAAATGTAGTTGAATTTGTAAAAAATTCATTCAAATCTGGCTATAAAGGCAATACTGAAACCCTTATATCGAGTGAAAAAGCCATCTCTTACAAATACGACTATAATACATTATTCATGTACTGGGTGTTGAAAGGGTACACCCTCGTGCTCGTTCACATATTTATATCCTACCACGTCATAAATTCCGTCTTTCCCACCTTGATGGCTTAGTAATCAACTGTAGCTTGTGCTATAGACAAACTATATGGATCAAATGGATCAAACTAATTTGTGTTTTTTGTGTAAGATCAATCTATGTTACAACACTGATTTTTTATTGAACTACAGTTATTTCACTTCTAAAAAAAAACTATCTACAGTGTGTTCAAAGTTGGAAATAAACAAAAAATCACCTATAAATATGAAAAATCCTACTTTAGCCACTAAACGCTATAATTTCAAGAACTGTTTAATCTATAAAAACAAGATTGTATATGAATATAAAAAGTATTATTTTTATCCTACTTTAATATTTTCAAAGTGGCAGAAGTTATTTCAAAGTCATGAGATCACAAACAGTGCTCCAGGAACGAGGTCCATGTTGTTGATGCGCTCTTTGTTATGAACTCAAGGATTGTATCAATGCCAAATTCTGTATGGATTCGTTTATTACAGTTGAAACAATTTTGCGTTTGCAGATATTCCTAATACTTTGTTTTGAAACACCTGAATTCTATGTAGTTTGTTTTATTTTTGGTGGTTTGGTGTTTTTTATTTCCTCTCTGACAGTTGATTGTACAAATTTTGCTCTGGATGAGTGTAGTTTAGATAGAACTTTTAACAGATAATATAAAATCATAAATATAAATAACAATTTCTTTAAATAATAATCATTTGGATTTTATCAGCTTATTTTAATGAATATTATCATCCTTAGAAGTTTGCTCCCAACTTTAATAACTCATATATGTACATTTAGTATATACAGTATATACGTTTTCAAGATGATCAGGTAAATTTCGGTCGAAAGGTTTATTTGATTTGTTTGGCTCACTAATTCCCCGTGAAAGCTTCAGAGCGCTTGCAACCGTTAATGTGAATTGAATTTAAATCTACTGAATCAATATTAGTAGTAGAGTAGACATGGACAAATGTGTGCCCAGTTGGCTAATGTTGTTGCATCAAAGAGATTGCAGGATCAGTTAACAAATGAACGGTTGAACATGTGCCGTCAACCTCTGATGAATTTAGCTCGCTCTGTTTGTCAGTCTGTATCCATCCCTTCTCTCTAAGTGTAATTCAACATGAAATGGAGCACTGTACTAAAGAGGCTGCAGTATCTCTGCTATGTTGGATTTTAGTCTAAGAATAATGTTATTTTGTGATACCATTACTGATTACGGTAAAAAATATGGTTGGTTTGAGGTGTCAAATTAAAGGTTAAATAGTTATCTAGGGAAATATATTTTCCATTTGTTAATTTGAGTTGGAATTATTACTTTCCAGAAAAAAAATTGTTTTCTAATTCCCTAGATAACGGCTTTACCTTTAACATCTCAACCATATTTTTACAACTATCCTGCAGAATCTCAACCCTTGTATAAGCATGTAAGTCTAATACCCCCGTTGCAGCAGACCTGCGTACACAGTGAATTTCCCAATCAATAATATAATAATAATAATGAAAAGTTTTAAAGTAGGCATAAACAATTCTAGCAAAAAAAATTACATTCTGACCATTTATAACAAGATTCATCAAGATCTGTACATAAATAAAGGAGTTTGGCTATTCTCTATATGATTAACATGGGAAAAGAGTACGCAGGTTAGCTGCCATGATAAACACATAAACTATGAGTTTTCAGAATAAATAGATGGATCTCAACCTCATGAAACTAAATACAAAGTTTAATTAAAAAATATAGGTAGATAATAATCGCTTTGAGAGTCGCCTTAGTTGATACCTAGAAATATCGGTCCTCCCAGGTGAACGAGTCCATACACATCTCTACCAATTTTGGTCTCGATCGGACCATTTTTACAACAGTTATCGTGTTCACGGACACACACACACACATGTATATATATTCCACTGTTTATTTCATCAAATAGGGCTACTAATATAATTATATTGAAATAATTGAACCTAGTACCCTTAATTTTTTATTCTTTTACACTTAATAATTAACCTTATTAAGTGTAAATAAGGTTTAACATTTATACTTCTTGATAGTGGGATTATTAAACGAAACATATAGAAGAATTAAAAATGTTTTCTAAGCTAAGGGTACTTGGTTCAATTATTTCAATATTTTCAGGTCTCTAGGTACCTCAAAACAACTTTCCGGGCTTAGTACTTGCCATGAGATCTACAGTAATAGCTTCTTCCCTATAGGAAATTCGCTAAAATATTAGTATTGATCAGAATGGGTCTAAATCAAAGTAATATTTGACTGTGAAAGATTTAGTTCCCTTTAAGCAATACTAATTACAAAAGCAAACACACAACAACAAGACAAACTATGAGACCTGCTTACCATACCAAATTAAAATAGCTTGATCATAAAAATCAACTGAGATGCGGGAAAACATTACATTTTTATTTTTATTGTTCAAAATTTGCTTTTATAAAAATTTCACCAAAATACAAAGACAACAAACAATTTCAAACAAAGCAGGACATGGGTCAAAATTAAAAAGCATCCAGTTACTGGCTGTAATAAGCTGCTTTTTAACGCTGGGTCTGGTTGGTTAAGAGCATCAGCATGTGCGAGGTAGGAGTTATTTTTACTTCATCCGTCATTATGATTATTTGAACTTCCAAAAACTGCGTTTGTGCTAGTATGTTAGGCTGTCAAGAATTCTGAAAATTGTTAGTTTTTCATGCTTATTATTTTTAGTTTCACAACTCATTTTACCTAATTTTCTGCTATTCCAGATTATATTTTATTGATTTAAATTCATTATCTTGGGAAAATTGTTGTTTTTTTAATAATATAATAAATAACAGTTCAGTCCTATTTAGTTCAAAAACACACAGTGATAGAGATTAATCCCATACGTGGTTTGGCAATAAATCTTTAATATGAGTTTGCTCTTGAGATAGGATGACCCGTGAAATATTCCTATTCAAAAAGTAATAATAAATTATTATTAGTATAATAAATATATTAGTATAGTCATAGTTTCATTGCTCAAAACGTATACAGGATCTACAGAGTGCTACGTACTGGTGCATTGTTATTTGTTATCTATCATTACACAGCTATAAAACTTATAATCCATTGGCCCACTCAGCATTTTTATTTTCTCCCCCGATAGTATGAGGAGAAAGTTTTTTTTTAAATCACATTTGGAATTTGAGTTTCGTGTTATATCCTTTACAGTGCCAATAAAAAAAGGTTTTTAAATATGTCTCTATGTATGTCTGTGTGTAGTGTGTGTGTGTGTGTGTATTGGGTGTGTTATTACGTGTGTGTGTGTGTGATGTGTTTTGTATTATAATTATACAAGACTATTACCTTATAATGCCGAGTACAGGCGGACCTGATTTTTCACTCGTTTTGTGCTCTATCCTCCTGCTGCGATAATATATTTTTTTTTGGGTAGTTACGTAGTGAATAATTTTATTGGTTTTTTAAGTTATTAAGTTTGTATTTTATGTACTTGTTTTTTACACCGTTATCTTTTGCTGTTTCAACAATTGTCTATTATGTGTTGTCAATGGCTTTAAAATTTTACGTGTATTTTTGATTATCTATATTTTACCAATTGAAGACGCAGCTATGTACATTCCGTATTTTTTTTATTACTATTCTTTTTTATTTGTATTGTTTTTAGTCTAATTTTTTATTTATCTACACTTTTTATTATTTTATTCTATTCTTAATTTATATTGTATATTTATTTTTATTTATTTTTTATTTATTTTACAATTTTCTATTTTTATTAGATTTTTTTTTTTTATTTTGTTTAATTTTGGGTTTTTTTTTTATTTTAATTTTATTTTCCTGTTTTTTTTGATTTTAAATTTTTTTTTTTATTTATTTTTAATTTAATTTTGAGTGGTTTTACTTTATGTTTAATTTTTTTTTTTTTATTTTTTTTGGGTTTTTTATTATTTTGTTTTTTTATTCTTTTGTTTTTCTTTTTGTGGTGCTTTTTATTTGTATGTTAATAGAGGGTTGTTATTTGTTTTTTAGTTTTTTGATGGGTTTATTTTTTTTTTTGTGGTGTTTTACTTTTTAAATTTTTTACCAATCTTTTTTGTGGGGGGGTTTTTATGCTTGTTATTTTTTCTATTGGGTTTTTTTTTTTTTTTTTTTTTTTTTTTTTATTTTTATTTTTGTTTATTTATTTGTTGGCTTATTAATTTTTTTTTTTGTTTTTTTTTTTATTTTTTTTTGTTTGGATTTTTCGGTTTTTTTTGTTTTTTTTTTTTTATTTTTTTAGGTAACAAATTTATTTCTTTTTTTTTTTGTATTTTAATTTTTTTTTAATTTTAAGTTTTTAGTTTTATAATTTTATTTATTTTTTTTTTTAAATATAAAAAATTTTTTTTTTTTAATGAATTTAATTTTTTTTTTTATTTATTTAATGTGTTTTTTAATATTTTTTATATTTTTTATTTTGAATTTTATTTTTTTTTTTTTTTCTTTAAAATTCTTTTGTATTTTTCATTATTTTAGTTTTTTTTTTTTTATTTGTTTTTGTATATTTGTTTTTTTTTGTTATTTTTTGTTATTTTTTAAAATACGTTAAACTTGTTTTCAGTAATTTATATTTTTTTATATAGATTTTATATAACAATCTCAGTTTATTTAACTTGATTATTTTTTTTTATATTCTTTTGTTTTTTATTTTTATTTTATTTTTTTTTTAGATAAAATAAAATTTTTTTTTATTTTTAAATTATTTTATTTTATTTTTATTTTTTTTTTAATGATTTAATTTTTGATTTTTTATTATATTTTTATTTGTAAATATTTATTAAATAATCAAATTACTGAATATATTTTTATATTTTGAATAATTTCTAATTTTTTATACATAATTTAACTGTTTAATTAAAACATATTAAAAATTAAGATTTATTTAATTATATTTATGTTTAATTTCATGTGATTTTTATTTTAAAAGTTATTTAATGATTATTAATCTTTGTATTTTATAATTTTTTTATTGATACAGAATGAGATAACTTAATTGTATATTTTATTGTACATTTTATTTATTTACTTTAAATATTAAATGTTTTAAAAATTTTTTTATTATTTAATTTTCATAAAAATCTCTAAAAACACGTAAATGACGATTTCTCAAAAACTGCGCTAACAATTTTGATTAAAATTATGTGGGTTTATTATCCTTTATGAGATAAATAAAATGATGCCACCCACATTTCTCAAAACATCGGTTTTTAAAAGTTATGGGTTTTTAAATGTCTAATGGCTTTTTAAAAACTAATGTAGCTTATTGTTTAATTTATTAATTTTTTTAATATTTAATTCACCTCCACAATCCAGGCCTTCTAATCCAGACAATCCCACTATATACAGTCTTTTTGACTCAACAGGGGTTTCCTTTTTAAATTTAAATATTTTTCAGTTCCTTTGATCTCATCAGATGGTGAGTTATATGCAATCTTGTATCAGGTGCGAGTTCTGGGTAAATGCCACCCACCCAGACTTGGACGATACGGCACGCACTCGTGGGCGGGCGGGGTTCGTGTCCAGCCCCCGACACACCCTGGCCCCAAACACCACCTGCACCTACCACTTCCGCGGCCACTCCCGTGACCATGTGTGGCTGTACTTCATCAGCTACAGCCACCTGCCGCTGCAGTCCAACACCTCTCACAACTGCTCGACACGGCTCCGCATCTGGGATGGAGGTTAGTATACCCATCGTACACTCTGACACTTTTTACTTTCTCCCCCTACACCAAGGAAATACAGAAATTATTTTTACGTTAACATGTTCAAATGGAGCTTGAGTGGAAATACCCATTTTTACTCCAAGGTGCACTTTAGCAATATTCACCATTTTTCAGATTTTTATTTTGAAGTTCACTCCTAAAAACCCTTCAAAATCAAAATTTCTCAGAAAGGCTTCTAATGATTTAGATTAAAATTATTTTTTTTATATTCTTAAGGGCCCAAATAATATAATACGATCCAAATGCCTGTAAAAATTATGGTTCAAAAGTAGTGGGTTTTAAAATGTCCAAACACAACTTAACTTTGAATAACCTTTCCGTCAAAACAATAAATTTATAAAATAATTTAACTATCACAAGCTAAAATCACCCATGAATCCATCTTTCGAAACCAAACAAATTAGTATTTTAAATTTTTAGTCTACAGCTTATAATGGTTCCAGAGAAAAGTTAAATTTACTGTCCTTAGTAAAAAAATACAAAATACAAATATTCTTTACTTTCAAAATACATTAAGTATATTTAAATGGCCTTAGGTGGATGATTTACAAAATTTTTATTGTCTTCTTTTCATGAACTCAGTCAGTGTATAGAATGGATTGTTGATCAGCCATTCTGTAAGAGCAGTCTTCATTCTTCTCTGGTGTGGCATCTCAATTCTTCTGGCAGTATGATAAGTAGAGCTTCGTGCCCATGTAGGAGGGTATCTTTTCATATTGGGTGAGACGGTGATCTGGTAGACAGTACCATGTGACATCTCGTATGTGTTATCATGGTATACCATGTAAACACAGTATGTTGTATCAAAGCATCCAAAGTTAATCTTATGGATATTACTAAATAAATCTTTCTTATTTCTCAACCACTCTGTTGAAGGTGGGTCGCTGTTGGGTGACCACTGCGACGGTCCACGTCTCTGTGATCACACATCCCTGCGCAACGTTACCCGTGTCACACGGCCTTGCCTGATCACAGAGAGTTACGTGACCAGAACCAGTGAGCTGCTGGTCCAACACCAGAGTGACGACGGGACCGCTCTCCACCCTTCGCATTTCCGAGCTAGGTACATCTCGTATTGCAGTAAAACTGCTGAAAGCCAATAACTAACTAAAAAATTAGGGAGTTAAAGAATCAATCGTATTCATCCATATAATTTAAAATTTGAAAATAAGTTTTAAAATCGGTTTCAAAGAATTGTGACCAAACCCAGTTTGCATTGTCCAGATACGAGTTTGTCGATACCTGGCTAGGAGGGGAGCCGTGGACAGGGCGACGGGGGGAGCCACCCCCTCCGCAACCCTGCTCAAGAGTCTTCCGCAAGATCAAGTCAGGTATGAGGAATGTTTTATGTAGAAAGGTCCAACTTTTTTTCAATTGTGGCCCTAACGTGATATGGAGGCACCAATAAGCACTTACACCGAGGCTGAAAAATCATCACCGATAGGTTCAGACCTGAATCAGAACTAATCACTTTAATAGTCATTAATCAGGTTCTAATCGTGTTCTAACCTGGCTAATCAGGTATGTAGTCATAAGAAGAGGTAAGGAGGTCGCCGATACGTTGAAACTCTTTCTTTTACTTCATATTAAGTTTCTACAAAAAATGTAGTTTGTAATTTATTGGCCTAAAACTCGGAGTACCTGTTGTTTGTGGTGTCAGTAGTGAGGGGGATAAGGTGGGGGAGGTTAAGTGACCTTCAGTTGGTCTTGAACCTATGTTTTCGTAACGAGTTACAGTGCAGTAAGCACAAATAAAAAGGCCTTTAAGGCCTCATAACTTAGTAATAAATTATGTGTTTTGTATATTTATTATCTTTTATTGTTATAATACACTAAGTATTGGCAAAATGTCTTTTTAATAGCGTCCTGTGTTTAAATAATTAAATAAAAATAGTTGTTATTTTTTAGTTTATAGTTTCAGTTTTTTTATTTTTTATTATGAAATTAGTTACTGTTAGTTTTTTATGAAATTAAAGGTTAGGAAAATAGTTTAATAAAAGTGGCATGATATTATTTCTTTGAATTTTGTAAAATATAAATCATTAACATGGCATTTAATAAGGTGAGCGTGGTGGTGCTCACCCCTCGATCATCTGCATAACACATGTGACCTCTACCAACTGTTCAGCCTACTAACTGTGACAGGTCCTGACTTCTTCATGTTCCTCTATTGACACAACAAGTTATAAGCCATAATCATCCATAAAACACTACTACTGAGAAACTTCTGTTTGTTTTTTAGCCATCTTTAAAAGTTAACAATTAATTATGTCAAGTTATTCTCAGGCTACATCAAGTCTCCCAGAAACATTTTCCTGTACGGACGTGGAGGCGCCAAGAACCTGTCTTGCGTGTATCGATTAGAGGCCGGCTCTGGTGAGAAGGTACGGCTGACGTTGCACAACGCTTCGTTCGGCGAGACCGACTGTGTGGCAGACAAGGATCTGCACACGGGCAGGACAGTCTGTGTCAGACAACCCAGTACCCGGCTTGTGGAGCTTCAGGTTGCTGATGTGCCGTGGAGGGATGTCAGGGTATGTGGTCCTACCTCTACACACCCAAAATTTTGTTTCCAATTCATCACTATACAACCGGATATAGTATTATAAGCAAGATATTTATTTAAACAATGAAAAAAAAAGAAAAATTTAATTTTCAGCTAAATCATATAGCATTGATTTACAATTAGATTAAGTTAGAAAATTGTCATCATTATTAAAGTTTGTTTTACGTTAAAGTAACATTTTAATTTAGAATTATTTCAAAACAGGTTAAAATCAATGAACAATATAAACAAACTAATATTAATTTGATAGCTGTTGCTTATTTCTTTTAATTAAATCATTTTTATAGATCACATGTTCTGTAACACTTAGAAAATATACGTCTAACATTGTTCACAATAATATTACTGGGTTTTTGAGTGCTTATTACGAGTATTTTATTCTCATATTGCATGTGTTAATTTAAAGAAAAAAAAATCTTCTCCAAAAGGTATGGAGTAATGAAAATATGTTTCGTAGCTGCAGATTCTCTCGTATAAAAAAATGTTTGTATTTACTTTCCTGTGGGAAATAGGCTAGATCATGGATATGGCTTAAGAGAATATTTTAAGTTCATCCAAACAGATGTTCTTATGACCAAATTATGACTCCACTAACCAAATGATGTCACTGTTTCAAATTTTGGTGGCACAAATTGCTAACCCTCCCCCCCGAGCTAAGACATGTCTATGTCAAAACCCTTGTTTAGCATTACAGAAAGACATACAGTCAGACGGACAGACAGAAATTGAGATAAAATCCATATCTTCTTTTTGGGTTATAAAACGTAAATATAATACGTGTAAAAGATTTCGCGCTATTTAATGAATTGGTTGAGTTGGCTCAGTAGATATTGACTAATTCAGGACCAAAGTCAGCAATGGCCTTGGTTCAGAATTCTCAGTTACTTATCAGTTTTCACCAGTACAGGTTTTATGTGTCCCGTGCACAGATCTTTTGGCTGTGTTGGTGAATAAAGTATAGATGAAAGAGGATACGTCACATTTTTATAAATATGTTTTATACATATGTTATTCGAAAATTTAAAAAATACTGTAATTAACTTAGTTTAGAGCTTACTTAAAAAATTCAAGTTGCTCCTGGCATTTTTCAGGGTGGTAGTAGAACTTTTGTTGGAGTATCCAAATAGTTGAAACATATAAAATTACATTTAGATTACTTTGAAAATGTATAAAAAGTTCAAGGGTATTTTCTTTTACAGGTTGTTCGAGGCTGTTTCTGCGACAACTCCTCTCTCTCGACAACTTCATCCCACGGTACGCCAGGCATCGTCTTCACCTCTTTCTCCCGTATCCTCGAGATCACCTTCGTTATCTCCAAGTTCAACATTACAGAGGATTTTGGTGACCTCTACTTTCACGCGTCATTCGAGATGGTGCGTTCCCCTGACTGTCCAAGGAAACAGAGAGTCCGTGGCTCAGGAGGAGAAATTGAACTGGTCAGCCCACCTCAGGTGAAATCATCTTTGACTTATTCCCAACACCCTTGAAGAATTCTATTTGTTAAATTGTCCACCAAATTATGATGAATATTTCTCATATCAATAGAATTTGTGCCTCTAAAAAGTTAGTGGACTATTTCAAAACTGTTTCGAAAACGGAGGAAATTAATTTGGTCGACGTATAATAGTTGTTTGATCAAAACAGGTCTAATTAAATTTAAATTTTTAATGAATATAGAGTTATTTAACTTAGGTAAACGATTTTACTTTTCTAACTGAGATAGAAAAGTTATCAAACAAAAAATTCCCCATCTCAAACTACAAAAAACCACTACCAATACCGTGTTTGAAATTTTGCGATGGAGACCCATTGTGAAAAATAATCCAAGCTTATGCTTGCCTTTTTATTTTATCCTCTTTAGTTAAGAGATAATTAACCTTGAAGTCAACATGTACTCTGCTGTTATATATAAAACTATTCTGCAGCCCTTGATTGTGTATGCCTGTCTAGGTTGGGGACTTTGTATGTCAAAAAGTAAACCTTACAAAATTCAAATTTTCCAGAATAAGATTTTGAGAATTGTCCATGGTATATTTGAAACACAAAACTACATAAAGAATTTAGGTTAAACATTGTAGAAAACGACATTAAATAAATGTATAGACTTTTCCCTTTTGGAAATATCTTAGTTCATAGATAAGTATTATTTAGTTCTATAAGGAATGTTTTCTGTTCCTCCAAAAATATGTCCTCATAACCATATGACGTCACTTTCGTTAGACTTTTGCGCCCCCGAAAAATTACTAACATCCCTCCACCTAGAGCTTAGACATATACTCACTCACTCCCATGGTGACTTATACCGCGGCAGGATTTGACCATACCAACAACTGCTCTCTATCTCTCTCTATCCCCTGTCTCTTCCATTGTTTCCCCCACTTCCAAGATGTCCTTGCTGACACTATCCTACAATCTCTTCTTGGGTCTCCTTAATCGTTGTTCCATCAGGCTCTCCCATACTGGTTCCCTTTAACAATAAACCTTACTCTCTCCGTAGTACATGTCCAGCCTACCTTACCTTCTTGCCTTTATGTGTGATACCACATCACAATCTTTATATAGATCCCTTATTTCCCTATTATGTATTTCCTCCATTCTCCATTCTCTTATGTTGGGCCATATATAGCACTCTTAAGATTTTGTTTTCAAAGACAATCATTTACCGTTCGTTTTGTTTCAAATTCAAGTTTCAGCTCCATAGGTTAACACAGGTCTAAACACAGTCTGATATACTTTTATTTATGTTATATGTCATTTAATAAGCTTAGACGTATTCATGTAAAAAATGTATGATAAGCAAATATAGAAGATAATTTTGTAAACAAGATTTTGTATATACTTCCCTGTGGGAAATAGGTTGTTAGATCATGGATATGTCTAAAAGGAATGTTTTCAGTTCTGGAGTAAACAGCTGTCCTTATAACAAAATGATGTCACTAACCATATGACATCACTGTTTCAAATTTTCATCTTACAAATTACCAACACCCCCCCCCCAGAGTTAAGACATATCCATGTCAATATGTTTGTATTTACTTCCCTGTGGGAAATAGTTTACATCATGGATATGTCTACAGGGAACGTTTTCAGTTCATCTAATTTTCATTAAAATTTAATCTAATTAAACAGCTGTTCTTATAACCAAGCTATGATGTCCCTAACCATATGGAGTCACTACAGTAACCAAATGACACACCACTGTTTCAAGTTTTGGTCACGCAAATTGCCAACATCCCCCCCCCAGAGTTAAGACATATCCATGTCAAAATTTTTGTATTTACTTACATTCGTGGGACATATATTTAGGAATTTCATAATACTGTTCTTATTCACTTTAGACCAATCAATCTTGCAGTCCAAAAAATTTTGTACACATCGGTATCATTAGTATATTTTTTAAATGTCCTACCACAGTGATTTTAAGCCAAATATAATGATATAAGAATATGCCATCTTATTTGTGAGGCCCTGTGACAAAAACTGTTCCTTCTGGGGAGTGATTCTGGACGAGCTCTTGCAGTATGATTGATTATGTTTTAATATATTGGTCCGTACCACAAGTTAATTTTTAGCAAGTATGAAATGATGTAAAATGATTGATTATGATTTATTGTTCTGACTGACTGTCTAGTTCCTTAGACAAAACTGTTAATTAATAGCCCAACAGTTAATGTCATATAAAAGCGAACTACAGTTTAACGTGGAATCTGAACCACTGCAACTGAAAAAATCTTGCCTGGACAGTGCTTGTTTTAGAATATAAGATAAAATTCTTATTTGCTATGTTTGTTGTATTTTTCCACTCAGAGTCTTCCTATAAATAATATTTTTTACTTAGTCCCAACACCTCAGTATTAAATTTATAGTATCTAGATTGTTAATCTCGGGGATAGGGATAGTATTTGTCTTTCTGGGAAACATAACAATGTGCTTCTTACAACGATATTTTTCTCAGATATCTCAAAATAGATGCGTCCCAATAAAACTTTACTGCCTAACTTAGGCAGTAAACAACAGTAACAATTGGGACTTAGGCAGCCTAAGTCATTTAATTGTGTTCAGTTCAGTACTTGGTCTCAGCAACACAGCTCCTTAATTGAACTTAGCTGGATTCAGTCTCTGGTCAAAGTCTTCCTTAACACGTTCGCTACCAATTACAAAATATCCAGCAGGTTGGTGCTCTGACAGATCATCTGGCGTCAACTATAGTTGACGATCGGTAGCGAACGTGTTAAAAGATTCCTTACAAATTAGTTTTGTAAAAAAAAATACCAGATCGTTTTCCACCACTTGTCAGGTTGCTGAGGGTGGTGTGTCCCTCTACCCCGAAGGACCGTCAGTTTGCAGTACATGTGTTCTCCGAGGAGTGGTTCCTACAACCAACACCAGGTAGCAGCACCGAGCTGTTCCTCCAGCCGCCGCGCCCGCCAAGCTTTTTGTTGGAGTTTGTCGGACGGGAGAGCGGGATTGCTGCTCTCAACTGGCTTGAGATCAGCCGCAGCAAGTCTGCGTTACTGCAGCAGCTGCATACCGACTATCCGGACACTCTGGAGCCTCCAGGTAATTGTCTAAGCGAGATGTGCTAATGTTGTACTTTTTTTTATATACTTTTAAACTTCAACTATAGAAAATTTTAAAAACCTTTTTAATTTTTATTTTAAAATAATTTTGGAATCTGTATTGGGAAAATAAAAAAACATTATTTTTTGATTTTTTTTATTGAAAAAGTTTTTGCTATAATTTTGGATTATTTTTCCATACAATTTGTATAAATAATTATTTATTAAATATTATATTTAGATTTTTTTTTTTTTCTTTCTGAACAATTTTCTTTACAAATATTACAAAGAGATCTTACAATAATAGATCTTAATAAACAGTTACTATTTTAAAAAAACTCTTAAATTGTGTTTTTCAGTTCAAATATAAAACACCTTTAATTGAACAATGTGTTGATTCATTACATGAAAAATCCTTTAAAATCATCCTTTTGTAAAATAAATAAAATATCATTGGTTAAGAGTTGTGTACGATCTAGGACAAGATGTCGTGTTAAAAGTTTATTTTGTAAAAAAAAATTATCGTTTTCACACGATTGTTCTAAAGGATTTTTACATGTTTCTCTGGTTCCTACAATAACCAAACAGCTGTTTCCAGCCGGGCTGTTTTTTTATTTTGCGGATGTGGATTTTGGCTTAAAAAATTTTGTGCCCATAAGTTGCGAATAATGCTGACCAATTTGGGAAAAGGTAATTGTCTCTTTGAAAAAATGGTTTTATGGATTTTTTGTGTATGTAGCCTATATAAAAATTTCAAAACTATAGTGTTATCTAGTAAAAACTTATCTTACACCATATTATAACTTTTAATAATAATGTTCAAATAAAAATTGGTAAAAATTTGGGAAAAATTGTTGTTTGTAAACTTTGGGTTTGGTGGAGTCGGGTTCAGGGTAATCAGGTTTCATTTAATTGTGTTTTTTCGTATCTGAAACGGTACGATGAGTAACTTAAAGAGATTATTTTAACATCAACATTACATCTATGTTTTATAGATAGGATAAATATGAATTTTTATCTTCATAATTTATCTTACACCATCCTCAAGTCTTTTCCCATTTTTTTCTTTTCCTGATAGCATTACTAGTAGATAATATTTACTGGGTAAAATACAACTTAGCTCTGGGGTAACACTCTAAAGTAAGTCAAAGGTTTCTGGATTGAAACAAGTCGCCGGAAACTCCTGTCAGATCATGAGCAGTCATGGCTAGTCTGTATGACCACACCTCTACGATATCACGCTGTTTTTAATTCACCGCACAGGCCTTAGGTTCATGGTGATGGGCAGTTGAGGGTTAAAAAACTAAGTTAAGGACAAAGAGGCTTACACAAATTGAATGGTGGGCAAGTGCATTCGGCATAAAAACTGGAAAAATGCACAATAGAACCTTTGAAATAAAATAAAATGTATTTACTTCCCTTTTTTGAAATAGCTGAGATCAAGGATATGTCTAAAGGGAATGCTTGAAGTTCCTCTAAATTTATGTCCTTATAACCATATGATGTCACTTATGTTTCAAATTTTGGCCAATACCCCACCCCAAATTTAGACATATCCATGTCAAAACCAGCATTTAAGCACAGTGCAAAGGTGTTTGTTTTTTTGCATGGAACTGGTCACATGGCCTAGGTTTGTGGGCAGCTGTGATTTTTATAAAAGACAAAAATATTTTGAACCGCTCTAAAGGTGGTATTTGATTCTGTACTGAGTGATTTGTGTATGTGTTGTTGGAAGGCAATGAGAGTGCGTCCGTGCCAGGGTGGGAGTGCCCGTACCGATGTCCAGAGCTCAACGCTTGCATTTCGGCCAGCCTCTGGTGTGATGGCCGATCCAACTGTCCGTCGGGCTACGATGAGAATCCATCACACTGTGGCGTGGGCCGCCAGCTGCTCGCTATACTGCCGACCTACGCTGCCTTCGGTGGTGTTGCCGCTACCATTGGTATGCAATGTGCTGTCCGGGCAGATTCTGTCTTTCTGAATTCATAAGCAGTTTCTCCAAGGGTCAACCATATTTCCATTCCATCTGTAATACAAGATAACTAAATAAAAAAAATCTAGTGTAACATCAAATTAGTTTATAAGCGGTGAATTTAAAAAAAAATTTCAGTCAGGTTATTTAGAGTTGGAAATTACATTATGTCAAGGCGTAATGACAAAAATAAAAATAAAACTTACTCCCAGTAATTTGAAAAATGTTTCAAAATTATAAAAACAAAATAAACAACAACAATTAGGTTAAACGAAATATCAATGTACATTAGACACCTCAAAACAAGAAACGCTTTATGAGTAGGTTCCTTCTGTGCCAACCAAATTTTCAGCTTATTTTTCTAAAGGAAATTTTTTAGGATAATATTAGTTTCTCTTCCGTGAAACACAGTCGTTTAACACTTGTGTTGCTACTCAATATGTGTGTCTTACATAAATTAAAGTTTTGAAGAAATTCGATTCATGTATACATGTATCAACATTATGTAAATAATAAATATGTTTTGGATACAAAAATTCTAAATTTTGGTGTGAGATGAGACACACATTTAGCTTTACATAGCTTTAAAATAGGTAAATTTGTTTTGTTGATTTTCAGCTGACACTTTTTTTCAATTCTCTCTTCTCTATTTGGGGTAACTGGTATATACACATCTGGTTCTGTCTTGCATATCTGTTTTCTTTGATATTATTATTTTTACTCTTCCATTCTTTTTTACTCCTGTTGAGCTTTTCTTCGTCATTTATCATCTCTCCAATTTTTTTCTGTTTTCCTTCCTTCTCCCCGTTCTCTGGGGAGAACCCCGGACTCTGAGGCGTTCCATAGAAAGCCTCAGAGTCCCCATGCTTCACATTAGATGTTTTCATCAGGCACCTCTTGTTCCAACATCCTGCATTCAATATCAGGTTCAGAAATTTTTGTCAGTTGTGGATACCTTTCCATGCTGCTGCCATTGCTTCCCTTATAGCTGATACTGTCAGGAAATGTTGAAGACACAAAGGTTGTGAGGTCCTTTCCCTTACTGCTTCGTTTCTAGATCTGGACCTTCAACTTTTCCCAATCTGGACATCTAAGGACGGCATGAGCCCGTGAGTCCTATTCCTCTCCACACTTCTCACAATTCGGTTGCTCCTCCTCTCCCCATCTATAGCTTCTGGATGCCCCATGTCCTGTGTCATAATTTTCAACCATCAGTGATGGAAAGTGAGTTCACAATATGTTTCAGCGGCACTGTTGCTGTTCCTTCTGGCAGCGCTGCTGCACCGGATGAAGTTGCGCCGGCGGCGCCGACTGCTGGGCAAGGTGGGCTCAGCGCACAGGGTGCCGACGGAGGAGCTCCTGCTGGACCCGTCCACCACTACCTCCACAATGTCCTCCTGACACCAACGACAGTCTGTGGAGTTCATACACGTCGACCGCGAGACCACCGTCTAGTGTGCCTTCCTCCCAGCTCTACAGACTGCCGGTGCTGCTACACCACCCCCCTTCACCGCCACCCGTCTATCCGTCAATACTTCTACTAAACTGTGTTTTCAAATTCGAGCTAATACAAACTGGTATAAAGGTAATATAAAAATATTTAAACAATAAAATGTTTGCAGCATAAACACTGATCATCATTGCTGGAAAATAGACTAAAAGTACAAAACTAAAATATAGACTGAGAAGTTATAAGATGTGTAAAAGTAATTCCATTATTTATTCGCTGATTGAACTACATTGGGATGATTGTGGTCTATAAATAACTTTGGATTCAGAAGTGGTAGATTCATCTATTAAATTTTCAACTAAATTTAGTTTTATGATTTCAAAATTATAAATTTTATTTCTTAAACTAGCTTACCCGGTGAACTTTGTAACACCTAACAGTAAATATGTGTTAACTTTAAGATTGGCCATGTTCTGAAATCGAACAGCATTACTGCATTGTTTATAATAATATTCCTGTAATCTTAACATTCATTAATTCCACTCGCACAAAAAAACAACTAATAGTTAATTACACTGGGACAAAAAAAACTAACCCTAAAAAATCTAGAAAAATAAGAAAAAAATAGGTACGGTACGTAAACTGTATAGTATCAACACGGCATGTAAAAATGTTCATTTTGTGCAGTATTTACTTTCTTTATAGTTTTAAATTGAAGATTGATACAGATGGTATTGCAAACCACAATAGCAAATCACATTGCTAATGGAAAATAAACAGCTGTAACTTTCGAAATCAAATATTTTGATTGTAGAAAATTGTTAAACAAACTTATTCCCCATTATTTAAGATTAGAAATTTAAAATTCCATCAAATGGAAACTTATGGAGTTTTCAAACATTTTTTCACAAAAATCTTCCTGGACACATATAGAGCAACTTCATAAAATTTCTTGGCAATCGGATGAGTAGTTTGGCAACGCATAAAGGACATACACACATACATACATTCATTTATATATAAAGAGAATAATAACTCAATGTGCTATGTAACTTTTAAACACAGAATGTTCTACCTCAAGGATAGTACACAGAATCGTTTTTCTTATTTTGGGTTCATGGGTGGTGGGACATGGGACTTTGAAAACTGAACGTTCTTCACTAACTTACTAGTGGTTTTGTCAGTGTATTGCTTCTCGAAGGACTTGAAGACTTTACACTCGGCTGCTCAACTTGACTGTTTCTTGTGATAGACTTGTAAACAAATTCACTATTTTATACGACCAGTATGTATAAGCTAGGTTACCGAGCCAACATTGGGGTCAGGACCACTTCAGATACGAAAAACATATTACGGTTTAAAATCAAAACAGTTTCCTATTAAGTAAATTTTGAAATAAATTACAATACATGTATTTTTACAAATCACAGGTATTCTAAAACCTTATGTTAAAAAAGGTTTTTATTGTTTAGTGAAATTAATAACCAAAACTTGTTTTGTATATATTCTGTAATCATTACGCTACATCATTCTATTTTAAAACTTGAAGTACAGTTTTTGTAATTCATTTTAAAAACAAACTATTTAAATAATCATAAGGAAAGAGAAATCCAAATTTATTATTTTGTTTCTTCAGTTAATTTTGTCAATTCATTATAAATGTAAACCGATAAACCGCATTAGAAATTAATGCTTACAACTGGCACAAAAGTAGATCCTCAAAAACTGAAAATCCTCCTCAATATTCTTCGTTATGAATATTCCTGATCCCACCAATGTGGCATTCTACTTAGTAAATCTTATTGAAATTTGAACTGTACATTCTTAATGTACAATCACTAGTAACAAATTAACTCCTAAACCATTGAACTAGTTTTAATCGTAGAGATTTAAAAGATGTATTTACAATGTTATTTACAGTGTTAAGTGCTATATAGGAAATATATTAGAACTTTAAAAAGAATATTTGTAGAGTATTTCATGTTTTGTTTATACAATTATGTTATATATATACAACTGTTGAGTTATTTTTTTATATATACTGCAGTTGTTTTTCTGACGTTCAAACTACTCACGGAAATTAAAAGATATTTGCTATAACATAATATATCATTCAAACAGTCATTTATACTGTACGGAATGGGTGGAGTTAAGGACCTCTTAAAAGTTTTTGAATTTTTATTACCAATCTTAACGGTTCTATTATAATTTGTTTTCGACAAAGATATTTTGATGAGTTTTTACTGTGGTTTTATATAGTTATAGTTTATGTAAATGTTTTTTCCTCTGTTTTTAGGCTATATTGTGACAAAAACTCTGTGCCCAATGAGTAACCTCTGACTCCGCCCATGATGTACAGAGTTCATTATTTTAATCTTAAATATTTTATCATACATCTAGTATAGAGTTTTCATAATTAAATGAAACCATGTCATAGAAAATTATGACACTTTAATTAAATTTTCTGTTGGGAAACTGAAAGCCATCAACTGAGTGCAGAATCGATAATAATTTGTTTAAGTTTACGTTAGCATTAATGGATTTTATCAATCGCAAAATCCTCCTCGTAAGGGGAGAAACCCATACTTGGGGACTTTTCATGAAGCTTAATAGTTTTATTTTTTCAAAAAAGAATTCCAGGCAATATTATTTGCTGTATATTTCATAGTTCCATCAATATATAGTCATTAATTTCTAAGAAAATTAAACACTCATTAATAATATGAGTATAAATGAAAGAGTGTATAATGAAATTAAAATTATTCAATCATTTAATTTATTTCGAAAAAAATTAATGGGAGTGTTTTAAATTTAAATTTTTTACTTTTAATCTTCAGTATAACTTAATTTTGGTCCAAAATCAGGTTTTGTTAATTATTAAATCATCAATTGCATACAAACTCTCTTCTTCAGAACCATTGCAGTTTGTCATTTTTGCCAAATAATTAGCTTAATTAATAATAATTAACTGTTCTCATAATGATGTTATAAAATTCAAATTTTATTAAGGTTGTGGATATAACAAGGTAAAATAGTTATAATATAGTCAGCTCGGTGTTTGTAGCAACAGTATATTGTTACTAAGCATAGAATTACTATAACGAAACTGTAAATGGATTTATTATTATTATAAAAATACAAGATGATTATTTTATTATCTTGCCAAAATAATTTTCATCTATTTCCTATAATTTGAGTACCTGTGTTGGTAAAATTCTTTAATCGGCTGGTGTTATAAAATTGTCATACAATAATTTAAGTGTAAAGGAAGTGGTATTTTGTGGTTTCATTCTATTCAATTACTTATCATCTCTGTTATAAGATGTTTTGATGGTCTTTAAATAATATGTGCCAGATTAAGCAATAATATAATTATAAAAATACAATATTTTATCATGTGTCCTTAATGTAATGTTTGTTGGATTGATAATGTAAGAACTGAAACCAAAACATATTTCCTTATATGATGAGGTGTACAGCTCAACATAATAAATCCCTGACAATCCTTCATAGTGGAAAAGATTTTTGTTCCTAACCTTTAGAACTTTACTGAAAATTAACTTAGAAAGTTTGCATAAATTGTCTAAATGGTCAGATATTTTCTCAAAATTAATATTATAATGATAAAAAACAATTGGTATTCCACCTATCCGATATTTACATTGGATTCCCACATAATTGTAATAAAATAACTCATCGGAAATTTACATAAGTTAATATATCTTAGACAAATGTTTTTCTAATTGTTATCTTGGTTGCATTTAAATATACTACCCAAGTATTTAAAAAAGGTAAATTAAAAAATAATTTTTTTATGTCACGAAAAAACTTAGATGCAAATTTAATTTGAACTCCTATGAAGCAGAAACTCAGAAAAAGCCAATAGATCTGTATGAGACTGACTTATTTTTTCTGAGATTCCACGAGAGTGATTGGTTGACAATTCATGGGTTTTCACTCCAAAAAATGTCAAATAGATTTCAAAGATAAATAAAACATTCGTGTTATACTTTTTTCTACAACAAACAAAATTTTCTTTAATTAATTCAATAAATTTATCTGATTACTTTTCAAAGGACATCACTACTACTCTAGCAAATAAGTTCATGAATAAATTTTCAACCCCACTTCATAATTTCAATGTTTACCAATATGTGTGCATTAAATTTCCAAAAAATATGTTATTTTTTACATTCAAAAAAAGAAGTGTAAGTAATGTACATAACTAGACTCTAGTTACGAACACCAATTCATATATAGCTGCACAGTAGATAGCTAGCAACTGTAGAGATGTATATTTGTGTGTTATGATGGCTATACTTATGTTACTCTGTACTTCATTTAAATTTGTTTCGTTACCAGTATAACATGGTATAACATGTTTCACCGGATTGTAAAAAAGTAATAACTTACTATATTCCTCTCTCTATCCATATATGTTTAATGCAAACATAGTAATATTTTTTAAGTTTTACAATGAAACCTCCATAAATCGAACCTCAACAATTTGAAATCCTCGTTAATTCAATTTTTTTATTCCCTGTCAACTACCCTATCTTTGAAATGTTAATTTTACCTCTACAAATCGAACATTTCACGAGAAACACCTTGATCATTCGAATTTTAACGGTATTTTTTACCTCTATAAATAGAACTTAAAGGAAATTCAGTCTTGATAAATCTAACCTCTTTTATTCAAAATACTTAATAATTCAAAGTTTTCCCATTCCTCTTGGGATTTGGACGAGGTTCCACTGTATTTGGTTAATAGAAGTGAACAGTACCATATTGTGTTACATCTCATTGTCATAAAACTTAGATTATTTTTTCTCATTGATATTTAGTTTTAAATCCATTGTGTACAGCATGTAAATGCTGTATAGCCTATCTGTTCTTCTTTTGTTTTGACATGGATATGTCTTAGCTCTGGGGGAGGGGTGATTTTTAAGATGGGAAATATGTAACAGGTTTCCATAGAAACTACCAGAGCAATTTTATTGAATTTTTAATATAAAAGAACAAGAACAGCTGTTTAGATGAACTGAATAACATTCCCTTCAGTCATATCCATGATACTGTATAACCTATTTCCCACAGGGAAGTAAATACAAACATTTTTGACATGAATATGTCTTAGCTCTGGGGGTGTGTTAGCAATTTGAAAGATAAAAATTTGAAAATAAGAACAGCTGTTTAGATGAACTGAAAACACTCCCTTTAGACATATCCATGATGTAACCTATTTCCCACAAGGAAGTAAATACAAACATTTTTTTCTATATCTATTTTTCTTTCATAAATTAAGATTCACATGAACTTGATAATTTATTAGCACTTCTTTACATCATGGTAATTTATAGCACTAATGAATTTACATTTGTATGTTTTTTTAATAATCGTTTTGTTTCTTTTTACAAATCTGAATCTTTTTATTGATTCATCAAATCCTCATCACTTTCAACAGAGTTATAAAGAAATATTTATACATCATGAGAAACCAGTAACGTGGACTTCCTACTTAGTGATATTTATGTATTTGTCATGTGAACGAAATCCTTTTAAAAAATCACCATCTTTTTTTAAGTACAGAGTGACATAAAACAAATTGTAAAGAGTACAATGATGATGTAACAAAGAGAGCTTTACCAAGGTCCTATATTTAAGAACCACTCTTTTAGCTCATCACGAGCTGTGTGAGTTGTATTCTACTTAACGAAACTTTAGCACTGAGATTTTACTGTATACATTGGTCTAAATGGTGCTTGGATCTAAAGTTACGATAAATAGACTATGTACAAACCTAACCAATCACGATGTCAGGTGATACACTCTAATCTACAAACAATCCATGTTGTGTGAAGTGTAAACGACCAAACATTTCTGTGCCAAAATTAATATGAATTTTGTTGTACGTAAACAAAGTTCAAATGAAAAAATGCATTATTGTTTTATATAATTTAGATACTAGTTTATTTATATTTAAGCTTAAGTGACTGTGTTGTTTGAATTTCCAAACATGTGTTCAAAACTACAAGCATACAACTGCCTAAATAATATGAGATAAAAATATTACATTATTTTTTAACAAGTAGGATTCAACAATTGTGATACTTTAAATCTATTTTACCATTTTTCAAAAAATTATATTAGAATATAATCTATTAAATTCAAACAATAAATGTTATGTAATCTGTTTAAGGTCTTAAATTATTCATTATTTTTTTAATTGTATAAAAAATCCTATAAACATTAATACACATTATAATTTTTTTCTTAAAGGTTAAATACTATTTTCTTTGAGGAACTTTGTGTTTCCATAAATTTTACGTTTTGTTACATAACTGAACACTTATAATGTTAAGGCCTTTTAAAAACACAGAGCCACAGCTCGTACTATTCTCCGTCGATGTAACGGTATTCATAGTCATATTTGATTTTGTGGAAAGTACGAAGCTCGTTTTGTCTTCATATCGCACATAGCTAGTTCTAGGCTCAGTCCAACAACTGCCACGTAGGGTAGCCAGTACGGTTACAAGGCTGTGAATAAAGCAGGATTATTAAAACCAAACAGTGTTTTATTTTCCTCCACTTACTTTAAATCTTTAAGTACAAAGACTAAGTTAAACATGTAAACTGTGATTTTTCCTTATTTTTAACAATTTAAAAGTTTGTGAAGAGAGATATCAAAGATCCTAACTAGATCTAGACAAAGAATCCTGAGCAATATTTTGGTAAGGATACTAAATACAAACGCCACATTTTGTTTTTTGTGGGTGGGGGGTATTACTAATCCTTTTTGAAATTGTGACCTAACAAGGTCAGTATTATAAATCAAGTATGAATAAGAAATGATTGTGGGGCGATCTTGTAGTCTTGATACTGATAAAGGCTGATATGTTCCTTAAACAGGACTGTTAACACCCGGTGGTATCTAAGGGACCGACAGTTTAACATGGATTCCAAACCATAATTATGCCTCTTAATTACTTCTAGTCTAATTATGAGGATTGTCTTTTCGGATAAACATAGTTTTCAAGAGTTGAGGTTAACCCACACTATGGAATATCACATCCCCTGACCACCGCTCATAATTATCCACCATTTGTGACCTCCAAGTAGCAGGATTACAGAACACGCCACTGCGTCCCAGTCAACTCTAGACTCAACCACCCATCGTATCCCAGATTACAAATCATTTTGTCTTTATCAGTATTAAAGTTACATGAAGACATTTCACAATTTGAGTCGAGTTCTCTACTTCCACTTAAATGGACAGAGACTTTTGATTTAAAATCCATTTTATTTTAATCCAATTTTAATATTGCTTTCCATATAAAACCAATATTAAAATGGTTAGGTACATTGTATTGAAAGTTTAACAATTCACTACGAGTAGATGGAAGGCAAAAGGTTGTTATTGGCGTTTGTCCTCCGTACGATTGTGTCCTTGAGTCTGAGGATCTTATTTAGTCCTTTTTCAAACTGTGTCTTCAGCTTGTCTTTCTGCCTCTTTAGCTCCTCCACCTGCCAAGACTTACTGACTCCACGTAGTCCCTCAGCAGAGTTAGGTACTACAACAAATCTGACTGTTGTTTCACCTTTACAGTGTTTTATTCCATTTTGTGCTTCATCCTTTTGACTGTACAAACTCTTAATCCTCTGTAAAATCAACTGAGCTTACTAACAAGCCCTCAATAGAAACAGATTGCATGCGCAGAGAGCATGTTAAATTTTTTTATTTAAATTGATTTTTGCTGATTGTGAGTTTTGTTTTATTTATAAGATCATAATGACAGAGTAAACCAGTATTTATTTTTGTTGCTCTTTTTTGGGCTACACTCAGGAGTCTCCAACCACTCTCTCACTTTTAGAAATAAAACTAGTTGCCAGGGGTGCCCATCCCCTCCATGGCCCATGTAGCAAAATTCCCCCAATCCCCCTCCTTCACAGTAATGGGTTCTCTCCCGCCCTCTTCTTTTGTTAACTCTGATTCTTTAGACTCACCTTCCTGGAGAGGAACCTCCTTCACAGAAGTTGTTTTTCCCCTCTCATTTCTTTTATTGACAAAGATACATTGGACTCAACCTCCTGAAACCTACTGTACCTGAAATTTGTTTAGATGTTACTTAATTTTTAGACGTTTTTCCCTTCTGAGAATTTTTAGATTCTACATATTTTCCAATAGAGAGCTTTCTTCCAGATCCTTTTGAGCTAGATGTGTTTAATTTCTATTCTAGTGGTAGATGATTTATTTTTTCTTCTTCTTGTATTGATGAGAGTTCTCCTTTTTTCAATTGGGGTATCAGCAGGACTTTCTTCCACCTTGAGGGCTGTCAATCATACTGAGTCACTGTATTTTTAGGTTCCTCTAAATTAACTGCATAATATTAATTATTGAGGACTATAAGACGAATAACTGTTGCCAGAAGCCTAAAACTGCAATGTGCCCAACCTATATACTGGCACGGTGGTAGCTCGGGTAATGCTCTGGTCCAGTAAGTCAAAGGTTGCTGGTTCGAAACCAGTGGCTGGTGACTCCAATCAGATCATAAGCTGTGGCTTGCCTATGTGACTAATACCGCTACGGTACTTCGCTGTCTTGCTTAATTTCACCTCAAAGGCCTCTATGGTGATAGATTTTTCAATGTGGTCTAACCCTAATCATGTTCTTAAGTGTTTCAACATCTTTCTAAGACCTCCTCGTAAAGTTTTTTTAATAATACATTGTTATTACCCTCTAAATATTTTAAAATGCAGGATGAAAAATTCTTTCATCCAAACTGACCGTCTTCTTCTATTTACCCGCTTTAGCACTAAGTGTGACGCACTGATTCCCTAGCAAAATAGCATCGTCTTCACCAAACACCTTGAGGTGATGCACAAGTGTGGACGGGTGAAGGACATGCTTTGACATGGGGACTTGCATGGGCTTTGCTTTACGCGCTTAGAGATGCGCGTGCAATAAATCTCGGGTTGACGCCTATTGAATTGACCCATTGAATGCTGGACGTGAAAGCACACAAGTGTGGATATATCTACGGTTGACATTCTGTGTGGACCACTCATATCATTTTACAAGCATAAGGGCTATTAAATTCCATATTCAATCGTATTTGTACCATTATGGATGTAGGTGTTGTTAACTTACGTAAAGTTCATTATCTATTATCATTTTCTTATCTATCTGTTTATTGCGTTATGAAGAAAATGTTTATTTAGAACATATTACCAGAAATCAACGAAGTAAAGGACAACTACGTTTTCTATTATATCACGATATTCTAGCTATGTACTCTTACGGAGTTTGAGTTTTTTGCGAAATTAACTATCTTTTGATGTATAGCGATGTATTGTAGCACCACTGGAGTAGATTGTTGGGTGGTAATAGCATCCGTTCCTCTCTGGTAACAGTTAGCAGAGAGGGATGGATTATAACTATCCGTTCATGTATGCATTTAGTCAGTCACAATAGCATAGATGAACTTATAATCCGTTCCTCTCTGACAATAGCCATGTACAATTAGTACTCTATGCGTAGTAGAAGAAAAAGACGGTAGAAAACCGCGCCATTTTATCGTCAGCACAAAACAGCACAGTGTTCAGTTCACGACGATCACAATCACAGGAAAAGTAATAATTGTATTGTTCCCTCAGTGCCCTCAGCATCAGTTTCAAGTTTCAATTCTAGACTGTCCTCACTTCTCGAAGTGACCTGTTGTGTTATTTTGGATACTCCCTGTGTTCTTGAAGTTCTCAACGATAAATTGTTTACATAGCTTAATTATGGCAGTTCAACCCTCCGTAGCCGAGTATTTTAATAGTCGAAAACGTCCTGCCACTGATGAGCCACGTAAAGCATTAAAAGCTTCAAAAGTTTTAGTGTTAGATGAAAGTACGGGAATACAAACAAATGAACCACCCAAGCTAGAGGCAGTTCAACATAGCATTGTGAAAAAAATAGTTTTTAAGAGCAAAGGAATAATTTTACCCAATAAAGTAAAAAGTGCCTCAGGTTCTAGAGCCACTAACTCTAAGAACAAGGATAAGAAATTTTCCAAGATTGATGCTTCACAGAGAGACATAAGGACAACTTTGTTCAAATCCAACAACAAGAAGATAGAGGAAAATTCTGATGCTCCAACTGCAGAAAACATCCAGGACAACCAAAAGTCTGAGGTAGGCCAAGAGTCCTAGGATTAATTCACAAATATTTTTAAAATTAAGTTTAATCTGACCTACATCCAAAGTTTTATCATATATCGAAGTGAAATAGTTCATTATACCAACAACAACTTAGTCAAGCCTATTCTCTTACAGTAGGCCTACCTTGAGAGTCGAGAGGTCCGTTTGTAATTAACTTATTATTGGGCTGGGTATATTAATGATTTATACTTATCTAATAACAGATTGCTTAGTAGTAAGTAGCCCATCATCAAAGATTCTTGGGCTATTAATGACCAGTGATGTGGGTCGGGTAAACACACGGTGGGTAGGTAAATATAAAATGGGTATTTACCCAGATAAATACCCATTATACTTATTTATTGGGTAAAGACAATTTTCTGCAATCTACATGCTCTATTAAAATAAAATCTAAAGTGTTAAAAAGTCTTTATTATTATCTTCACAACCATATTAACTTACTGCTAAAAAATATTTGGTTAAAATACCAAAATTGGCTTGTGCAACTGCCCAAAACCTGGGTATTTATGATTTTTTATTCATTTTTTTTATTTTATTTATTTACCATATAGGGTAGGGCCAAAGTCAATTTTTTTGCAATCTACACGCTCTTTAGTATGGTTAAAATGAGATCAAAAGTGTTAAAAAGTCTTTGTTATTGTCTTCACAACCCTATTAGGGCCTACTTCTGACAAATATTTGGTTAAAATACGCTAGACCTGGAGATAGATAATTTGGTCAAGTTTTGGAAATATCTAGTCTATGTGTTTTCCGCAAGGAAATTTTTTTACAAAAAATCCAAGTATTTTACCTTTATCTAAAGGTAAAATACTTGGTTTTTTTCCATTTTTAACAACCGACTTTTATTAATTATTATTATTATTCACAAACTAATATTATTTGTTCATGAGAAAATTGATCAGTTATTGTAATAGGCACATTTGTAACATAACAATATTATCAATCAAAGGGGAATATCAGTTTTTTTACATTAAAAAAATGCCTGTGTAAATATAAATTATAGCATATAGATGTGTGTGTGTGTGTGTGTGTGTGTTATTGTTATTGTTGTTATTTTTTTACCAAGCTAAATATATTATAGTTTTGAATCATTAATCTACAACTAACGGTTCTAGAGTAAAGGTTAAATTTACTATCCACCACAGTACGGTGTCAAAGAGTGCTCGATGTTATTATAATGAGAATACAAAAAATTCAATATCTTCCTTATTTGTCCATAATTTTTCATAACACTTAGTATTCAGTGTGTAGGGTCGCAATACCCCACACACAAAAACGTTTGTTTTTACCTTGTTTAGTTGTTTAGTGTAAAATGGTCTTTTAATTCGTTCCCCTTTCTCATCGTAGGACTTTTTGTCTAGGCCATCCCCCGAAACCGTTTTGCATAGTGCTTCAGTCTAGACCTAGTATCCACTAGGTATTGTGACATTATCACTTAGTGAAAACCCATTAATGATTTGAACCTGGGACCAAAGGCCCACGCTCTACCCCTAGACTAGTGCACTCCCCCCTTAACTTGTAATAATGAGAGGGTGTCTTAAGCCGCATCCCCACTATGCCGCGCGGCACGAATCGGCATTGCCGACTGGCAAGTGTGGACGCATCGTCGGCTTGTGCCGCTGTGTGCCGAGCCGCTATGCCGCGTGCCGATCCCGAACCGACTGGTTGTCGGTCCGATCAAAGGAAGCCGATCGGCTCGGTGGAGTGGGGACGTGCCGAGCGGCAGACCGCGGAGCTACTATCCTCATCTGCGTCTCAGTCTGACTGAGGTCGTACGAGGATTACCACGTGCTGAACTATGGAGTGGTCAAATGATAAGGTTTTGGAGCTACTTGATGCGTACCGCGCATCAGACGACATCGCAAAAATGACTGCAGCTCGTGCCGAATCCAAAAGCCGATAACAAGCAAATTCACTATGCCATTCGGCCAAGCCAGTCGGCTTTGCCTGGCCGCGCGGCATAGTGGGGATGCGGCTTTATACAACTTTGACTATTTTTGAGATGCTTTATTTTTATTACTTATTACTGGTAGTTGAATAAACTTCAAATCATGTGGTGGTTTTGATAACAGTTTTTATTATTTAGTTTACTTTTTAAAGGGAGAAAGTATGGGTCAGTTCACAGATACCATTTATTATTCATTCTGCCATTACTATACCAATTTAGGTACCAAATTTAACTCGTGTTTTACGTCAGTGTGACAAATTTTGTTGACATATTTCTGTTACCTCATATTGTTTGTTGAATACCCCTAAGGTTTAAATTCTATGAATTCTATGTTTTGATCACTAATCACTGTGTTATATAGGACTCTACAAGTAAAATTGCTGATGCTGGAAAACCTTACATTGCCAATGTACCTTTTCAAATCAAAGGAGCCTTATCACCTTGTAAGGACAAAAAACAAGAGCTTAAAGATGGAAAAATGGAAACAGAAAAGGAAAAAAATTGTTTGAAAATTTCGGAAGCTTCAACATCCAATTCTAGGAAGGTTTGGATCGAATTGTTTACTACATTATATTTAAACTAGCTCATAAGTATTTCACCACAAGAATTTGAAAGATAGTTTATAATTTATTGAATATTAATTTTTGTTCCTTTATTATTTAAATACAGTACACCTAATTATGATTAGGAGGAGTTCATTATAACCTGTTTAAATCCACAGTAGCGTATATATGACTGTGTCCGCATATGCTTGAAGTTCAATGATGAGTCTGAGAGAGAGAAAAGAGGGCGGAGACAAGACCCTAGGTGCGTCAGCCAATTTGGCTTTATGACATCCCCTGATGGTTGTGATGAAAGTCAGGTTCACTCCAGTCTCAAGAGCCTGACAAACTGCTGCAACCTACCGACCAGCTCCTCCGGTGGCAGGTGTCTACCACTCTCCATGGATCCAAGAGTTGTAGCCCTTACCTCAGAGAGTTCAGTGCAGTCAAACAGCAGATGATATGCAGTCTCCTCTGACTGCCCGCACCATCTACACTCTGAATCTCCAGCCTAGAATCCCAGCTGTGCCAGATGCTTTCGCAAGAGTCCATGCCCTATGATGTGTCTTAACTTGAACCTACCTAGCCATAGAAGATCTTCCGTAACCCACGCAGAAGGGTATCTGAGGGTCAACTTACTCTCAGAAGGGGGCGATCTGACCACCTTCTGCAACGACTCCCATTTGCCCAAGCCATGATTGCTTGGTTGGCATGTGCCCTAGAGATTCTGCAGAAAGGTTGTGGTCTCATGAAGGGAAGAACTGCTCCTTCGTTTGTCAGACAATCCGCTACTTCGTTACCCTCAATACCTGAATGACCAGGACCCAGCAGAGGGTGATGTTGTTAGTACTACCAAGGGCCGGGACTACATTTTGGCAATCCCACACCATCTTGGAGTTGAAGTTACAGGGAGTCAAGTGCTCTGAGTGCGGCTTGACTGTCTGAGAAGATGGTGATGCTCCTATTTGTACAACCAATGTTTAGATTGTACAGAGCACATTCCACAATCACTGACAACTCAGCCTGGAACACTGTAGGGAAAAACTCTGGGAACCAGATTACGTACCTTATCCTGTAGCCCATAGATTCCAGTACCAGTACCCCTGACTCCCTTAGAGCCATCTATGTACCAAGCGACATACAAATATATATAAAAAACCCCGGCCCCTGTTAGAGAATACTCAGACTTTAACAGGTCTGCCTTCTTGCGCCAATATTCAACAACTTCCATTCTGAAACATCAATTTGTTGTAAACTACTACAAATGCAAGAAAATCAAAGGATAAATTAAATGTATTTTTCTATATTAAAACATAGTTTTTGTCTGAATTAGTCGGGATTTTCACAGACACAGATTTTAAAAGTTCTGGATAGGGTTACAATGTAAAATTTGATAAGAGTTTAATTTAGCAAGCAAAGAGTTCATTATTTTGCTTTTTTAGTAGAGTAACTTAGAGTAATGAAATATTGTTAAGTAGAATTAAAAATATCAACATTTTTATTTGTTTAGACCAACTAACTTAATTGTAAATTTCCAGGAGTTGAATTTGGGAAATCTTAAAGCTATGATGTCTAGAAGTTCTCGACTGGAAGAAATGAAGGCAGCCCTGAAAAGATTCAATGAAAATAAAGCAAAATTAGTTGAGTCTGAAAAACCCACTCTTGAGAGTTCTGAACGGATTGAAGTGGACATTATTGTACCGTCCAGGTAGATTTTACTTTTACTAATTTTAAATTAACAAGTGTTTAAATTATTCAAAAGGATCAAGCAGGTAGGCCTAATATATTATAATTTGTTAGTTGGCAAATGGAAGTATTTTTGTTTAGACTTGTATTTTTGTAATATAGATTGCCTATGTTTTGTAAAATTTGATCAACTACAATAATTTACAACATCAATTTAAAAACACAAGAACAAAATCAAAAATGTGTGTGTGTGATTTTTTAAACAATTTTAAGTTTTAAAGTTCCTCAAAACTTCAGTTGAATTAATCTTTTACTTAAAGATTTATACTTGATAACATCATAATTTTGATAGTATTAAAGGCCTAGTTTTACAGTGTTGCATTTTACACTCTTACCGAAACCTTATTGGTGGTAACGCCAACCGAAACCCCTCGGTCTGAGAGACCCCTGTACAAGTCATTAACCCATATGATTACAAATATGCACTTATAAATTTTGTAATGACAAAATTAGTATTTTAGGATAAAAAAATATAACTGTAGTTTAAGAACTAAATAAGCTCTTTTTAACAATTTATAGTGAAATAGTAATATAAAATAACAATTATTTAACTTGTGGACCTTTTTTATTCCTAATATCGAAATAGGAAGCAATGATATCTTTTCAAACACCAGAAACCATGTAAAATACAGTAGAACTTGGATAATTCGAACCTCAAGGGACCAGAAAAAAAATTCGAATTAGAAAAGTTTATGCAAGTGGTTGAAATAAACAACCAAACATCATGTTTTAACATTGTATATTAAAAAAGTTAGGTTAATGAAGATATTATTGATTAAAAATCCTAATTTTTGTTAAATGTCAATAATGTGTTTGGAGGGATACCGAAACTAGCTATTACAAACTTTTTCAAATCCCTTGTCTACCTCCTTGATCGCCGCTATTTATTCTTGCAACGTCAGAGATTTGTAGGTTCGCTTTGACGAAGCCATCATACACACGACGTGTTAACATGAAAGCAGACGAAGTCACAGATGCCAACACGAAACAAAGTCAACGAATATCGGAACAAACCACCATCGATGATACACACAGATGTCAATGTTGTGATTTATGAGCAGTAGTGGACTAGTGAGTGGGGGTGGGCGCGTTGATCTATCTAAAAATAGTCTGAGGACAGGAAGCCCGAACGTCGTTTCGTGGAAAATCGCACACAATGACTTGTTCACTTAAACGCACACTATAGATTTCCGCTGTAAAAACTTATTAACAAAAAATTATTCGAATTAAACAAGATATTTTAACATTGTTTTTATATAAAATTCTAGGGACAAAGACAAAATTTCGAAATAAAGAGGTTTTCGAATTACAGAAGTTCGAATTATCCTAGTTCCACTGTAGTAATTTTAATTAGATAAAATAATAATAAATACATAAAATTTGTGAGTACGTACTTTTATGTACCAAACCCTCGGCAAGAGAGACCAACTATTCACACAAAGATGGACTGTCAAGGTCAAGGGATGCCCCAAAATTAAACAAAAAGTGGTTTGGCTGCTAATTGAAGAGGTGGTGGAAAGGTATTAGCATGATGGAAGGCATCGCTCAATCAGTTTTGTCAATAGAAAAAAAATCCCATGGGGCCTGTGAAATTGTGGGTTTCAGTATAGTCGTTAATATAAATTACTCATTAAATCCTTTTGATTTTATGCTTAGTTGGGATATTAAACAGTTTATCCCCATGCGAAACAGATCACACACACTGCACAGCACTGTTCTCTCCAGAAATGTGTTCCCAAATAACAGTTGTAACTTAAGTATTAAGGCCCAAAAAAGTAATGATAGTTTAATCATTAGCATTAATTACTTAATTATAGTTACACAATCAATAGAGCGATAAGAAAAAAGTACAGTGAACAGAATCCATCGCATTCTTTAAAAACTGACAGATTAAGAAGTATTTAAGTGTTAAAAGTCTTGGACATCCTTTGCTCTAGTTTTATGGTTTCACCTCTTAATTCTGTTCATAATTATGTAAAATGTAGTTATTTTTGTAAACTGAAAAAGGATATTTTTCCTATAGCCCGCTGAAGACACCTAGGAAGGTGGGTCCAGGGGCTGCTTCTCCGCAGTTCAAACTAACTCCGAGCCGGTTATTTGACAGTCCACCGACTGCAGCGCCTTCAAGCCCCCTGAAGTCTCCTTTCAAGTCACCCGCCTTCCAGCGATACCAAGCTCTTGTTACAGAGGGCAGGTATGTCGTAGTTTTGAATAACATTAAAAACTTTTTTTAATTATTTTGAGCCCAACTAAATTTATAAAAGCCTTAATTCAAATATATTTCAATGAATAATTTATAAGCAAGACAGGACAAAATCAAACTAACTATGCCAGATTCTTCATAGAGCCATTTAAAAAAAATTTTTATGTGCAGAATAACGCATGTAAACTTTGTATAGTTGACCTATGGTATTTTTTACTGAGTTATTACTGTGATCGTAATGACAAGACATAGACCCAGGACTAAGTTTTTTTAGTTTAGAAATCCCCTGAGGTCTAAAACACAGTCTGTGTAATACTGTGTTTATGAGTCTTTTAACAGATAGCTAATCTGAATAAAGATTTTTCTTTTTTTTGTTGGTTTTAGATTAGTGGGTACTTACAAGGAAGGTTAAAACTTAATCAACTCTATTTGTAAGCTATAAATGTGTATGTTTCTGTCCCCAGACCGGCACTAGTGTTGCCATTTAAGTACCGAGCTCTGGCCGAGCTGTTCCGCTGTGTGGACACTGTGGCCTCCATGCTACATAACCGGAAAGAGACGATCACTCTGTCCAAGCTGCGGCCGGGGGTGCAAGAGATCTCAAGGAAGTGAGTAGCTTAACTTTTCTCTTCTGGATATATCTGTTTTTGAGGCTCCTTGAATCCAAAAAAGTTGTTTTCGGACTGATTTCCGTCTGTCTGTCTACGCTCAAACCCCGAGACTACACTGATCGTCCATTATTTATTTCAATTTGGTACACTGGTGTACTTTGGTTAAATCTCCAGATGGTTTTTGTATCTTTAATGGTAGTTTACCCTTAAAACCCCATTAAAATTGTGAAAAATACAATTTTCTTAAAATCCACTCCAACGATTTTTTAAATTTAAATTGCAAGGATTATAGTTATTAAAGTCCCAAATAGTATGACACCACCTGTAGGCCTATGTCTGTAAAACTAATAGTATAAAAATTATGGGTTTTTAGATGTAAAAAAAATAATTTTATTAGATAATTTGACCATCACCATTAAAACCCGCTTACAAAACAGAACAAATTAGTATATTGGATCATTAATCTACGACTAACGGTTCCAAAGAAAGGTTGAATTTTATGCCTGTTGAGAACACAGTATGTTATCAGAGAGCGCCCAATGTTATTCTTTTGATGAATGTTAAAATATCAGTTTCTTCCTTATCTCACAACCGTTTTCCATGAAACTTATTGTGCAGTGTAAGGTTATATTGCCCTACACAAACCACTGAAATAAGTTAGGCATTACCAGGGGAAGGGGAATCTTTGGGTAGCCTATATACCTACCCAAAGATTTCTACTGAATATTTAACTTGTTATTAGTTCTCTTGTTATTAGTTTAAGAAATTAGGTGATAATGTTTGTAAAAGTAAAGTTTTTAAATAATAATATAGAATATGATGGTTTTATTAAAGATTATTGTTTTTTTTTATTTACTTAACACGTTTGCTATGTGCGGCAACGATCGCTGTCGCCATTCTATTGTTGCATAAATACATCAGTGAGCTGCTAGCACTTCTCCGGTGTCTGTGTTTGTTATTGTGCTTATGGTGAGGTACATTTCTTTCATTTTTGGCAGTGTCAGTTTTCGATTCCCACGTTTCTATGAAAATATATGTTTAATGCATTAATTAATTATACATTGTGTAATGCTAAAAAGGCAAGTTGTGGCAAAATGGTAAAAAATAAAATGTGTAGTGAATGAAGCAAGAGAAATATCCATAAAAGGGTCGTTTGGTATTGTGCCAAGTGTTAGGACACGCTGGGATTGTGTGTCACGCAAGTGAAGATCACATCAGGGTGGGCTGGTAGGGTTGTAAATAGTATATTTTTATGTTATTGTAGTATTGTTATGATTAAAAATAAAATAAAAGTGTTTTTGACTTAAAACATTGAGTTTTTGAAAAATATTAAGAACGAAAAACGTGTGTGGATCGGTAAAAAATGTCCCCAGTAGCGGGCGGCAATACACTACAAACAATTTTTAGTACATACCACTCTAGTGTATGCATTTTAGCAGTGAACGTGTTAAGAGAGAAAGTAGGCCATGTGTCAGTCATTAATACCATCTATTAGACTTAAAAACATATTTTTTTCAGAACTTTGACTGAATATGACTTGGGACAGATAAAAACAATCTTTCCTAATGCATTTGAATTCAATATTGAGAAAATGCGTGCTCTTGGTTCCACTGAAAAGTATGAACTCGTTTTGACTCCGCTGCTGGAAGAGTTTATTAGAGGTAAGCCAGTACAAATCTTGATTCCTTGAACTTGTTATTTGATAATATCAGTAGGCTACTTTTTGATTTTCAACTAATTCCTATACATATACCTTTATTTGACTTCTACAAATACTTAATAATTGTTTCTTATAAGGGGTTATTGGGGATTTTGGAAGATGAATTCAAAATTATGAAATACTGTTTAATTTTTAGGTCTGGGTATTTTTTAACATAAACTAAGCATGATGTTTCCACTTCATATTTAATATTTCCTATGTTTGTGTACAGGTTACTCTGTACACATTTTTGGGTATTTAAATGATGTTATTTCTGGACCGAAGAAAAAAATTTAAATTATCTTAAAAATGCTGAAACTCATGGGATATAGTCACCTTTTTATTTTTTGCGAGTAAAAATTAATTTTAAGATTTACAATATAAATAAATACATGTAGCAAAATAGAAATAAGTGATAGCACATGTCACTGTAGCATGGCTTATTTTCTAAGCTGGCCAATAGCTGATGGAAAATTGAATTATATGAATATTTTAAACACTAAATTGATAGGAATATGAATACTATAGAATATATTCAAACAAAAATCCATTATTCACTTGTTTGTGGGTTTTTCCATTTGTCAAAAGATGAAGAGAAAGACAAAATTGAGAAGGACAATCAACACATAATGATGAGTCCCAGTGTTCTGCTGGCCCGCAAACGTTCACTGTACCACGCCCTCCTAGAACTTACCAAGGACCATCACGAGGTTAGTCATCATTGCTATCCTGATACTTAGTGATGGTGGACCGACTTTCTTTGTCTAACATGATCGGCTTCAGTCAAGTTAAATCACTAAGATAATTCCCTCTCTTTTTCCGTGTAGGCCTAAATCTCTGCCTTTAGAAACAATGGATGATGGTTTATTTTAGTTGATCTGACTTGGTTCGGTTCATATTTTTCTATTTCTGAAGATATGTATTAGCGATTGCTGAGAATACAAATTTTAAGATGGCGCAATTATCTTAAAATTTGTTACTTTTAAATGCAGTGAAGTATAAATTTTAATTTTGTTGTTCAGCCTATGAAGAAGTAATGATTTTATGTGCAATTTTATAACTTGGATAAAATTCTCATTAATTTTTTTCTAATTTATTCTTAGATAAGTGTGACTCCACTGTGTTATTGCGAGTATCCGAATCCAAAAAAATTTCACTATTAGTACTACTACTAAGATACAATGAAATTTTGTGTCGAAATTTTATGAAACTTTCACTAATGATCGTCACTCATATTAGATCATTCACTCCAAAATCACTTAATACATTTTCTGAACTTTGGATTTTGGTAGACACCATGATTTTGCTGGAAATCAGTTTTGTCACCGTTTTGGAGTGGTATGTAATTATTACACAAGAGCATAGTAGGTCAAGCAGGCTGAATTGAGGAATGCGTATCAGCACGTAGATAACTAGGGCGATCAGTAGTCAGCTTTTACCTAGGCTTTGCAATCTCTGCTGATGTAAACAAACTGCCTCACTCTTGTCAGCCATTTAAACCCGTAATCAACTGACGAATCTAAACCACATTGTGTACAGTATCTCAGGTCAGTTAGTACTTCTACATTCATTTTTTGTTTGTTTATTTAGCGTGTCATATAAACTTGATGGCCTACTTATCAATATTTACATGTTGTAAACACGATAAATGTTTAGTTTCCAATTGGAAGCATTTATAGTTTCATGTATGATTTTGGTGTTAACTGAAAACATTTTTCTAGGATTGTTAATTGAAATTTCCAATGATTCATTAACAATGTTTATCTTTTGGCAATTTAGTAATCTGTTATAAAACCTCAACATAACTTAAAATTGAAGGACTCATTTATTGTTCTAAATTTACTATAAGTCACAATACATTTAAGCCAAAAGAGTCAATTTCTTAACTATGTTACAGCACAATCTAATCAACCAAACTTGAATTTACAATAATTTTACAAGATTACTAAATTCTAAATTAAAGATAATACAATTAGCCTAGTTCTTGTAAAATACTTCTGAAAACAATTTACTGTCAAGAGTTTACTTTTTAGATCAATCTGCTCAACCTAAGTTGAATTTTATCTTAATTTTTATGAAAGTTCAGGCTGTAATAGTGTGCAGTAGTTTCCTCCACCCATGCCGCTAGGAACACAATTTTATATTTTTATACATTTATTCTATAGCAGAATATTTTATTTTAGATCTTTTTATTGTTTTTGAATTCATTTTACAGAGTAATTTGATATTCAAAAAGAATCAAAAGTAACTTAAAACACATTATTTAAAAGGAATTACCTTTACTGCCATGCAATGTTTCCCAATGCATCAATAAGTATTTGAGTAAATATGTATCCTATAAATACACTATTGTGTTTGTGTGTGTCTGTGCTTGTGTTAGTGTGAGGTGCTTAAACTGTGATGTAATGCGTTTTTAGGCTATACAAAAAATAATGTCATCTTAAAACAAATTTTAATAGCGCTTACTAAAACCCACTGAAACAAAATTATTATAAAACATTATTACGTATTTCAATGCATTTTTTATGTATGAGCACGAAGGGAAAAGTGTAATCCCTATGATTAGCTAATTTTAATTCACCCGTAAATAAATTATCACTAGAATCAGGCAGAAAGATTGGTACCATTACTTGACAAATTTTCTGCTTTTGAAGCTAATTCCATTACACAATTACATATAACATAAATAATAATTGCTTAAATAATTATTTCATTAATAAAATAGAAATAAAGTATTCAAAATTAATTTTTTTGACCAAACATGAATTAATTCCCAGGATTTTAATGACTAAATCCGTACACCTTGATGCATTGCACACAAAATTAACAATTGCAACTGCACATGACCATGGACCTTCAGCCTTAACAATTAACTAAGTGCAATAAAAACAGTGAGATACGATTCACATAGCCTAGCCAGAGATGACCAATCATGATTCGACCGAAGTCGCTCTACGATAATTTCGAATTAGGTGTATTGAATTTATTGAGCCAATGAGTAACCCTCAGCCACTGATGTCGCTTTTCAATCCACTTTAGTTCACTGAAGCTCTGTAGTTCAAAAATGTAAAATTCCGTTTGATTTATGCACAGGAGTTCCTTTTGAAGTTGGAGCCACCGATGAAGATCCCCCGTAGCCGCCTGACCCGTTGGCACCCGGAGTTCCTCGTGGACCAAGTGCCGGATGTCATCTCCACAGCTCTGCCGCAACCTCCCAACATGGAGAAGGCCGCCACCGCAAAGGATGTCCTGGGTAAATTGTCCTTGTCTTATGTTTTTGTCGGAAAATACCAATTATTTTGGTAAATTAGTGAATTAGTTCAAAATAAAGTATGTGTGTTCTTTCCACTGTGGGACAAAAACCTTATGGAAATTAGCGAATTGTGGACCACTGGAGGTGTCATAATGATGATTAACTATCATTTTCGTTTCAGTAATATAAATTTCAGATCTGTTAAACTGGTTCCACTAGTCCATGAATCATATTTGAATCATATATTTGCAGAGAAGGCTCGGAACTTGTTTGTTGTGAATCCACGCATGGAGCGAGCTTTACAGCGGCTGAGTGAGAGAGCAGCCCCCACCTTGACCCAGCCCCCGGCTACACCCCCAACCCCCGCCGTCACCCCCGTTGACAAACCTGCTCTGCAAGGTGTTCCTGCTAGTCTGTTGGAGCGGGTCAGTAACCTTTTCTTGATGGCGGTTACTTTTATGCCAAACTTTTTATAATAGGTGTAATTTGTTTTTATCAACTTTAATTACATTATTTAAGAACATTTAACAATAAATCCAACACTAAATTTTTGTACACTGTAGTGTGTGCAGGTTGAAAAAATAAATATTTTTTGTTTGAGTCCTAATACTGTGAAATAGTGAGACTAAAAAACTGTAAAATTATTAAGAATATCTAATCATACTTTCCGGTCGCACACACTAGTTTAACAAAATCAGTAAAAATGTTAATTCTTCTGGAAATTTTACCATTTTATTAAAGTACCCTTTTTTAACAAGTAATAGCTGAAAACCTTATCCATCCATAACATACTAAAATATGTATGTTCAAATATTAACCATCTCTGTTTACACCTTTCGGTCGCACATCGCTCGCAAATATCACAAAAATTACTGAAAATGTCATTTTCTGTTAACAATATTTTAGTTTTCTAACAATAATGTGCTTTTACACATTTTGATAGTTATGAAAAATCAAAACCTGACTAATTCGGAATTGAACTTCTGGTCGCACAGACCTTAAGAAACGTAACTGTGTGGCATTAATTATTTTCTACCTGGCCAGAGGCGGGTCAAGCGAGATGTCCCTGCCCCGTAATTCTCTCACAAATGCAGATTGCCACGTGACCAACAATCATAATCTCGAAGTGGAAGATCATTTTCGAATTAGTCGGGTTTAATTTTTCATAACTATCAAAATACATAAAATACATTGTTATTACATATTGACAACTATACTTTGTATTTAAAATATTACTAACAGAAAATGACGTTTTTTAATGATTTTTATGATATTTGTGTGTGAAATATGTTAACAGAGAAGGCTAATTGTATATTTATGTATATTTAAATATACATATTTTAGGATCTTATAGATAATGTTTTCAACTATGACTCGTTAAAAACTGTAATAAAAATTAATAAAATTTAAAAAAAGTAGATAACTGACTGTAAATAGTACAAAGTGTTAAATAAGTATTTACCCACTAGGTGAAATTTGTCGATGTTATGTAGAATATTAGGTAAAACTGTAGTATGAAGGTTTGTTAAAACTACTGATTTGTATTGCGAACATTAGTTTCCTCAAAATTCATATTATTTATAGATAAGAGCCAAGCAGGCGGCGCGGGCGCTGGAGGCGATGACCAGGACGCCGGCCGAAGCTAAGGAGGCTGTGAGACTCACACGGCTGCCAGAGATTGCAAGGATTATCCGCAACTTGTTTGTCGCTGAGAGAAAGAGTGTGCTGCCACGAGAACTCGTGTTGCAGAAACTGGCTGACAGCTACAGGGAGGGACTTTCACATGGTGGGTCTACCAGTCTAGAAAATTTGGAACTGAGAAGTTTTTGTTGACCTGAAAATCTCACTAAGCCACTTTATGAATGCTTAACCCTTTGAACGCCATAAACGAATTATTCATGCTGTTTCATGGTACAGTGTTAGGCCAAATGCTGTCTGCTGTTATTGTCGTCAGCTATGTTAGTGTATGCCATTTACGTGGTATTCCTTGGGTCAGTTTAATAAAAATGTCACGTTGAAGGGTTAACTGCTCATACTCAAAGCATAAGCGAGTACATTTATTCTGTTATCCAAATCGACGGTAGATGGCAGGGCAATCCAATTGTCACTTGCCAACTGGTTTCATGATGTGTATCTACATCCAGTCAGTATTTGTTGGGTGTAAACAGATTTTTGTTATGCGTCACTGTTTACTGTGCAGCAGCCTGGCACCAACGGCGAGTGACTTGCTTGTCAGCTGAATAAAAGATGCAGATTGCAGATGTTTGTGTCAGGTGATTGTTTATAACCAAGTCTTCTTCGATGGTGTTAATAATTGGTGTTAATAAAAAATTGCTTTAAAAAGATAATTTTAAATTTTTTTGCATAATTTGCCACAAAGATCTAACTCACAAAATTCGCAATGCTTTTCCGATATTTTTGAGATGTTATAGCCTACTTCAAAGGCAAGTTATATTTTTATTTGGCAATTTCAATAGATAATCATCACTAAAACAATATTTTTATTAGCAACATGTTATTAAAAGGGGCATTTTCACAAAGATTGTTCTTTTAACCTTCATCCACTCACACGGCGACATTTTGCCGCCTATATTACTAAATTATATTTAACAAAGATGGGTACTTGCGAATGGGATGAAATAATGTTTAAAAGGTTTTTTCAACTAATAACATTTTTATTAACTTACAAGAAATTAGAATATCAAAACAAAATGCATTATCTTAAGAAATCAATTTTTTTAATTCATGATTTTTTGGGTTTAAGTCCACTTTAATCTAATTTTTCATTATAGATGTTGCATCTAACAATACAGTAACTTTTGCAAACATATTTTTCTGCTAGAGTGTAGCCGCATTGAGGACACATTAAACTAATGGCCATCTCTGAGACTGAAAGAGAAACTATAAAAAGAATAAAATACCTCCCCCTTGTGGTAGTGGGGAGAAATACATCCAGGGCTGAAGCTTCTGATGACCTTGACTTGCCTAGTACACACTAAAACTTAAAAAGGTGCAACCTGCCACCCACACAAGTGGATGAAGGTTAAGATAACTAATAACTTAAATGAATGCACAACTCTTCTTACACCCTACTCCCTTCCCACATTCAACTTCTTGTTAGCTGAGCTCTTGTATAGTTGGAATTTTTTAACAAATAGAACTTTTCATAATAAACTTGATTAATAGGAGAGCTGGACAACCATTTGACGCTGCTGGCAGAGAAGACGCCAGGCTGGATCACGTTCTGCACACTGCGGAAAACCGACTTTGTCAAGTTGTCTCGCAACGCAGACATGAGCAAGGTCATGACAAGATTGGAGTCTTTGGCTGAAGAGAAATGCATATAGGGAGATGGTTGTCTAATTGTGTAAGGTTGTGAACTACATTGTATTTTATAGGTTTGGAATAGCCAGCGTGCCTTCCTGTGATATCTTTTATTAGAAAAGGTGTCAGGAGATATTCGGTTAGCAGCAACAGCATTGTTGTTTGATACAACTTCTGTGTTTTGACATGATTTTTTGAAGGAGGCCCTATTGAAGGAGCAATATTGAGAACGAATAAGTAGAGAGACAGATGGTTTCGGGTGCAAAAAGTTTTACCTGTCATGTAATTGGAATTTATACAGTGATAAATAGGCTGATCAATTAATATCTTTTGTCATTCGATTTTATATAGTTAATATCCTTTACAAATTATTCATTCATACTTAATATACACCATATCTAAATAATTTTGTGGGATCACCGTGTTATTCTACTAGTCTCAGAATAAAGATATGTAAGGTTGCCACTAGTCTTGGAATATTTCAACTGAGGTCTGACTCATGGTGAATTCAAATACTGTAGCTTGTTAAATAAAAGGTATAAACCACAAAAAATATATATTTAGGCGGAATAATTTGGTTGTGTTTTGATCCCTAAATTCTCCATCTGACTCTCATTAGGTACGAGACAATCAATAACATTATACAATTTGAATATTTCCTCTCTTTCACAGATCTATAAAACAATAGTGAAAATATTGGGCAAGATTTTTCATTACTTGTAAATGATACTTGTGAGAAAGAGATGACATATTTTAGTTTTGATCTTAATTTTTAGTTAATCTCAGCTGGCCCCGGAACAACCGTTATATTTACAACATTGTGTGATCAATGGTATTGCTTTCAGTACCAGTAATTTTCTTCACGATTATTTTATCTCTTTCACACAAATTAATAAATGAGGTCAAAAAAGGAGATAATGTTATTTGTTAATTTGAATTATTACAGTGACACTTTTCTACATTTGATGGCACATTTATGGGCCAGATTTTGGCTGTTGTACATCACCTCCTACTGGTGTTTCATTAACTTTCCTCGTTGTTTTTTGTGGAAAGAATATGCTTAAACTTATGCTAACCTACTGTCTCTTAAATTAAATGGATCGAGAAATTACCTGTTACCATTACTGAAGAAAATTATTGATTATTGTTACTTTTGAAAGATACTTGAGAACAAGTTAACTTAGTGCATTGCTAGAAACAACAACCTACTGCAGGTCAAACTTTGATATCCTACAAAAAATGTCAGATCTGTAAAAAATGTTTTAAACCAAAATTTTGAAAAGGTAGTCAAAAAGACCCAAAAATGATTTATGACTTGGGTAAATCAGTTGATTGATAGATTAATTAGAGCAGAAATTCAAAAGGAAGTCCAATGGTACGGTAGCTCTCTCTCTGTTTTCAATGATCCAAAAGAGTCCAATGATTTCAAAAGAACAGATACTTGCTAGATCTCATTGTATGTGTTCATTGATAGTAAGCCTTATTCTCATAAACATATACATTTATCGTTATTGTATTAGCTATAATATATTTACCTTAATAATATAATATCATTTTAATATTAATATAATATAAAATCATTTTTACTGTCCAGATGATGGCTTACTCAAATTTTGAAATATTGGTCTTAAGTCATTTTTCATATTTTAGTGCCACTAGTGTGGTCGTCATATTCCTACAAACTGTAAAAGTAAACTAGTTTATTATATTTATTGTATTATTTAAGGTATTGTACGTTTGTTTTATAGTAAATTAGTTGTTTTTTAATAAAGTTTAAAGGAAATATAAAATGAATTTTTTTATACCATTGGAAGTCAACATTGTTCAAACTAGTGATGTGAGATAACTGGGGATGAAAATACGGATGTTTATAAAAATGAATGAACAAATTTATATTTACTGCAGACAATGTTATTTCTAATATTTTATAACATTTTAAGAATGTATTCAATAGGCCTAGTATTAACTCTAGAAGTGGTAAAGTCATAATTCACCACGCAATTACAAATTCGATAAGAAGTGGCAGGTGGAGGCATCTGTCGTAAATTTAGTGAACTTGTTAGACACCTCACCTTTGTGACCGTGTTGCCCTCTAGGGGTAAGCAACCGAACCTGCTCACACAGTTCACTAAAAAGCCACTAGGGCTTGTCTTATAGCCAAGTACGCACACTTTCTACGACTAGGCATGGTGGCTGAACCGGTTAGAGCGCTACACTGACACATCACATTAGACTAGATGATTTTGGGGGATCACTGGTTGCAATTATTTATCTAATTATTTTTAAGGCTGATTTTTATGTATTAAAATATAAATAAAGAGTGTTGATCAATCAAAAATAGAGGACAAGGAGATAAAATTATGCAATATAATTAAATGAAGCACCACCATGTTTCCATATTTATTTGAGTCATAGTCTTGAACTTCAGTTTTGCAGAGCCTTTGGCCTTTACTAACTTTGCCATTTACCGCCAGTAGCCTACTTTGTGAGTAAGAATACCAAGATCCTAATATTAAAGGATCTCAGAATTCCGATTTCTAAATCAAAACTGCTGTTAGTTTTTTCACAACTAAAAATTTCAGGTGTGTAATTATTACACTCTTCATGGTTTGAATTCAAATCACACCACCAACTCTCTGTATTAACTTGAAAATGCATTAAAATTGAGAAAACTCACAGAATCGCCAGATACAATGTATGTCTATTACTGTTGGGAATGTAAATGTACCATACCAAATTATAGTGCTTTCTTATTTTTTTTAAATTACAGTACTGTAAGTATAATAATAAAAATATATCTAATTAATTTTTTTAACAAGAAAAAATAGAATTTGTTTTCCTCAAAGTGAGAGCTCATTGTCTAAACAATGTAGCCTACTTTTTGGTGGTCAAAGATTATTAATTGAAAATACAAAACTAGTTATAGTTTATACTTATAAATCTGTCTACGAGGGATGCAGGGGTATTTGTATGGATGTGGCAAAGCTGCTGACTAAATAAGCTTCCAGCTCATAAAGGAAACCGTAGGTAAATAGAAGTATTTTAAGTAAGTCATTTTCATTTTTTCTACCCAGACATGGGCGCAGAGTTAAAGGTTAAACGTTGGGGAGGGCGGAGAGTTGGTGTTCTAGTTTTTGTCACAATACAGCTTAAAAATGGAGAAAAGGACTTAAAACTAATATCATACCACAGCAAAAACCCATCAAAATATTTGTGTCCAATAAACAATTATACAATTCAAAAACTTTCAAGAGGTCTAGGGGGCATTGCCCCCCCTTAACTGCCCTTGACGCCAGAGGATTTTTATAGTCACATAGTGAATAAACACAAACATTTTTGAAAATGTTTATGTATGCCAAACCTAAATGGCATCCCAAGATTTGATCTCGTGACCTTTTGGACGGAAATCCAAACAGCTAACGACTAGGCTAGTGGGACACCAAAATTAATGTGTCTGAATCATATCAGACAGCTCTTTCCTTAATCTGAATTATCACACTCCTTATTGACTACCCATCAATCAGTAAAATAACTTTGGTTCTGTTACCAACCACTACCTACCCCGCCATCACCGTTGCTTAATGGTCTTTGCCTTGTCATTACCTCAACGTTGACCTCGCGTCCTTTTCAGGGGCTCTGTACTTTTAGTTTGTGATTTTTTTTAGTAAATCAGTTATGTTTACCCCTTCATATGTTTGGAATGCTTTTTACTTTCTCCTCTTATACATAGTATTTGGAGAAAGTATTGTTTTCGTCAAAATTTTCGGATTTGAGTTGAGAGTGGATATATCCGTTTTGGGGTCCCATGTATCCAAAAAAGTGGGCTTCGACGTGATGTCTGTCCGCCCGTGTGTCTGTCTGTCTATATGTGTGTGTGTGTGTGTCTATCTGGATGTGTACAGAGCCACAGCCTACCCCGTTGGTCCGATTTAGATTAAATTCGGCATATACTTTATACTTATATATTCACCGTATCTGCAGGCGTTTTTTCATTTTTTGAATTATTGATTTTTAAGGGTAAATAGTTCACCCTTAAAAAACGTGAAAAATCCAAATTTATCAAAAAGGGCTTTAACGATTTTGATTAAAATTTGATTGTTTATAGTGCACAGAGTACTAAATAATTTGACACAACCCGCATGTCTGTAAAAATGACGGTTTAAAAGTTATGGGCTTTTAAATGTCAAAAAAATCGAATTTTTAAATTTTCAGCGAAAACAATAAAAGTAATGCATAACTTGGCTATCAACATTGTAACCAATTTAAAAACTTAACAAATTAGTATTTTGAATTATTTGTCTACGACTAATGGTTCCAGAGAAAAGTTAAATTTACTGTTCATGATAAACGCAGTAAGTTATTTGAAAGCGCCCTTTGTTATTCTTATGGAGAATGAAAAAAATCAATTTATTCCTTATTTTCCAACTGTATGAAGCGTAAGGTCAAATCACCCAACAAAACCAACTCAAAAAAGCTTGGTATTACCGGGGGGAGGGGTTCCCCCCACACAATTCGAACAATTAATTTAACTTTGTCTCTCTTGTTTTTATTTTCAGAAATGGGATGATGATGGGATGGGATGAAAATGATAATTTTTTAAACAATAAACTATTAAATGATATTAAGATTAACTTTGTAGAACATGATATTTTAATTACATATTGTCTTTTTTAATTTACAAACTTTAGGGAAAAAGTATGTGTCAGTCCACTGGTACCGTTTATTAAGTACAGTAGCAATGCCTTTATTATTGTTTGATTTTAAAAGTTTTAAAATTTGCCAAGTCACATTAGTTACAATAATTAGTGCACATAAATGAACTTACTGGTTTGCTATCACTCGAGACCTTTCAGTAGTCATAAGGTTAGCTCCAATCCCAATCGGAATTTGGAAATCCTAAAACAGCTGACAATAGTAAACCCCCCTCTCCAATTCTTAAACAAACATCCATCATCCATCCATGCCGACCTAACCTCAAACACAAGATAAACTTAATCACCATCACGTAACATTCACATTTAGAACATCAGTTTTCTTTTCTACTTCACTATAATATATTTAACATATTAGCCCATGTAAGTTGTTCTCATTTAAAATAAAATAGTTTTAGTTGGTTTTGTATGGGTCAGAAAGTAATAACCTAACTTACAAAGCATTCGCACACCAAGGTTTTAGGTTAAAATGGTTGTAGAAGATAAAGTTGAAGAACAAGTGGGCGGGACAGACGATCAAAAGTCTAAAAAGGCCTTGAAGAAAGCAGCGAAGGATGCTGAAAAAGCAGCAAAAAAAGAAGCTAGGAAAAGTGCTGGACAAGGAGACGTGGAAAAGGGTGATGAAGGGGATGTTTCTATTGGAAAATATGGCTCCCTTGGAATAATCCGTAGTAGCGCAGAAGATGGAAAGAGAAGCAAAGAATTTGTAAATATCAAAGACCTTTCACCTGAAATTGAAAACAAGGAAGTACTGGTTCGTGGAAGACTTCACACTAGTAGGGCAAAAGGTAAGCAGTGTTTCATGGTTCTCCGTCAGCAGCAATTCACAGTTCAATGTCTTGTTAATGTTTCTGAAACCATTAGCAAGCAAATGGTAAAATTTGCCTCCAATATCAACAAAGAATCAATAGTGGATGTGATTGGTAAAGTAAGTAAGGTACCCAAAAAAATAGAAGCGTGCAGCCAAAGTCTTGTAGAGATTCATATTAAGGAAATATGGGTTGTAAGTGAGGCCAAAAGTCAACTTCCTCTTCTGATAGAAGATGCAGCACGACCTGTAAAGGATGATGACCAAGAAGGGCTTAATATCAAGGTAAATCAAGACACCAGACTAGACAACAGAATTCTTGATTTAAGAACACCAGCAAACCAAGCTATATTTAGGTTAGAAGCTGGTGTTTGCAAATTATTTAGAGATATTCTTTCAAACAAAGGATTTGTTGAGATTCACACTCCAAAAATTATCAGTGCTGCAAGTGAAGGTGGAGCCAATGTGTTTACTGTTTCATATTTCAAAACATCTGCTTATCTTGCTCAGAGTCCTCAGTTGTACAAGCAGATGGCAATTGCTGCAGATTTCGACAAAGTTTTTACAGTAGGTGCAGTTTTTCGTGCTGAAGACAGCAACACACACCGTCATTTAACTGAGTTTGTTGGTTTGGACTTGGAAATGGCTTTTAAATATCATTATCATGAAGTACTTGATACTATTGGAAACACTTTCACTGAAATGTTTAAGGGCCTTCGTGACCAATACAAGACGGAAATCGAAACAGTCGGTCAGCAGTTTGCAGTTGAATCATTTAAATTTTTAGATCCACCACTTCGTTTAGAATTTTCCACAGGCCTCAGTATGTTGCGGGAGGCCGGCGTTACCATAGGTGATGAAGATGATCTAAGCACTCCAGATGAAAAACTCCTGGGGAGACTTGTCAAAGCAAAGTACAACACTGATTTCTACATCTTGGACAAGTATCCATTAGCTGTACGTCCATTCTATACGATGCCTGATCCTGAAAATCCCAAGAGTTCTAACTCATATGACATTTTCATGAGGGGAGAAGAAATCATGTCAGGAGCTCAGCGAATCCATGATCCGGAAATGTTGACTCAAAGAGCTCTTCATCATAATATAGATTTGGAAAAAATTAAAGCATACATTGACTCTTTCCGCTACGGATGCCCTCCTCATGCTGGTGGTGGTATTGGCTTGGAACGAGTTGTCATGTTATATTTGGGACTAGATAACATTCGCAAAACATCCATGTTCCCCCGTGATCCGAAGCGAGTTACTCCCTAAAATGTTTTATTTATCGTTTTATATTTCTTTTTAACGTCTTCAGTGCTTTAAGTTATGGCTTTATTGTTAACTTTTACTAACCTTATTTTAAATCAATATGTGTTAATGAAATCTGTTAAATCTATTTAGGGCCTAATTTAGTTACAAATAATGTACACTTGGCCTTTTTCATGAACATCTTTTTATTTGCAGAAGTTATTACTTGTTGCTATTTTAATCAGGGTATTAAATCATGCTACATATATTTGTGTTATTTAGCTTATATTCAAATATTATAATTAGTAACTTCTTCCGTTTCACAGGTAATATGAGTAAAACATTAACATACTTAAAACATACTTTTTGCTAAAGTATGCTGATTAGCCTACATCAATGGTACAAAAGACATATTGTGTCATAAATTTTTACTTTATATTATTGATTTTAGTTAGGTCTGATTATTTTTGTATAGCCTACTACAAACATTTAACGGAAACTTAACACTTAACAGGATTCTTGTAAATTATTATTAATTAGTTTGCAATATTTTGATATGAAGCTGTAAAATGTTAACTAAGCATATTTTGTACCACAAATAAATTGAATCTGTTGCAGTATGCATGTTTATATTTTATTCTGACTATAAAAGTACCATACACAAACTTAAATAACTTAAAATGCCAGTTGTATACATTATATTTAAAAAAAATGTTTTCACCCTTTAATTTTTATTTGTGTTCTGGGCCTATATTTCTTTGAAAACATTACTATGTTATAATTTTTATTTTTAAATAAATGTCTGAGGTTATTTATCTTCTATTTTTATTTAACCTAGTTTTTGTGTTGTTTAAAAAATGAATAGGAGGTACTGGTACTGCAGTTAAAAATTTAAAAGTATAGTATTTGGTTGAATAATTGGTGATTACCAATACTGCAGAATAATTCTGACAACAAGAAATCAACCATTTTAAAGTTTGATTGATCATTCAAAATCTCACAGCGGTAACAACCAAATTAAATTGTAATGAAACCCTTGTTATCAATTGTTAATCAGTGGAAACAGTGAATGGCTTCTTATTTAGTACATCTACTGTATTTTAAATTTTAACTACAAACTGGAGATAATGTTACCACCGGGTAAAAGAAATTTAGGACATTTCAAGCGCAAAACTATGATTTTTTTTAGCATCAAATTTTTACAAAAATATGCCTAGCTAGTGGTTACTGATCCTAAAATGATTTATCCTACTGTTTTCATAACATATTCCTAATACCTTACCTTTTCCAGACTTTATAGTGAAATAAAACTCTTACCATAGAAAAAGAATCAAACTATTGTGTGGCAAATAACGAGTAAAGCTGATAATTTTACAAGGTGAAAAAATTCATGAGAAATATCACATCCCAATGGAATAACTTGTCATAGATGCAAACAAATAAAATCACCATTAGTTAACTGGGATAATCCCCCCATGGTATTGCTAATAATAAATAGTATCTGAAGTAAATTTTTAACTATAGAACAAATTTTAGAAAGATATAATAAGAAATAATCTAAGTAAACAGAAGATTCGTTGGCTGTCATGGTATATATAATCTGAGTAAAATACTTTATAGATTATTCTGCTATTGGTTGATTGCACTTTTTAATTCTTATCACCAAATCCATTTTTAATTACTAAGTTATTCTACATCCTTTTCAAACATTATTATATTATCTGTTTTATTGGGCACACTCACCTATTTTTATTTTTGTGGCTGGATCTCGTCAGTAACACACACAAAATCGATCCAGTCACTATAGTCCGACGTTTCACAGGACCGATACATTAACATCCCGCGTCTTCAGGGTTAAAAAAACTTTGTTTTTCCTGCACGTGGGCTGAACGCCTGACTATGATTTTTGTGTGTTACTGACGAGATCCAGCCACAAAAATAAAAACAGGTGAGTGTGCCCAATAAAACAGATGATATGGAATATACCTACTCAACAAACATGTCTTTTAAAATAAAAATTCTTATGTTTAAATACAATACTACTAATACTTTAGGTTTTATAATTAGAAAATAATACAAATAATGAGGGTAAAATTCAATTGTGACTACATATTTGTGCATTATCGAAGTCGGTGTCATCTTTATTTGGATAATTTTTTATGTTCTAACAAAGGAACATTACACTGCATTTAAGTTATCAAAACTACATTTAGAAAGATAATTTATATTTTAATGAGTTCAAACTCTAATAAATCATTTTTAAATTGGCAGCCCAAAGTTAAAATGTTTTTATATCAAAGCGTTAAAATATTCCTCATGAACCACTCCAGGAGAAGAGCTTTGCTTATCATAAAGTGGAGATAAGAAGCATCTGACATTATTAAAGTTAAAATTTAATTTTGCAATCACAAAACATACCGGTATTTAATTGATGTATTGTTGCTATTGAATAATTAATTGTTCACTTTTCATTAATTATTGTATCGTTATTACTATTGATTGATTATGCATATCTGGCTCATTATTAAAACTCAGCTTAATTAAGAAGATAAATTATTACTACACTGCAAAAGTGATATGAAGAAAATGAGCTTGTCACTTACTTGTACCACTGTAAGTTTGTCTACCCATGCCAGATTTAAAAAAAACTCAACATTCACTGCTTATTTCTTAAAAACAAATTCACGTAAAATGACGGACAATGAGGTTGGCTGTTGACTGGTGAAAATAAAGCTACACAAAATCAGCTATTAATTAAATATTTAAATTATCAATGTATTCATATGATCAAAATGCATAATGTCTTTTCCTCATAAGCTTAACATATACAAACTTTACAGGCCGGTGGAGCTGAGCCCTAAGGTTAAACAAAAAACTGAATATGCCTATAGCTTACTTGGAGCAGAGACGAATCCCAAAAATCAAAGATCATTAAAATCGGTCTAGCCATTCTTGAGTTATAAATGGTGTAATTAACACGACTTTGTTTTATATATTTAGATAATTCTTACATTATAATATGCTTACATACTTATTGTTTTTGTTAAGCCTACAAAGATAAATTAATCATTAAGATCATCCTTTTACCATAAATGATGGGCTCCATTAATAAAATTAACAATATTGCTGTTTTCTATACGAGACACGACCAAATGAATAGCGCTCGGCGTTGAAAGGAGAGATCAGTAAAACACATTTACACATTTTATTTTTTTAATTCAAAGAGATCTGAAATAAGGAAATGAAAGAACATAAAATAGACTTCAGTTGAAAAACAATAAAAAAGTATAAAAGGTAACTTACAATCATACACAAATAGATAATACAAAGGATAACATTAATAATTATGGTAATTGACTTAAACAAATTTGATAATAAAAAAGAGTACAGTGTATATTTACAGGCACTTTATCCTTCCAACTAACACACGTTTGTCAGTTGTACTCACAATTTTCAAGGCTTCACATTTTACAATGTTATATTTTTTATATCATTTTATGTTACAGGAAGCTTTTACAGGAGAACTGTAACTTTGCACTTAAGATCAAATACAAATCAAGCAAGGCTTGGTATCCTAACGAAACAAATGGTGGATTTCACAATATCTTGCCATTTTTGTAGCAATGTCAACACAAGGGATATAGTTACATCAAAGGCACAAAAAGTAAAAAATGGATGAAAGGGTATAAGCAAAATAAATTTTGTACATGAGAAAGGAAATTCCTATTGGAAGAGAAATAAATACATTATTAAAATCATACATCTTTGAAATATTAATTTTAACTTGTCTTAAAAATGTTAAAGCATTACTGACACTTTGTGCTTCAGTGGAAAATTGTAAGTTCTAAGAAAGTAGTTTTCGGAAAAGCGAAAAGTGTAATAAGTGCTAACACTTGACGACAATAACAGTAAATTCAAGTCCTAAACACCAGAAATGATTCAAGTGGGCTAATTTTGTATAAGTGGGAATTTCAGATTAGAAAAAGGGTCTAAATAAAAGCTGCACTTCCGAAAGAGGACTTCTATAGATGTCAGGTTTCTTGGTCTCAAATTATAGCTCCAGGACAACTCCAATATACCTGACCTCCGCAAAATGACCTATAGGCAAAACACCCGAAAACAGCATTTTAGCACCCTTACCACCTACATACCACTAACATTGACTACCCTAAAATGTCTCCATATGTATGTAAATATTTTTATTTTATTAATATCCAACCTATCTCAACTCCGCAGTGCGCTGTTTGTCGGCGTTACATCATATACACACGATATCACCGACATTTAGCACTCTGCGCAGTAAAGTTGGGTTATTTATTGATATATATCGGTAATAATATTTTTATACTCTTAATAACCAGCGTAACTTAACTCCGCAGAGCGTTGTTCGTCGATGACCATTACTTGTTGTGTTGTACACACGATTTGACCAACGTAGAGTGCTCTGCAGAGTTAAGTTAGGTTGGTTATTAATAGTATAGAATCTATCTAGACTATAGGTCATTTTGTGAAGGCCAGGTACGTCATATTCAAGTTTTCTTAAGTGAGAGCTTTAATTTGACTCCAAAAAAACCGATATCTTTTCGTGTTTGGGAATTGCAGCTCAAATAAATTCTTTACATCTGAGAATCCAAAATGCTGAAAATTGGATATTTCAATCAAGGAAGTTCACAAGAGCAGGACTCCCTAATTGTACGCTAATTGTGTGATTAGTTCATGTATTTGGCTCGAGTGCTAAACCTAAGAAAAGAGATCTTCGATGGAACTCGAGAGAGAGAGAGAGAGAGAAACCTGTCTTAAATAACAGTAAACCTTAAGTAGTTCAACACTATTCTTCAATACAAGCTGAGCAGAGACGCTGAATCAGCAGTGACTTATGTTTTAACATGCTTGGTGGATGACCACTGTGTCAATTAGACTATTCTCAATCTTTCTTTGCATGGCCGGGATCATGCAAAACAAGAATAGCTATTTGTGCATCAAGGGATTAAAGTGCCACTTTTTGTCTCTCAAAGAAACTGTTGTATGGCAATTTCATGAGGGACAAAAATTACTTTACTACTACGATGCAAACAAAAGTTTGCTAAACCATACTCAAATAACAATAGCTACCGTATAGGTTAATGATATATAATTTTACTATTTACCATCATATCATCTGTTGCTCAAATAAGCTGGGTTTGAATGGCGTAATAAATGAAGCACGGCTATGAACTAAAATTAACTATAGACTATTCACTATATTATAAGATAATCCCATGGGACGAAAACTAGTAATCTATTCCAGAGAGTAAAATACGGCTTTAGATGGTAGGTGGAGGAAAAATAATTTTAGCACTATCTACAATCCTACTTTTAAGAGAATTTCCCATAGGGAAGAAGCCGTAGAGAGAAGAATTACCATAGGTCTCATGGCAAGACCTAAGCCCGGGACCATGTTACTTATTTTTAAGTGACTAGAGACCAAAAGCTATAGTCATTAAAGTTTATATATAATAAAATAATGAATAAATTTTAATCTAGAGCAAATTTCGTAGAGATGTGTATTACCACATGTACTCGTACTGGAGTTTGTAATCAGTCAATCGGACAGGGTAATTGCTGGTTTGTCAGAAATCCGCTGAGTACACTGGTCTGCTGTGACGGGGGTATTATATTATTATGGTCATGTTTGTTGACCAATGGTTCGGTGGGCTTTAGTAGTTGACAAAGTATGCTCTTTCTGTATTTTTTAGGCGCCCAACAGAAAAATTCAAAGTGATATTTTACAATGGACATGTCTAATACAATGTGTAGAATTAAGCTCAAAGGCCTAGCCTTATGTCTTTGACTATACATTATTAATAGACGTGTCATTCATGGTTAAAAGTTGTCGCCAACAAAATTTCGGAAGGCCCGAGAGTGTAGTGCCGCTTCCTAGTGGCGAAGGCTGTAAGCTCACTTGGCCCCGCCCTCAGGAGTGCGCGCGCACGGCGCACATCCCTCTCTCGCTCTTATGATTGGTTGGAGGTAGGCCGAAGGGGGGGAGGGGGTAGCAGACGACAGCGCTCCTGCACGGGGAACCACGCACTAACTCCCCACGCCGATTTGGGAACCACTCAAGCCACTACAGCTTGCGCATAAGAATGGCACGTCTATTAATGATGTATAGTCAAAGCTTACGTTCAACTTAGAATTGAAAACAAGCCCCCCCTTATAGTTAAAAATGATTAACAGAGAAGAATGTATGCACATAATATGGAGCAGAAGATCTAAATATCGGTCGATGAACGGCAATCAGGTGGAAGAAGATAAGGACTTGATTATTGTCCTAATTTAAAAATATTCCACACACTTCATTAATTTGATATTACGATATCACTAAAATCTTCCAAGTGTTGAAATATTTTAAGGCTTACTGTAACTAAACTAAATCTTAACTAAAAAAAAGGAAACTTCTGTATAATTACAGACCAGCTATACTAATAGAGGGTAAATATTCTTAATTCTATAACTTTAAGTACTGGCATCAAAAATACAGCTAAACCTACTTGTATTTACATCCCACAACATTTTATAAAAATACAAACCACCGATATTCCTCATGCTTCACCATACAATTGTGCTCTATGAGAAAACTAACAAAGCAGTAATACACTAATATATTAATCTGATTACCATTTTCGAGTAGATTATATCTAGCAGACCTAGGAAAAACTAATTTTATTTGAAGTGGTCTATGTCGAATTCTAAAAACACTAAAAGTTAATTAATCTGATAGGATTAAATTTTTGATTACTGAATACTGAATGGTCTGAAACCTTAGAGGGGTGAATATATCCACATCATTTGTCTGTGAGGTTATATCCTAACTCAGTTATCCCAAAAATAACCTAGTAAGGATTTTGTCTCCTAACAAACAAGATCGGGTATACACTTACATAAGTGCATACCAACTGTACTAGAGAATCTATGAGTAGTACTAATACTTTAAGCTTTAATATCTTCTGTGCACAAGGTTGAAAGTGATAAGATATAGATAAAATTACACCCTTGTAATAACTTAATTGAGTGTTTTTATTAACCATTTGGCTAGTTTGAACGTTGGAATGGTAACCTACTTGGCACCTAATTTTGCCCAAGGGAGTAAGAATATAATCCAATTGATCCATAATAAAGTTCTTAATCGCTAAAAAAATAGAAAAATTAAGCTTCAGTAAAAAACGCTAAAAAAAGGTTAATCGTGAGAACGTTATCCTCAATACTGTTGCTGATTACCCAACTTACTAACCTAGAAACAGCAACTCAAAAAATTACGTGATCTGGCGGTCCATAAAAATGTGTGGTTACCACTCAGTGTTACAATATTATTTTCTTCAAATAAAAGAAAAGCAAGGTTCCCAAGTCACACCTCTAGTGCTCACCCATGGAACGGTAACTTAAGGAAAACGCTACATTTTTAGGCCGTGTTTAAGGCCACGCCTAATGCACTTCCATTTTTCATTGCTCTGCCCACGAAGCAATGAACAAAATAAATAAGTTACTTCCTTCCAACTATAAAATAATATATTGTTTATCAATTAAACATGTTTTATAACCACTACATTTATAGTAGCTTAAAAACAAATAAAAGCAATTAAATACACAATCCGATCCAGAACATCCTTACTATTAATAGTCATTTTCTGTATGACAGTCCCAGATGGCTTTTCTCAAATTAAGAAAAAATACATTACTCGCCAAAGGGTTAACTGATCAAAACAATTCAATTAAAGTTAGATACAAAGCAAAATCATGTATTAAATATAAGGGTTCCAGAAAGTAGATTACGTTTTCGTCTGTGTTTGCTAGGGGTTGGGCTAGCACGGCCATCTTTGTGTCAGGGTGTTACGCAACCCAGTTGGCATCAACCGTGCTAGTCAGAGGTTGTACTGTGCTTCGTTGAATTACTGTGTCAGTTAAAAATTCCTGTGTTAATTAAAAATGCCGCAAACTTTGAGGTAGTAAGGTTTCTAAATGAAAAAAAAACTGTAAACTAAACCTAATTATTTGGGAGCTTTGTAAAGTGTATGTGAACAACAGTAACATTGAAGGTGAAGTGTGTCAGGGGGTCTTAAAATTAAAAATGACCAAACTAATATTCAGGACAAGAAGCGACATGAAAAAACCAGAATACTGGCTGCCGAGCTCGGTCTCCTACTTTGCTTTCCACCCTGGATATTGGTTCGGCCATTTATAAATTTTAGGTCCTCCCGATGCACTCCACCTTCAGTGATAATGTTGTCCACATACACTTCACAAAGCTCCTATTAAATTTGTATCGGTTTACAGTTTTTTACATAGACTGAGAAAACATCATCAATAGGCATACAAAGTTGGGAAGGAAATATATGGGCTACTTTTCATACTAAAAACCTTAAAAAAAATGTTGTAAGTAAAAAAACTGCATATTTTTAATCGTTTGAAAAGATTTTTACGATTATTTACTATCTAAAATCTATTTTAAAGCTACTAGATAGTATATACTTTTCAATTGATGGCACAAATAAAAAAGTTATGGATATGTAAAAAAAACTAATTCAACTGTCCCTAATAATCTACTCCAAAAGCGGTAGTTATCTGATAGTCTAAAGCAGTTGCCTCCGGAAAACCCACAATGGGTACTTCACAGGAGTCTGGCACAAGCAGTATTCAGTGGTCCTGGTCGTCATCATCCAGTTTGACACCCATCGGGCCCAACATGGTTGAAGCAGGTCCTGCACCTCCCATCTGAGCCTGGTATGAGGCGAGGATATTCTTCAATGCAGTCATGTCAATGTTGACTGGCTCAAAATTCTCGACTTCTGAAAAGCTGTCCTCCATACCCTGGAAAATTGTTTATTTTATTTACTTTGCTTTGTTTAATTAAAAACTCGTAAGCTATGTTGGTAGATGTACGGGGGATGTTTTTAAGAAAGTTCCGTTTTGTTATAGTCATTAGTATTGCATACGTATACCGCAATAATCGTGTGCGTTGTGTTCCAGCATGCTTTGGGAAGAAGTGTGCTCAATTTCATCTCTGTGTCTCAAATTTATATGATTGTCAACTCGCCGCGCCGCACATTCAAATCTTTGGTTTTTATCTGTTTTGCGGTAGTATCGGGACTCTATGGGAGGACAGTTTCTTTTACTTTAGATGGTCAGAAACAATTTTGTAAAGAACTGATCTAGACATATCAGGAAGTTTGTTTGAGAAACCAGTTATTGTGAAGCGTCATTTGTCATGAATCCCCGCATCAACCGAAGTCACCAAATCGTCCATAATCAAAGAAGGGCTAATGGCGCGAGCAACATCACAGTCGTTATAATAGCCATCTTTGAATTTCCATACCCACTTATGCAGTTTCCTGTTACTATTTACACCATTGCCGAACAATTCCCAAATCTATCGATGAATTTCTGCAGTAGACAAGTTTTATGTTATTTAGATTTTTACTGCGGACATTTTCCATCACGATTTTATGTAAAACGAAGTTTCACAACGTTTCGGGATCTGGAATCTGATCCCGTCCACAGGTGAACCAATATCTAAAAAATAATACAATTAACACATAATCCGGACTAAGCCGGTATAAAGCTTTATACCGGATTCACAATAGAACTAACTCATATAGGTTTCTGTTGCTGTTGGAGTATGCTTTTAGCCAATTAAGTGCCATATCTGACTATGCAAGGGTGACCAAAAGATTTACAGTGTTTCATTGAAGAGTGAAACGTGGGAAGCCATTCGGAAGTACTTGGGTTTGAATCCCGACCATGAGCAATGTTTGGCTTGCAAATGTGAGGTACAGAAGCGGGAGGACCCACCTAACTAATTGGTGACCAGCTTGGGTGGAAGTTGACGGCGTTTGTAGACTTAATTGGGATTGCAGTGGACACCTGTTTTACTTCTTTTAAGATTTGGTTGGAGGGCAAGATTTGTGTTTGTTTAGTGTTGAATAATTGTTTTAATACATGAATAACATGACAGTTTGATAGCACTTTAAAGGGTTAAATGAGGTGGAGACTTACAGTATCAAAAGAAACAATGGGCTAAGAGGTAAAAATGCATTTTAACCATCTGATCTATCACCTTTTTATTGGCAGTGTTCTGAATCTTCTCGAAGCTCTTTCCCACGGCAGTCGTTGACAATTCCCGATCCATCTGGTCCATGTACTGCTTCAACTCACTAATGGGTGTCTCTGCTTGATCCCCTGAAAACAAACAAAAACAAATATAAATTCTTATTCTGAATAAAAAGAACAAAAGATTCAAAATTCAAAAAAGGGCTGTCCGAATAATGACGGGAGTAAATAGTCGAACGTCCTGTCGGAGTATTTTCCCTTCTTTAAATATATTAACTCTAGCATCGCACTATATTTTCCATATTATACGGTTTTATAAATTTAAATTAAATTCTATTCAAACCGGAGCAGACATTCATAATTATAATACACGCAATAAATTCCAACACAGGCAAACCGCACGTAGAATAGAAATAACAGCTTCCCTTCCTCAAAATTTAGGTCCAAAATTGTTCAATAAACTCCCCACACATTTAAAACAAATTGAAACCTGCTCAGTATTTGAAAAACATTTAAGGACTTGGTGGAGGGGGTTTTTTACTCTGTCAATGAGTTCTTGGAATAAAATAATTGTTGTATTTATAATTACTCATTCTGTTGTCAATCTTGGATTTCTGCGTTATCTGGGTGTTAATTTTGAATTTAGAAGGTGGGGGAGGTGCAAGAAATACCCGCTCGAGGTCGAAATACCCTCTACACAAAACCATCGTGTTTAATCATTCTTTTACTGTAACTGCTTGCTGGTTGTGGAACTCATTACATCAAAATATAAAATCAATAGACTCTCGTTGACGGTGGCGTTGAAACAGTATTATCTCGACCGGATGACTGAGGCGCCACGCCTCAGGAGCCACACCCTCCCGCCACGGGAGGGTGTGCGTAAGGCCGGGGTGTAGCGGACACAGGGTGATTGTGTGAGTGTGTTATTAATTTTTTTTCATGTGTTAATATTCTAATTTTTATTTATTTATGAAGTTTATAAATAATAGGCCTATTTTGTTTTATTTTACTTTGAAACTAATGTTATTTTATATTTTCATTGTTATTATTATTATTTAGGTTGAGGTTAATTGTAAGAGAGGACCATGCAGTCCTAAATCCACCTCACAATAAATAAGTATTTTCATTCATTCATATTGTTCAAGGTTCACTTAAGAAGGATTTTTCCTCCATTTTAAGATAGAGTAAATTTACTACTGCAACACAAACTAATACTAGAGCTAGAGCTATTATAACTTACCTGTTTTGTTCCCCAGATCCATATCATCCTCATCTTCGTAAGAACTCATTCCAGACCCATCCGACTCCATGTCCCAATTGTCTTCAGGGACTGCGAAGTCTAGAAATGGTAAACAAGTTATAATAAAAGTAACAAGTTTTTAAGTGGATAAGGTTTATCCACTATCAAATTAATCTAATTAATGTAATTATGAGCTATTCATGACTTGTAGTATTTAATATTGATAAAAAAGTAAGATGGACTCAGTTTTAGTATCATAAGTAAACCTTAACTATTATTAGTATGCAAAGTACGCTCGCAAGGTTCCATCCTTAGAATGAGTCACAGTATTTTCCACCACATGAAACAGCACTAATATTTAGCACTTATATACAATATGGCATTTCGCATACTAGACTAGTATGACCAAAAGAGGTCATAACATTATAAATATTATTAAAGGAGATTACACATCTATCAAAATACCTTCAGCGGAGAGAAATAAAATGACAGAGACATTTTACAACTAGCAGTGAGCAGATACATAATTTGATTACCGAGAATATTCTGCACAGCACAAGAGAAAGAGTCTGGATCAAATGACACCCTGTTGTCTTCCTCGTTGTCCTTCTCCATTGTGGCAGAGCTGCTCGCCGAGCCACTTGTTCCCTTCCTCGGTTTCACTCCTCTGCGCGGTCTCACGGGAGGTGAGTCTGATGATAATCTATCCCTGAAAATGCAGTGAAACCTGATGTAACAACTCAAACTAACAAGTTCCTTGATTTAAAATATATTTGAAAATCCCCACATTACAAATTACACTAAATCAAGGTTTGACTGTATCGTATTTCACATGTATTAACAAAGATACCTGACTTTAGTGCTAAGAAACACAAAGTTATGAAAGTAGACTATCTTTATTGAGAATGAACTGAAGGTGGATTTTAAAGGGTACTTACTGTGGAAACTCAGCTCCATCCACCGAGCTGACATGGTTGAGGAACTGCGCCAGCTGCGCCGGTATGTCTGTTGCGGGGTGTGACGGCTTGCGGCCGTAGCGCTCCTCCATCAGACGATCGAGCTCCGCCGGTGTCACGTCCAACCAGCTGTCGTCTGCAAAACGGTATTGTTGCGTTGGCTAATGTGATTAAAGCCGGGCTTACACGATGACAGTTGGTGAGGCAGTTGTCATTGGACAACTGTGGTCGCGGGATTGTCAGAGGCCAGTCAAGTTAACGAGAAGCTGTTTATACAGGGCCAACTATTGCCACGGCAGTCAACAGCGAAACACGACCAAGTACTCGTCGTCTTTCGTGTCCCATGAGGACTTAACTAATTTATTTATTTTTATTGCTTCTTTGATTGTTTTTTTAACCATCTAGGTTACATAACTTGTTTTTGTCAACAGTTTTGTTCTTTTATATACGATTATACGGATTTCAAAACCTCATCAAGGTTTCATCTTCAGGTCGTTCAAAATGTTTATCATTGAATCTTGACTGCTCAGATCTCGCAATACAAAACAATAAAATTCTACATTCAAACACTTAACACATGTAGGCTTGACTTAAGAAACTGTACTAGTTATATCTTTGTTGCTGGCTGGTGCAGGTAAAGTTCATTGAATTTTAAATTCATTTTAACACTCTACGTTAGTGCCATTTGCCCTACGAATAAACTAAATAAAACATAATACACCAGTATGTTTCGACTGATTTAAGGGAACTAAGGAACTGGAAAAAAATTAAGACAGCGCTAATTATCGCGACAACTCAGAGAGTGAGAGGTGGAGGGCCAGTCTACTCCCGGAGACAACTGAATTTCAGGCCAATTTTGAGGGCAGTTGGCAAGGCAATTGGCCTGAAGTGTTCCATGAAGACAATAATTTCATGCCAGTCAGTTGTCTTCTAACAATTGTCTCACCAACTCATCGTGAAAACCCAGTTTAAGAGGTACACAGTATCCTGTACCCCTGTACACAGTAACTGCTACACAAAGGGGTTCTTTTCAGGCTGAAATTACTATCGTCATGGAATGTGCCAGAGAAGACCTGAGGACAAACCATGAGGGTTTCTCAAATACAATCTTCTCAGATAGTAAAGCATAACCGAAAATATTGCACCCCCATCAGTTTACCTCAAGGTTCATGTAGGACTATTCAAAGCTTATCATTGTCTTTGAAGATGCAATGAGCTGTCAGATTGTACGCCACTTCGTATTAGGGGGCAATGAGACAGAGATAAGTTAGCTATTACAGTTCTACAGTATTCCTTTAGTAGCAGTCAATTCTTTTACGTGGCATTTCTCGTGGTCTTGCACTTCAGGTTATCTGCTCCTGGGCTCGGAACTGCCACAAGCGGAGATTGGCAGAGCTCACAGTGTCATCTAGCTCAAACTTACAATCCCAGCAAGATGCAAATAGGTTCCTAACTCAGACAAAGACGTAAACTGGATACAAAATGTATCATCAAGAATCACTTACTGGATATAGTATTCAATTCTATTTACTTTATCAATTCGATTAATTTCATGTATTAATTTCATGAGGGAGAATATATCTTCCACTTAGACGGGTAGGCCTATATAATTTGTTATTTAAAGCCGTTAGTCCTGCCCTGCGTTAGCCTTTCTGGAATTTTAAATATATGGAATTAAATTCTCTATAAGAATTAAAGTTTGTGTGTGGGTTGAGGTTTTCAGTATAATCTTAGAAAAAAACATTTATCCTGGATAGAAGTTCACTTGGAAGAATAGATCATAAACAATACAGTAAAACCTCACTAACTCGACACCCGGTAACTCAACAGTCTTTGTAACTCGACAGTCAACAGCTTACAACACCTTACAGTATTAGTGAGTTTGACTTTTAAGGTTGCGGCTGAAATGAGCCGAGATGGACAGTCGATCTATTGCACTCTTTTTTTAAGTGCAAAGACTGGAGCATAGTTGGGGGTGGAGTGACTCAATATTGTTTACTTATTCGCAAAAGAACGTTGAAACATTGAAAGAATACTCAGTACATAACAATACTCATATAAGTATTGTGGAGCAATAAATTTATATGTGATGCTTGAGTCAGCTTTGTATTTACTAATTAAAACCCGTGAAAAATTGCAATGTTCTGGATAACTCGACAACCCTGTAACTCTGGGTCCACAAAGTGTCGAGTTAGTGAGGTTTTACTGTATGTAGAAATACTAACTCTTTTATTTTAACATGTTAAAATCATGCTACTACATGACTTGATATTCGGTACTCCTACACTTTTGAACTTATGAAATCCCAAATAAAAATGCATACCATCAGATGGAGGCAGGGTGGACTCATTTTTCCTTAGATCATCAATATCAACATCAATTTCTTTCAGAAGGTCAAGTATTATCTGACCGGTAGGTGGTTGTGATTGGATGCAGTTCGAGTGGAAATATTCTTTGGCCTCTTCCTCCAGTCGATTGTATTCTTGAGAACCCTCCAACAAGTCCTGGATTAAATATTTATATTGTTATTGACTCATTGAAAGTGACTTTTGACCTTCAAGCAATTGGAGTGGTAGTCAGTCACCTTTGTTATTTTAAAATGACAACATCGATCAAGTCACAGTTAACATCAGGCCAAGCCTCTTGACCATGCATTCAAAAAACGTTAACATACGATCAACATCTAAAGGGGTGGACCGTAGCATAACACCCCTGATCGGACGTCAGAACCCAGATTCAAAAGACACAATTAAATCTTAATTTTCAACGAGATCCTCTTTAACCCGCAGTTGGTCGAGGTCTCTTGGGTTACGCAGATGGCAGAGGGGTGTGCGCCTCACCTCACCTTATTAAATGTCTTGTTAATGATTTATATTTGACGAATTTCGGACAAATTATATCATACCACTTTTTATTATCTATTTTTCTAACCTTTAGTTGTATACAAAACTAAAAATAACTACTTCACAGTAAAAAATATCAAACTATAGGTTTTGTTATAAATTAATTTAACTTTTTTCAATTAATTATTTAAAACACAGGACGCTATTAAAGAGACATTTTGCTAATACTCATTGTATTATAATAAAAGATATATACAAAACACATAATTAATTACTAATTAAAAGGCCTTCTTAGTTGTTCAAGTTGTGCTTCCTGCACTGTAACTCGTTACGAAACAAAGGCGCAAGACAGACTGAAGGTCACATAACCTTTACCATCATATCCCCTCGACTACTGACACCCCAAACAACAGCTATTCTGATTTTCAGGCCTATATTTAACAAACTCCATGTTTATAGAATCTTAAAATGAAAAATGAGTGCGGCACTCGCCCCTTGACCATCCGTGAATTAATAAGATGTCTCTCTCTTGACCTTGAATAAAAAAATAATCGTACCTTTAAATGCTAAAAATTATAGAAAAAGCTTATTATGAAACAACTTAATGTTGATGACGAGAGGGTTTTAAGCTTTGTTGTTTTCATAAAATATTTGTTAAACTCTTTGTGAACACACTCTTCCACAAATAACGTTAGAAATGATTAAATACATACCTTAAAATAACCATTGTTCCTGAGTGAATCTTTGTAGCGCTGCCAGTCTTTACTCAGGTCATCTGTTTGGCCGTTGCTTTTGCTTTGGGAGACCAGAATTTCAAAACCACAAGCCTACAATACCGTTATTCCATTAAATATGTAAATAGGGAGAATGTAATAGGATACAACAAAGTGTAAACCACATAACACAATCAGCACTAGATCCATACTGGATTAAGATTTTACTGTAATATTTATTTATAACTTTGAAACCATCCAAAGAACAAGATACTCTGAATATGAAGCAAGGGTCCTCACAAGGATACCCCAGCGAGCCATTATTGTTTTGCATACAATTTCCCTCCGGGCCGCAAGCAGTGGTGGCTTTTAAAGGGGTACACATCTGGAGGTATGGAATATCCCCCAGTAAAATGAGCTAGGGTTCCACTCCTAGGAACCTTTTGAAAACAAAAGTCCAAAACTGTGTTTAAAGCTACCTGAAGCACATTTTTCTATATCTGTGACAAAAAAGTCCACAAGTGGCATTAAATTAGTTAAAAAATAAATTATTATAACAAAAAATAAAAAAAGTTGGAAGTGCCTTTTATCTAGATTAGGGAATATAATATATATTTATAAAGAATTTTGTAAATTTTCCATGAAATCTTTTTCATAACTCTAATTTTAATTTAAATCCTAACAGTCTGAGGGCAGTGAATAATTGTCCTGACTTAGTGAGGATCTTTGTTCTGAAGTATCTTTAAATGTTGAAAAGTTGTATAGTAGCTCATTGAATAGTACTAAGTCAAGTGGGTATGATGAGGTCCCAGTAACTGTGTTGAAGGAAGTGAGACAGGATATCAGCAAAATTCTTAGTCACCTGACTTCATTTATCACTGGTTCAAATCCAACTTAATTTAAAAAATCTAAAGTTATCCCTGTACCAAAAAAGGTGATGCTTCAGACACTAACAACTATTGACCAATCTCTCTGCTTCCATCTTTATCTACAATATTTGAAAAAATAGCTTCAATTCAGTAAAGTAATTATTTAGAAAAATACAATTTATTGGATGATATTCAACACGGTTTTAGATCGAGTAGATCACTTGTTAGTGCCGCAGTCTTGTTTGTGGAATCTGTAATTGAGTTTATTGATCAAGGAAAATTTACAACTGTTAATTTTTTAGACTTGTCCAAGACTTTTGACAATGTAAATCACTCAATTTTATTAGAAAAATTACAATCTTTAGGAGTATAAAAAATTCTCTAAATTGGTTTCAGTCATATCTTTGTGTCAAACGTTTTTATCAAACTCAAATAAACTTATTAGTATATGCTAAGAAACTCACCCCGTTAAATTTGGCATTCCACAAGGTTCAATATTAAGTCCACTGTTGTTTTTATGTTACTTAAAAAACATGGACAATGTCCCTCCGAAAGTTAAGGTGAATGAACAGTTGATTATGATGGCGAGGACTGGAGCTATACATGTATTAGTGTTTGGATAGGCAATCAAAGAATGGTACTATAAGCCATGGTACTGTAAGGAATAACATTTCACAGGTAAGTTAGTCTTATTGTGTTGCTTTTCAATAAGTTAAAACAGATTAGTAAATCAGTATTATACTTTTAAAATTATTTAAATTTTGTACAAAGGTTACGGTGTAAAGAGTAATTTAAAATGATAACAATTTACCTTAGTTGTTATCAGGCTTTAACCAGGTAAACCCATTATTACTGGTGTTAACATTATTACTTTTATAATAACCCCATAAAATATTACATCATGATACAGTGAAAAATATAATAAAGAGGAGTAAGCAGGAAATAAGCACAGTGAGGTCACTGTTCAGTTGCTTCAGAAAATGATAAATTTGTTCTCTAAATGCCCAAGTATCCTCCAAAAAATGTTAGATGTTTGACAACAGCTTCATTTACTTCTCGTGTTAAAAATTACCTGAGAAAATAGTAAAAATTGAAACTAAATTTATTTTTTACAAATGTTGGTACAGATCAGTTATTTATAATATGAGATTCTGATTTTTTTATTCTGATCAGTTTGAAAACCTGTTAGACCGGCAAAAACAATCATTCATAAACTTTGAATATTTTACATTGCTGCTAAGACAACATTAAAAAAACTATACAAAAATTGAAGTGAATTTAAAAAAGTAAAACGATTAGAAGAAGTAAGTTACGATTGGTGGAAACAAAAAGAACCTACCAGTTTGAGTCCCAGTAGTTTTGGTACGTAGGAAGAATCGGTCGCTGTTGGCAGGTTCCAACCCGTTCGTCGGTCAGGGACATACTTCTGATGAGTCAACATTGCATACAAACACTTGGTGAACGTCACACGGGTCATCACGCAGTGCTCAGGGGGGAAATACCTCATAGCACGACATGCCTGTAGAACACGGGTCATGCGTTCAGTTTAGGCAACCATGTGTTATTTCAAACTGTTGTGGATTCAACTAACAAATTAACAACTGTCTTTTGAGACAATATCAGTTATTGTGCAAGATATGTAGTTTAGGCAACCTTTCCATCTCATAAATAAATACTGGTACAATAAAGAAAACCTGGAGTAAAGCAAACAAATCATATCATAACAAATTTTGTCTGCTAAAAATCTGAATTGGGAGAAAATATTCAATTTATGCTTGCAAATTAAAATCAAGATGGATAAAAATACAAAACCCTTGATGAATTTACAAAGATCAAAGTAATCTATTCACACCAGATTGTAGGTAAGGTGTAGATACAATATGACCTTATGTATAAGATAATCTGTTCATAATAATTTCCACAACAATTTGTAAAAATCTAAAAATATGTTTATTTATTTACAAGATGGAAAGGTTGTCTAAACTAAATTGGTTGGAAAAAACAATCACTCTTTTCGACTTATCAATATGAATTTTAATTCCTTATATCTGAAATATATCTGAAACTCCAACCTTGAGGTCGATAGGGTCACGGTGACAGAATGCAGTTACAGCTGGAGCCACTAGGCTGGGTCGAGCTTTGAGCAATGCTGCCACTCCGACAGGCACAAACACGTTACAACTGTGTAAGTTTTCCAATATACGCTCTGGGTACCTGAAAAAAATAGATAGTTTAGACATATAGAAGTTTCTGGTTATGATTTATACATAATCATCCACTGCATTGTCAAATATCAAGTTCATTAGAGTAGCTATCGATTATCTGGTAATCAGTGAACTAACGTAGGCCAAAACCATTTCTTCAATACATCAAGACAATACATAAATATAAGATAATACATACGAGAATGGTTGCGGATGGGAAAAAAATTCCTATGAAAAAAACCTAAATAATGTGATCCAATGGTGCATAAGTAATGAAGAGATAAAAAAAACAGCAGATTACTATTTTACTATTATAACCTACCTTTTGAAATGGCGGCCTTACCAGGTTGGTATTTTAAGCCAAGTATGAATAAAAATGTAAGATGATTATAGCGTGATCTTGTAGTCTTGTTCAACAGCCGGGGAACCTTTATGTCAGCTAGGGAACCTACAGTTTAACACGTTCTGTGCACGCCAGTGCACAGACGCTGTGTAGTCGATTTCGGCCCCTCGTCGCATAACAACTAAAACTGTCAGTGTTATCCCAACACTTGCTGGAGGGCGACTATTGCCGGTAAACATGGCGGGAAGTATCAACAAAGACGTCAATTTTGGTGAATCGGATGAATTTTGGTCAATGGGAACAGCCTTTCCATACTTCCTATTTCATATGGAAGTAATTTCACTAATAAAGTTTGTAACGTTGGATTCACACTACAATTTTACCCCTGAATTACGAACTGGTCTAATTAAAAGGATTGTCTTTGCGGATGAACATAGTATTCAACTGTGCAGACGTTAATCCAAACAAGAGAATATCATATCCACCGACCATCGCTCATAACTATCCTCAATTTGTGACATCACAATCAGCTGGATTGCTGGACATACCACCGTCAATCTTATCCAATAACTGTCCCTGTCTACAGCATAAAAATAATATATAATTTATACATGGCCATACATGGCTGAAGTGCCTTGAGAAGTTATCCTTCCACCCCTTAAATTACTTTACTTTTATTTTAAACTGAAATGGCTACCTGCCCAGGTAGATATTTTAAGCCAAGTATGAGTGGGAAATGAGTATAGGATGATTGTGGCGTGATCTTGTAGTCTTGTTACTTACTAAAGCTGACATGTTTCTTAGAGAGAACTGTTTAACAGAACATACAGTTTAACCTGAAGTCCAAACCCACAGCCTCTAAATTACCAACTGGTCTAATTATGAGGATGGTCTTTGCGGATACTATATAATAGAATAGAATCCTCCCGATATCCGGCCTAGGGTTCTATTGTCTATTTATTTGTGATTCTCACATTACCACCATCTCTGAACATGTCGAAAAATATATATTTTGTAAAAATATTGTAACTTTTATATGGAAAAAACCTTTTTCCTTTTGTATTTATGAGTTGAAAGTACAATTAACTATAATTACAATACTGTACAACTGCTTTCCTACTTTGGAAATGTGTTTCCTTTGATTCCCCCAATATCCGATTTTTTTACCGTTCCGACCATGGCCCAGTCACATAATAGTTGGATAAGCGGAAACCGTAATTTTGTGTTATCCATTGTCATTCAACCAGTCATTATCACAGATAATCAGGTTAACAGTAGTCAATTTGTGAGCCCCTACTCAGGTACCTACTATAGGCTAATTTTACTATGGATATTGGATATAAGTTATGGTCCAATTGTGCGAGGATTAAAACTGTTTAGTTCTAAAATTTTACAAGGACATAATAGTGCAGAACAAAAGGAAATTAATAAAATTAAATTAATCAAATTAAAATAGCGCTAAACTACAGTAGAGCGTTGAAAATTCACTATTCAGACATCAAAAATCTTGACGACTCCACAGGATTTTGCAGCACTATATTTTAAAATTTTGCGGGAGAAACTGCCAGTGCAGGCTAGTTACTACTAATTTATAACTAATACTCACACTATAAACAAAATAAACATATTTAAAACAAAAAACATTATTTTGTTTCATTAAAGTATTCTAGAACAACAAAATTAATACTATAGGAATTTGTCAAGAGATTTGTATTACAAAATCTGGAAAAATGTAATCCAACTTCTTATGTTATATTTTCTAGAAAGTACTTTGACATTACAATTTTCTACCTACTATATTTTAGGCATGAATCTAAACAAGTGTTATAACTTTTATATATTACAAGGTACAATAAATTAAATGTTTAAAATAACATAATGCAAGGATAAATTGTTACAAACTTTATCCAAGTAATTGATTCTTGTATTTCTGATTTTTCAGGAGAGTTACGAACGAATTCCACAGCTTCGGCTACCTCAAGTTCTCCTTCTCTATGAATTAGATGGATTGATCCACCTTGTAAATATACCTGTTAATAAAACGTTAAAAACTATTAAGGAAAATTGTATAAAATATCCAATTTGCATTAACTTCCATTTTTAGTTAATCAACACAAAAAGTCTACAGTCACATAGCTGTTCTTCCAAGCAACTTTTCCTGAACATCCGTTTTATTGAACATACAGTTGTATTAAACTATAGTTGTTGAGGTGGAGTTTTGTAGAGGAAGAGTCACTCTAATAACCCCAATAACCCGCAGCAAGGCAGCTTTTAACTATTCCTTACCAAATTGAATTGACCATCACATTTTACTGTAAATTTAGTATTTTACTGTTTTTTAGTAGTAAAATTAACAAACATGTTAAGTTCTAATTAATAACATTCTATTGCATTTCTTAAGGACTATTAATGATAATTTAATGTTATTTTGAACAAGATATTTTACCCGTTTATCACATGTTTCTGGAGAAGCCCATTTGGGTAAATGATCAGCAGCTTCAATCAACAAAAACTCTCCATCAACATCCTCAATTCTGAAACAAGTTAAAAAGAATTTTGAGTCCCTACAATGTAATGATATGAGCATAATTCACTAAATTTAAATCCATTTAATATTAAACATTTGCAAAGACCTTTCATCTTTTTAGCGAATTTTGTATAAGAAATAAGCTATTACCGTAGGTCTCGTAGGGTCCCGGGCAAGACTTAAGCCCAGGACCATGTTATTTATTCTTCTTCAGGTGCCTAGCGACCAAAAACAATAGTAGTCAAAATTTAAATATATATATATGTGTGCGTGTGTATGTGTGTCTGTGAACACGATAACTCTCGTAAAAATGGTCCGATCGAGACAAAATTTGGTAAATGAGCGTGTATTCTTTTTTTTTTTTTTATTTTTTTTTTTTTTCGTTTTTTAGTTTCTCTATTTTTTTTTTTTTTTTTCTATTTTTATATTTAATTTTATTCATTCTTCTTATTTTTTTTTTTTTTTTTTTTTTTTTTTTTTTTTTTTCTGTTTTTTTTTTGGTTTTCTTTTATTTTTTTTTTTTTGTTCTGCATTTTCCTATCGGTCAATCAGAACGGGTAGTTTGGAGGGGTTTTGTACCCCAAAAATTTTTTTTGCGTTTTTCTCATGTGTTTTAAAAAATTTCAAATTTTATTTTTCACTATTAGAATCACCTTAAAAAACTACACAATTTAGTTCCTTAAAGTTGTTCTCTATCTCCAACGGTTACCGAGATATTTAAAATCTAAACACAGTACGTTGTATTGTGGGGCTCCAATGTTAATCTTATGGAGGATAGGGAAAAAATTAACATTTCACTTATTATCCAATACTTTTGGATGAAACTTGATAATTAGCTTCATGTAGTTGACATCCATACATTCATGCTTAAAAATCATAGTTTATGTGTTTATCATGGCAGCTAACCTGCATACTCTTTTCCCATGTTAATCATATAGAGATCACTCTCCTTTATTTGTGGACAGATGTTGATGAAACAGAACTTGATATAAATGGTCAAAATATAAATTGTTTACGCCCAGAAACATCTACTTTCAGCGTTGCTCACAGCAGCAAAACTGCAATTTTTTTTCCACGTTAATCTTGTGGAGAATAGGCAAATAACTCTCATATTTATCGACAGATAATAATAAAACTTGTCATATATTATTATGTTATTGATTTGGAAATTCGCTGAGTATGCAGGTCTGCTGCAACGGGGGTATTTTAAATAGTACTTGTAGTAGTAAACAATAGTGAGCTAATGCTGGAACTAACTCTCAGGGAAAACAACGCTAAAGTATACTTTATAGCCACTTGAATACTTTTTCAGACAGTTGTAGTGAGCGTAACTGGCTAAGGCGCATCACTGACGTGCAAAAAGCCAAATGGAAGTACGCGCGTTAGACCCCAAAACAACGAGAAATTCCAATTTGTTTTTCAAATGTGTGATAGATTAGATTATATTATTAATTTGAATAAAACGGAATATGAACAAATTTTAAATGGGAGGGATTGGCGTAATTTTATTTTTACATGAAAGCCTGTACCTTAATCTACTTTTCTACATAATTTCCGTGAATATTGAGACACTTGTCATAACGTGGCACCAGTTTTTGAATACCCTCCTCATAAAATTCTGCCGCCTGACTTGTTAACCACTGTATCACAAATGCTTTGACTTCGTTATCGTCTTGAAGACGCTGACCGCCCAGGTGTTTCTTCAAGTGCAGGAACAAATGGTAGTCGCTGGGCGCCAGATCAGGGCTGTATGGAGGATGATCTAGAGTTTCCCATTGAAAAGATTTGATGAGATCTTTAGTGCGATTAGCCACATGAGGACGGGCATTGTCATGCAGCAAAACGATACCCTTACTCAACTTGCCACGTCTTTTGTTCTGGATTGCACGACGCAGATTTTTCAATGTCTCACAATAAGACGCTGCATTGATTGTCTCATTACGATGCAGAAACTCCACTAGCAATACTCCTTTTCTGTCCCAAAAAAACTGTGCACATGATTTTCCGGGCAGAAATTGTTTGCTTAAACTTCACTTTTTTGGGTGATGATGAATGTCGCCATTCCATGGATTGTTGTTTCGATTCTGGTGTAACGTAGGCCACCCATGTTTCGTCACCAGTAACAATTTGGTCTAAAAAATCTTCACCTTCCTTGTGGTACCGCTCAAGGAACGTCAATGCACTGCCTAAACGTTGGGTTTTGTGCAAATCCGTCAACATTTTTGGAACCCAACGTGAACACTATCCTTTAGTTCTCGGACAATGCGATACAAAACACTACGAGAATATGAGGAAAGCAGTCGCAAAATATAAATTGTAAAGCGCCCTGTTATTTTCTCTAACCTTTTCAGTCCACTTTCTGCACACCAATATCCATTAACGACAAGGACTACTCCTTCTTTCATGCACATTTGTGCGGAATATCTTTAAAACTCTCATCATTTCCTTATTATCAGCCACTAATGTTACGTCCGTAAATTCGACCAGATCAAGGTCTGCCGATCGGGGGTATTTTAAATAGTACTTGTAGTAGTAAACAATAGTGAGCTAATGCTGGAACTAACTCTCAGGGAAAACAACGCTAAAGTATACTTTATAGCCACTTGAATACTTTTTCAGACAGTTGTAGTGAGCGTAACTGGCTAAGGCGCATCACTGACGTGCAAAAAGCCAAATGGAAGTACGCGCGTTAGACCCCAAAACAACGAGAAATTCCAATTTGTTTTTCAAATGTGTGATAGATTAGATTATATTATTAATTTGAATAAAACGGAATATGAACAAATTTTAAATGGGAGGGATTGGCGTAGGTTATCTGGGTTCTTGAGGCAAGCTTGGAGTTACAGATGGTCTTTAATTCAGGAATTTAACTTTTTAAATTAGTCGGGGCAACATGTATCAACAAATATTTCATGCAGGACACATTAACACCACACATTTGCTTTAAGGTATTTTTAGTGTTAGATTTATAATAGTTTTATGCCAACCCAGCAGACGTCTCTTTCAATAGCCATTGCTGTATGTGCTAGAAGAAAAAGAAATCTGTTTTGTTTTTACGACAATGATTGCAAATTTTATTTTGTGTGAATAAAGCACTTTTTCATTTCATTCATAGATTAGATCACCAGTAGATTACTATTTGAAATGGTAACTTACCAAGTTAGGTATTTTAATCCAAGTATGAATGAGAAATGAGAGTAAGATGATTGTGGCGCTATCTTGTAGTTTTGTTACTGACTAAGGCTGACACGTTCTTCAGACAGAATTATTAATTAATAGCCTAACAATCAATGGCACATCTAATGGACCTACAGTTTAACATGAAGTCCAAACCACTGCCTCTGAATTACGAACTAGTCTAATTATGAGCATGGTCTTTGAGGATTAACATAATATTCGATAGTGCAAACTTTAACACCACACAAGAGAACACCATACTCACAGACCATCCCTCACAACTATCCACAATTCGTGACCTCCAAGTAGCTGGATTACAGGACAACGCCACCATCCCAGTCAAATTGGTCTTATTTGCTAATAAATAATATTTGTAATATTTGCTAATATTTGTAGGTGTATTATTCAATATAAGTAAATTAATAAATAATACTAAAATACCATTTTATCCAAAAATAGAAAATACCTTGCCACAAGTCCAGGTATTTCAATGGTGGCTTTCATCAACAAGAACACTATAAACCATTCATCTTCTATATTGTCTCCATAGTGTGTTACGCCATAGAGATGAGGAGGCAAGCTCTGAACTGAAAACCATCACACTAATAAATAGGAATAGGACATCACACTCATATAAATTCATAATCGGATACAGAAAATATTCTAAACAAGCTACAAACCTTGATGTAAACTTATAACAAATATTTGAAAATTTCCTTGAACTGTGTAATATGGAATTCACAACGTATATTTTACCTCTATATTATGGATAAACTATGTTCAAAACATTGACTTTACAAATTTTTTATTGTACTGGCAAATATAAATATACCTCTACAGTCTACATAACAAATTTATAGACCTTTAAATAACATATGGTTTACAACTTATAATATAACATATCCCAACCTGAATCATCTGCCAGCAGTCTGCATCCTGTTGCTTTAGCTACCGTTGGGCGTGTCATCTCTTTAGTTACTATTTGTAGATAATATCATAGGCCCCTACTGTATGTGTAGAGCGTATGTATATGTATAGTGTGAGGTACATCTGTGAACCTCCATATGGCAAAATCTTAGCTCACCTAACCTCAATATAACATGTTCCAGATATAACGTAAATCCCTTTAAATTCTATATTGCATATTGATGGATTTCTGCTTATAATATTACAGGGGTGCCCACAGGGGGGGTCTATGACGCAGACTGCGTCATTGAAATTCATGGGGGGGTTCCAAACAATTTTTTTGAAGGGGGGTAAAACGGATTTTAACAGTGTTTAACGTGATGATATTCAAAAATATTTTACATCACTAGATAGAACGTAAATAATAATGGACGTAGTAATAATTTAAACATAGTTTGTTTTTCTATCTGAAAAATTATAAATGGCAATGACAGTGCTCGAATACTGTCCGTGATTGTGGCGGCAGCAAAAGATACGGCGAATTTTGGAAGTACTTGGTTATCTTCGGGAGTCGTGATGGTGGTCAGACAACAGACACAAGCTGCGCGACTAGGTTATGTGATCGTTGCCCTTGCGTCTTTGCGTTTGTTACCCTTTTCATCTCAAAACTAATATTACCACTGAGCTGTGATAATAAGTTTGTTAAATTTTGTATTGTTTTTACACAATTAAAATGCCCAAAAAGCAAAAAATTTTTAAGTATAAATGTTTAGAGTTGTTTTGCAATGCTACCGTTAGGCATGACAAATGGAACGAACACTGTAAAAAGAAACATCCTTATAAGGTCAAACAACAGTTGGAGGTGAAATATAAAGTTATTGAGTTTAAATGCAGCGACGAAGCAAGAGGGAACCCTATTTAAATAGCTATTAAAAACCCTAAGGGTTTTTAATACCGTACCTTTATAAATCTTATTTTAGTTTTAGATAAAATAAGGGGTGCTTACGAGTATTATTTACACCTTTGTTTATGGTATGGGGTGCCAACTTACATGGGGGGCTGGTTCTAAGTTGGGGGGGGGTGCTTCATGAAGCTTGGGGGGGGCACCCCTGAATATTATCTATACTAATTTAAAATACTATTTGTTTTACCAGTATTATTTAATTCAACAAGAATTTATTGCTGTTTTATGCTTTTTGCTATGTCCTTCCTGTTTTGCTTGTTTTACATCCTAGTTTAATATAATTATTTGCTCTTTGATTATGATGATATTCATTTCATGTAATGTATCTATAAGTTATTGACTGAATATACATAGGCCTATTATTGCGTATTAGTCATATCAAGGATTTACTGTATAAAAAAAGTTATGTAGCTTAAGGTATAAATATAATTTACTGGATGTTTGAGTGATTAATAGGCATACACCCTTCATAATTCGAAGGTAAACTTTGATTATAGACAAAATTTACAAATTGAGCACTTTGTGGACATGATAGGCCCACTAAAAATATGGAATAAAATCTAGCTTATTAAAGCTGAGTGATTTATTTTTTAGATTGAGGTAGGTGGCCGTATGCAAATGCCTAATTGTGGTAGGCCCTAGTAAATTAATAATTATGTGTTAACCTTTGTACAGCCTACCGTAAATTACCTGTTTCATCCAAGGCAGAAATTCCACACTCAAATCTGGGAACCAAATTGATTTCATCCTTTTGCCAGATATAGGTGGAATAGTTGAATTTTTCAAAAACAGATTTAATTAAAACTAAGACGTCTTGAAGAAAATCTTTGATGTTTTCACAGTCGACAGGAGGTTGAGGAAAAAGGTAGTATTCAACAAAGTCGTCTTCCCTCACAGTTTCAAGTACATCTTTGTTCAGAGCCATATTTACTTATTTAACCTAACTTCAATTAGCTGTAAGTCTATTGATCAAAGAAACAAACAATGGATTTTATAACCTTCAATTCAAGGTGTAAATGATCAGACGATATTATCAATTCAATTCTAGTTTGACATTTAATTTTTTTCTTGTTAGTTTTTTTTCATACTGTTATAATTTTTTCCAGTGGCAGGCTCAGCTTAAACTATGCAATTTCAAAGTACTTTTTTGTTTATTATTTATTTTTTATTTATTCTCGATGAAATTTTGTGTCCATCCCTGGGATCTAACCCGGCACATCTAGCACCGAAGTCCAAGACACTAACCATTAGGCTTTCAGATGACCTTTGCTTGTTTTGCTTTTTATTAAGGTTTAAGAAGGTTAGGTTTTTTTACCCCAACGCAACGAAGTTCGCTACTTTTTCATGAATTACCTCATCTTCGTCGTTGATCAGCCCGAACTGGATATACAACGTCAAAACAGATTTTCATACAAGATGGCAGAGGACAGCCAAAAATCAGCATTTTCAAAAATCTTTCACACAGACTTGTAGGACACAACAGCTTGTATGCTCAATAAGTATATCATTAACCCAGGAATCTTCGAACGTTACACTGCTTACGTTTAACGTTTTTGTCCCCCCGTTGTAGGATGAGCAAAACCAATAACTCATTTTCAGTTCCAGCAATCAAAATTTATAACAAGCTTCCTGACAGCATAAAACAGCTTGAAAGTGAGAAGTTCGCCACGTTACTTAAGTCCTGGCTAAAGGAAAGCTCTTCTACTCGCTGCAGGAGTTTTTCGATAATGACTATGCGGGGTTGGGGCTGACGGGCCATCGAGAACTCATCCACTGCCAATTTGACAAATTTATCAAACATCTACGGAAGTCTATGTTTTTTCCAGTATATATTTTATAAACAGCCCGTCAAGCTTTCTTATACCCAGAAAGGGGGAGGGGCCCAGAAAGTGAAGCACCCAAGATTGGACATGACATAATATAAAAAAATGTGTTTGTGTTTTTTTTTAGTATTCATATTGAAGATTTATTTCTTTCAAGAATTTGTTGATTTCACTATAAATGGTATCATTATTAGATTTCAAGACGTCAGCAATATTGGTTTTGCGATTGTATGTTTTCTAAAAAAATTATCCCTTTGTATTCATAACATGGGCATTTCCGGAAAATGTGTTCAAGGGTTTCATCTTCGCTCAAATCACAATTTATACAGAGTGGTGTAAAGAATTTTTTTTAATATCGATGAAAAAATTAGCCCTGTATAATCTAGTCTGAGCTTACACATATTTATTATTTCTTTTCAGGTCAGCTTAGAGTTGTTGAACTACGGCTTGGGCAGGAAATATTTCTGAATATTTCTATGCCATGCCCCGTAAGAATTCATTATGGTGTTGTATTGTTGTTTGTACCACAATAACTTTGATGAATTATAGTCTTCAATTGTATCACTCTAAACAATCACATTTAATCTTAGAGAAACAAATTAGCTAGAGATGTTATCTAGCTAGCTTCTCGATCCTAGCAAATTTGTCCACCTTTTCATTGGAAAATTGATTTCAACATGACCAAATGTAACTCATATGTTAAACTAGTTTAGTTAAACCCAATTAAGCTTGGGGGTGCTATTAACAAAGATATTTATGTATACCTCCCCTTTCAGTAAGTTCTTGACAGTGAGAATGTTATGTAATATTACTTTATTTTCATAATTATTATAAGAAAGGCGTAATAAAAGTACTGTTGTATTGAAGATTATGGGGACTGTTCTCCATAAAATTCTGCAACTTTGTATAAAATAGTAGTTAAAATAGATTAGAGGTATTGACACAAAACCATTTTTTTTTTGAAGGGGCGGATTACTCCTTAGGCACTTCAGCCGTAGCGTTGCGGCCTGTGTGGGTTGCGGCATTATCACAAAGCAAAAAGCCATTGGTGATTGGCGGGATTTGAACCCGGGACCTTGGGCACCAAAGCCCCACGCTCTACCCCTAGACCAGCACACTCTCCTCAGAAAGCCATATTTAAAATGTAGTATTTTCAAGGATACTTAATTTTTTCATTGTTGATATTACAACCATGTTTTTACTCAGATACAATTACAATTTAACACAATTCATCCATTTAATTTTTATGCTCTTACCGGCAATATCAAAATTATTTAACCACATTAACTTAAGTTTGATTTACAAGTAATTATCAGCAAGGCCTGACTGAAGATTGGAAAAACCAGACTCTTGGAAATAAATGAGTTTTAACCTCTTTCCTTGACATATTCTGCTAGGCTTTTGCAGGGAACCAACGACTGACAAAATTTGTTACCCTTTACAGAAGCACCCTACCCTGTATAGCAAAACCAGTGGCATTAGTTGAGTAGACAAAACTGAATGAGGAATTAGAAATGCCCAGTCTTACTTTTTGGTTACTTTTTATTAACTTTATTACAGATCTATTCAGAGTCAAATTTCAATAAAAAACCACCATTTACATAAACCTATAGAACAAATATTTTCCCTTACCTTAAGAATGTAAGTTTGAAATTATGTTACTAAGGTTTAAAGCATCCTTACTCAATATTTACAAATAAACTTTTCATGTATGATAAAACAAGTTAACGATGCCTTACATAACATCATTCTATATTTTAAAAATGATCTATATATATATCAATAAATAAAAAGGAAACTAATATTTATTTTTTATTTTTATTTTTAATATTTTTTTAGTAGGAAAGTGAGGATAATCCAGCAGATGAGTCTTGGTACTGTATTGTAGTTAAATTCTGTTATTTCCTTATTTTCGTCCTCCATTCCGTACAGTTTGTGTTAGAGCTGAACAATTACTTAGTCAGATCTCATTAGACAATGAGAAGTAATGAATTAATCTTCAAATTTTCCCAGTTTGGAGGGAGAGGAGAGTTCGTCTGATAAATCACTTTTCCGTTTAGTTCCATTATCTTCATCATCATTTTCTTTCTTCTGCTCTGTCTTGCATGGCGAATTTTCCGGTGTAATACCATTTAAAGCTTGCAACAATAAAGCTGCTGCTTCATGTCTAGCTGCTTTTTTTGCATAAGCCCAACTTTCTTGCTTTAAGTCACCAACAGAGCATGTAACATGATATCTAATACTATTATTTTCTTTAATTTCATCTTCATCATATGTTGGTGGTCCCAAGTGATTTTTTTGACAAAAAATATTTAGTTTTTCAGCAGCTGTTAATATTGTGTTCTTTTCTTCATTAGATTTAGTTAGGTCATCATAATATTTATGAACATTGAAATGTTCTGCTACTTCAAAAGCGGCATTTTCTCTTGCTTCTTTTTTAGAATTTCCTTTTCCAATCGCTGAAAAATCATCCATAGTGCATTTAATACAAAATAACTCACCCACTTGAGGCAAATCAGAAAAAAGTGGTGAATTCTTTTTTTCCTTTGAACAATATATATGGAGCTTAGAAACTGAACTTTTTCCACGAGATGATTCTTTTTTCGGAGTGCTTGAAAGCAATTTACCGTTATCTATTAACTTCAACATCTCTTTGGCAGCATTTTGTTTGGCAAACATTTTTGTATTGCCAGTACCATGGCTTACCCAATGGTTTAATGTGCAAGTGCACTTAAAAAATTTATCATTGGAATCAGTGGGCACAGAGTACTCTGGAAGGGGCGAACGGGCTTGTTGGCATGCTACTTGCAGTTCTCCAATAAAGTTATTTTTAGGAATATCCATTTCTGAAACAACACACATATTATTTACTCTATGATAAATAACATGAATCAATCATCAAATCTAACAAATCTATAGACAAATCGATTGATTGGAATTGATTATTAGAAAAATTATCAATTAGGCTAGCACAATATTTTCAAAAGTTTTTCAGTAATCAGAAATTAAAATTTTTTGTTTCAAATTTAAAAAAATATACTTAAGTGAAAAAGTGAAGTACAGCAGAACCACATTAACTACTAACACACTAACATTGTAATTTTTCATAGGTTTTAATTAATTATGCATAGCAGTATCGAGTTTCACATAAATATTTATTACAGTACTGCATTTACATGAGTATTAATACAAACTGAGTAAACAGCCATTGAAGAAATGTCAAATATTCAACAATTAAAATTATATGTTCTGAAAAAATGCTAAATTGATAACGGTTTTTCTTTAAACGATACAACATACTTCCAGGAATAATTAAAACTAACGAGCTACCCCACCCACAACTATGACCTGATCCAGTAAGCTACAGACAGTAATTGTAATGCCATACATGTTAACTTTAAGATTGGGGCCATGTTCTGAAGTCGAATAGCATTACGACTTCATTGTGAAAGGTTATATATGCTGGGTCGCGGCATAGTGAATAACAATACTGAAACGATAAGACATTCCAAAATTATTTTTTCCTAAATTTAGAATTGAATTAGGTGTAATTGCTATGCCAATGGAAATAGGTTAGAGCATAGATATGTCTAAAGGCCCTAATAACATTCCCATAAAACAAATAAATCTGAGTGGATTAATTCACAATTTTCAAATCCAACCCAAACCAAACTATATAGGAATCTATATAGGAAAGATATACAACAGCTGATTATTATAATAAACGTAATATATATATAAACATTGTAATTATTTATTATTTTGCCAATATATAAACACGTGACTTTTAATCAAATGGAAAATAAAATATATAAATACATAATCCCCTAAAACCGTAAACTATTTACGTGGCGAATAAAGCTGTTCATTTTGTACAACACATAATTACTTCATAGTTTTAACATTAATGAATGATTCAGATGGCATTGGATAGTAAAGCATATTGCTAATGAAAAGTAAACCAATCAGCTGTAGCTAAGAAATAAAATATTTTCATTGTAGACAATTTGTAAACAAACTAACTCTCCATAAGGTTAACATTAGAAATTTAAAACGCCATAAAATGGAAACTTATGGGGTTTTCGAAAATATTTTTTCACTAAAACCTTCCCGGACACATATAGAGCAACTTCCTAAAATTTCATGCGATCGGATGAGTAGTTTGGCAACGCAAAAAGGACATACATACATACAGACATTCAATTTTATATATAGAGATAAGAGTGTAATGTAATTATATTCCATTCCAAACATCCTGATGGAACACGTACATATGTTTTTTATATCTTAACAATAAGACACTGTTGGTTTGAAATTCATGATAAAGACAATTGGAGCATGACTGACCAGTCGTGCTAAAAAAAGCAAAATTTGAATTGTTGGAATTAGCCATTTAGGAAACAAAAACATTACGACGGCAACAAACAATTACTGAAACATCAGATTACAGATTGCTCTGTTACTGGCGGTATTTACTATGCCTCTATTCACTGTTTATGACAGACAGCTTAGCGCTAATCAAGCATTATAGGCACAAAACAGCTGAAAAAGTCATGTCAAGTCATGATGGCAACTGCAAAAATTAAGTCATCCGTACAAAACACAATTTTACTACCGTAATGTATGACTTACAATGAAAGTGAAATGATACTGTATTTCACTTGTTTGGATGTATCCGTCTTCATTCCGGAAGAGAAAATATAGAAGACGAATATATCTCTTTCCAGCCCAGAACAGATATGAAGTATAGCAGATATATTCATCCATAGCCCAGCAAGGAGTAATCTTTTTTTAATAATTGTAATGCATATTTGAAAATAAAATACTAAAAATAGGTAATAAAATTTTTAATGCTATTTTTGGTACTTTATTTATTCTTAATAATTTTATTTCACTTCGGAGGTTTAAATTAAGCTCGGAGTAGAATTGAAAACTCATAACGGCAGCTTGTTATCCGTGCACTGTAACTTACAACTACAATACTGCAGTCTGCATTAAGATCCACAATAGCATTTAGAAGGTAAATTATTGACTTTGTTAAAATCACTGGGTTAAATTTAGTCTTAAATAATTTTTTTTGAAAATATGTTATACCATAATAATAAACACAAATGAGTTGACTACATCTATCGTTCTTCAATATAGGACCTATAAGGCAAGTTCCTGCTGGTTTGAAAACATACAATTTCGTCTATGTCATTTTAGTGGCTTTTTTGTAGCCTATGTTTTTAAAATTTACTGCTAATCTATTTCTCTACTAAGCATATAAGCAAAAGATCAATGAAAGTTATAGGCCACTTCCATTTTCTCGCTAAGATTAAATACACTAAAATGATCGGGAAATATATTTCAAAAGTTTTTTTGTTAGGTTCCAAAAGCAATCATTTTGGCAATGTAAGTAAATAATGTAAGCCACCAATGCAGAATTGAATATAGATGTTTATCTTTAATTTCAAACCATGTGTAAAGTGTCAAGTCTACACCCTGAAGAATAAACAATTTTTTTTCGTTTTGTACTGATACTTTCGAGTGTAGGAGAATGTACATTGCAAATTTAAAATCGATCTTTGAAGGAGACCTGTGTACTCAGTAAATTTCAATTTCTCTATTAATTTTTTTATAATTTATATTTATAAAAACAATTATTATAAATATAAATTATATTTTTAAATAGTTATTAAAAATAATAAATTTGAAAAGCCTCAGTGAAATAAATGTCACATTATTTGTACAAAATTACTTATTAAATAATTGTATGAATTATATTTCTTTAATGTTTAATTATGTATACATAAGTAAATATTACAGCCGAAAGAAAATGACATCTGCGACAAAACTAATTTGTAAAGGAGACAAGCATTTCTTGTCGTCATAAACCACAGAATTTTCTGACTACAATAAAAATAGGGATCCATAATCCAAAATTATCGATTTGAAACAAAATATTTATGTTAATCTGAACATCTTTAAACTCACTAACACTTACTTGCTTTTCTGGAATGTCCCGCATAATATTTGGCACATGCATAAAAAATTACACCGGCATTCCAGAAAAGCAAGTAAGTGTTAGTGATAATCAGTGCCGCGGAAGCTTACATGTGTATTATCTGTGAAGTAATCCTAAATGGATAAACTCGACCATCAAAAAGAATCATTCAAAAATGGATGATGACACTTAGAGCTTCGAAATTAATTTTGGACTAGAAAATACCTATCAAGAAAGGAGGTAATACCTCTTTAAAATACTCTTTTTTGTCACAGAACACAAGCAAATTTTCATTCCTCTATTAATTTTTTCATGTTTCATAAAACAGCGCAGTTCTAGTGATGGGATCACCGATTGAAATCAACAGCGCCCAATAATTAGTCAGTTGAAAAATCGGTTTTCCAGAAGGATGGTCCACTAATAAGGGATCCTATCCAGTTGTTTCCACACTTCACTAATTCACAAGAGGTTTTAGTCTATAATTGAAATGTTTCTACCAAACCGCGATTTCAATATAGGCTACATGTGCGTTATTATTAAAAACAGTCTCTACAATTCTCTGACTGGTTTTATTAGGCCTATGTGTGTTTTATGGGTGTTTTAATTTCCGCAATCCATCTACTAAAACAGTTTTTTAAACTGAATTAAAATATGCCCTTCCAAGAAGTAATGTTTGGTTTTTAAATAAATATTTAGGCTAAAAATTCAAACTAGATTTTGTTCTATTATTACAAGGTACAGAACCAACCATACCTGTCAAGACAGAAGTTTTGATGGAAATTGAGAGTAAATATTACACTTGAATGATCCCACTTTAAAATAAAGACACCAAAATCAAATGATGATAAATTTCAATCTTTTTGCAACTACAATGAATAAGCTACATTCATTGAATGTTAGAAAGAATGAAAACAGTAGTAAGTATGTTTAAAATTGACTTTCCTGTTTTCAGTCTGCTTAAGATCAATTGATTTCACACGTTAAAACTCATTCCACCTATTGGAAAAACTCCCACTGACTTAATCTTTTGTTACCACGCCATTCTATGCTTGGAACAATGACTCAAGTAATCAATGGCCCAGATCAATACCCTAAAAGAGCTAAAAAAGATGATTCACTGTTATAAAGATGTTGCAATGTCAACACGGCAATCCATCAGCGGTCGGCAAATACACAAAAAAAACTATTCCACAGAAAATAAGACACTCCAAATTAAGTATAACTATTTGGTACAGTTACAGTACGTCAGTAGATTTTATTTTCAAGAGAAGTTAAACAAGTAGATTAGATTAGATGGATTAGACACTGAAATGGCAACCTATCCAGGACTTGCTATTTTAAGCCAGGTATGAATGAGAGATGAACGTAAGATGATTGTGGTGCGATCTTGAAATCTTGTTAATAACTAGGGCTGACATGTTCCTTAGACAGAACTGTTAATTAATAACCTAACATTCAACAGCATATCTTAGGGCCTACAGTTTAATTTGGAGTCCGAAACACTGCGTCTTGAATTAGGGGGATGGTCTAGGCAATTAAAAAATCATAAGTGTGGACGTTAATTCATACAAGAGAACACTTCTCCCACCAACCATCACTCACAACTATCCACAATTTGTAACCTCCAAGTGGTTGTAACACACCACTACCTAAGTTGTAATACAGGTAAGAGAAAAGGCCCTCAATTTCATGTCCTTGAGAAGTCCCACGAAATGTTGCTGTAGATATAGGCTAAAGTTTGTATTTGAGAAAGCCTCATTCATTTACTAGATGTCTAAACTGGTACAACCACACAGTGATAAACTAAGGTTTGTAAAATATTTGTTTGGTTTAACAAATGAAGCCTAGTTTGTTGACATCACAAATAATTCTTAACACAATAGAAATTTTCAACATACATATGTCTGTTGCTAGATGGGTATTAAAGGTCTACCAATCAAGTTATTCCCCTTCAGTATATATTTATTAATATCGAAGAAATGCTTAATAATATAAGCCCGTAAGAGCATCACGAGGTGGACCTCGGATGTACATACTTCAATTAAAGGACTTAGAAAGTATATTTTATCTATGATCTTTGCTTCAATGAACAAATTATACCACAAATAAGAGTATTATGGGTAAACAAAAAACAGGGGTTTTAACCTAAATTAGATAATTACCTTCAATTGACAATGTAATAAAGGAGAAATGTTTACAGACAAATCAAATCTGAGTTTATTTACTATGATCATAGATTATAGAAGAACTAATCAATGGTATGATTCACGGTTACGTTCATCAGACTCAAATCCAAATAAAATACAGACGGACATCAAAGACCTTCAAAGTGTTTTTATTCTGTTTTGGCAATGTCAGCGATCTTCAAATCGAATGTTGTTAAAGATGCCGGCAAAAAGTAAAAAAGTTCAAGTTTTTACAAGACAAAAAACACTTTGCTGTTTTCTATGCTAATGTTTTCTGATAAAACCATTTTTGCATGAGTTTTCGAACGGATAATAAAAATGCACCGTAAATTTTGTGCAGTGTGTTTAAATTTGTTGTCATGCATTAACATTTTCTGTCGTGCTTTGAAAAATGATTGCGAGTGAGGGTGGTAATGCTACCAAAATATTTTTATCATTTGAATCGTAAGCCAAACATATATGTAGATCATAGCTTTGACCACTGGTTCTTCTTCCGATGAAGTCATGCTTCTTATAGTATTACAAACTAAGTAAATCCAATCAGACTCAAAGAATTATTGTTTTATTCTAAATCCATTTTAATAACTGAATTGTAAACAAAAACAAACAAAACAATAATCATATGTAAAACATAAATAGGATGTTGACAATCATATGGCCCAATACTACACTTCTCCCCCTTCAGATAATGTTCCGCTTCTCTGGCGTAGCTGGTCTGCATGTTTTCGCTTTAGCACACCACCGACCATGACTTGGTAATACAGCTCCTCAGTTCTCACCTTTATAACTCCTGGAGACCATCCAGCACCAATTTCTCCCTTTACCCACACTTCATCCTCTTCTTTTCCAGGACATCGCCCATGTATGTGCGGAAATGGGTGATCACATCCTGCGACTCCTTGTAGCCTACACAGAGCAGATATCATATTGAGACATATGTCATCAAGCTTAGCTTCCAAGCTGTGATAACAGATTTTGTCCGGCTTCCACAGCCCGAGATAACAGCACGGCCAGCAGCTTCTCATGGATATCTTGCAAACCCCTGTGCTCCTGGCACAGGGAGTCCATTTATTGCTGTAGCTGGGTCTGCGGCTCGCGCGAGTGCTGGTTCAGCTCTTGTAGTGTTGCTACCTCTTGCCTCAACAGCTCCACCTCTTGCGTCAGCTCCTCAATCAACTGCTAGTTGGCTTGTGTGCACTTTCTCTGCCGCCTCTCCTGGTTCTTGAGCAACTCCACTTCCACCTGCAGTGAGCAGACGACGCTCTCTTCTACTGCCAGCTTCTCTGTTCGCACCTTGTCCGTCAGCGTGCGACATGAAGCTGCTTCATCCTTCAGGGAGCTATTCTCTAGCTCCAATGTTTGTAACCTGATGGTGCAGTTCTCCACCTAGAGTTGCTTCTCCCGGTCTACTCTCGCCGTGACCTCCTGGTGCTTTCGCTCTTCCTCGGCCAACCTTAGTTCCACCTCTCGCATTCGTTTCACCAGTATTAGGACTCTGGTCTGTAGTGTAGCATTGTTTTGTTTGGATATTGTGTAACGCTAGTCCGTGTGGGTCTGGTTATCTGACAGCACACTCATCAGCTACTGTAGCATCTGCACCTTGTAGTTGAGATCGAGCACGTCCTCCTCCAGAGACACATCTGAGTAGATGTCGTCGCCCTTGTTGGAGTTGGAGCTACGGCCGCTGCTGTTAAAACTGGAGATGCAATATAGCTGGCTGGCCAGAGTGCTGCTTAGTCTTTTCACGGATGGTTGTCGAAAAGAGCCCCTCTTCTGTTCGGTAAGTTTTAATGACTATTGGGAGAAGTCCCCCGCAGACTAGTCCGCAGCCAGGGTTTTCAGCCCCTTGCTTCTTGGACTCTGCAGCAAACTGTCACCGCTTATGCTTTTTGGAGTGTAATTGTCCATGTCATCCACCAGTCTGTTCAGCTCATTTTCCATTGACTTTCTTAATGAAAACGGTACTTTTCTGGATTTCAGTGCAATTGGTGTAAATCCCTCTTTTACATTTATCTTATCTTTTACTCCTTCAACGTTGCCCAAACCATCTGTAAAAACATTGTCAAAGTCTTTCACCAATGCGTTGATTTCCTCTTTATTGATTCTTTCATCTTCTCTCATTAGTCTGTTTGACTCATTGTTACTTCTGGTGGGAGTTTCATCCATGGAAGTCCAAATAACGCAATATCGTCTTTTTCCGTTACCTCCGCTGATAATTTTCCTTGTCTCCCCATTGAGACACACACATACATAGCGATTGCCAAACATGCCAAGAGTGTTTTAACGTAGCCTGTCAACCCAGAGAATGGCGTTAACTGGGGCTGGCCAAGCTTTCCCCATAATGTCTGTACAATTGTCGATATTCTAGCACCAGAATCAATTTCCATCAAGCATAACAAACCATTCACCTTTACCATCCATCATTGAGACATCTAGAGTCTGAATTGCAATTTTGTTTAAAACATGAAGGTCTAATTCACCCTCATTTAAACGATGTTCCAAATCTCAAGATGAATTTTCATGACGAATCTTCGTCTACATAACCTAGCTAAGTGACCCAGCTTATGGCATTTTCTACACTCTTGGTCATTCGTTGGAAACCGCTCCTTATGGCCCAATACTACACTTCTCTTTTCCTGTCTTCACAAAAAATATTTCAGAATTAATTTTTCTCCTAAAATACTGCACGAGAAAACGTGATCAAGTCTGGCGGAATAAGTGAACGAGGTAGGCTGCACTGCTGCTTGGATTAGTAAAAATCTGTTTATCTTTGTGTCTGCATTTATGTTTGTCGTCCATTACTACACTGTGACATGTTTTAGAAATTGAACAGCATTTCAAAGATGGACATCGGTGTTCACCATTTTTGATCAAATGAATATCGAATCTTCCGTTTTGTTCAAAAACGCACGCATAAAAGAGGTCTAATTCAATCATATTGAGCGTGCACAAATTATGTTAAGATATTTTACCCTTTTAGCGAATTTTCCCTAGGGAAGAAGCTATTACCGTAGGTTTCATGGCGAGACTTAAGCCCGGGACCATGTTATTTTTTCTACTTTAGGTGCCCAGAGGCCAAAAACAATAGTCGTTAAAATTTATTTATATATATATGTGTCTGTGAACACGATAACTCTCGTAAAAATGGTCCTATAGAGACCAAATTTGGTAGAAACGTGTATTCCTACATTTGCTCCGACGAGTTCGTAATCCAGACATATCGGTCAACGGGAAGGGGTAGTTTGAGTGGGTTTTGTACCCAAAAAAATGTTTTTTTTGCATTTTCCCATATAGTTTTTAAAAATTTCAAATTTTATCTTTCACCATTAGAATCATTTTGAAAATTATGACCCTGGGTTTTTTAAGTCCCTTCCCCCTTTGGTTTTTGCTACAATTTACATTTAAAGTAATTTTCAGTGATGGGATTCATTTTAACAGGAGCATATTCTAACTGTTGTAGTAATTAAAAATGTTGGGAGATACCTAAGGTGTAAGATGCAGGAGTCTATTTCCGAATCCCTTACGAGTGCTATTTGACAAATCACATGACTAGCTTCTCATAAGGAATTCGAAAGTTGACTTTGGGTTAAGTTTGTATGGTTTTCCAGAGGTTATTTATTTCTTCTTACAAATAAAAAAAATAATATTGGGGAAGGGACTTTATAACCACCTTGTATAATTGTTAACTAAATATCCAATAGAAGGAAAATAAATTCAGAATACATTTTGTAAAAGGTACTGTAATTATTTTAAGAATACAGGTATATATATACATATTATAATAAAATACTGAGCAGCAAGACTAAGTTATTACTTATTTAATTTCCATAACTTCACTTTGAATACATAATTTAATTATCTGTGCTGTTAGACGAAACAAGTTTAATGTATATTACAGTAGAACCTCCCCCAAGCGGCCCCTCCTGATATCTGTCATTCTACGCTCCCGTTATTGCTGAGCCTATTGAAACGTGAAATCTCTTGGATTAGCTTTAAACATTGTGATTTTTCTGTTATTATCCACATCTTGATGTTTAAATTAATATCTTAGGGGTACAATACATTTTTATTACAATACTGTAGCTAGTTTTCTACCAAGGAAATGCATTTTATTTGCTCATCCTGATATCTGCTCGTCGACTTTACGGCGTTATGACTATGGTTTGGTCCTGTTATGGTCGGTTTTGAAGGTTCTACTGTACATGCTACAGTTTACAAAAAAATAAAAAATACAGCAAATGCTTTCCACATTTTTATGTGGAAACCGTTTATGTTTTTACATCAATCTATTAGTACACTACATAAATAGTTTAACAAAAAACATAAGTAATTAAAGCATAAATATATAATTAACATGGAGAATTCACAGTTAATACAACTAACTAGAGTAGATAGTAGATATAATGCACATGAAATATATTATGAATCAATTTATTCCCTTGAAAATAATAACTCTAAAGAAAAAATCCGGTTTTGACGCATTTCATAGAGGCTGGACGAGCAAAAATAACCATTAAAAAAATTAATAAGGTAATTAATTGTGTAAGAATGTTGTAAATGTTGTTTTGCTATGTGTGCCTTAAAAAGGCGCCTTATTATGTGCGCCTTATTTGGGCGATTAAAAGAAAATTCTCTATAATTTAATAGATAAGTGAATAAGTAATTAAAATTGATAATCTATACTTTCTTAAGTCAGTAAACCCTCAACATCCTCTAGTTCTGTAATACGATTTAGAACATATTAACAATACGAAAATAAGTATAGGAACCATCCAGTCCCATTTAGTCCTAAAAGATTATATAGGTATAAGGTTATATAGTTATAAGACTGTTTAAAAGATTCTTTAAAAGGTCGTTGAACAATCAAAAATGTATTTTTTAATAGAATATGTGTTCATATTAGTTTCTACATTCCCACTCCTAATATAAAAAATTAGCATTTTAGTATTTCATAAATGAATAACGATTTTAATGGTAAAATTTCAAGTTCTTTAAAAAGTGGAGAAGAAGGTTCCATCCTAGTTTTCTTTAGAATTACTCTTACTTTTTTTCTGTGCTATTACCAATGGCTTAAGTGAGGTTGCGTATGTTCCTCCCCATCATGGAATGCCATACTGAAGATGAGAATGTACTAAAGAAAAATAAAGTGAGCACATTACATCGATAGGACATAAATATCTTAAATAGTACAATTTTCTAACAGTGAACAACAATTTTCTTTGCGATTTGGCTACATGAAGTTTCCAAGTTAATTTGAAACTAAAAAATACTCCGAAATATTTAACTGAACTGATATTTAACTGAAGATGAGTAGGGGTACTTTAGGATAAGATCCGTTTATTACTTGTTCTTAACCTGCTGAAGAGTAACGCCAAATGGGCTCATTTACTACCTTCAATACAAGGTGTAAATGATCAGACGATATTATCAATTCAATTCTAGTTTGACATTTAATTTTTTTCTTGTTAGTTTTTTTATACTGTTATAATTTTTTCCAGTGGCAAGCTCAGCTTAAACTATGCAATTTCAAAGTACTTTTTTTGTTTATTATTTATTTTTTATTTTATTCTCGATGAAATTTTGTGTCCATCCCTGGGATCTAACCCGTCACATCTAGCTTCGAAGTCCAAGACACTAACCGTTAGGCTTTCAGATGACCTTTGCTTGTTTTGCTTTTTAAGCAGGTTTGGTTTTTTACCCCAACGCAACGAAGTTCGCTACTTTTTCATGAATTACGCATCTTCGTCGTTGATCAGCCCGAACTGGATAGACAACGTCAAAACAGATTTTCATACTAGATGGCAGAGGACAGCCAAAAACCAGCATTTACAAAAATCTTCCGCACAGAGTTGTAGGACACAACAACTTGTATGCTCATAAGTATATCATTAACCCAGGAATCTTCGAACGTTACACTGCTTACGTTTAACGTTTTTGTCCCCCCGTTGTAGGATGAGCAAAACCAATAACTCATTCTCAGTTCCAGCAATCAAAATTTATAACAAGCTCCCTGACAGCATAAAACAGCTTGAAAGTGAGAAGTTCACCACGTTACTTAAGTCCTGGCTAAAGGAAAGCTCTTCTACTTGCTGCAGGAGTTATTCGATAATGACTATGCAGGGTTATTGGGGCTGACGGGCCATCGAGAACTCATCCACTGCCAATTTGACAAATTTATCAAACATCTACGGAAGTCTATGTTTTTTTCAGTATATATTTTATAAACAGCTAAACAGCTATAAACAGCCGTCAAGCTTTCCTATACCCAGAAAGGGGGAGGGGGCCACAGAGTGAAGCACCCAAGATTGGACATGACAGAATATAAAAAAATGTGTTAGTGTTTTTTTAGTATTCATATACTAAGAATATATAACCAGCTCAAACTCCAAACTCCAAATCAACAATAGCAGAAAGAACATTGCATAACAGTAACAACATAAGAAACACCATATTACCAAATCCACTCCCAACAACAAACCACATTTTTCATTTCAGACCAGCCACACAAGAAGAAGTTCTCAAAGCCATCGACTCCTTAAAACCGAAAAACTCAGCTGGTGTTGACGAAATATCATCCAAAATGTTAAAAAACTGCAAAAACGAACTAACTCTACCGCTGACATACTTAATAAACAAATCTCTTACACAGGGAATATTTCCTGACAAATTAAAAATCTCTTTAATTTTAAAAGTTTACCCTAAATACAAATCCGGACCAACCACAGAAAGAAATAGCTACAGACCAATATCCCTAACATCAACGTTCTCAAAAATAATAGAAAAGCTAGTACTCAACCAACTACTACACCACCTTGAACAACACAATCTTCTCAATAATCAGCAACATGGATTCCTTAAAGGCAGATCAACAACCACAGCCTTAATACAACTAACTGAATACATAATAGACCAACTAGAGGAAGGCTTCACTGCGACAAGTCTTTTCCTCGATTTTAGTAAGGCTTTTGACTGTCTAAACCACGATCTCCTAATGTGCAAGCTGAGGAGTCTAGGAGTGAGAGAGGGGAAGCATCAAAATGGTTCAGCAGCTACCTCAGCCACAGAAAACAACTTGTGGAAACAACATACATAAAAAACAACATAAAATGCAAGGCCCAATCCAGAACTGCTGACATACAAAGAGAAGTACCACAGGGATCAGTACTGGGGCCAGTCCTGTTCCTCCTACTCACAAATGACATGCCGGGGTGGATAGCGGAAGCTGGACATACCGTCATGTTTGCAGACGACACAGTCCTCACGTTTGCCGATAGATCAATGGAAATCCTAGAAGATAACACAATCGCACAATTCAACAGAACATAACAATACTGCTCTTCCAACGACCTGGTCCTTAATGATAGTAAAACAGTACAACTCACTTTTACAACCAAACGCAACAATCCAGCCATAGCACTACCTGGACTACTCACCCTAAACAGCACTAAATACCTAGGCGTTATAATAGACTCCAAACTCACCTGGAAGCCTCACGTGGACCAAATTTGCAAAATGCTGTGCTCTGGCCTCTACGTCATGCGTAGGATAAAACAGGTATGCAGTCCAGATGCAACCAGAGTTGCCTACTTTGCCCTCTTCGAATCGCACCTCAGGTATGGCATCGAAACCTGGGGAGGAGCATCAAAAAACTACTTGGAAAGGGTGCTTCTCAAGCAAAAAAGAGCTATTAGATGCCTGGCGAACCTGCTACAGGGACAGTTGCCGGGATGAATCCTTCAAAGAACTCAAAATCCTTACAGCAGTCTCACTTTATATAAAACAAACAATCATCCATACAATCACAACTACACAACCAAGACATAGCGACCTCCATCAACATAATACCAGAAATGCAGCCAACTTCTCTCTTCCGCAACACCACCTGAGCCTCTTTGAACAAAAACCTACTTACAAAGGGGCTCTCTTTTTCAAAAAGCTACCGGATTACCTCAAGAAAGAAGATCCGAAACGCTTCAAAAACCAGCTGACAGCGTGGCTCCTGGATAGACCTTTCTACACAGAGGGGGAGTTCCTGAACCCATAGACTGTAGTACCTCTCAAATAATATTGTAATATTGTATTATACAAAACACACATAATATCTGACTCATAACTGTTCTCAAAGAATATGTTAAATAAAGAATTGTCTTGTCTTGTCTAAGATTTATTTCTTTCAAGAATTTGTTGATTTCACTATAAATGGTATCATTATTAGATTTCAAGACTCATATGTTAAACAAGTTTAGTTAAAAATTAAATAGTTCTTACCCAATTATGCTTGGGGGTGCTATTAACAAAGATATTTATGTATACCTCCCCTTTCAGTAAGTTCTTGACAGTGAGAATGTTATGTAATATTACTTTATTTTCATAATTATTATAAGAAAGGCGTAGTAAAAGTACTGTTGTATTGAAGATTATGGGTATTGTTCTCCATAAAATTCTGCAACTTTGTATAAAATAGTAGTTAAAATAGATTAGAGGTATTGACACAAAACCATTTATTTTATTGGAAGGGGCGGATTACTCCTTAGGCACTTCAGCCGTAGCAGCCTGTGTGGGTTGCGGCATTATCACAAAGCAAAAAGCCATTGGTGATTGGCAGGATTTGAACCCGGGACCTTGGGCACCAAAGCCCCACGCTCTACCCCTAGACCAGCACACTCTCCTCAGAAAACCATATTTAAATTTTGTATTTTCAAGGATACTTAATTTTTTCATTATTGATATTACAACCATATTTTTACTCAGATACAATTACAATTTAACACAATTCATCCATTTAATTTTTATGCTCTTACCGGCAATATCCAAATTATTTAACCACATTAACTTAAGTTTGATTTACAAGTAATTATCAGCAAGGCCTGACTGAAGATTGAAAAAACCAGACTCTTGGAAATAAATGAGTTTTAACCTCTTTCCTTGACATATTCTGCTAGGCTTTTGCAGGGAACCAACCGACTGACAAAATGTTTTACCCTTTACAGAAGCACCCTGTATAGCAAAACCAGTGGCATTAGTTGAGTAGACACAACTGAATGAGGAATTAGAAATGCCCAGTCTTACTTTTTGGTTACTTTTTATTAACTTTATTACAGATCTATTCAGAGTCCGAGATTTCAATAAAAAACCACCATTCACATAAACCTATAGAACAAATATTTTCCCTTACCTTAAGAATGTAAGGTTGAAATTATGTTACTAAGGTTTAAAGCATCCTTACTCAATATTTACAAATAAACTTTTCATGTATGATAAAACAAGTTAACGATGCCTTATATAACATCATTCTATATTTTAAAAATGATCGATATATATCAATAAATAAAAAGGAAACTAATATTTATTTTTAATATTTTTAGTAGGAAAGTGAGGGTAATCCAGCAGATGAGTCTTGGCACTGTATTGTAGTTAAATTCTGTTATTTCCTTATTTTTGTCCTCCATTCGGTACAGTTTGTGTTAGAGCTGAACAATTACTTAGTCAGATCTCATTAGACAATGAGAAGTAATGAATTAATCTTCAAATTTTCCCAGTTTGGAGGGAGAGGAGAGTTCGTCTGATAAATCACTTTTCCGTTTAGTTCCATTATCTTCATCATCATTTTCTTTCTTCTGCTCTGTCTAGCATGGCGAATTTTCCGGTGTAATACCATTTAAAGCTTGCAACAATAAAGCTGCTGCTTCATGTCTAGCTGCTTTTTTTGCATAAGCCCAACTTTCTTGCTTTAAGTCACCAACAGAGCATGTAACATGATATCTAATATTATTATTTTCTTTAATTTCATCTTCATCATATGTTGGTGGTCCCAAGTGATTTTTTTGACAAAAAATATTTAGTTTTTCAGCGGCTGTTAATATTGTGTTCTTTTCTTCATTAGATTTAGTTAGGTCATCATAATATTTATGAACATTGAAATGTTCTGCTACTTCAAAAGCGGCATTTTCCCTTGCTTCGTTTTTAGAATTTCCTTTTCCAATCGCTGAAAAATCATCCATAGTGCATTTAATATAAAATAACTCACCCACTTGAGGTAAATCAGAAAAAATTGGTGAATTCTTTTTTTCCTTCGAACAATATATATGGAGCTTAGAAACTGAACTTTCTCCAGGAGATGATTTTTTCGGAGTGCTTGAAAGCAATTTACCGTTATCTATTAACTTCAACATCTCTTTAGCAGCATTTTGTTTGGCAAACATTTTTGTATTGCCAGTACCATGGCTTACCCAATGGTTTAATGTGCAAGTGCACTTAAACAATTTATCTTTGGAATCAGTGGGCACGGAGTACTCTGGAAGGGGCGAACGGGCTTGTTGGCATGCTACTTGCAGTTCTCCAATAAAGTTATTTTTAGGAATATCCATTTCTGAAACAACACACATATTATTTACTCTATGATAAATAACATGAATCAATCATCAAATCTAACAAATCTATAGACAAATCGATTGATTGGAATTGATTATTAGAAAAATTATCAATTAGGCTAGCACAATATTTTCAAAAGTTTTTCAGTAATCCGAAATTAAAATTTTTTGTTTCAAATTAAAAAAAATATACTTAAGTGAAAAATTGAAGTACAGCAGAACCACATTAACTACTAACACACTAACATTGTAATTTTTCATAGGTTTTAATTAATTATGCATAGCAGTATCGAGTTTCACATAAATATTTATTACAGTACTGCATTTACATGAGTATTAATACAAACTGAGTAAACAGCCATTGAAGAAATGTCAAATATTCAACAATTAAAATTATATGTTCTGAAAAAATGCTAAATTGATAACGGTTTTTTTTTTCAACGATACAACATACTTCCAGGAATAAGTAAAAATAACGAGCTACCCCACCCACAACTATGACCTGATCCAGTAAGCTACAGACAGTAAATACATGTTAACTTTAAGATTGGCCATGTTCTGAAGTCGAATAGCATTACGACTTCATTGTGAAAGGTTATATATTCTGGGTCGCGGCATAGTGAATAACAATACTGAAACGATAAGACATTCCAAAATTATTTTTTCCTAAATTTAGAATTGAATTAGGTTTAATTGCTATGCCAATGGAAATAGGTTAGAGCATAGATATGTCTAAAGGCCCTAATAACATTCCCATAAAACAAATAAATCTGAGTGGATTAATTCACAATTTTCAAATCCAATCCAAACCCAAACCAAACTATATAGGAATCTATATAGGAAAGATATACAACAGCTGATTATTATAATAAATGTAATATATATATAAACATTGTAATTATTTTTTATTTTGCCAACATATAAACACGTGACTTTTAATCAAATAGAAAATAAAATATATAAATACATAATCCCCTAAAACCGTAAACTATTTACGTGGCGAATAAAGCTGTTCATGTTGTACAGCACATAATTACTTCATAGTTTTAACATTAATGAATGATTCAGATGGCATTGGATAGTAAAGCATATTGCTAATGGAAAGTAAACCAATCAGCTGTAGCTAAGAAATAAAATGTTTTCATTGTAGAAAATTTGTAAACAAACTTACTCTCCATAAGGTTAACATTAGAAATTTAAAACGCCATAAAATGGAAACTTTTGAGGTTTTCGAAAATATTTTTCACTAAAACCTTCCCGACCACATATAGAGCAACTTCCTAAATTTCATGGCGATCGGATGAGTAGTTTGGTAACGCATAAAGGACATACATACATACACACATTCAATTTTATATATAGAGATAAGAGTGTAATGTAATTATATTCCATTCCAAACATCCTGATGGAACACGTACATATGTTTTTTATATTTTAACAATAAGACACTGTTGGTTTGAAATTCATGATAAAGACAGTTGGAGCATGACTGACCAGTCGTGCTAAAAAAAGCAAAATTTGAATTGTTGGAATTAGCCATTTAGGAAACAAAAGCATTACGACGGCAACAAACAATTACTGAAACATCAGATTACAGATTGCTCTGTTACTGGCGGTATTTACTATGCCTCTATTCACTGTTTATGACAGACAGCTTAGCGCTAATCAAGCATTATAGGCACATAACAGCTGAAAAAGTCATGTCAAGTAATGATGGCAACTGCAAAAATTAAGTCATCCGTACAAAACACAATTTTACTACCGTAATGTATGACTTATAATGAAAGTGAAATAATACTGTATTTCCCTTGTTTAGACGTATCCGTCTTCATTCCGGAAGAGAAAATATAGGCCTACAAGACGAATATACCTCTTTCCAGCCCAGAACAGATATGAAGTATAGCAGATATATTCATCCATAGCCCAGCAAGGAGTAATCTTTTTTTAATAATTGTAATGCATATTTGAAAATAAAATACTAAAAATAGGTAATGATAATTTTAATGCTATTTTTGGTACTTTATTTATTCTTGATAATTTTATTTCACTTCGGGGGTTTAAATTAAGCTCGGAGTAGAAATGAAAACTCATAATGGCAGCTTGTTATCCGTGCACTGTAACTTACAACTACAATACTGCAGTCTGCATTAAGATCTACAATAGCATTTAGAAGGTAAATTATTGACTTTGTTAAAATCACTGGGTTAAATTTAGTCTTAAATAATTTTTTTTGAAAATATGTTATACCATAATAATAAACACAAATGAGTTGACTACATCTATCGTTCTTCAATATAGGACCTATAAGGCAAGTTCCTGCTGGTTTGAAAACATACAATTTCGTCTATGTCATTTTAGTGGCTTTTTTGTAGCCTATGTTTTTAAAATTTACTGCTAATCTATTTCTCTACTAAGCATATAAGCAAAAGATCAATGAAAGTTATAGGCCACTTCCATTTTCTCGCTAAGATTAAATACACTAAAATGATCGGGAAATATATTTCAAAAGTTTTTTTGTTAGGTTCCAAAAGCAATTATTTTGGCAATGTAAGTAAATAATGTAAGCCACCAATGCAGAATTGAATATAGATGTTTATCTTTAATTTCAAACTATCCATGTGTTAAGTGTCAAGTCTACACCCTGAAGAATACATCCCATTTTTAACAATTTTTTTCGTTTTGTAATGATACTTTCGAGTGTAGGAGAATGTACATTGCAAATTTAAAATCGATCTTTGAAGGAGACCTGTGTACTCAGTAAATTTCAATTTCTCTATTAATTTTTTTATAATTTATATTTATAAAAACAATTATTATAAATATAAATTATATTTTTAAATAGTTATTAAAAATAATAAATTTGAAAAGCCTCAGTGAAATAAATGTCACATTATTTGTACAAAATTACTTATTAAATAATTGTATGAATTATATTTCTTTAATGTTTAATTATGTATACATAAGTAAATATTACAGCCGAAAGAAAATGACATCTGCGACAAAACTAATTTGTAAAGGAGACAAGCATTTCTTGTCGTCATAAACCACAGAATTTTCTGACTACAATAAAAATAGGGATCCATAATCCAAAATTATCGATTTGAAACAAAATATTTATGTTAATCTGAACATCTTTAAACTCACTAACACTTACTTGCTTTTCTGGAATGTCCCGCATAATATTTGGCACATGCATAAAAAATTACACCGGCATTCCAGAAAAGCAAGTAAGTGTTAGTGATAATCAGTGCCGCGGAAGCTTACATGTGTATTATCTGTGAAGTAATCCTAAATGGATAAACTCGACCATCAAAAAGAATCATTCAAAAATGGATGATGACACTTAGAGCTTCGAAATTAATTTTGGACTAGAAAATACCTATCAAGAAAGGAGGTAATACCTCTTTAAAATACTCTTTTTTGTCGCAGAACACAAGCAAATTTTCATTCCTCTATTAATTTTTTCATGTTTCATAAAACAGCGCAGTTCTAGTGATGGGATCACCGATTGAAATCAACAGCGCCCAATAATTAGTCAGTTGAAAAATCGGTTTTCCAGAAGGATGGTCCACTAATAAGGGATCCTATCCAGTTGTTTCCACACTTCACTAATTAACAAGAGGTTTTAGTCTATAATTGAAATGTTTCTACCAAACCACGATTTAAATATACATGTGCGTTATTATTAAAACAGTCTCTACGATTCTCTGACTGGTTTTATTAGGCCTATGTGTGTTTTATGGGTGTTTTAATTTCCGCAATCCATCTACTAAAACAGTTTTTTAAACTGAATTAAAATATGCCCTTCCAAGAAGTAATGTTTGGTTTTTAAATAAATATTTAGGCTAAAAATTCAAACTAGATTTTGTTCTATTATTACAAGGTACAGAACCAACCATACCTGTCAAGACAGAAGTTTTGATGGAAATTGAGAGTAAATATTACACTTGAATGATCCCACTTTAAAATAAAGACACCAAAATCAAATGATGATAAATTTCAATCTTTTTGCAACTACAATGAATAAGCTACATTCATTGAATGTTAGAAAGAATGAAAACAGTAGTAAGTATGTTTAAAATTGACTTTCCTGTTTTCAGTCTGCTTAAGATCAATTGATTTCACACGTTAAAACTCATTCCACCTATTGGAAAAACTCCCACTGACTTAATCTTTTGTTACCACGCCATTCTATGCTTGGAACAATGACTCAAGTAATCAATGGCCCAGATCAATACCCTAAAAGAGCTAAGATGATTCACTGTTATAAAGATGTTGCAATGTCAACACGGCAATCCATCAGCGGTCGGCAAATACACAAAAAAAACTATTCCAAAGAAAATAAGACACTCCAAATTAAGTATAACTATTTGGTACAGTTACAGTACGTCAGTAGATTTTATTTTCAAGAGAAGTTAAACAAGTACATTAGATTAGATAGATTAGACACTGAAATGGCAAACTATCCAGGACTTGCTATTTTAAGCCAGGTATGAATGAGAGATGAGCGTAAGATGATTGTGGTGCGATCTTGAAATCTTATTAATAACTAGGGCTGACATTTTCCTTAGACAGAACTGTTAATTAATAGCCTAACATTCAACAGCACATCTAAGGGCCTACAGTTTAATTTGGAGACCGAAACACTGTGTCTTGAATTGTGGGGATGGTGTATGCAATTAAAAAATCATAAGTGTGGACGTTAATTCATACAAGACAACACTTCTCCCACCAACCATCGCTATCCACAACTACCCACAACTATCCACAATTTGTGACCTTCAAGTGGTTGTAACACACCATTTGAACCTAAGTTGTAATATAGGTAAGAGGGAAGGTCCTCAATTTCATGTCCTTGAGAAGTCCCACCAAACATTGCTGTAGATATAAAGTTAGTATTTGAGAATGCCTCATTCATTTACTAGATGTCTAAACTGGTACAACCATGCAGTGATAACCTATGGTTTGTAAAATATTTGTTTGGTTTAACAAATGAAGCCTATTTTGTTGACATCACAAATAATTCTTAACACAATAGAAATTTTCAACATACATTATGTCTGTTGCTAGATGGGTATTTAAAGGTCTACCAATCAAGTTATTCCCCTTCAGTATATATTTATTGATGGACCTCAGATTTACATACTTCAATCAAAGGACTTAGAAAGTATATTTTATCCATGTTCTTTGCTTTAATGAACAAATAACAAATAAGAGTATTATGGGTGAACAAACATTAGGGGTTTTAACCTAAATTAGATAATTACCTTCAATTGGCAATGTAATACAGGGGAAATGTTTACATATAAATCAAATCTGAGTTCATTAGGTATGTTTCATGGTTACGTTCATCAGACTCTAATCCAAATAAAATACAGACAGACATCAAAGACCTTCAAAGTATTTTTTATTCTGTTTTGCCAATGTCAACGCGTTCTTCAAACGTTGTGGCTACGTACCCGGCAGCCGGCTCTCCAGTTGGGTAAACGGCAGATAATGACGTCATTGCTTGCGCATGCGCAATTGTCACGCGGTCGATTTCTTTAATTTAACTGGTAAAATATTCATGGATTTTGTTCCCTTGTATGTTGTTTTTTAAATAAAAAAGATTGTTTATTGTATTGTATATAATAAGTATATTTTACGCTTGTGCATGTTTCTGCATATTTAAAATGAATTATAAATGTATTAGTAATGAACTGTTAATATTCCCAAATGTATAATTCTATCCCAAAAGTATTCATATCCTGACTTCTGGTGAACCTTTACCTGTGATGTCATTGATTTCCTGGAGAGAAGTGAAACTATTTTTACTTGTAATAGCTTATACTAACTGTTGATAATACTGAATTTATTTGTTTTAACTGTAATAATGATTATCATAGTGTTTTAATAATTAAGTGAGTTTATGTATGCAAATTCCAAGGTATTTTCAAGTACAAAATCTTTTTGTTTGTCATTTCAAGTGTGGTAAAAGGTTTCATCCACACTTTTACTTGCCTAATCCATTTGCTAAGATCAATTTATTTTTGTGTTTTCTATCCACACCTTTATTGTGTTTTGGTGCTTTGGAGTAGTGCTTATAAAATACATTTAAAAATGTTTTTTTTTTACAAAATGCCTAGTTGTAATCTGGCCAAATGTTATGATCCAAGACAGTTATCTTTTTTTTAATATTGCATCTAATGACAATTTGTCAATGTAATTTTTGTTGCAATTCATTTTTATCAAAGCTTTGTTCTTGTAGCCAATGTTGATCACTGTAAGGAATGAAATGGTCCACGATCATTTTACCAGGTCTAGGTTGGATGTACACATGATGCAAAGAAAAACTCAATTTAACTTCAAACAGCCCATTTCCTTCTAGAAGAGGTGCAGTCCTATACAAAAAGTTACCTGCTTACATAAAAGCTCTGCAAAAATTTTAAAATATGAAGTAAAGAAGTGGTGGTTTCTAAAATTTAATTATACTTTTGATCTTGATTAATGTTAATTAATGTAATCTACATCAACCAGTTTCTATTTCAACTTTGTAATTGTACTTAATTTTTTTAACAAAAGATTATTTGATTTATTAAATATGTGATAGGAACAGTCTTTTACATTTTTTTCTATTTTGTAAAAGGTTATATTCACAAGTACTCATACACACATAGGCAATATGCAATATGACCATACCATGCCATCCTTTTCAACATGTACAATCCAGAGTATTTTCTTTATTTGTATATGTAAAGTAAAGTAAATATGTATTTGTATAAGTAAATGATGTCAAACAAAATAAAGCCGAAACAGTTAAACTAAATATTAAAACTGTTTTATAAAAATCTACAATTGAGTTGTTATTAAGGTTTATTCCTCAAATATAGTTCTAATTTGTCATGATTTTCTTCTGATTTTAGTTCTTATGGAAATGCTATAAGGTGGTGCGAGCAAAAAATCTGACTATCTTAAAAAGTTTTCAATGTTTATTGTTGATAATATCATAAATACGCTTTGGCATAATTTTTCAAGTTTTCTATAAAAACTTTTTGAGTTCACGGCGTAATTAATTTGGAAATTTGGCTTTTTTCAGTAGTGTGGGAAGACTGCTTATGTTTTTGAGCAGAGATTTTGGGAAAGTGGATGAATAATAGACCTTTTTACCATAACCTATGTGAAATTTTGGAGTACGAAAACAAATATTTATATACTTCACGTAATGAGTTTAAATGCCACACTTTAGATCATAATCTTATCAAAATATGTCATTTTGAAGGTCTGAAAATTTTTAAAAATGTACAAAACCCAGAATTGTTATCTTAAACAAGTGAAGCTGTCACATATGCGTAACGAATAAGCGAATAAGTGCCAACCCAGCAGATTTCAGTTGTCCTTTACGCCACTCGCACCGCCTTAAAGAATTTTCGCCCATGAAAGTAGTCATAGTTTTATAAAATTTTGATCTTTGTTGAAATGTATTTTTCAGTTTATCTTCTTTTGTTATACTGTGATACCGGTTGAAAATATGTTTTAGTTTAAAGAAATTATGTAAATTCTCAAGAATATATTGTATACGCTGTTTAAATTTTAAGATTCAAAATGCCTAAACAATTTTATGATAAGGCATATGCCAGATACTTACGCCTGGCTACACCTGTGACCCTGATCAAAGACAATTTATATTTCAATTAGAATAAAATTGTCTTTTCCCTGATATATTCAGTTTAGTTAATTTCAACATATTGATGATAGCTGTCTAAAATCCATTCATGTGTAGCTTTAGATTTAAGTACTGTAAATAAAAAAGTAATAAAGATCAATGAAATGGAGGAGAAATATTTAATTCCTTGTATATTCATTTCGCCCTACCTTTTAATCTTTAATTTGTTATGTGCATTTATGATTACTGCAATAAAGAGTTTTCCTATTCTATTCTATCTTTTCAGAATTTATGTCTTCAAAAATGTGTGGTAAGTTATAATACTATTGTCGGCTGCATTTTTAAAGTGCCAGTGATTTAATTAGTGATTTAATTCATTCAATAATTAAATTTATTATGTTTTAATTATCTATCCATCCCCAATTAATTGTTGAAGTTGATCAAAAAGTACCGCAGAATCAAGATAAAATAATAACTTAGATTAGATAATTGAAATGGCCTTATAGGCCTATATGTCTTATGTCTAGTTATGTTGTAGGACTTTTTCAGTCATAATTAGCTCAGTGAATTAACAGAGATGTTTTAGCGAATTTCCCATATTTTTTTATTCGACCATGATGGACAGGACGTCTAGTAATTCACTCTTTAAAAAATATCATTTTTGTCATAAGCCTGCCTATAAATATTTGGTGACTCATTAACAGAAAAGTGGCTATTGACATTGACAATATATGTAGATAGAATTAAATGATGTTGTCTGTTAATTTTCTTCGTTAGTACGGAAGTGATGAGTCGAGGCTAATCAAATAACTTGGCTAAATTCCTAACAAAATTTGTAGGAAAGATAAACACAACAATAAAACGTTACAAAATCGTATCCAGCTACCATAAGATCGGGCTTAGGTAAATCAGAATTAAGCGTAGTTTTATGAAAACTATTTAACAGAGATTAGAAAATTAGGTTATCTTCAATGGTCACAGGCACAGACCATCAATCTGAAGTCATTGTAATATCTGCCGTTTACCCAACTCGACCGCGTGCGCATGCGCAAGCAGTGACGTCATTATCTGCCGGTTACCCAACTGGAGAGCCGGCTGCCGGGTACGTAGCCACAGCGTTCTTCAAATCGAATGTTGTTAAAGATGCCGGCAAAAAGTAAAAAAATTCAAGTTTTTACAAGACAAAAAACCCTATGCTGTTTTCTATGCTAATGTTTTCTGATAAAACCATTTTTGCGTGAGTTTTCGAACAGACAATAAAAATGCACCGTAAATTTTGTGCAGAGTGTTCAAATTTGTTGTCATGCATTAACATTTTCTGTCGTGCATTTTAAAATGATTGCGAGTGAGGGTGGCAGTGCTACCAAAATAGTTTGATCATTAGAATCATAAGCCAAACATATATGTAGATCATAGCTTTGACCACTGGTTCTTCTTCCGATGAAGTCATTGCTTCTTATAGTATTACAAACTAATTAAATCCAATCAGACTCAAAGAATTATGTTTTATTCTAAATCCATTTTAATAACTGAATTGTAAACAAAAACAAACAAAACTATAATCATATGTAAAACATAAATAGGATGTTGACAATCATATGGCCCAATACTACACTTCTCCCCTTCAGATAATGTTCCGCTTCTCTGGCATAGCTGGTCTGCATGTTTTCGCTTTAGCACACCACCGACCAGGACTTGGTAATACAGCTCCTTAGTTCTCGCCTTTATAACTCCTGGAGTCCATCCAGCACCAATTTCTCCCTTTACCCACACTTCATCCTCTTCTTTTCCAGGACATCGCCCATGTATGTGCGGAGATGCGTGATCACATTCTGCGACTCCTTGTACACAGAAGAGATATCATATTGAGACATATGTCATCAAGCTTAGCTTCCAAGCTGTGCTTCCACACCCTGAGATAATAGCACGGCCAGCAGCTTCTCATGGGTCTTTTGCAAACCCCTGTGCTCCTGGCACAGGGAGTCCATTTATTGCTGTAGCTGGGTATGCGGCTCGCGTGAGTGCTGGTTCAGCTCTTGTAGTGTTGCCACCTCTTACCTCAACAGCTCCACCTCTTGCGTCAGCTCCTCAATCAGCTGCTAGTTGGCTTGTGTGCACTCCCTCTGCCGCCTCTCCTGGTTCTTGAGCAAGTCCACTTCCTCCTGCAGTGAGCAAACGGTGCTCTGAGTCTCTCTTCTACTGCCAGCTTCTCTGTTCGCACCTTGTCCGTCTGCGTGCGACATCAAGCTGCTTCATCCTTCAGGGAGCTATTCTCTAGCTCCAGGGTTTGTAACCTGATGGTGCAGTTCTCCACCTAGAGTTGCTTCTCCTGATCTACTCTCGCCGTGATCTCCTGGTGCATTCGCTCTTCCTCGGCCAACCTCAGTTCCACCTCTCGCATTCGTCATCAGTATTAGGACTCTGGTCTGTAGCGTAGCATTGTTTTGTTTGGCTCTTATGTAACGCTAGTCCGTGTGGGTCTGGTTATCTGACAGCACACTCATCTGCTGCTGTAGCATCTGCACCTTGCAGTTGAGATCGAGCACCTCCTCCAGAGACACATCTGAGTAGATGTCGTTGTCCTTGTTGGAGTTGGAGCTACGGCCGCTGCTGTTAAAACTGGAGAGTGTATTGGAGTTGATGTCACATATAGTATAATATATCTTTGTTACTGACAATAAAGGTGCCTTGAGATCAGAAGCTAGACTTTAAAAATTATATTTAATCCTTTGTTTAGCCACAATTTTGTATTTTTTACAAAATTGTTATATCTCAAGAACTATTCAAGCTACAGAAATCACATACTTTGTACATCACGCTTATATTAAATGGACATTTCCCAATCAATTCCAAGTTCCTCTTATATGATTTCTTTAACTTTCTCTTTGTTTTTCCATATAATTAATTTACAAATATCACCATATGATAAATATTAATTATGTTTTGTTTATCTGATTTGTTTTTCTTTGGTGACATAGCAACCAGTCCAGTTTTCTTTCTTTACCATTTTTAAACTTTCATTTTTATCAGGTTCTTAATCAATTTTTAATGTATTGTCATAATTCTATAAAAAACGATGTCAAATTGTATTGATCTAGAAATATAAGACTCTGATAATTTTGTGACTATTGAAGAATCGAACTTGAAGAATGGTGTGGTGAGTGATATGTAACAAAACTAACAGGCCTAACTTTGTAACTTAATAATGTAAACTTTTTTTGTGTTTAAATATATTTGTAAGAACCTGATATTTTAAAAAAAAAACAAAGTATATTTGTATCCAGCCTCTTTTTTCTGTATATTGGTCCTTCGAATTTATGCTATTTTTTAAAACATTATTTAACTATTCAAGCTACAGAAATCACATACTTTGTACAAATATTCATTGGCTAAAGAGACAAATATTCTCAAAGTATCTTTTAGTTTGCTTTTAGCGAATTCCCATAGGGAAGAAGCTATTACCGTAGGTCTCATGGTAAGACTTAAGCCCGGGACCATGTTATTTTTTCGTCTTTAGGTGCCCAAAGTCCAAAAACAATAGTCGTTAAAATTTTTATATATATATATATGTGTCTGTGAACACGATAACTCTCATAAAAGTGGTCCGATCGAGACCAAATTTGGTAGAGACGTGTATTCATACAAATGCTCGGACGAGTTCGTAAACCAGACATATCGGTCAATGGGAACGGGTAGTTTGGGGTTTTTTTTTTGCGTTTTTCACATGTAATTTAAAAAAATTCTAATTTTATATTTCACCATTGGAATCAGCTTAAAAAACTACACAATTAAGTTGCTTAAAGTTTTTCTCTATCTCCATCAGTTACCGAGATATTAAAAAATCTAAACACAGTATGTTGTATTGTGGGGCTCCAATGTTAATCTTATGGAGGATAGGGAAAATTAATATTTCCCATATTAATCAATATTTTTGGATAAAACTTGATATTTAGCTTCATGTGGTTGAGGTCTATCCATTTATGCTTAAAATCATATTTTATGTGTTTATCATGGCAGCAAACCTGCATACTCATTTCACATATTAATCATAAAGGGAATAGGCAAACTCCTTTATTTATGGACAGATGTTGATGAAAGTTGGTATAAATGTTAAGCTAAAAATTATTTATGGTAGAAATGACTACTTTCAGTGTTCCTCACAGCAGCTAACCTGCACACTCTTACCCATGTTAATCTTATGGAGAATAGGCAAATAATTCTCACGTTTATGGGCAGATTTTTATAAAACTTGTCATATATTATTGGTTTAGAAATTCGCTGAGTACGCAGGTCTGCTGCGACGGGGGAATTATATTTTCAAAATGGTGGCGGTTAAAAAAATCTTTTAGTTAAAATAACATAAACCATTAACTATATAAAATTTTTACATGAGATAAAAATATAATTCTCAATATTTTTTAAATAATATATAATTTCAAAAATTTTCTCCCCTGATTCGGTTTTTGTTGGAGGGTATTCCAACCCCCCCCTGTATATTAGTGAATTTCCCATAGGGAAGAAGCTATTACCGTAGGTCTCATGGTAAGTCTTAAGCCCGGGACCATGTTATTTTTCGTCTTTAGGTGGACAGAGTCCAAAAACATTAGTCGTTAAAATTTTTATATATGTGTCTGTGAAAACGACAACTCTCGTAAAAATGGTCCGATCGAGACCAAATTTGGTAGAGACGTGTATTCCTACAAATGCTCAGACGAGTTCGTAAACCAGACATATCGGTCAATGGGAACGGGTAGTTTGGGGGGGGGTTTGTACCTCAAAATGGGGTTTTTGGTTTTTCACATGTAATTTTTAAAAATTTCTAATTTTATATTTCACCATTGGAATCAGCTTAAAAAACTACACAATTAAGTTCCTTTAAGTTTTTCTCTATCTCCAATGGTTACCGAGATATTAAAAAATCTAAACACAGTACGTTGTATTGTGAGGCTCCAATGTTAATCTTATGGAGGATAGGGAAAAATTAATATTTCCCATATTAATCAATATTTTTGGATAAAACTTGATATTTAGCTTCATGTGGTTGAGGTCTATCCATTTATGCTTAAAATCATAGTTTATTTGTTTATCATGGCAGCTAACCTGCATACTCTTTTTCCATGTTATCATATAGGGAATAGGCAAACTCCTTTATTTATGGACAGATGTTGATGAAAGTTGGTATGAATTTTAAGCATTTCTAGCATGAAAAATGTTTATTTAGTCCATTTTACCAAGTTTCATCAACATGTGTCCATAAATAAAGGAGTTTAATTCTCTATATGAATAACATGAGAAAAGAGTGTGCAGGTTAGCTGCCATGATAAACACATAAACTATGAATCTATGCATGAATGGATGGATCTCAACCACAGGAAGCTAAATACTAAGTTTCATCCAAAAATATAGATTGATAAGTGAAATATTAATGTTATATTATACAGGGTGGTTATAAAGTCCCTTCCTATTATTTTTTTTATTTGTTAAAATAAATAAATAACCTTTAAGGAACCACACAAACGTAAACGTAAGTATTTTTTATTTATTGAAAGTTTTGAGTGCCCCCAAAAATGGGGGATTTTAGGGGCAACTCAAAATTTTCAAGTGTAAAGCACCATCGAGATGTACCTCATTGTAAAAGTCTTGAAATTTAAAGACAATTGGCGATAATTAGGGGTCTCTACCTGAACCCAGTACAAAATGGCAGCATTTTGAAAATTATGACCCTGAGTTTTTTAAGCCCCTTCCCCCTTTGGTCCTATAATTTACATTTAAAGTAATTTTCAGTGATGGGATTCATTTTAACAGGTGCATATTCTAACTGTTGTAGTAAATAAAAATGTTGGGAGATACCTAAGGTGTAAGATGCAGGAGTCAATTTCCGAATCCCTTACGAGTGCTATTTGACAGGTCACATGACTAGCTTCTCATAAGGAATTCGAAAGTTGACTTTGGGTTAAGTTTGTATGGTTTTCCAGAGGTTATTTATTTCTTCTTACAAATAAAAAAAATAATATGGGGGAAGGGACTTTAAAACCACCTTGTATAATTGTTAACTAAATATCCAGTAGAAGGAAAATAAATTCAGAATACATTTGTAAAAGGTACTGTAATTATTGTAAGAATACAGGTATATATATATACATATTATAATAAAATACTGAGCAGCAAGACTAAGTTATTACTTATTTAAAATTTTCCATAACTTCACTATGAACACATAATTTAATTTTCTGTGCTGTTAGACGAAACAAGTTTAATGTATATTACAGTAGAACCTCCCCCAAGCGGCCCCTCCTGATATCTGTCATTCTACGCTCCCGTTATTGCTGAGCCTATTGAAACGTGAAATCTCTTGGATTAGCTTTAAACATTGTGATTTTCTGTTATTATCCACATATTGATGTTTAAATTAATATCTTAGGGGTACAATACATTTTTATTACAATACTGTAGCTAGTTTTCTACCAAGGAAATGCATTTTATTTGCTCATCCTGATATCTGCTCGTCGACTTTTTGGCGTTATGACTATGGTCTGGTCCTGTTATGGTCGGTTTTGAAGGTTCTATTGTACATGCTAAAGACCTTAACTGAAAGGCCATATAACCAGAGATAACTAATTTAGCAAAGATTAAGTGAAAGTTTTGAAATCAATTTAAAAACTAAGCAATATATATTTAAGTACAAAAACATCAAACAGAGCAGCTCCTATCTAAATTATCCTTCTCAAAAGATGAACTTACGAGCGCTTTTTCTTGGACACAACAAATGTTCAATGCATTGAACAGGAACTCTAAGATTTCTTATTAAGAGCTACATTTAGATACAAAACACAAAAATTTAAGGCATCTTCGGTTTGAATTGAAAGACTTATGTTCATCAGTGTAGTGGTTTCAAAATTCAGCTTCAGTTGCAAACACGTTCTCACTTCTCTCGTCCATGACCCCACTCTTCTTGTATTCCCCAACTCGCTTCTCAAAAAAGTTGGTTTTCCCTTCCAACGAAATGTTTTCCATGAAATCAAATGGATTTTCTGAATGGTAAATCTGCAATGAAAAATAAATAACATTCATTAGATGTAAAGTTAATGACAAACGCTCAAATGCATAGTATCTTAAGCATTATTTTTTAATAATCAAAAATTATTCTGTAGAATCATTAAAGGATTTCCTAGATATTATAAAAAAGTAGAATTAATATTTGTACATGTAGTTGTTTATTTATTATACAAGTACATTTTTTAATTTTTTTGTTAAAATACTATAAATACATTAAGCAACATTAATATTATAAAAGATGGATCTTCTACATTTACTAGTATATATTTTTCTCATTCTAAAACTTAATATGAAATTTATAAATAAAAGCTCATGAGGATAAAACTATCACTATAATACTAGTACGGGTATCTCATATTTTGGGATGAATTAGAATAAGAAAAAGGTTTATTTCCAAGAGGTACAACAGTTTACAAAAAAATAAAAAATACAGCACATGCTTTCCACATTTTTATGTGGAAACCGTTTATGTTTTTACATCAATCTATTAGTACATTACATAAATAGTTTAACAAAAAACATAGGTAATTAAAGCATAAATATACAATTAACATGGAGAATTCACAGTTAATACAACTTACTAGAGTAGATAGTAGATATAATGCACATAAAATATATTATGAATAAATTTATTCTCTTGAAAATAATAACTCTAAAGAAAAAATCCGGTTTTCAGGCATTTAATGGAGGCTGGACGAGCAAAAATAACCATTTAAAAAAAATTAATAAGGTAATTAATTGTGTAAGAATGTTGTAAATGTTGTTTTGCTATGTGTGCCTTAGGTTATTTGGCGATTAAAAGAAAATTCCCTATAATTTAATAGATAAGTGAATAAATAATTAAAATTGAAAATCTATATTTTCTTAAGTCAGTAAACCCTCAACATCCTCTAGTTCTGTAATACGATTTAGAACATATTTACAATACGAAAATAAGGATAGGAACTCTTTGCCATTTAGTCCTAAAAGATTATATAGTTTGGGAGCTGGATAGTTATAAGACTGTTTAAAAGATTCTTTAAAAGGTCGTTGAACAATCAAAAATGTATTTCTCAGTTTAATAGAATATGTGTTCATATTAGTTTCTACATTCCCACTCCTAGTATAAAAAATTAGCATTTTAGTATTTCATAAATGAATAACGATTTTAATGGTAAAATTTCAAGTTCTTTAAAAAGTGGAGAAGAAGGTTCCATCCTAGTTTTCTTTAGAATTACTCTTACTTTTTTCTGTGCTATTACCAATGGCTTAAGTGAGGTTGCGTATGTTCCTCCCCAGCATGGAATGCCATACTGAAGATGAGAATGTAATAAAGAAAAGTAAAGGGAGCACATTACATCAATAGGACGTAAATATCTTAAATAGTACAATGTTCTAACAGTGAACAACAATTTTCTTTGCGATTTTGTTACATGTTCCAAGTTAATTTGCTATCAAAAAATACTCCGAAATATTTAACTGAAGATGAGTAGAGGTACTTTAGGATAAGATCCGGTTCATTACTTGTTGAAGAGTAACGACAAATGGGCTCATTTGAGTACGCCCGTCATGTGACGTTTGTTCCCCCCATGAGGATCCACGTCAAATGACGGGACGATATTTCTTAAAATATTACTTATACATTAAAAATTTATAATGGTTTATTATACCTGAAAACATTTAAGTAAAATATACCAAGTCTTATTTTGGAAATTTGTGTATTCTCTTCTAAATTGTCTCTTCTGTATTGATCATTTATACTGTAAACAGTCATTACGTACTGCTCAGTTCCAAATATGGCTAGATGCAGTTACTGACCTTGGAACACTTAAGCTCGTACAGGAGGCGGTCAGCCACGTATTCAATGTACTGCTTCATGAGATCGCAGTTCATCCCGATGAGGCTGACTGGCAGCGCAGCCGTGAGGAACTCCTGCTCAATAACCACCGCCTCCCGTATGATGGCCTGGACACGCTCCTCTGACGGCTTCTGTACTAGATGCTTGAACATGAGGCACGCAAAGTCACAATGCAGGCCCTGCAAAAAAAAAGTCGTATAGAGCCGAGTCTGGTGAATATGGAGTCTGGGGCAATGTTACAGAATTTCTTTACTACTTCCAGTAATGAGTTTCAATGAATAAAACAACATTCATTCAGATTTAAAATGTGACCTTATAACACAAAAATATCCAAAATCACAAAAATTTGATGGGTTTGGACCACTTTCCGATGGTAGTCAAGTGATCCTGCCAACAGTTGAGCAGTTGAACTTGCTCAAATTTACTAAGCGACTGTAGTTCCCCTAATAGCCACCAGGAGTCCAGGAGAATTTATGCGTAGTTTGTAATAGAATTGACTGAGACATTCAGCTACACCTTTTGTGTTGATCGAGATTTATTTATTATTGTCTGACCAACGCGACGGAGTGTAAGCCTACAAATTCCAGGCGACAGATAAGAACTAACTACAGTAGAGTCCCGTTTAACCGAGTCTCACTTAACCGATGTTCCGTGTTAACCGAGGCTACTTAAACTTTTTTTTTTTGTACTTAAACTTTTGCTAAGCTATAAGACTGCAATCGCAGTTCCCCGCGGCCCGCATGTATGGGAACCGACTGTACGTTTCCGTTGACACGCTTACTAGCCTGACTGTACAGTAGGCAAGGTTGTTGACCGCCTATCCCTACCCCTCCTATTGTTTGCTCTCTCGTTTCTGTGTTTGTTTTGTTAGCTGTCACTTCAGTCTTCTGGTGTTTATTGTGTTGAGAGGTTGCTAACGAGTTGAGTGCGATACAATGAGTATGAAACGGAAACGAGTTGTCCTTTCGTTAGAGGAAAAACTTTGTGCAATTAAACATTTGAATAAAGGTGAATCTTTGAAAAAAGTGGCTAGTGATTTAGGTGTTGGTGAAGTGACTGTAGGGGATTGGAGGCGCAAACGGGAACAGTTGGAGAAATGGGTATCTCAGCGGACCCAGTCAACAAGTTGCAAAGAAGAGAAAGACTATGAAAGGTAGTGAACATGAGCAAACGTCAGAGGCATTATTTTTGTGGTTTCAGCAGATGAGAGGTAAGGGTAGTCCTTTATCTGGACCAATGTTACAAGCCAAAGCTCAGGAATTTTATTGTCGCTTTCAAGATGGACAAGAAGACTTCACAGCTAGTATCGGCTGGCAAGACCGTTGGAAGAAGCGATACGGTGTTAGGCAGTTAAATGTTTCAGGAGAACTTTTGTCAGCCAATACAAATGCAGTTGATTCATTTGTAAAAGATTTAAATGACTATATTAAGACAAAAAAATCTAAGCCCTCAACAAATCTACAACTGTGATGAAACTGGCTTAAATTTCAAAAATGCTGCCCAGCAAAACTTTAGCAGCTAATCAGGAACAATCAGCTCCGGGACACAAGAAAAGTAAAGAGAGAGTTACTGTTCTACTTTGTGCCAATCAGGCTGGTGATAACAAACTTAAGTTGTTGCTTATTGGAAAAGCAAAAAAGCCTAGGGCTTTTAAAAACTTAAACATGGCTCTTCTTCCAGTAAAATACGAAAACCAAAAAAGCGCCTGGATGGACTCGTCAGTTTTTAAAAAGTGGTTTTTCAATGAGTTTGTGCCCAGTGTAAGAAAGTTCTCAGACAAAAATAATCTGCCCCATCAAGCTCTATTGTTATTGGACAACGCACCGACTCATCCAGATGAAAGCGAGCTGGTAAGCGGTGAAATTAGAGCTCTTTTCTTGCCGCCAAATGTAACCTCTTTAATACAGCCCCTCGACCAAGGGGTGATTGAAAATCTAAAAAGACACTACAGACAAAAGTTATTAAAACAGTTGCTCTTAGACTTAGAAAATGAAATGACAGTTGTTGAAAGTTTGAAAAAAATCAACCTCAAAGATGTTATTTTTTGGTTGGACGAGTCTTGGGATAATGTCAAACAATCGACTATACAGAAAAGCTGGAAAAATATTAGTGGTGTTGAAGTAACAAGTGATGCCTCCGAACCATGTGAAGATGATGAAGATGACCTGCCTTTAATTCATCTACTCAGCAGGATTCCAGTTGCCGAGGCAATAACTGAAAATGATGTAAGTCAGTGGATGAATGATGACGAAGACTTCGAACTGTCAGACGAAGCAATTGCGTGTTTAGTCGAAAAAAACAAGGAGAGCAACAACGGTGAAGACGGCGGCGATGGATCAGCCGATACAGAGCCAGAGGAAAAAATCACCCACACCGAGGGATTAGATGCAATCGAGAAGACCCTGCACTATATTGAGCAGCAAGACGACACGACTCCAGCAGACATCATTATGTTGCGTCGACTGCGTAGTTCGGCAGCTAAGAAACGATCCAGCAAGATTAAGCAGAAAACTGTCAAAGATTTCTTTAAACCTTTATGACTTTTCACTGTTTTTGAGGTACTGTACTGTACTTTTAATTGTATGTAGCCTATCTTTCTACTTCCTGATCAGTATTTTTATTATGTAAATTTAACCTGTACAGTATATATTACATTTTTTATTACCTGATCAGTATTTAAAATTGAGAATGTAGCTTGTAAAATTATCTTTATGCATCTCCTACAATACAGTACTTCAGGGTATACACGAGTAAATAAAGTTGTTTTATTGTATTTTTTAATTGTTTTCATAAATCCCTTATTCTAAGTAGACATTCCGTGTTAACCGAGAATTTGGTTATCCGAGGTTGCTGTGGTCCACATTAACTCGGTTAAACGAGACTCTACTGTACTTCATTTGCTGGAATTTACCATGCGGCGAGTCAATATTTTAGACTTGTTTTCGAATAGTTAACTCCTGGGGTAAATAGTCAAAATTCGAGTACTTGCACACCCCTAGAAATATTTCAATGTTCTGGATAACTCGACAAGCTCTAAATCCACAAAGTGTCGAGTTTGTGAGGTTCTTCCTTATCAGCTTACTGCTGGGGGTACATCCATCTGTTATGTACCGGTATATCATTACTCCTTAAAGAGTTAAATTTAATGACTGATTTACTGAAAATCAAAATACTTTGTAAAAAGTTTGTAAAACAGCATCACAAAGAAGTTGACTGACCTCGTCTCGGGAGATGAGTTCATTGCTGAATGTGAGGCCAGGCATGAGGCCACGTTTCTTGAGCCAGAAAATGGATGCAAAACTTCCTGAGAAGAAGATGCCTTCGACAGCAGCAAATGCTACGATACGTTCTCCAAACGTGGCAGAGTCACTAGCAATCCACTGTAACGCCCAGTCTGCCTTGCGCTTGACACATGGCATCGTCTCGATCGCGTTGAACAGGAAATCTCTGTAAATTAATAACAGCACTATTATGCATTATGTATTATGTATTTAATATATCAGAAACTTTACTTTTGAACTGTACAATAAACTGCATCAGTGAAATGACACATACTTTCCCACTTAAGTAAATTTAAAAATGACAATCTGTAATACAACTATCATATTCTTTAAAGTTTATCCGATTATCATTTAATAATTTACTGTACAAAACAGATTATTCATATTTCTGAAAATAACAGCAAGAGAAACAAAATTAAATTGATTGTTAGAATTTCTTAGGGGACAACCCCTAAATAGTAAATAGTAATATACCCCCCATAATATACCTTAATAATATACATTATATACTTTTGACATGGATATGTCTTAGCTCTGGGGAGGTGTTGTGATTTTTAACGGAAAACATGTAACCGGTTTCCATAGAAACTACCAGAGTTATTGTATTGAATTTTTAATATAAATGAATAAGAACAGCTGTTTGGCTGATGAATATTTAAAAAATATTTAGATATAACATGATCTAAATTCAACATTAGTAATGGAATGCATATTTTAGGGGGATTTTTGGTGAGTTTGTACTTGAACTGCTTAACTTTTGATGGAACATACTGTTAATTACCATAATTATTTTTATTTAAATGTTATACAAAATGATAAAGCAGAGAATATACATCAATTAATTTTTGACATGACAAGAATAAATACGTTTTTATCAAAACGGAAGATTTTGGAAATTACTGATTTTATTTCGACTGCTATGATCCAGTTTTTACAATATCCATGTAGTATTTATTTTTTCATAAAATAAATATAATGCATAACCTATATTGTGCAGTCTTAATCAAGAAACAAAATTATAACAGCTGTTTTGTTGGCATTGTTTACATTTGATTCATAAGCGTAATGTTAAATTTTTGTAAATTAATATTACAATAACACAAAATTTTAAGGAATTAGACCTATCTAGTTTATTTTTTTTGAAATTTGTTATCAAAATTTAAAGAAAATGTTTAATTTCATTTAAATTTGATTCTTTAATAATTTAAAATTTTTAGATAAATTTAATATTACAAAAAACAAATTAATAATTAGCATCTAGTTTTTTTATACTGGAATTTATTATTTTACATAAGATAATGGGTTTTGATTTTGTATAGAAATATAATTTAGAAATAAAAATTGTTATGTTTATTGAATAAGACATGTTTGGATGAAGTGAAACATTACTTTAGATCCTTTGATAACCTAATTCACACAGGGAAGTAAATACAAACATTTTTAAGTGGGGTTTTTAGGGTGATGTGACTTCACACTGCATGCCAAGTTTGATGGGAAAACGGTTGGTAATAAAGAAGTAATTGATTTTTTAACCCTTTGAACGCCATAAGTGAAGTAACTCGCTCACAAACTCATGCCATAAGCGAATATACTCATGTATTCCCATAATGACATTTAGAGTAAAATTTAGTTATACAAATCGATGATAGATGGTAGGGCAACCTACTTTTGTCCTCTGCTAACTCATTTCAGTTACAATATCCAGTCAGTATTCATTGGAAAAAAAATAGATACCGTGGATTCTTACCTACACACCGAATTTCATGAAAATCGGACCAATGATCTTGTCTCTAGGCTTTTGCACATCCCCACACTGACATCGTTCTAAAAACAACTTTTTTCCATTCAGGGGGCACTAAAATGGAAATATCTACCAGAAACTCAAATTTCTCTTTATAGCCTACTAACGTTTAGGGAGAGAAAGTAAAAATTAAGAATAAACACTAGTTTTCCAGTTTGATGAATATCACCCATATTATGAATGATCAATAACATTCATACTAATCATATCATAAATAATTTACCATACAAAATTCCAATACATTGTCCAATGTCACAAGTATTCACAATTGATATTATTAGGCATTTCTGTAACCTTATAATCATCACTGTACTAAAAAAAAATGTTTTGCAATTTAAATAGTATCTAAGAGACCTACAGTTTAACGCCGAAGCAGAACACCAATACGACACTGGTCTAATTATGAGGATGGTTCATCCACAAAGACCATCCTCAAAGTTAAACCATTTCGTAATTCAAAGGCAAAATGTGGTTTTGATACAAAATTAAACTGTAGGTCCCTTAGATGTCATAGGCTGTTGGACTATTAATTAACAGTCCTGCTAAGTCAGTAACAAGACTAAAAGGTTGTTCCACAATCATCTTGTAAGATGAGGAATGTAACTATTAATTCTAGTTCGTCCAGAATATTTATTAGCTTTCCTTAGTGCAACACACAAAAGCACAGTTTGTTTATTGTGTTCATTCACCTATTAATGCTTTAAAATTATATTTATCACAACAACTGGAAAACACTCTTACCTTTCCTTGGGATCCTTAATGTACGTGTCAATGAGGAGACTGTACATTTCAGAGTGAATGTTCTCCATTGCGATTTGGAACCCATAGAAACATCTAGCCTCAGTAACCTGCACTTCTTGGCTGAACCTACGAAGATTTGAAAAATATGAATACATTAAAAATTAACTTATTTTCACAAATAAAGTAGATTATGACTTTTACATTGAAGGAAATTGAAGTTTAATTCAATTTACAACATAAAGTTTATAAATATTGAACCAGAAATAAGAACTTGTGTCATTTTATAAAATTTTTAAGCAATATTGACAAATATTAAAAGGAAAATATCATTTCAAATTAAGACGTTTAACTTTCAATTATCAATACCATCTGCCCTAATGTTCAAGGATCATTAGGCACTTACTTCCAACAAACACTATTAAAAAAATTAAACTATCGATGTGACTTTGCTTACCAGAAAACCTTGCACTTTGTTTGATATGAAAGTGTATCATAGTGTCTAGCAACATTTGATTAGGGTTTAATTTACTTATTGGATAAGTACCTATACAATAAGCTGTGAATTTAAAAAAATAAGCATTACAAAAAATATTATTGACACAATCTAAAAAGTTTCATTGACATTTTAATCACATAGATCTCTGGTAACTATGATAAATATATTTTGCTATTAACTTAATTCTTTGTGCCTTATTTGAAAATTCTAAAGTCGCGTCTCCACCAATTGAACATGTTCGCCGAACATTTGTAAAGCACTCCAAACATTGTATGGTTTTAATTTGGGGACAACTTTTCGCAACATTTTGATTGTTGTGATGGGAGTACTGGCAGGAAAAAAGTTCGATGAACTTCATGTGTCTGTCCGTTTTTATGTTCAGCGAACACGTTCGATTTGTGGAGACACGGCTTCAAGGAGAGACTAAAAATTCAATCTAGCTGTTGTACTGCAAAATCCTAAAGCAGTATAGGACTTTATCAGGTGAATGTTAGAAAAGCATACAAACCTCTCAACAAGATTTTCATTAACGATGCCATCAGATGCAGCGAAGAAAGCAAGGACGTGTGAGATAAAATGTCTCTCTCCATCATTCAGACGTTCCCAATCAGGTATGTCCTAACAATCCACAGACTTTTAAAACTAAACAAATACCTCTTGACAGCTAGTATTAGTGGGTAACACAAATAAAAGTAATACGAGTATAACCATTGCACTGATTATACTCATTAATACTCGCCATAAATAATTTACCTCGATTTGTCAATACCACATAGATAAATAATAATATTATGAATAATAAAAAAACATGAGCCTTTTTGACTCCTTAAAAATTAATCACCGCTTACGCTATAGGAAAACATATCGTCATGAGTATTAAGGAGTGATTAGTTTGGGTTTGATATAAAATTATTGTAGAAAGTTGCAAGTAGGAAATTGCTCTCCCGTTGGTTTATTTTAAAACAGCAACCTTGTACAAAAGAAAAAAAATAATATAATGCAGGATTAGGAATATGATTGGAGAAAAGTTATTCTTAGGATAAACTTATAGCATGTTTGTTTATAGTATTTTATTTTATACCTGTTTATAAAGCTGTCTATATCTGTTTTACCAGACAAGATCTAGAGAGAGGGATTAAATTGGTAATCTTGGAGGAAATCCTATATCCCTTAACTATACAATATTTTGGAGTCATCTTACTGATTAAATCTATTAAGTATTGATATTTAATAGCGTTGCTTATGTGATATACAAACTACATCATCCAAATATGGGTAACATCTTATTCGATTTAAATGAGTACTATTGTTGAAGAAAATAACTTCATTAAAAATGTTTTAGAATAAGTTAGGTATCTTCATGGCTATAGTGAAAACTATTATTATAAAACCATATTATAATTGATTAAACTGATGTGAGAGATATTACTACGTAACAATTAATGAGATCAATCAGACAAATGATCTTAATGTGTGTGATCCATTAGTTTAAAGTGATGAACCAATATGTAGCAATAATAATTCACAACAATGTCATGGATGGAAATGAAATAACATTATAAATTTGAAAGGATTGAAAACCTGTTGATTAAACTATATTGCTTAGCCTTGACCAAACATACATAGGCCTACATTTTAATGTCAAGCAAAATGAACGCTTTTTACATTGAAGTTAAACTATGAAAGCAGGCCTACCTTTAAATAACATTAGCGCAAAACCGTTAAATTTTAATCAACAACATTATAGGTTTATTGGATCAAACTAACAACAACATAAAACCAGACTGAAAGTCTATTGAATCAGAATTTTTTAATTATTTTCAGGACAACTGAAAATACCTGAGTCCTGAAATGAACTGGTAACGGAAGTGATAAATCTCACAATGCTGCTGCTTTACTGAAGGGGATTGGACGAGCCACATAGCCTAACATCTATCTTTCATGTTCCCAAACATCATGTCATTGAAAGAAACCTAACTGGCCACACCTATTCACAATGCTCGCATAAGCCTACCTATGTTATAATAGGTATTGGTTGAGCATATCTTTTACTCTTTATATCTTTTTAGCATATCTTTTTTTAGGGTATCTTGTCTGCAGTCCCTCTTTGTCAATTGTTCATCCTTGAACAATATACATTAATAGAATACTTCAACACAAATTTGGTTGAACATACTGTTAATACTAACTTTCAAACCTGTTTCGACAACTAATTTTAATTTTATCCTACTTGAAAAACAAAGTTAGAAAAGGTTTTAAGGGAAGACCCTTAAAACTCCTGCCCTTAGAGAAGGTACAGCAGCTAGAACTATAATAAAATGAGTATCTGAAGCTATCACAATTGTCATGAAATTGGAATTTCTTTTAATTGGAATTGGAATTCAAAAGTTAACATTTAACTAGGGCCTAAACATAAGCAAATCACTGGATAAAATTTACATAAAATGAAATAAGTACCTTGGAGAGGTCAACCTCTTCAGCTGTCCAAAATGAAGCCTCTGCTTTCTTATACATAAGCCAAATGTCATGGTATTCAATAGGGAACACCACAAACCTGCGGGGATTCTCTCGGAGAAGAGGCTCCAGCTGTGGGTCAAATGAGGCATCATCCACGACCAACTTCCTCGCAGTCTGCACAGTACAAACATATTTCAATATTTTAAGTAGTGTCACTTAATAAATATTATGCTTTTATTTGGCCTGGTTTCTAGGCTAAAATTATTTTGATGGTTATTTATATAATCTTAAAAGTTACTGAATCTTTTGGCAGACATTAGATTTGAATATGTAAATTTCTGTATACATTGCTAAATATAAAGAGATGTTGCACGGATATATGACGATTTAGGTAGACTACAAAATTAACTAAGAATATTATACCAGCTCTATGGGCTTGCACGTGGTCACGCCACATTGGTATTTACATTTCAATGCGGTGCCAGAAAGGTTTAATTTGGGGTTTGGTTGTTTTATTTCTTGTATTTATATAATACACTCAAAAACTTAGCAAAAATACCAATCTTATGCATTTTTTGTAATAACTATGAAACCTGTAAAGGTAGATACAGAATAACGGGGGATAGCTTAGGTTTAATTCAGCAATTTAGACTCCCTAAGAATCACATCAGAGGTGTACTATCAATCAACCTATGCTATGCACAAACTATGCTCATATATGTATGTGTAGTGAATATAATTTATATTGACACCACCAATTACCATATCCTAGGGCCTGTGTGGTACATGATAGACAGAAAAGTACTATAGCAGCATTAGTCACACAGAAAGCCAAAAAGTGACTGCTCATATTTGATTGGAGTCGCTCACTGGTTCCGAACCAGGAACGTTCAATATACCCCAGAGCTAAAACAGTGATGAAACAATCTATGACCTCATATAGCCACAATTAACAAAAAACAATAATGGCAAAGTAGCTCAGAGTACAGTAGGCCTAACATACCGAGCCCCAAGGGTTACTTGTTCAGTTCCGACCCTGGTCACCATTAGTACTTAGGCTATAAGTTATTACCAAACAAGAGGTTAGCTAGGACCAAGATCAGGGTTTTAAGCTTTAAGAAAACCTGTAGAAAAATGCAAACACTGGTATAGATATTAAACGCAAAATAAGATTGCCTGGTTCAAATTAAAGACTTTGTCAATCATACATCTCATCTTTGGGATACTAATGTCTATGAAATTAGCTACTTACATTAGTTTTATCAGCTTTTAAGATGTTTGCCGTATCTCTTAAAACAAGGCTAGCCACGCTCTTGGAGGGGCTGAAAGACTTGTCAACCTGAAATGAAAAAGTATTTGACATCAAAGTAGGCTAACATAAAATAAGCTTATTACAAAAGATGTTGCATGAAAAATGAACTGGAAGTCATTAGATACAGCTAAAACGACATATTTAATAATAATTACCAACCTTTTTAGGGAGAGAAGCATCTTTGTCTTCTGTTGCTAAGGGAGTATTTTCCTTATTTAAAATATCACAGGTAGAATTCGACATATTGAGATAAGTTTCTTATATACGTCTTGCGGTACTAAAAAATAAAACGTAGCGCGTGACTTAATATGAAAATGTTTAAAATTAAAAGAGAAAGACAACACAACTCCAGAAAGTGAAACACTAAATGCTACGTAAGGCTTAGAAGTTGACGCCCGTGCCAATTTGACCGCCAAATTGACGGCGCCCAAAACTAAACAGCATCACCACTCTCGAGCTCCAAAAATAAATTTCTCCAACGAATATGAAACAACCCTTAACCTACTCTATCATATGTAGTTAAAATAATACATATCACAAAGCATAATAAACGGTACCAGTGGATTGACACATACTTTCTCCCTTAAGTAAATTTAAAAAAGACAATCTGTAATAAAACTACCATGTTCTACAATGTTATTCTAAATATCATTTAATAATTTATTATTCAAATTGTATGGGGGAACCCCCCCCTCCCGGTAATACCGAGCTGGTTTTGTTCGGTGATTTGACCTTACACTTCATACCAAGTTTCATGGAAAACGGTTGGAAAGTAAGGAAGAAATAGATTTTTTATATTCTCCATAAGAATAACATTGGGCGCTTTCAGACAACGTACCGTACTGCGCTTATCGTGGACAGTAAATTTAACTTTTCTCTGGAACCGTTAGTCGTAGACAAATAATTCAAAATACTAATTTGTTTAGTTTTTTAAGCTGGTTTCAATGGTACCAGTCCCGTTATACTTTACTTTTATTGTTTTCGCTGAAAATTTAAAAATTCGATTTTTTGACATTTAAAAGCCCATAACTTTTGAACTGTTATTTTTACAGATATGCGGGTGGTATCAAATTATTTAGTACTCTGTGCACTATAAACTATAAAATTTTAATCAAAATCGTTAGAGCCGTTTTTGAGAAAATCAGATTTTTCACGTTTTTTAAGGGTTTTTAGGGGTAAACTACCCTTAAAAATCAAAAATTCAATAAAATGAAAAAAAACACCTGGAGATACGGTGACTATATATAAACATGCCAAATTTCATCTAAATCGGACCAACGGGGTAGGCTGTGGCACTGTACACATCCAGACACACGGACGGACAGACATCACGTCAAAACCCACTTTTTTGGATTCTGGGGACCCCAAAACGGATATATCCACCCTCAACTCAAATTCGAAAATTTTGACGAAAACAATACTTTCTCCATATACTATGTATAAGGGGAGAAAGTAAAAAACTGACGATATGCCTGTTAAAATTGTTCAATGAATGGGTAAAATATTAAAAGATATAATTTATTGAAAAAGGTAATTGTAAGTTAGAAAACGTCATTGTTAGTATAATATTTTTAAACATACTGTTGTCAGCCAACCTTCTTTTTAGTATTTAATCATGAGGGAAGTATTTTAATGAATTTTAAAAAGCGATCGTGTGCAAACAATAGCACGTGCATGTAAACTTGCGTTTTTCTATAGTAATTAATTGATTATTGTTGTTGTTTGGGACGTAGGTATAGAATCCCGGACATAGCATGGCAACATCTGGCCATAAATAAAGGAGTTTGCCTATTCTCCATATGTTTAACATGGGAAAAGAGTATTTAGGTTAGCTGCCATTATAAACACGTAAACTATCATTTTTCAGCATAAATTTATGGGTCCTAACCTTATGAAGCTAAACATCAAGTTTTATCCATAAATATAGGTTGATAAGGAAAATATTAAGTTTTTCTTATCCTCCTTAACACAAATATTGAAACCCTAAAATACAACGTACCGTGTTTAGTTTGTGGAAAATTCGCTGCATGGAAGTATGTAGTGAGAGGTATGTACAGTATATCCCAATATCTCCCCTGAATATGCCCCTGGGTTGAACAGTATGTTTAATGTTTTACATCCTTTTAGTCTCTGAGTATGTATGAGTATGTACCCATACCCAATAAGTACCCAATTACTCAATGACCCAATGAGTAATTCATTGGTAGAAAACTGAGTTATACTGTTACAAATTTTGTTCATGGGAACTTCATAAAGGTGTTAGATGTCTTTATGAAGGGAAGCACGTTTCAATTCTTATAAATGTATTTATATAATCAAGGTACACGAAATAATAAATTTTTATCTAACAATAATGTTTTTATAATTGTTGTGAAAAATAATTATTATTTTTGAATCAGTAGAATCCAACACTTTCCTGGAGAAACGGGGGCCTTCGTAAGTCATTACTACACCTACATTAAAAAACCATGGTGTAACACGCACTAATTCGTATCTAACTACGCAGGACGAGTCTTCCATTTTAAATTAAATCAAAAGATTAATGTTCAAATGTAATTACATGCATCCAACCAATTAAAAATCGTATATCAGTCGTTCAAAGTGTATTGTGTTTTAATATCTTCAATATAGATCTGCAATATCTTCAATAAACAAAGCTATACCACACATTTTTATATCAAAATCCATCTAAAAGTACTGTATGATATGAACATGTAAAAATACATTACAGAGATCGTAGATTAGTAAGGAAAACAAAAGATAATAATTTACTAAAGAAAACAAAGTATCGGTGGCAAGCTAATAACATTTTGATTTGCTTTGTACTGTGTCGCCTGAAACCTCGATGTAGTTTACTCTTATGTCGATAGAGCGCAGCAGGTATTTTCCGAAAATTTTTACTATTCATATTGTTGTAATGAAGGCGTTCTTATAAATATGTTAACTAAAATATTTTATTCTTGGTACCATATATTTTGCTTAAAGTGTACCTACTAGTTAAACAAATTACTGTTTTGGTTTTAAACGATGTTAGTAAACAGGAATACAGTATTAAGGAAAATCTCAATTATTAAGAAAGTATTTATACCTTATTTATTTACTTATTTAATAAAAAGAATTTATTCCTATAATAAGTTTCAATATGATTTAATACATTTTCTATACTTAATTTGATACTCATTTTTAAATCTCTGAGGTGTTTTAAAGGATGCTCATTAAAGGTTTCCATGTCATTATGTTAAATATTGACAATGCATGATATTTGTTACATGATATTGTGTATAAATCTAATGTGGAAATAAATGATTTGATTTGATTTGACTTGATTATGCACAGAAATAGGTCCTATTAATACTCATTAGAGGTATGTAATAGTGTAGTACAGTATGTAATAGTGTAGTATGTAATAGTGTAATACATACACAGTGTACACAGTACACTGTGTACATACTATTGCTGTACTCAGTGTACAGCAAAAGGACTGGGACGGAGGCGACATCCTGTAATGCAGCTACTTGGAGGTAACGAATTGTGGATAGTTGTGAGCAATGGTCGGTGGGTGTAGTGTTCTCTTGTGTGGATTAACGTCCGCACTATTGAATACTACGTTAATCCACAAAGAGCATCCTCATAATCAGACCAATTCGTAATTCAGAGGCCGTGGTTTTGATTCGTAAACTGTAGGTCCCTTAGTTGTCATTGGCTGTTGGGCTATTAATTAACAGTTCTATCTAAGTAACATGTCAGCCTTTGTCAGTAACAAGACTACAAGATCGCGCCACAATCATCTTACACTCATTTCACATTTATACTTGGCTTAAAATACATACCTGGGTAGGTTGCCATTTCAATAATCTAGTCTAATGTACCACAGTGTAACATATATTCCCAACAAAGTGCAAGTACAAGTGGCAGTCAACAAGGAGGACTTCAATAGCCAGATTACCCGTAGGCTACACGTGCGCCCCCTGTCGAGATACGGGCGAACATCTGGCTCAAGTGCGCTTCTTGGCTCTCAACAGGAGCGGGGTACTCATAAAGAGTTACCACCTGCCCAAAAAAAAAACTTCTCAAGACAAGGTACTCCATTTTATATCTCAGGAACCGCTTCAGATAGAGCTACCTGTTTGGCAATGGCAGCCAACAATGTCAGCAATGATTTAGTTTTGGGGTTGTTTCGTGGCCTTCACAATCGCACTGGAGCCATAAAAGGTTTGATTGAATTAATGACATAGATTTAGTAGTTCGAATTAGTTGGATGTTTTTACTTTGGGTGGAACTTAAAACTTAATCTGTCAGAAAAGGAGTGCGTACTTTAAAACTTTGAAATAATATGAAGATTGGAACGTGTCTTGTAATCCAAATACTTGGAGGTCACGAATTGTGGATGGATATGAGAGATGGTCAGTGGATGTGATATTCTCTGGTGTAGATTAACGGCAGCACTATTACATGATACATTCATCCGCAAATACCATCCTCATTGCTAGACCAGTTCACAATTTAAAGGCAAAAGTAGTTCAAATTTCACGTTAAACTTTGGGCTCTTTCCTTAGATGTTATCGGCTGTTGGGCTATGTCAGCCAATGACTACAAGATCGCGCAACAATCATCTTGCACTCATTTCTCATTCATACCTGACTAAAAATATCTACCTGGGTAATTCGCAATTTCAAAAAGTAATCTAATCTAATTCGCAATAATAAACATTTTTAAGGGTACGCTGAACCCCATTTAACTGTAATGTTCACTTTATTTCACAAAAACTCAATAATCCAAAGTTTTTAGTTTTTTATTAAAAAGATACCGTAGTCGCTCTCTATGAAACTAGATAATGTGCACTATTAGTATACCATAAGTTTTGTAGTTATCAGTCAAATGGTTTCTGATGTATGTGTCTTTATCTGGAACTCCTTACAGATCGATGTATTTGGAATTGGAGGAATTTTTTAGTTGCAGAATAAGTCAAATTTGGTATCAAATTGTAGATCTATTTAATTGGAATACAAATACTCTAACTGGATCCCAACAGGATCAAGCAAAACAAAATTACGGCGGTTTTAAATATTCCAAAATCAATCCGAAATTAGGTTACAATTGTTGAATAATGATTTTTTCCAGTGACTTTGTACCATTTTAGTATTATGTATTATATATCATTGGAAAGAGGAAATTCCGAAAATAAAATGTATACAATATAGTAAAATTAAAACAAATTTAATGCTCAATGAAAACATTTATGTGGTTTAAATAAAACCGTTTTAATACCCCTTAATTAATATGGCATAAATACTGAACAAATATATAGCCCTCGGTTTGGGGATCGATCACGCGACCTTGCATACGTGAGATCTAAGCGCTTAAGCTACGGCGTCAGCCGATTTCGCGTCGTCGTTTAAGAGTTTTTGGCCAACCTCAATTAATTGTTTTAGCTAACCTTATACTGAATTTAAATGTCCATACTGTTTGTTATTATTATCCTGTGATCAACTGATTTTGTTAGAAACGGAATGAGGATTGAAAAGCAAAAGATAAATTTAATTTACACCAATTATTTGGTTTGTTACAGTAGCTTCAAGCAATACAACGAATACGTTTTCTATCAAAACACGGAAGATTTTGGAAATACTCTTTCCTGCTTTTATTTCGCACAGTTATGTTACCCTAAAGTTTTTACAAATTGTAACCTGATAATTTTACATTTATTACATACATAAAATAAATATTTATGAAAAACCTCTATTCACATATTGTTCTTTGCCGTCTTCAATCAAGAACTGTCAAACGTTTATAAACAGCTGTTTTGGTTTGCATTGTTTACATTTGATTCTCCATAAGCGTAATGTTAAATTTTTAGATTTTAAACTTAATATTACAGTAAAACACATTTTCCTGGACATTAGACCTATCTAGACTTATTTTCAACTCGAAATAGTTATCCAAAATTTAAAGAAATTCCTCGGTGCCGTTTTCGAGATCCGTGTGCAAATATATAGAATATATATATATAATTATATATATATATATATATATACAAACCTTGCTCGTATTATAGTATGATTAAAGAGGAAATTCCGAAGAACAAAAATATAGTAAACACTTAAAATAAAAAAATGTGTGTATTTACTTTCCTGTGGGTTAAATCATGGTTATATTTAATGGAATGTTTTCAATTCATATAAACAGCTGTTCTTATTCTTTTATATTAAAAATTCAATACAATAGCTCTAATTGTTTCTATGGAAACCTGTTACATATTTTCCATCTTAAAAATCACTAACACCCCTTCAGAACTAAGACATATCCATGTCAAAAATAAATTTTGGTCGATTTATGGTGCGCTTAAATAGATTGAAAATTGCAATTCTAAGGTAATTTTCGTAAGCTACGGCCTTCGTGACGCAACGCTAATGTCAAATCTAGATACAAGAGCGCGGTGTAGGGGAGACGAGCGAGTGGCTCCGGTCTCAAGAGGTGTTTACGGTGTTGAGTTGTCGACGACTCGGATACATTCGCTCATCCCATTACGGCTATTGTCACTCCTCTCTCGCGCTAAAATCTTTACTCTCGCCAGTAATCGTCACATCGTTTGGCTCTTTTACTACTCGTGTTCAACAGACACCAGACACCGACCTATTCTGGTGGGTGTTTGAAGGTGTGTGAAGTATGGGTGGAGAATGTAATGGGTTTTATAACATGTGTAGCTAGCTGTTAATAACAAAAAACAGCTGATTCATTTGCCGGGATCGCAAATTAATCAACAAATATTAATATAACAATCATAAATATGACATGGATATCCTAGCTCTGGGATTATGAGCAATTTGCGATATCAAAATTTGAAACAGTGACGTAAGATTAGTGTCGTCATAGTATGATTATAAGAACACTTTTATATGAAACATTTCCTTTGACATATCATTAAACAGTTTCATTAAATTTGTACAAATTCGAGGGGGAGTACCTCAAAATAAACAAAAAATGTCCTATAAACATATGTCGAAAAATCCTTCATTAAGCCGCTAGCCGCCATTTTGTATTTTATACAAAAAACTTTATATATAAAGAACTATTTAAGATACAGAAACCAAACTTGACACACACATTTTTTGGCCAAAGAGAAAAATATTCTCAAAGTATCATTAAGTTTGGTTTTATATTTTCAAAATGGCGGCGGTTCCTAAATTTAATGGGTTTTTGTTATTTAAATTACAATATTTTTAACTGCCATCATTTTTAAAATATAAAAGCAAACTTAATGATAATTTGGGAATATTTTTTTCTTTAGCCATAAAATATGTGTGCGAAGTTTGGTTTCTGTATCTTAAATAATTATTTATATATAACGTTTTTTGTATAAAATACAAAATGGCGGCTAGCGTCTAAACGAAGGATTTTTCGACATATGTTTATAGGAAATTTTTTGTTTATTTTGATGAGTACTATCATCCCTCGAAGTTTGTCCCCGACTTTAATGAACCCTGTATAACCTATTTCCCACAGGTAAATAAATACAAAAATTCTTACTAAATTCGCTCAGAATCGAACAGGCTACCTTAAAATTATAAAGCGGATACAATAACCACCGGGTACTATACTCTGCCAAAAAGATTGCGGATGTATAGTTCTACGGTAACTACAAAACTACAATTTATCGTCATACTTCTGAGAAAACGACCGTTTTTAATACAGGGTTATCCAATTTCAGTTTCCTATGGCAACACTGACAATTGAACAGCTTTTAATTGTTGTATGTTTGTAACACATCAAATGTTATTTTACAAAACATTTACAAAATGGGTCGTTTGAAAACTCCACAACGCTGTAGAATTGTACAATTGTTCTACACTTAAAGTTAACGATTTCGTGAGAATTGTGTATAGAAATTTAACAGAAGAGTATGGCAGATTTTCTACTTTCCTACTGAGCGAACAATTCGCATCATATTGAAGAAATTTGAGATAGAGCATGGACAGCACATCATCGTGGAAAACGCCAGTCGAGAATATTGTTGAATATTGCTGGATTTGTTGTGTCAAAAGTTCAGAAGTCGCATAATTTCTCGACACGGTAATGTCAATTAGGCGCTAAGATCGTGTGATTTAACGTCTATGGATTTTTTAAAGTATTGGATTACTGAAAGTAAATATTCACTAAGTTATAGCTCAGAAAACGCCCAAAACTTGTCAAAAAGTAAAAAAATAACCTTGAAATAATCAACTGCCGTAGGAAGTCCAGGAGGACATTGGCCAAATAATATTTTTCATTGTTAATGAAAAATGTCTAATTTTTAGCTTAAAAATAAAATTTAAGATAATGTAAAACTTTATGTAGTTTTTCTTAAATTATAAATAGGAAACTGAAGTTGGATCACCCATATATTATTTGCGGGTAGAAAGTAATCCTTTCCGACTACGCTAGGTAACGTGTCAGCTGATGTCGATGTTATCAGCTGTTCGTTATTGCATTGTTGAACAGATGAAAATACGTGCATGTCATTGGTAAGTTATCGATAGTGTCGAAAGCGATAGTCGACTATCGCTGTGTTCAAACATGAACACTACTGACAGGCAATCAGCTGATTGTTTACGATTGCAAGATCAAAACGGAAGCAGTTCTTTCGTCTGTGAAATCTTGGGTTTTATAATAGTTAGCTCAATATTTATCCAGTCATACTAAAGGGTATTTTCGTTATTGCTTATATTAAAAACTTGTAAATCTTGAGCTCGTACGAAAGTATTACTTTCAACTCTTGTAATTAAACGTACAATTTGATTAGGGTGTCAGCCTATTTTTCATATGAGCATCATATATTGTGTTACCTTATAACTTTTCTGAAATGGCGTCCTTCCCACGTATTTTAAGCTAAGTATGAATGAGAAATCAGTGTAAGATTGAATCGTTCTGTAATTGAGAAAACCCGTTTCAATGCCTAAGATGAACAAACTTGAAAAACTGCCAAAGACGAGAGATATTATTTTGGAATTTCGTTTCTTCACTAGATTAAATTATCCATCAACAATCATACATGATGAAACTTTGTATGGTAAAAATAACAAAAATTTTGTGAGATAATTTCTAATTTCCTTGCAACATTTACATGAGGAAGAAATTTGACCAAGTTGAATGAAGCAAATAGGCCAAATTTGCAATGAAATTGCAGTTCTTATCGTGGGAAATTTGGTAGATTAAATTTGAGAAGCTTGCGGATTATGGCTATTTCGCGCAAAACTGTCAATTTGCTCTACCAGCCTTGTGGTCTCCGGTGTTTGACGACGACGTCTCCGTCAGTAAGTGGATTAGACCCCCTCTCGTCTCTTCCCTTGTATTTATTCAAATCTACCAATCAATTAATGTTCGAGATAGCCCTTCCCCTGCCAATAACGGATTTACTGTTTGTGTTTTAACAAAAAGGCTCAGAATGGGAAGTTACAGCCGGTCACCCTTGTGTAAAGGGAGCAGAACATTTTAAGTGAAGTTGTGTGAGTTGCATTGTCTACTGAGAAGATTTGGTGGGTATGAATAATCTACAGTAGTTGTTTATTTGCCATTTCGGTATTTTTGATTTTGAATTACCAGCTCAAAACAAATGTGCTACTAATGTACTTTAAAAAACCCAAAATTTCATGTTTCTTACGGCAGAAAAAATACATATTCATTGCTCATGTAATTCTTACCGAGAATAGATAAATTGGTATAACTCATAATACATAATTATGATAAAATGTTGTATGAGTTTTACTTAGTGAACAACCTTAATATAAGCAAAATTCCATCTAAAAATACATGGAATTGTGTCTGTGCTGTGTTATTGCAGCAAGCCTGCATACTCAGTACTATTCGGATACTATGATGGGGATAATTTAAGTTCTATGAAATTCGCTCTACTCACGCCAGCGTGCTGCGTGCGATCTCGTTATCAATACTATTCACCTTGTATTGTGTCAGCCAACACTTATCTTCGCTTGGTAAGTCCCACATACAGATCTCAGTAGTCTATGTGGGTGGACAATCTATAGATTAGATTATTAAAATGGCGACCCAACTATGAGGAAGGTATATTAAGCCAAGTATGATTGGGTAAGATGATTGTGGCGTGATCTTGTAGTCTTGTTACTGACTAAGGCTGACATGTTCCTTAGACAGGACTGTCTAAGGACTGTCTGAGTGTCTATGACTTACTGGGTCAATAGACCACAGACATGAGCGTCAAACACAAATACATATATAATAAACTATTGAAAATTTATCTAAGTTCCTTTTTTCGAACTTACATTTTCGTTAAGATTATATAAACAAATGTGGTACTTTTACCACCATTTGGAACAAATGAGAGGGTGTTGTATTCTTTAATAACGTCCATTCATGCAGTTGCAGTCTCTTCTTTGAAACTTGCAAGTATTTTATAGTCATGAGGAACGTTAATGAGATTATGAGTTTGAGAGGTTTAATTTTTTAACAGATCTGTCGTATTTACAAGCCTATATTGTCTTCATAAAACTTACCAAATCATCAGTTTTTGGGCTGTGTAAAAATGTCTTCTGCGCCCTCATAGTTCCCAGTGTTCACTGCCTTTGTTAATTGGTCTATAAATTAATGATCTGGTAAATGAACAAACTCGTCGTTGTCCAGTAACAAAGCTACATATGTAATCAAATCCATTTCACTCACCACAATCAACCCTCACTCAAATTCAAGTTAAAACACCCAACTGAGTGAGTCGGTGATCATCCCCAACCCCACATAAACAAAATGTTGAATTTTAAATCATTTAAACAAATCTTCATGTATTAATGAATTACTTTATGTAGACACAGTGAATGCCATGACTTTGATAAGTATATACAAAATAATGTAACACTGTAACAATAAAATAGTTGGAATAAGAGAAGAAGCTATTGTTAAAATATCATTTTATTATTTTCCTGATATAGGAATGTTGGTTTTAAGTGACACTGGTGTTTTCCTCAGGACTCACGTTTTATTTGATGGTATGGATGTACCACTGTAATGCCAAATATTGTAATTCTATCATTTTATGTTTGTATTGATGTGTAAATTTTATTTATTTTTTGAAAATAAGTAGCATATAAGTGACACGAGTTACTCTCGTAAAGCAGCAATCATACTGAGAGACGCTCTAAATAAAAGGCATTTGATTTGATAAATTGTAGTGATTATATGTCTGATAATCTACAATATGTAATAAGTTGTATTCAAATATTTTTTTCTGAGTTTAGTGCTTTTGTTTTGATTCAGTAACGAGGTTAGGATCACCAAATTGTTTTTACAAGCAGTGTGGTGGCCTTTTTCATTTTACTTTCTCACCTTATACAGTGTTTAAAAATGAAGATTGCTCTGTGGGAAATAGGTTAGATTATGTATATGTCTGAAGAGAATCTGCTTTTCAGTTCCTCTAAACACTTCCGCAACACTTTTGTGGCCCAAAATTGCTATGTCCCACCAGAGCTATGGTTAGATAGTAAGCTAAGATTTTTATCTCAGTATCTACTAATCTAGGATATAATACCTAGAAGTGTGCACTTTGTGGTATTTTTTCTTGGATTCCCAAAAACAACCAGGTAAGAGTAAAACTAATTGTAAATTTCTTTCATAATTTACTTAATGAGGCACTCTTCATTACCCAATTGAGTTTTCGCTTATTTCCAAAGTTACACTTAGTTTACTCTGATCGTTAACTCTCTCATTAGTAGATTCCATTTCAACAAAATATTGAAAGTATAAGCAAATGAAAATTACCTTGATTCGAGTACCAGATACTGGTGCTTAAAATAGTGCCATTATAAATTTCACAGCATTTTTTGTATACACACAAGCACAAGGAAGTAAATAAAACAACTGGATTTCATAGAAATTATTTTACATGGGGTTCGATTCTCGTTCTGTACATAGGAAATAAATTTGTTGGACTTAATACAAACATATTTCGTTAAACACAAATTCGGTGGTTTTAAAAAAGAATTTTAAACTATACAATATACATTCTATATTATAATCTATACACACTAAGATTTCACAATTTAACAACAACTGCTCTTTTGTTCATTCAATGTGGTAATTTGTAAAACGCACCGGTATAAATGTTGGGAACATACTGTACGATTTCCAGGTCGATATGGTTTATAAACACAAACCTTTATATTAAAAGTTAGTCAGTTGACAAACCAAGTTCGTTGTATTGACCTGCAATTAGTTATGACAACTTTAAAACAAACACTGTTAAAACACAGCCACATTTCTCAAATAATCGATTCAATTAACAAATCCTTTAATTTTTCTGTTGTTTATTGTTAGACCTACTTAAAAAATAGGAATACACGAAAACAACAAATAAAATATTTCTTAATGTATCCAAACAAATTAAACGTCTTTGATTTTAGAAATCCTTAAAAGCATTTTCTACTTCAACTCAAACATCAAGTCTCAACATTTCGAAATCTGCAACAAACACCACATTGTCTGAACGACTTTGGAACCATTTTACACTGTCCTTAACGTTATTGCTATTAACAGGTCAGAGTTGAGCAATAAATAAAAATTAACAACTACAACAAAGCACAACAGATATAATGCAATATACAAGCCAACGACTGGGCTGGACAAAACTTTGTACTCGCCTGACGTCGATAACAAATGTAGCCTTGTTATTTGCAAATTTTAACTCATCATTTATCAGGTGTCAACATATCCACACGTATAAATAATGACACAATCCTTGTGTTTAATGGTATACTCACATTTTCGATAAATCAAAAAACATAGTCATAATTATCTTTTTAAATAACATTGTGGTATGAATATTATTTTTAAAATAATTTCAACGTTTTTCAATTTAAAATTTGGAAAAGACAAGGCTAACCTAAAAGAAAACAAATAAAGCACAGAGAAGAAGATGTAAAACTAAACGAGTAGCTACTAAAAAAATGCAGACTTGGATCTAGTGTACACTGCCTCTAGGGTACATATGTACAGTTCTATGTACATGGTAGACAGAAACTTAGAGCTAGTTATCGTCTAAATCTATCACATCTGTTAAAATAACTTTAACCTAACGACCTCAACAATGTTCGTATAAAATTCGGCTTCCGAAAATCTAAAATATACCATCGCTGAATTTAATTTCTGTATAAATATTTTTTAGTTGCACTGAACGCGTGTTGTGCTAATTAAAAATGGCGTCCTTTTCGATACGAATTTCATCCAATTGGTAAAATGTCACTAGCACCCCAAGTGAAGCGATTCCGTTTAAGTACAAAGGTAGAGTGGAAGCCGATCTCGTATCGCGACACGGTGCGTCAAGAGAGTCTATCAGGTGGAGGCGAGTTGCCGCCAGAAGTTGTGTCACATCGAGTTCATGTAAGGCCAGCTGAAGCTGCTTCCGCTGAGTAGCATATCGCGAATCAGCGTCTCTATAGGCGTCTTGCCGACCAGCCGCACGAAGAACAGCTGTTCAATGACTTGGCTGCTGACAGTGCGGAGGGAGGGCAGTCGAAGTAGAAGCTTGCCGAACCTGATGGGCTGGTTGGGGTATTGGGTCCGACAGTACTCCTCGAGGGCACACTGCGACTTCTCTTGCAGACTCTCTATATGAGACACATCCGACAGGCCGCATGCGTCTGCAACAGAAACAAGACGAGTTTAGATAGAGCAGGGAAGTGGTGAAGTCAAAATAAGCAGTTTAATTCACTCAAATCAAACAAATCCAAACGAAAGCTCATACAGCAGAACTCTCTACAGAAGTTCCAATTTAGAACCGCCATTGATTCTATCGGATCATTTCAAATTAGAGTTACTTCCTGTGTGGTTCTTGGATGACAAAACAAGAACCCCTCCATATTTGGCCCAAAAATGGGGCTACAAAATATAATATTGAATGATAGGTCTCGTTTCATAAAAAAAAATTTAAAATAAAAACGAGCAAATACTGAAAACATAACACTAAGGTTTGAACGTCCTTCAAGGGAGGAAAATGGTAAAAAATTAAGATAATAGTAATAAGGGCCACAATAAGTCTTATTAAAAAGTCAAGCCGTGTAAAATGTATGTTCCAAGAGTGGGGTTTCTTCCATCAGTTTGCTATTAACCAACAACAGATTGAAAGTAAAACCATGAATAATCGAAGGTACAACAAATAATACTTTTAGACAGCTCACTCGTTACACCACACTTCCAGAACTTACGACTGGTCTTAATAAATCCGATGACGAAATGTTAAGTGAGAAGCATTTTTCAGGTCGAAGTGGTTTACGATACGAGAGGTACCTTCGGCGACTCGAAGAGTAACATCGGGCCTGCTTGTGAAAGCTGACGGCGTAATTATCGATTGGAAGGTATATCGTCGGAATATTCATATCTCACCGATTGGAAAGCCTCGCGGCACGAAGCCGCAACTTTCTATTTGGATTCGCCTCCTCGGCGAAGACACCTGTGTTTCGACCGATAACCGCACATCATGCCAGTCCGCTCTAGCGCGAGGGCTCACAAATCTACTCTAGCAATCTTAAGATTGAGGACTGTAATAAACAAATGAGTTTGGAAATTGGAAGAAAACGCTGGTGTTTATAATGAGCAATTTCTTGTGATCGTCTTCTAGGTAGGTTCCAGTTTGTTTAATTCTTTTAATAAACTGGTTATATTTTTATGGGAGATTTAACTGTAAACAGATATTGATACAATCACGGCTGAGTAACCTTCTCGTTTAAGAACTAATGGTGAATGATTGTGATTTGTAAGCTACCATATAGAATGGTTCTCAAAATAAACACACATGTTAATTTTATTTTTTTAAATTACGAAGTTAAGGCACGTTTAGGAAAAATGGACAGCAAAACCTGCAAAAATTGGTTAGAAATGAAAATCATGAAGGTTGATAGTAGGAAAACAAAGAGTACATTAAAAATAATCATATAAATAGCGTATTATGTCGAAAATGGGTGAAAGACTGAATTCGGTGACCTCCACTCGTGGAGAAAAATACCTCTAACTGGGAAAGAAGAGCGGGTCGAATCTACAACCTTGCTGCATTCCGTGCGATCGTCCATTACGCAGGAATCCGATCGAGAATCGAATCTTTAGCATTTTAAACGGATTTTGTCAGGTCCGTGACAATAGTTCATGCTCGGCCGAGCTGTACTTCGATATTATGCCAGGAATGCTGTAAAAACTGAATGTGCATTCTAAACAGTGACCTCGACAGTCTCAGGGACGGGATGTCGCGTCGCGTCGGCGTCGGCCTAAAATCGTTCCGGACAGCGTGAAATGCTGTAATTGTGCGTGCGTAAATGAACTTCCCTACACCTTGCTGTGGGTGAAATCCACAACCGTATGGCACCAACAGTGGATGAATCTGGAATAGATGACGTTTAAAAATGGTAGCTTTAAGGGTTGTCCAGGAATTTTCCACTACAATAGCGTCATGAGGAGTGTTGGATAGCTACAAATTTGATCGGTTATTTGTTGTAAATCATCTACTGGTAAGTTTCAAGTAAAATGGTCGACGTTATATTTGGCATTTTTACGTAAATACATGGTTTATGGAAGCTTTGCTTGGTTTATTCGCATACATTTTAGATAAAAGTAGTAAGTTTTTTTAAGGAAATAAAACTGTTATTTTAATGGAAAGGCGAGGAAAATTTTTACTGGGTATTTTATACAAATATACTAAAATTAATTGGTTGGCTTTAAATTCACAAATTACCAAAAAGTCGGGCAAAACTGTTAATTTAATTTTAGCAAAACTTACGACTCCACAAAGAGTTGGAAATCAACAAACAGAATCACTCAACAACAGTAAAGTTCTTGCTCCATTCTCGCTCTCAACTCGATCAGAATTATTTTAATAATCTCAGAAAGGAAACCCTTCCTACGATTCACGATGTTTTTGTGAATTAATTTGTCTCAGGTAAAGTTTGCCATTTGATGAATTAAACATCAACCCGCTTCTTTAATCAGCTGCTTATATAATTTGTCATTGTTCTTGAAAAACTGCAAAAGTGAAAAGTTTAGTCATTAGAACCGCAGCAGTAAAAAGTTGTTCGGATCAACTCTGAGACTGATTACACTTTTATTACTACGCTTTGAGGGAAATTATCTGTTTGATATAAATGTATTTCTTGCACATTTGATGAGCCAAAAATAAGTTTTATTGGCATTCACCACAACAGTGGTATAACACAGGAAATATGTTTTTGAGGTTAAGTTTCGGAATGTGTATATAATAAAAACAAAAATTCGTACCTTGCTAAACTTAGCGAACCATGAAGCGACAATAATGATGTAAATTGAAAGGTCGGTTTGACAGAACGTCGCCTATCTAATGATAACAAGGGTCAAAGATAACTTTGATAACACTCATTAGAGCTCTACAAAACAAATTACATCATGTTTTCCATTGAAAAAAGTAGATATTTTTTACGCGTTTGATAATGGCCAGCATCTGTAACAATGCTCATAATTCAAAATGTCTGCCAGCTGATCTTTGCCACTAACAAAGCTACTTGGTTTAAAATGCAACAAAACTAACATTCACCATATAACCACTTAGTTTGGGCAGGAGTCAAAGAACAAGAATAAAAAACTTATAGTATTTTCATCTTTAGATGCACAAAAAGAAAAGTAAAGAATGAAGCATGTCGTTAGAAAAGATTGTGGCTCACTGAAGGAGAGGCTGTTCGCACGTCAGACGTGCACCGTTACCGCACACGACTGTTCCACACGACGTAAAAGTACGTTCCAGTTCCAGTTTTTCTTAGGAAATCTCCAGGAACAGTAGATGTTCATCGTTAGATTAGATTAGATCTTATCTAACATAATCTAAAGGACGTTAGCCGGAATGGTTGATGATATATTTTATAACTATACAAAGAACCTAACCTGAGTATCAGTATCTATATTTTGACGTGCGAATAAACACTTCAGAAACAAATAGCTGAGAACGCTTCCTTAGGGGTGGAATACAAATTAAAGGAGTTACGAATAAGAACTAATTAAATTAAAATATCAGTTGGTAAAACTTGATAAAACTTTTCCAAGACGGTAATATGAAGAAAGAGCTTATACTGTAAGTTAGACACAGAGCAGCAGCGGCGGAGTGGATACAGGGGGTTCCAAAACTAGCATTTCCCTCATCCTAATTATCGCGGCGTCTCTCCCCTCCATAATTAATTTCCGTTCCTCCCCACAAAGGTCACATGCGACAAAAGACATGTCCCCGTGATAAATCAACGCAAGCTGTGGTTTTTAATAATAAAGAGAGCAAAGCGCACTTTGTGTGTGGGGGTGGCAAATTGTTGCAAAACTGGGCTGTATTAGCCCCGCAGCCCAATTACACGCGGTGATTGCATTTTTTTGCCATCTACATATCATCGCTTTGCCGATTTTTACCTCGTTTTTCAACAGTTTCCAATTCAGTTCGTTGTCAACGCGGAAAACGCGAGATAAAATTTACTTTTTTTTATTGCCTAACTCCCAGTTTGTATAAGAATGTAGTAAAAACCCATGGGCTGATTACAGCTTTATTTTAATGTAAAGATGAGATTACTGGGAATAATTGGAGGTCTTTTTGGTCACGAATTGTGGATAGTTGTGAGCGACGGTCGGTGGGTGTAGTGTTCTCTTGGGTGGATACTACGTTTATCCGCAAATACCATCCTCATAAATTAGACCAGTTCGTAATTCAGAGGCAGTGGTTCGGACTACACGTTAAACTGTAGGTCCCTTAGATATGTTATTGCCTGTTAGGCTATTAATTAACTGATCTATCTAAAGAACATGTCAGCCTTAGGTAGTAACAAGACTACAAGATAGCGTCACAATTCCTCATTTCTCATTCATACCTGCCTTAAAATACGTACTTGCATAGGTCAACAAGTCATAAACATAATAATAGCTAATTATCAAATGACTAAAGGAAACTAGATACATTTTCTAACACTGACCAAGACCAGGGCTCATGTCGCAGATCGTTTCACTACGGTCGCCACAAGATGGCGCAGTCGCAAATGCGACGATTCGTCGTTTATCGGCGTCGCGAATCACAAATGTGATGCAGATTGGCCCAATGGCAGCGCCTCGGAGGGAAAATTACTTTCCCGCGCAATCATATTTCCGAAGGACCACGTGACCCGGGGCGAACTTTTGGCGGGACTGTTCCGGGCTCCCACCGGGGGCGTAATTTGATCGGGCCAACAGCCGGGGTGAACGCCGGCCACGAGTCAAGGGTTCAACGGACTATGGAAGGTGCTACCCATGACCGTGAGGGAGTTCAGAGAATAGACAACTCCTTAATCATGTGGAAGTTCATGGGGTAGAACGCTGCATGACAATAAGGGAGTTCAGGGGTTAGAACACTCGATGATCATGTGAGTGTTCAGGGGATAGTACACTCTATGACCATGTGAGTGTTCAGGGGATAGAAAACTCCATGATCATACTGAAGTTCAAGGGGTAGAACACTCCATGATAATGTGACTGTACAGGGGATAGAACACTCTATGACCATGTGAGAGTTCAGGGATTAGAACCCTCCATGATCATGCAGGAGTTCAGGGGATAGGACACTCCATGTTCATGTGGGAGTTCATGGGGTAGAAAACTCCATGACAATAAAGGAGTTCAGGGGATAGAAAACTCCATGATCATGCTGAAGTTCAAGGGATAGAACACTCCATGATAATGTGACTGTTCAGGGAATAGAACACTCTATGACCACGTGAGAGTTCAGGGATTAGAACCCTCCATGATCATGCAGGGGTTCAGGGAATAGAACATTCTATGGCCATGTGGGAGTTCATTGTGTAGAACACTCCATGGCAATGTGGCAGTTCATGGGGGTAGTACACTCCATAACCGTGCGGGAGTTCAGGGGGTAGAACACCCCATGAGCATGTGAATGTTCAGGGTATAGAACATTCTATGACCATGTGGGAGTTCATGGAGTAGTACACTCCATGACCGTGCGGGAGATCAGGGAATAGAACATTCTATGACCATTTGGGAGTTCATGGAGTAGAACACTCTATGACGATGAGGGAGTTCAGAGGTCATAACACTCCATGATCATGCTGGAGCTCAGGGGATAGAACACTCAATGACTGCGGTTGCAAGCTCTATACTGAGCGTTAGAATTGTTTCACTGAAAGGGTTTTAGATCAATTGACCTGTAGAGCTGACATTTAAGGAAACGAAAGAAAAGAATAGAGAAGTAATCAAATTTAAGACACACTAACAGACGATCTGGCAAGTCCATCGAGTTCAAGACGAAACATTACGTCAGGTTCTCAATAAACCGACACGTGTTTTCTGTCTTCATTTAGGATAACCTTGAACCTATTAAGTTGCTGTTCGCGAGTATGGAAGCACAAGATGAAACGGAACCTAGTCACAAAGTATAACCAATATTTATATCTACATCATAATATGTTGTCCGAAAGTCTCAAATAAAGTGTTGGATTACGGTTATTATTATTAAATCACTCTAATTTTTAACTACGTAGGCCCTACTTAACTTCTTAGCTTAACTGTGTACTATGTACTCTATATACCCCCTTGTAGGAATGAAACACTTGTATTTTACATATATTTTAACTGAAATAAATTAACTATCTGTCAAATTAAAATCAATATTAGTTATATAAATTTAAATGTGGTTAAGTCGTGAAACCCGTACAAAGGACGAGAAAACTGCTAGTAGTCTATAAAATTCAAATTAACATTATTACAGAATTAGGCTTTTATAAACTTGTGAAAACATAAAAAATGCAGAGTTTAAGTCAACGTAAGTAAAAAATCAGAAAAACAATTTGAACGAGGGACACATTTGCATCTTAACATTGAATTTGTAAAGTGCCACCTTTGAATAAAGGAGCACGCGGCTAAAAATAAAAAGACCTTGTTAAATCTGGTTATTGTCAGCGAGCGGCGGACCACAAATCGCGGGAAGATAAAACATCAGGAAATGAATCGCGTCTGGGGTCTGTGGAGGGTGCGAGCTGTTTTTTGGGGCTGCCGCAAATTGTATTAGCCGTGCCACTGGGTAGGGTCGAGAGTATTATGAACCAGCTGATCGTGTCGGAGACGAGGTGCCAATTGTTTTGTGTGAAAACTACAAACGTTTCATCATATAATCATTACTCTGATTTAGTTTTGTTCAAAAATTACATTTTCATTTTAAAACACATAATGGTACAGACAGTGTCATTAGTCTGTGCGCGCGGCTCTGACGCTACTATAAGTCGTTCTATAAAGGTCGTTTTCACTCCATTTTGCTCGTCTACAAGATTTTCAGCTGAAATAAACAATTTAAGTTACCAAACTGAAAAATTAAATACTTATTTCCTGAAAAGTTATAAAAGTCACGAGCACAGACTAATGACACCATCTGTATTTACTTCCCTCTGGAGAATAGCTTAGATTATTTCTAAAGGAAATTTTTAACCATAACCATATGACGTCATTTTCGTTACACTTTTTTCGTCTCGAATATTGCTAAAAGAACTTACACATATCCATTTACGTAGTTCAATACATGTGAGAACAATCTTGAAAGAAAAATATTGATATACACTGACGTGGAGTTTTATATTTTTTGTAATGACCAAGTGGAATAACAATACAGATCCGTTTGTAAAAACTCTAGAATTTAGTTGTATCTTCTAGTTTTTAATGCTAACGCTGAGAGAGGATTTCTGAAATTTTCATTATTTTTAAATAAAATGACATACTAAACGTAGATGAATTCTTTATGTGTGAATCTGACCTGGGAAAGTTCCATTTCAGTTAAAACGAGATGTCCTGAATGGATTACTCTCTTGAAGACTTGTATCAAAGGTTCGCAGATAAAAGATGAAACAGACCTTGGTAAAGGTTTATTTCCTCATCCTGAGCGAAATCTTGACAAAATTTTCTCATGATTCGATACTGAAGCTAGTTGCATTTGATCATTGGACCAATAATAATGATTCAGGAAAATTAATTTAGCTGATTTTCGTATATTCGCATATTCACCTTAAACTACCACGTAATTTGGGTTGATGTCGCAATTATATCTAATGGTGTTTTTCATTCTTCAATGCACAAGAAGAAATGGTTGAAAAGAAAAGTGCATGTCGTAAGAAAAGAGTTTCACTGACTGAAACACAAAACCTTAACCAACGGCTGAGAACGCTTGGGTCCAAGGGGGCAACAATCTGTACAAGTGCCTTAGGGGCGGAAGCGGATCTAGGAAGCCCTGGAGGAAGGTAATACAGCAATCTTATCTCAGGGCTCATTGACTCTTGGAGGGGCTTCGTTCAACTTCCAGTCGGCGAACACCACTCGACAATCACATATAAATCATACATTCGCACAGACTGTAGATTTGTGAGTGCGACGTATGAAACTAAGATATAGGTGAACCGACAGTAATAATTGAACAGAACTGACAGAACTATTAACACCTGGATTCAAACTAGCTCAGGTACAAAGTAAGTCAATCTAGCAACTGAGCCACTCGCCATAATACATACAATCGGCTAATTCAACAAATTTGTAAATTAATTATTTCCTACAATTCGTTCTATATATGTAGAAACAAAAGTCATGCATAAAATCAAAACAAAAAATATGGAGATAAAATATTTAGTGTGAAATATGTGAAAGGTGGCAAATTAATGTTAAAATAGTGGGGTTTCACGACGTTTCGGGATCTTGATTCTGATCCCGTCCTCAAGTGAGGTGACTTAGTGGGATTATATTAATAATTAGTGGGTTTATGCTTATGATGTTAGGTTCTCGCCTGAGGAAACGAATCGATGAATGAATCTGGATCATTTTGGTGATGGGAATGATCTGGATCATTGGATTCAAGATCCAAAAACATCGTGGAACTTATTTTTTTGTAATCGCAATGGGAAATGTCCGCAATAAAAAACGCAACATCACCAACAAACAAAGAATACTAACGGGATTGTCCATTAGGTATCAATACACAAGGACATAATATACTTAAGTGTTTAACATATTAAAGTACATAACAGAATCTTCCGTAAATGACAGTCACTCTGTCGGGTTGTTTTAGGCCAGATAACGCCCGCCTGTTTTGGTACTTTCCCCGACAAGCGAATGCTCTTTAGGAACCTATACTCACCTACGCAAATATTTTCTGGTATAACTTTGAGCAAAGCAGTATTTTTGAAGTACTGTAGTCAATTGTTTTACTAAGGCAATTATTTTCGAGTACAGCAAAAGACACTTCTCGAATGAAGTACACATTTAATTTTACCAACGGTAATGCTAAATCAGAAAATTTCCCTAAAAAAATTTAAAGGTACGAAAAGATCGTTATGTTAGAGATCGATAGGTATTAACACTTCATTCCGAATGAAATGACAATAATGCATCATATATAATTACTGTATTGCCTTTCTGAAATGGCGACCTACCCTGGTAGGGTTTTGAAGTATGCATGAAAAATTAGGGTAAGATCATTGTGGTGCAATCTTGTAGTCTTGTTACTGACTTGGCTGGCTTGTTCCTTAGACAAGATTGTTAATTAATAGTCCAACAGCCAATGGTATCTAAGGAACCTACAGTTAAACGTGGGATCCGAACCACAATTATTGTTTCGTCTCTGAATTACGAATTGGTCTATTTATGAGGATGGTCTTTATGGATGAGCATACATAGCGTTCAATAGTGCGGACATTCCTCCACACCAAGGCAGGATCGCTTATAACTATCCACAATTCGTGACCTCCCAGTAGCTGGATTACACAAAACGCCACCGCAGTGCGTGCAATAACACCCTCTGTCTCGATTCTCCAGCTTGAAATCGAATACTCTACACTACGTCACCTTGCGTACTGTTTGAAAAAGTATAATACTGAAGTAACTTTCACAATATGTACCGATTGTGTGTCGAGGGTTATCGTGTGGTGGACAAGCGGATTAAAATCGAACCGAATCAATATTTTTTATACTTTTTCAGTATTCAAACCTGAATTATTTGAACACAGAAATGTTTATCAACCCTGAAGTGCACTTAAGCACTTAAGGTGTGTGGAGCGTTTAAGATGCGAACTATGGTTCTTCTTTAAAACAAACTCTAGGTTAGGTTAGGTTAAGCCTATAGTTCTTTTGTCATGGATATTTCTTAGCTCTGGGGGGGGGGTGTTAGCAATTTGAACGACAAAAATTTGAAACATAACAACAGCTGTTCAGATTAACTGACAAATTCCCTTTAGACATATCCATGATCTAACCTATTTCCCACAGGGAAGTAAATACAAACATTTTTTAAACTGTGGATTAGGTTAGGTTAGGTTGCACAAAAGTTAAAAACTGTTGTTTTGCGTGTTAGGTGACCAACAAATAAGAATGATGGTAACAACTATAATTACTACAATTAGGCTACGGTAAAATAAACACCGAATGTACGGACGTCACTCGTTAACTGTAGGAAAACTATTGATACTTTTGAATTGTAGGACTAAAATGCGATGAGGTTCCTCCACCCTCCACCCTCCGCCGATGGTCCTGAGCTCGACAAGGGGATTTTGTCCTCTCATCGACGCCCTCTGACTCTTTCAACTCCGATTCTTTAACCCTTTCTCTTCCAAAGACCTCTCAAACTGTGATAAGTAGATTGTGCCTCAAACAAAGGCCTCAAAGTGGCACTACATATTTCAAAGTCAGAAAGGAACGGTTAGTTATGGAGTATTATACAATTTTTACGGTAAAAAATTAATATCTTTTCGGAAGAAAACAAGTTTTTATCGAAACTACCTAGTTTTTGTTTCAAAAATAGTATATTTCGTCACTAGAACCAAAACTGTCAATTTTTTATCTGAGGTAAAGTTTAGCGGTTAAAAAAACTGTCCGAGTGACGAACTATATTTTTCGTCTTTTTGTTTATTACATTAAGTTTAATTCTGCAAAACACTGAAATTTTACCACACATTTACTTTCTTTGCTGAAAAATGCCTTCCAACGGCTGATAAATATTTATTGATTACCGATGAACTAAACGATATTTCTAATTACTAACACTAACTAATCTCTTCTGATTTCCGTTTCCTGGACGGAAAGACGTATTTTTGACCTCATCGCATGTATGGAAAATAACAGCTGTTTTCCAAGCAGCATGACATAGTTTCTTATCTAACTATAGTGCCACGATTGATGAATCAGGTTTTTATTATAGACATTTCCTCACGAACTGTTCACGCTCGTTTATGCCACATGTGCAGGAAAATAATTAGATCAGCTGACATCCCCTACAAGATGACGAGTGGGGTCCGTCCAGAGATGAGCTAATCTTCTGTGGGTCTAACTACCAATATTGTGCGACGCTTCTCAGTACACGAACTATTTTCTGTAATCCTTAAAATTCTATTTTTATATTTAGCTCAAGAAAAACAACAAAACTAGTGTAAAAATAACCAACTCTGGTGATATTGTTTTGGTTCGAGAAAAAGTGGAATAATTGTTTTAACATTTTTTATACATTATAATATTAATAGATATTGTATTTTTACACAAAATGTAAAAAAATTAAACTTTGGTATTTAACTTGAGTCAGTTACACACCATTTTGTGCAGAAACATTTAAATGCCAGAACTTTGAATTTCTTGTTGAATCGTTCACAAATGATTTAACAACTTTTAAGTCTGAGGATCGGTATGCTGAAGGTAATACGCTAAAATAAATAAAGTTAATATTATAGAGTAAAATAACTAAAAACTTCCTGACTTTGACGTATTAACGTAATAGGTTCCTAGCCCAAAACCACGGAAGTAAAGCCGTAATAAACTGTAACTCATATAACGGTGGCGACGTCCTGTAATTCAGCTACTTGGAGCTCACGAATTGTGGATAGTTGTGAGAGATGGTCGGTGGATGTAGTGTTCTCTTGTGTGGATTAATGTCCACACTATTGAATACTATATTAATCCGCAAAGACCATCCTCTTAATTAGCTCAGTTTGTAATTCAGAGGCAGTGGTTCGGACTCCACGTTCAAAGGAAGGTCCATTAGTTGCCATCGGCTGTTGGGCTATTAATTAACAGTCCTGTCTAAGCCTTAGTCAGTAACAAGACTACAAGGTCGCGCCACAATCATCTTACACTCAATACTCATTCATACTTGGCTTAAAATACCTACATTGTAGTATGGTTGCCATTTCAATGATCTAATCTAATCTAACCTAATCGTGTTTGTTTATCGTACAAAATAGATTGAGAATAGATTCAAATGTTGCTTGAAAAATACTAGATTGTACAGTTAACCAAAGAAAACTCACAAGGTTGTAACAAATGGATTTATAAACCGCAATTGATCTGTGAGACATAATACCAGTACAAAGAAGCCAACGACGAGACATCTTTACTGAAGCAGACACTGGATGCAGACGCGGGGACGAATCTTTTGAATGATAAGAATGAAATTGGATTGCGGGAAGCGTGACACACCGTGTGTGTGCGTGTGTGTGTGTGTGTGTGTGTGTGTGTGTGTGCGTGTGTGTGCGAGTTGGGGTAGCACCCTATTTTGACAGATCGTCACTTTTCGGCCTTCCCCCCCTCCACACCCCTTTAAAACATCGTCTTGTTACATTATATTACTCAGACACTTGAAGTCAATGTTTTGAGAGTAAGATCACGACAGGTTTTATTGAATAAAAATGTAGAAACATTTTCTTTTAGCTTGTTTGGAATGTGTTTTATATCTTAACACTGGGACGGTGGCGTGTCTTGTAATCCACGAATTGTGGATAGTTCTGAGCAATAATCGGTGGATGTGACATCCGCACTATTGGATTCTACATTCATTCGCAGGACCATCCTTTTAATTAGATCAGTTAGTAATTCGGATTCCACGTAAAAATTGTAGGTCCCTTAGATGTCATTGGCTATTGCGCTAGTAATCAACGGTGCTGTCTAAGGAACGTGTCAGCCTTAGTCAGGAAAAGGATTACATACAAGATCGCGCTACAATCATCTTAAACTCATTTCTTATTAATACTTGACTTAAAATACCTAACTGGGTTGGTCGTCATTTCATAAAAGAAATAATATATCAGACGGTTGGTAAAATTTATATGTAAAATTGTTTTTAAAGCTATAAATTTGTTTCTTACCAAACAAAAAAAGGGTCGGATATGATAAATTTACATTCTTCCAAACCATTGAGAATACTTTCCATTTTAGAATTAGAAATTTAAAAATCAGTCTAGATTGTACCGTAATCTTATTTTTCTTAGTAACCGCTAAAAACAAAAACACAAATGAAAAAATCAAAAACTTCTAATTTGCTTGAAATAACCCGCACACAGTCATATACTAGGTTTCTAAATTCACATTGTTGGCTATATTTTAAAACTTCTTCCAGTACCGTAAGTATTATACGACAAAAATATTTTTACATTTTAAGTAGGTACCGACATAAAATACAGGTATAAAAATATTTTGACATGGATATGTCTTACCTCTGTGGGGGGATGGAAAATATGTAACAGGTTTCCATAGAAACTACCAGAGCTATTGCATTGAATTTGTAATATAAAAGAATAAGAACAGCTGTTAAGATGAACTGAAAACATTCCCTTTAGACATATCCATGATCTAACCTATTTCCCACAGGGAAGTAAATACAAACATTTTTACCTGTGATGTCGGAAACACGCGGATACATTTATAGACTGAACATTCGGTGAAGACAATTTATATAGAGTTGAGGGGCTCCGCCCCCAAGCTGTTGTTGAAGTACAAGTCCTAGTTTTCTAGTGTCTTATATATCCGTACCGCATATTTGGTAGTGTATTCCGTTAGTGTTGTCGCAAATGTATCTTTGCCCATTGGGCTAAGATTATGATTATGGTTTTGAAAAACGTTCCAAACGGAAGATTTATGTGCGATAAAATTCTTTATAGATGTTCCCCCATGGATGCGGAAAACTACCGAGGATCGGCGCCGTCGAAACGGAAATGACAGGTTGGCCAAGCAAACAAGACGACTGGTAATTTACATCCCTCATTAAACATGTGATTCTCCGATCAGCTGAGCACTATTGTTGTCTTCCTGATTGTCTTTATAGAAGTTCCCCCATGGATGCGGAAAACTACCGAGGATCGGCGCCGTCGAAACGGAAATGACAGGTTGGCCAAGCAAACAAGACGACTGGTAATTTACATCCCTCATTAAACATGTGATTCTCCGATCAGCTGAGCACTATTGTTGTCTTCCTGATTGTCCCAGGTGATGACTTATTCATCCTTCCTGTCGCCATGGAATTAAGTGTGGTGATCATTCCTACACTCTTTGACGTCGGATAATCGTGTTAGGCATTATTCTGTAATTCAACTAATAGACTGATTCAAGAAGTGACACTAACGACTGTCTATTGTGTAATTAGAGTGTGGCACTTCTTGATAGGGTTGACCTTGTTCAAAATACCGAGTGTCCACAAAGCCATGACCTGTGAAAGAAACCGAATAATTGTCCCGTGTGAATAATTGTAACGTTTTTGTCGTAAATCATCTGGATGTAGATGTTACCAACATAACGTAATTAAATTTCCTTTAAGGAAAATCAAATAACTTCCGCATGGACTCAGGGAATGGAAACCCAGTACTTTCTAGTGTTCAACATTCAAACGTTGATGTTCAAACAGGAAATGTTCAACGTTTTCTTTGTCCCCATAGTCCGTAAAGAAAACTATTTCTTTAAATTATAATTTAAAAGTCACCTGTTGTCTACTATGATATAAACATACGTTTCTAACAATAAAGATAACATATTTCTTAGTCCTTTGAACAAGTTTATGGCTTCGTATTAGTTTGAAAACACAGCGCCAGTCCATCACAATTGTAGGCCACTTGGGGCACGGTTAGCTGTACTGTGAGTAAATATGAAAATCAAAATATAAATAAACAATAAATTATGAATAAAACAGCATCCGTTTGTAGCATATATGGACCGATAGGAAATTACAAATTAAACAGCAATAACCAAAAAGATACTAGTATAATTTTAGAAAACGTTTCACTACTGTAAATACCATTACAAAACAATCACATGTCTAACAGATGTTATTCAAATCACAATCTTGTTAAGGTTATGTTTGAGCCAAGCCCGTATCGATACAATCAACGACAGCGATCTTCGGTGTCCTATCAGCTGTTTTGTAACCTCGTCAGCTGATTAGGTTGAGGTTTAGTCAGCTGATAAAACGGACTCCCGCCGCGAACAGACGTAAATAAAGGCGAAGAATGAGCGAATGTTTAGTGGGACCAATCAGGACTTTCTCCAGTTGCCAAACCCTAAACATAAACCACGCTATAGCGGCGATTGTAGGGATTTGGGGACTTTATATACAGTCGTTTTTCGATAACCGTACATACAAAGTTGAATAATCCTTAGTACAAAATACATTCTAAACTAATGGGTTTAACGCCTCATATTTCCAACTTGTTTTATTTAGAAGTCTGTATTGTCTCTGGAATATTCTATTTTACTCCCTTAAGGGCATTATGAAAAAGTTTGATACATGATTCGCTTCAAACACGAAGTGAAAATAAAGATAGATCCGATCAGTTTGAAATTACATTATGTTCATATTAAAGATATTTATCAGAAATCTATTTGATTAAAATGATTGAAAAAATCCTGTTTTTTAGTAGAAGTAACTTTCAGATTTAGTTTGTCATCCATGCACTCGATATATAAATGAAGAAAATTAAAATTCTAGTCAGAACGCTTGGCATCAAAATGTAATTTCAAATGACACCTGGTACCAAGATTTTTCGGCGAAAAATAATTTCTGGACGATTGGGAAAAAGGCATACCAGGTATGCAAACACATCTGATGGTTGGTGAAATCCAATGAAATATTTCTGTATGTAAAGGTCTTGGTACACTGGTGTTTCATAAAATTAGGTAATAAATAAAATTTTGGAAGGAGATAAGATAAAGAAAATAGTTATGTTGACGAACTCTTAACGTAACTAATACCTAACTTCAATAAGGTCACCGTTTCTTGACTTCAGGACATTGATCAATTCCAGCCTTCATTTTGCGCAACATTTCTCTTTACAGTGGACACTGATTATCCCATTCTTTCTTTTAGATGTTCTAAATTTAGAATATTTTGAGAACAAAGAACTATTTTGATATATTCTCAGAGAAAAATGTTAGTATTTACTGATATGTCTAAAAGAAATGCTTTCAGTTAATATAAACAGCTGGCCTTATGTTTCAAATTGTGGTTGTTCAAATTGCTAACACCCCCTCACCAGACCTAAGGCATATCCATGTCAAAAATCAGTTCATGTAAAACATTATACACTTATCCTTTTATTGATTGGAAAAATGTTTGTAAAGAAAACAAAACTTTATATTTATTTAAAACAATAAGGAGGTTTATAGGGTTATAAGGAGGTCACAACGAATAAGACAGCTGTTTTAAGTATTGTAAACAAAACTGTTTGACCTACCGGATGCAGTGGTACCAATAAATAGTTTTGCAGAAAGTTAAAATCCCACCGGTTTTTATGCAACCTCTGTATATATTTCAAGCCGACGGAACCAATGTGAATTATCTCCTGGAATACTAGCGAAGGGCGATGTGTCTACTCCACCTGAGGTAACGCTAACAGATGTGCGGCGGCTCCACGGACCCGACCTGGTTCGCATTCGTCTTCATTTCGCCCACTTCACATTATTATATATTAACTGCATTAGAGTCCACTACACGGTTTCCCCGGTAAAAGTTGTCCGGCCTTCGCCCTGCTGGAGATGCAGACCATGCATCAGCTGGTGTCCGAGTAGGAGTAAATAGCGGAAGTAAGAAGTGGAAGTGCAGTATTGCGATTTATTGCGTTTCCGGTTTTGCCCTTCCAAGTTGGAAACGTAAAATGGGACAATGTGAAGAAAACTTGGTTTTAAACATTGAGAATTTTTTACTATGTAAATTTCAATTACTCAATTTGAGACAGTGCTATTGCGACTAAAGAACGCAATTAGTTAGAAACTACTGAAATTAAAATAAATACCCCCGTCGCAGCAGACCTGCGTACTCAGCTAATTTCTAAATCAGTAATATAATGATAGTAATAATATATGCCAAGTTTTTATCAATATCGATCGATAAATATGAGAGTTATTTGCCTATTCTCCTTAAGATTAACATAGTAAAGAGTATGCAGGTTTGTTGCTGCCATTCATACCAAGTCCCATAAACATCTGTCCATAAATAAAGGAGTTTGCCTATTCTCTATATGAATAACATGGGAAAAGAGTATGCAGGTTAGCTGGTTTGTAGTAGTAAATTGTATAGCTTCTTCCCTATGGGAAAATCGCTAAAAACACTTTAAATAAGTTAAAGTTTTGATGTAGTAAATAATTGTTCATAGTACTGTATTTGTTTTCCGGATCAAAAGTAATCTTCGGGTAGGGAAGGAATCAGCTGATGGCGAGGTCATCAGCTGATCGTTGTTGCGATATAGAACATATGAAAACGAGCATTTCAATAGATAATTTATCGATAGTATCGAAAGTAAAAACCGATTATTAGTATTGACAGACAATCAGCTGATTCTTCACAATTGAAAGAACAATATGGAAGAACTTCTTTCGTCTGTAAAATTTCTGGTTTGTACAGTGTGTGTTGTTAGCTCAATATTTTATGCAGTCTGAAAAAAAATACGGATCTAAAGTGTCTTTTCGTAACTCATTCAAATTATAACCTCGAACTTGTACGCAAAGCATCACTTACCCTTGTAATAAAATAAACACTACTATCCGCTTGACAATTTCCTAACAAAGTTTCTTTACGAAATATTTCTTGACGCACGAAACAACTTAACATTACTGAGACGGCAACGTTAAAACCCATAAATGTTTACGCTCTTAATGGCATAAAATATATTTTATTTTATAAAGGTTTATTGACGATGTACTTAACAACTTTAATGCAAATCAATTATCAATTATTACATCACTACAGGAATTGTAAGATTATACTGGTAGTTTTAAAAGGTAGACTTAACTTAACAAAGTTATCAATTAATCGAAATAAATTTGAACACACTCTCTTTGTTTCTAAATATAGTACTACAAATATAAACAATAAATCTTATTATTGTTTTTGTAACATATAAGTTAACACTTTGTTGTGAGAGCTTCATGAAAACAAAAAAAAACTATGATGATTTTTTTAGTGCCTTTTGAGGGTCTAAATGTAAATTTTGTAGTCCAGTTAGAATAGCAAAGCCGGTCAGTTAAACATTTCAAGACATAATTAATAAGCAATTACAGTAAAGTCCGACTCCTGCAGTACAGGCGATGCACGTGGCAGGTAGGCGTGTTTGGCGGGTTGCCGACCAGAAACACTGAAGGGGCTGACCCATACCACGGCAACTCACTCTGGTCAAGTGAAGGACTATTTTGTAGTGACGATAAATCAGAACTGTTCTTTACATGTTTATTTCAGCTTGTACAAAGTTTTAAATTTTATTTTAGAAAATTGTGTTTTTTATAGAAAAGTTTTACAAGTTTTAAAATATGAATGAGCTTCGTTTATGATACAAATGTTTGAAATACTTTTCTTTTCCACCTAATTTTTTTAACACGTTAGGGACATCGTGCACCCCATCAGGTACATCAGTGTTTCTTAAAACTACTGTGTACCCGTTTGGGTACAAGCAGTAGGTACATCACCAAAGTGCGCTGTGCGCCCAATCGGTTACACGCTCTGTGTGTTTTCTAACGCCGTTAATGTAGTATTGTTTAAAAATTTGTACGCGCCTAGCGGAAGTATGTACCTGATGGGGAACACGATTGTATCCATGAATTGCATTTAGTCGTCAAATCAGTAATAATGTTAAATTAAAATAAATATTTTCCAACTCTAAAGTGATAGTAACCGTGCCACTCACACATTTACCAAAGTTATAATAATTTTAAATTACGTTAATCGGAATAATATTCAGTAAATAAAACACAAAAAACCGTTTAAAACGTAACCGTAAAAAGGCTCATCAAAATTTAAAACAATAAACACGCCAAAAAAGGCTTATGAATAAAAACGAAGAGCAACAGGCAAAAAGGAAAGGGGGTGTGAAAATGGGCCATAAACACATTCTTAATAAAAATGAAAGGGGAGAAAAAACCAAATCAGTTTAGGGCGCGTAAACAAGATAGGTAACATAAAGAGGGGAGTCTCGCCGAGAGGTTATGAGCATATTGATTGTAGGGGCAAAGGCTGCATGGCTAATTAAAATGGCCACTCGGTGGTCCTTGATTAAAGTAATCCTAAGTCAGATGGTCATCTACCGAGGGACTTTGAGGGACCCAAGCGTGCCGTTTCATCTTTATCAAGAAAATTAGGCATGCATTTCACGTTTTGATAAAGATCAGCTGATGGTGCTAAAATGCACAGTTCTAAAACGTCTTTCTCTTTACGTTTTTGTCATTTTAAAAATATTCTCAGGTTGTTATGTATGTTATGCGGACATTTTCAATCACAATTATTAAAACCAAGTTTCACGACGTTTCGGGATCTCAAATCTGATCCCGTCTTCAGGTGAGCTAGAACCTAGAACACAATAAGATTAGTAACCTACACATTTCGGACTAGGATGGTTAGAAGTCAGTGATAAACCGGAAAAGCATGTAAGAGATGCATCTTAGTCAGTATAATGTACTCATCTTGTCACGTTCTATAGGTACAGTACCTAGTCACCTGAAACCGGTTCAATTTTCAGATCCCGAAACGTCTCAAAATTTTGTTTTACTTGCGTAGTACCAATTTAAATAACATAAAGCCCATCATGACCAAAAATGAATTTAAAACAAAGAATTTTCAAATTTGTTTTTATTAAAATGTAATTTAGTGATGTTTGTTTTTCACTACGAGACTCAAACGGGAAAAGTATTAACCTCTCTTTTGTTACTTAAAATAAGAAAAACAATGAAAATGGAAAGTACAAGTTATGTTTATGGTTATTGCATAGCAAAATTCAACCCCAGCCTAGGCGAACCTGAGTTTTTCCAGGTTTTTTTACCGAAAAGTGAGATGTCTAGTGATGTCAGCAGACACAATTTAGTTTCGGTTTGCGTAATTAATTTTATAAAATTAATTCATTATATTATGAATTTTGAATTATTATTGAAGGAACCCTTCAGAAACGATTATTGTCCCTTTAAAATTAAATTTTTAAGTACAATTACCAATTTAAATATGTAAAAATTAAAAGTTTTTTACATTTAATATAATAGCACCTGGTGACCGAGCTTTGCTCGGATAGGATCGATATCAATACCTCTGATATATGAAAACGACGCGCTACCACCGAGCTATGACGTCAGCAGAGATTCCTTTGTCGTTTAAGATCTTTTAGCCAACCTCAATTGTTTTAGCTGATCATAGACTATTCAATTATCCATACAGATATTATTAGCCTGTGATCAACTGATTCTGTTAGAAACAGAATGAGGATTGAAAAGCAAAAGAGAAATTTAATTTACACCAATTAGTTGGTTTGTTACAGTGGCTTCAAGCAATAGAATGAAAACACGAAAGTTTTTGAAATACTTGTCACTGCTTTTACTAAATATTATTGTAAATATTTTACAAACTTTCACAAAAACCATGTCATCACCTTTTGGTCATAAAATTTGGTTAGCAGTGAAAAAATATTTAGCCCACTAATGAATATTTTCTCCATAATTTATAATAGTATAATACTATTAATCAAAATGTAATGTCTCTAAACCCTTTAGGATATGGTCCAGAAATCAACGGGATGTAGGACGTTTAGTGGTTATTCATTTTTAATCCCTTATCAAAAGCAAAGTCATCGATGGACTATTTTGTTTACTTCCTGCGATTCTCGTCGAAAACTCTGATGGCGTTAAAAAATATACAACACAAAGGGAGATAACACAATAAATTAGGGAAACCGGTGGGCCGTGGGATTAAAAATGCAACACAATTTGGGCCGCAAAGTGTTAAGCGGAGTGTTTCGGTTGGGGGCTGTAGAGAATAAACTGTCACAAATACTTGTCTGCAGTTGAGGAAACGGATTGTATTACTTGCTTCGAACAAAACTTAGAAAAATGAATTTAAGCTATTTTGAAAATTATAGGCTAATTTTAAAATAATACGCTCTTATGGTGTGTTTAAAAACTATTAAGACTGCTCTCTAAATGTATTATAATGAGAAATAAAACAAAAAATATTATAGTTTACTATAAGTCTACTTGGAGTCATACTTCCACGCTACTATCGTGTTGATTTTATTGGTTTCGATTTCTATATTTATTAATAAAATATGTAAAGAAATAATTTGGTCCTTTTAGACATCAATCACATTTTATTTACTTTCATGTGTCAGCATTCTAGGTTATGTGATGGCTCAAATACTGTAGCTAACATTATCTAGGCATGTTAGCGTTTCTGTGTATAGGCCTAATGTTAATCTTATGGAGGATAAGGAAAAATTAATATTTCACTTATTAACTTTGGATAAAACTAAACTTTGGACTTATTAATTTTTGGATAAAACTTTATATTTAGCTTCATGTGGTTGAGGTTCATCCATTTATGCTTAAAAATCATAGTTTATGTGTTTATCATGGCAGCAAACCTGCATACTCTGTTCCCATGTTAATCATATGGAGAATAGGCAAACTCCTTTATTTACGAACAAGTGTTGATGAAAGTTGGTATAAATGTTAAAAATAAAATTTTCGATGGTATATATGCCTACTCTCAGTGTTCCTCACAGCAGCAAACCTGCACACTCTTTCCCACGTTAAGCTTATGGAGAATAGGCAAATAATTCTCAAGTTTATCGACAGATTTTGACCAAACTTGTCATATATTATTATTATTATTACGTATATTATTGATTTGAAAATTCGCTGAGAACGCAGGTCTGCTGCGACGGGGGTATTTTTCTTACATTTTGATTCGAAGTTGGTATACTTTTACAGCCTCTGGTCGAAAGAGATTCACACAACTAAAAACGAATTAATATAATACATGTTATCGTTATGAGTATTATAATCGGTACAACATTAAGCGTCCGGCTGAGATGGTGTAGAGGTCAGAGGTCAGCGGCCGGGTCACAGCGGTCACCCGGGCCGCCGCCGCCGCCGCGCCGCTCATGTTGAGCCCGCTGACAGCGAGAGGAAGAAGAAGGTGGAGATGGGATCAAAAACGAGATTGTCGGGCCCCGAACAACCTCGACAAGGTAGAGCGAGGCTCCGAGTTGAAGAAAAAACTTACTATTGTTTTCAATCAGATCTTTATGAAATTTCCTACATAAGCGTAAAGGATGGTTTATGGATTTACATTAGAAAAACAGAATCTTTAAATTCATAATGGCGTTGGTTATTAATTATTCAAGTGATAACCTGAAAACGGAGGAGTTTCTACTCCTCCAGAAACGTAGTTAAAGCATAGACGCGTTGGAAAACACCAATTAAAGATATTGAATAATTGAAAAACTAGGCACATAGCTCTATCCGACGAGGGGTTTAAAGGGAATTGTACTGTAAAATTTAGCAATTGTTAAGTGAAGGCTAAGTATTTTACCTGGTGATAAATTACTTTTAAATTTTAAAAAGGTAAATACTACCGGAGATTTAATTATCGTTATCATAAAACAAATATTATTTTGATGTACAATGTGATAAAAGTTCCAAAGTGAGAATTTGAAATATATGTTTGGGTTGCACAGTAGGTAATTGGAGGATAAAATCGTAATGAGAGATCAGTCTATATAAAAATACATAACATGTATGAGAAGGTAATTCTATGAAGGTGTATTTTATACTCTCCCTACGTTTCCAAAAAAAATTAAAAAACTATTAATTCTTTTTAAGGAAAGTAATACGTTTCGACAAGTTATTTATCCACAAAGGGAGAAATTGTAAAATAATACTTTCAGAGGAATTTAAATTAAAATTTTCTGACCTACTTGGCGTTCACACGATCATTAATTAGCCTCGACGCAGGGTCCCGGGGCGGTAATGGTCCGCTCGGCGCACGGCGCATGCGTACCGGCCGCATCTGCGCAGTGCGCATGCCATAAGTCAGCGGCGTCTGGCGGTCGAGCGGCACACTTTCCGTTTCTCACGATGAAGCCCCACGCACGTTCGCCAGTCGCCGCGCTGCGTTCACTATTCGCTATCGAGCTGTTTACGACTTTTAATTCAGATTTATTAGGTTAGGTTCTTTGTATAATTATTAAAGATCCTATCAGCCATAACGTTAAACGATGACCACTACTGTTCCTGGATACAAGTTTTTAAAGAAATATTGTGGACGGTATTGTTGCACTAGCAATTCAAATAATTCATAGATTGCCTTGGTAATAAAAGACTCTCGAAAAATATATTATATAAAGTAAAAAACCTAAATAAACAATTTCAGTGAAATTAGATGTAGTATAGTTTACGGAGAAAATAAATAAGATGCAAATATCATAGAGTAATTCAGGTATATACAAGAAAATAATAACATACCAGGTAATATTGAACAGATACTCTAAAATAAAGTAGGATCAAGGAGGAGGATAAATGAAAAGAGTGCGAGATTTTACTGAATACACCTTGAATTCACATCGTTTACACGTATTTCGTATAGATCTATTTTTTATTAGAAATTTGGACAATTTAAGCCTAAAACTAATTTAATTGGAGGTAATTTTTTTACCTGCTGATAAAAACAGCGACAAAAGGTAAGTGCGTGTAAGGTGAGTGGTTACGAGGGATCGCAGTTAGCCGGTAAGTTGGCAATGTTGGCACCGGAGTGGAGCCGGGGTGAATGTGAAATGTCAGCCAAATGTCAGAGACCCCAGACCCATCCCCAAGCTGCCTTTACAATTATACCCTTACGTCGATGATCTAGCTTCAAACTATTCATCGGAAAACATAGCTAAGTTTTACAGTGTATTTATTACAGTTCAGGAGAAAACATTTTTTAATTATTTGTACAGTAATTTTCACTTTAGATTGGCTCCATTTTCCCAAAATAATCTTGTTCATCTCACAGTCATTAAGTACAAGCAATCAAAATATAGGTAATAGTATCGATAAAAATATGAGGTAAATCGGTGGTATAGTCGGTAGCGTGACGGACTCCCAAGCTGAGTCAGTAGGGGTTTAATGGCCATGTAATCTTGGAGTGACCAATCAGGATTTAGTGCTATCCCCTAGCTTTGCTTTGTCACTCGTACTGAACTGTAGTCAACAGTATAGTGGACAAATTATATGTAAAAGCGGCTACCCTAATCATTAAAAAGTGCAATAATTTGAACTACTGAAAAAATTGTGAACGTGTAAAACTGGAAATAGGCGTTATTGAGGTGAGTGAACCAAAAATCCACTTGTCGGTCATAATTGTTATTAGATATTCTGGCAATTTCCCCCTTTCCCATGATCAATGATCCTTGAGGTCTTGTGACGTGCAGAGGACGTGTTTTGTTTTTTTCGTTCTCTGATATTGTGTGCTGTTGCTAATACTAACCATTTGTAAGTTTTTGACTGCTTTAAACATTTTTATTTTTAACTTTTAACCGGCCTGGTCCGGATTGTGTGGTATTTTGTCATGTTCTAGGTTCTAGCTCACCTGAAGACGGTCAGATTTCAGATCCCGAAACGTCGTATAAAACTTTGTTTTACAAATCGTGATGGAAAATTTCTGCAATAACAAACTAACAAGTGAACATAGATATTGTTATTGTGTAAAATGCGTTAGATAAAAACGTGAAAAAATAACAGTTTAGTTTGATATCAACAAGAACATATATCGTCCGGATAGTGCACAACTGCGCTGTGCTCTGCGCGGCGACCGGCGCGCGACAAGCTGTCACCTCGGCACGGCGCATGCGCATGGGAACGCTAAGTGCCGTCAGCGCGCAAGAATGCGGTTCCCACTCATACACACGCCCACGCGCACGTAATTGCTATCATCGGTAACGTTCGGTCGTCTCCGCGACGCTTCGGCATCATTCGGCCGTCTCCGGCAGACGTCGGCTACATTGTAACACCTTGTGCCAGTTGTGAACCGGTTTCGGATGGTTTAATGCCAAAACAATCAAAGATCTTAGTAATTCCAGTCATTGGCGATTCGTTCGAGGGACATGTAAAAGCGTTTGGTGAAAGGGGATTGTGTTTTAGGAGTAGAAATAAAACTGTTGTTTTATAATAGAAGGTAATATTGTAAAATTTATTTTCGTGTATTTGTTTCTTAACTACAAACAACAATTTGAAGCCATCACGAGGCTAACTGTAATGATATACAGTATGGAAATATGATATGTAAAATATAAGGATTTGAAATTCCCACAGTTTATTTATTCATCCATTCAATTCTGAATGTTTCATTTGACAAATTTGCCATTTTATTTTTATTCCTAGTCAAACAATTATCAGAATCCATAAGGATGACCAGTGACGTAACATCGGGGAGAATATTGTAATATAACCTCCGACCGTAATCATAAAAAATCCTAATATGTAACTATATATTAGATTTACATATTATTAAATACCTTCAGAAAATAATGAGGGGAAATAGTTCATATTTACTGTTGATGTTCCTAACACCTGAGTTTTCTACAACAAACTCAAACACCTTACAAACTTGGGTGTCTTGCTAGCCTAGTGGTTAGCGTCTTGGACTTCGGTGCACGAGTCACAGGTTCAAATCCCAGGATGCCCATTTGGGTTCGTAACCACTTTCCAGCGATTGTGTATAGACCTAAGCACTCTGTGTCTTATTTAAAATGCTTCTGGTGTGGAAAGAACATAAAACTCAACATTTTAGTTAGAATTTAAATTATAATTTTCTGAAAAATATTCGCCGTCCACGACTGCGATGTCAAAGCGGATACGCACGATATACTACGATAAATTCCTGTTTTACCCAGCATGAATGGACGGCTGGAAACAGCTGGAGACATCGCCAATTAATGTACGTCTGTTATTCAGATAGGTACAAGGTATAAGTGGTACACGCGTCCCCGTGCGTGTGCGTGTGAGAGTGTAATTAATACCACACGGACTCCGCTATCGTAGCCCACATCTTGCCGACAAATTTCTACTTCTAACGTCGTGCAGAAAGTTGTACAATTAATGTAAATGTAAACATAAAGTAAGTGAAACTACAAATTGTTTAGGAAAAAAGAATTTGCATGTTTCTTGCTTGATTTATTCATGGTTGAGGTTTTACAAAATATTTTATTAAATAATACAGAAGACAGTAGATTTGATGAAAATCAAATCTAGGATAGAACTAACGATTAAAATATAAAGTGGAGTTAAATAACATTGTAGGAAGTTCAACGAGAAATAAATATAGGCCTACTTAATTATTATCATTGTACCAACAAGAAAATAAAATAATTAGAAATAGATGAAAGATTAGACTAAACTATGCACTATACTACACTAATAGTTTTCATAGTGAGCCAAACTAAAAACAAATAAATGTAACATAAACACAATAAAGTAACGAGAAACAATACAGGGAATAAAACTTAATCATGTACGAATAAAACGAATTAAGTAAAGAAAGTTGAGTTAAAGAATAATATGTTTTTTAAAAATACAAAACATCTGCTTAGAATTCTACATATTTTTAGTTATACAATAATAAAACACCTACAAAATGACCAGAGTGCATAAGAAAAATTAAAAATTACATAGCAATATGCCTATGTTATCGATAGTTGATGGTCCGAAATAAAAAAATGTATACTTTAGTATGGTTTACTTCCTTGTGGGAAATATAGGTTAAACCATGGATATGTCTGAAGGGAATGTTTTCAGTTCTTCTAAACAGCTGTTCCCATAGCCACTTGATGTCATTCCTGTAACACTTTTGCGCCCCAAAAATTGCCATCACTCCACCAGAGCTTTGATATATCCAATCCATGTCAAAATAATAAATTTTATTTTCACATGAGTAAAATTACATAATAAATTCTCTTTGGAAAAATAATATTTTCTGTGTAATTCTTTAGAAGGGTAATTCTATTTTTGACGATTGTAATACAATAATTGTAAAATTGTCTCTGCCAATAAAGAATTTAAAAGAGGTCCTTATTCTTGAAAGGACTTACTTGAAGGTTGAAATTGTGAGGATGTTGACTTTAACATTTAACCGCGGTTAAGGAAGGTTGCTAGGAGCAAATATGAATGTCGCAAGCTGAAACGAATGTGTAACAAAGCAGTGAAATCAATAGTCTTTGTGTGGGAAAGGTCATTCGATGGAAAGGTCATTTCGGTTGGACTGCCACCGTGGCGCTACCTCGCGTACAGCGCCACAACTAACAGCATGTTAGAAGAATGTTGAAAAGATGTTATTTAAGTAAATACGTTTACATGGGTTTACATCGGAACAATGATTTTCCTTTAGCATGACGTTTGGCAAATTTTACTTTTTTTATTTCCTGATTACCTATCTGAAATGGCGATCTAAAGAAAGTATTTGAAGCCAAATGTGAATGAAAAGTCAGTGTAGGATGATTGTGGCGCGATCTTGTAGTCATGTAACTGACTAAGGCTGACATGTTCCTTAGACAGGGCTGTTAATTAATAGCCCAACAGCTAATGCATCTAAGGGACCTACAGTTTAACGTGGAATCCGGATCACTTTTCCCTCTGAATTTGCGGAGGAGTTTTCGATAGTGCGGACGTTAATCAAAACCAGAAAATATCACATCCACTGACCATTGCTAAACTATCCACAATACGCGACCTCAACGTATCTGAATTACAAGAAACGTCACAGATCCAGTCTTAATATTATTTTAAAGTTTTAAAGTACACACTCCTTCTCTGACAGATTATGTTTTAAGTTCCACCGAAACTATAAAAAATTCAACTAATTCGAACTACTAAATCTGTGACATTAGTTCAATCAAACTTTTATGGCTCCAGTGCGATTGTGAAAGCCGTGAAACAACCCCAAAACTAAATCATTGCTGACATTGTTAGCTGCCCTTGCCAAACAGGGAGAAACACCTCTGACACAAACACAAGACGTCCAGTCTATGGGGAGCAAATGAACTGTGAACAAGGTGTTGTCCGTGTTTTGGGCGCATTAGCGCCTAAACAAGCCAAAAGTAAACACAAAAACGCCCCTGGACCCGTCGGGGTGGACAGCACCCCCCGGGCATCGTCACCTGGCATAACGGTCGAAGATTTTACGAGGATTTTGGGTAAATGAGATTTGTTAAGAGGGTTTCAGTTAGAAGTCCAAAATATAAACAACTACTTATCAATAAGAATAGTCTTTAGCTTTACGAAAAGATAGACACAATCCGACTGAAATTTTTGGATATTTTTACGTACTATACCACAGAAAACCCGAAATTAGTCAATCACAATTTTTGTCTGACTTTCTGTAATGCTAAACAAGGTATTTTTGTGACGTTTCTTCGTGGAAAGAGAGTACACACAATTACGAAACATACTTTCATTACGATACTTCTTTTGGAAATATTTTTTTATACTTTAACCTGGCCCACGATCTAGTATAATAAAATAATGAGCCCTCAAACCTCCATTTTTGAGCGATACCAGGTTGGCGTATATTTTTAAAAGTTTTACTGATCTTGATCTGTTAAAGCGATTTAACAGAAATAAATAACCAGGTGTTATATTAAAACAAAATATTAGTTTGTGTAAATTTAAAACTATTGAAAGGTGTTCTATATCTTAACGTAGACTTATAACAAATTTCACTGATGATAAAATTGTCTAAGCATGGACTTGGTGGTTTAGTTTGTAAAATATATACATTATTGTGCACCGACATCACTGCTAAACATTGTTGGGTTGGCAACAGTGTCCCGCGCCACGCGTCCGGACCACGACATGATCAGCTGGGTCAGAGGTCAACGAGGCGTCAGATCTTCCAGCGCGCCGTCCTCGCAACACGGTATGTGGAATTGTGGATTCCGAACGTCGAGATAAGGCGTAATGTGACACCTTGGGTATATATCAAGATATCTTAGAGGAAACAAGAACAATTTAGGAGAGGAATATTACATTTTTAATTTATGGAGGCTGTTTGAGACTCAAAAACATAGCGGTAGCTCTGGGTTAGTTGCTGGATCGAAACTAGTGACCGACTCTTCAGGTCATGAGCGGTCACCTCTGGCTAGTCTATATGACTCACGGCGCTACGGTATCTCACTGTCTTTAATTAACCGCACAGGCTAAGGACTATTAGTGATGAGTAGTTAAGGTAAAAAATAAAAAAACAGTGTTTAATTCTCAGCAAAGTACATCAATTTCGGTCCTTTAGAAATTTTTTTAAATACTTAAATTAATAATTTTTTGTAAATCATGTTCCTGAGATATAGATTTTAATGACTAGCCACCTTTATTGGCTATTGCGACAGGAAAATTATATTCAGTAGGATAAAGAATAATCTAAATGTAGGCTAAATAACTGTAGCTAAATAACTAGCAGCTACGGGTACAACATATATTACTTGAATTTATTAACATTTTTAAGTTAAGATACAGTGTTAATGAACATATTTATGTAAAATATGCCAAACCACAGATTCACAAAAAGATTTGGGTGTTGGGGATGGGGTTTGCAGGATTTGGGCGTCTTTTTGGTTAGTTTAGTAGACAGTAAAAGAGCCCATGGGTTCAAATCCTGGGATTCCCATTTGGATTTGAACCGTATCACTACTTGATATGAAAATAAAAAGTAGTAAAAACACTCTGGCGTAAATACAGGTACAAGCAAAAAAGTAGTTTATGCAACGATTGTATTATGAATGCCTTATACCACGAGTTGCTATAAGGCATAATACAATCGTTTCATACACTATTTTATCTATGACCAAAAATATTAAAACATTTTCCGAAAATAGACGCACATTATTTTCACTTGTCCACTTTAAAAAGTAGCTACATATTTTTTTTAGTTTCAGGTTTACATTTCGCAGGTAATAGGTTGTTAATTAGAACATTAGCTTTTGCATTTATATCCCGGAGTAAAATTTAACTCCTCACTGTTTAAATTCACACATTCTGTGAATGGTTCAAAACTCACATTTGAGGTTAGCTATTAAAACGCACTATATAGATAAATCAGCTGATTTTGCATTTCATTATATCCATAAAGACATTACTTTGGTCAAATGCTGAGCTAAGGTCTAGAACCTGTATCGTTATGAACTCATAATGCAACGGTTTAATAATGAGCCTCTTAATAATGTTACGTTCAGTATCTTTATTGGTTACTTGAATGTTTTTACATGGGGGTAATGTCCCACTCGGTATAGGCCTAATTTCTCCAGTAACACACTCAGCTGGGGTAGTTAAGGTTGTATCCGACGACATCCCGGGTGTAAGTCCATGATCGTAATTGTTTGGCAACAATGGGCAGATAGCGCGGGAATTCCGAGAACAATCGACGCCATAATCGCTCTGGCCGTTGTCCGCAACGCTATCTAGCGTGCATTACAGACAACGACGCGTTATTAAATATCGGCCCCCGCCCCCGCTAAACTGCGAGCCCTAGACGGGAGGCTGAGAACTCACGAGATGAGGTTAGTTGTGATGGTCCAGAGTTAGGCTTACAGGCATGACTAGATAACTCATGAATATTTTAAATTATAACTTTCCCTTCCATGTATTATAATTATTTCCGTATTACCTTTTAGAAATGGCGACATACCCAGGTAGGTATTTTAAGCTAAGCACGAATGAGAAATGAGTGTAAGATAATTGTGGTGCGATCTTGTAGTCTTGTTGCTGACTAAGGCTGATATATTCCCTAGACAAAACTGTTATATATCTCAACAGCCAATGCCATTTAAGGAAACCACAATTTTACCTCTAATGGAAACGGGGCTTGAGTTGCGAACGGTAATTTAGAGGTTACCTAATACTTTGTTTCAGTCATGAGCTGACTATTTTTGGGACGTTATATGCCCATTATCATTCTTTGTCAATCACTTCGTACAAATCATGTAACGAAATTTTAAATTACATAAACACTTTATGTAATTTAAAATCTCGTGACATGAATTATTGTATAGTCACTGATAAAGGCATCAAAATGAGAATATAATGCCCCGAAACTATTCATTTGCTGACAAACACAAAGACTTGAATACGAGAGGTTCCGTAACCTAATAATAAGTAGGATGGACGATACACCATTGTTATGTAAATATGTCACTTATTGGTCTTGACTTTCTATTTTCTCCGTTTACACATAGTACTGTATATAGAGAAAGTATTGTTTTCGTCAAAATCTTCGAATTTGATTTGATATAGCCTATCCGTTTTAAGCTCTCTAAATTAAAAAAATGGATTTCGGACTGTAAGTGTGTCTATCCACCAGTCTATCTGTTTGTGTACAAACACCAAGACCATACTCATCGTCCGATTTTTATGAAATTTGGTACACGAGTCCACATTGGCTATTTATAAGGGTTGTTTATCACTACAATTCTACAAAATTGTTAATTTTTTTGAAAAATAATTTGGCCATCTCCATTAAATCCAGTTCAAAAGGCTTAACAAATTAGTATTTTGAATCATCAGTCAACGACTAACAGTTCCAGAGAAAAGTAAAATTTACTGTCCGTGGTAAACGCAGTACGTTGTCTGAGAGCGCCCAATGTTTTACTATGGGGAATATTAAAAAATAAAGTTTTTTCATATTTTTCAACAGTTTTTAATGAAACTAGTATTTGTAACTAGCTAACGCCAAGTTACCTAAATGTAAACAAAATTGGTACGGGCATTGTAGAACAGTTGGGTTAAAAGTACGCCAACACTAGAAACCAAAATTTAATTTTCCGAGGTTCAAAACAGCTCCCGAAATAATAACCTAAGCCGGCCGACACTGAGTCACCTCTGGGGCTCGGCGAGGGCAAAAGAACATCAGTTTGCATTAAAACAGGTTATCTTTGTCCAGAGATAGCGCTCATTTCCGCACCCATTTATTCGGTGGCGTCGCCTTATCAGTGATAACACTATAATTATGGCGGGAAAGGCCCTCCGGGGAGCGCCCCATTGTGGGCAAGGTCGTGTGAATTATCCGCTTTTTGTTATCAATTTAATCTTTCTCCAAGGTATTCACTTTGTTGGCTTAATATTGCGGAAAGTGAAAGTGTTCAACAGGAGTTAAAAACCACTTCAAATAGGGAGGATATAACCACAGGTAAAAAATGAAGGAAAAATGCTTTATTTGAATTATACTCATAAGTGCTCCGTTTACTTTTATTCATACGATTTTTACTTATTTCTTAGCAAACCTTTTTAGTTTTTATGGGAAAATTATGAAAAATTTGATTTGATAACTAATGTTTTAGTAAAAAATTGCACAAAACCTACCTATTTGTTTCGGGTCGATTAAAAATACCCCCGTCGCAGCAGACCTGCGTACTCAACGAATTTCCAAATCGATAATTTGACAATAATAGTACAAGTATGTGACAAGATTGATCAATCAATACCTGTTGATAAATTAGAGTATTTTTCTATTCTTTGTAACATTAACATGAGAAAGAGTATGCAGGTTTGCTGCTTTTAAGAACAGTAAAAGTAGGCAAACTAAATTACCAACCTAATTATTTATGATATTATAAAAATAAACAATATTCAAAAATGTATTTTGATGAACAGGACTTAGGAAGAACTAAGTAAGAAAACTTTAAAATGGCGTTGTTTAAATTTAATCGATATCTATGTTTACAGAGCGTGACACGTTTTAACCTTACAACTTACCTCATGTAAGATTTTTTTAATTTTCAATCGACGCTCGTGAAATTACCACAAATTAAACAAAGACCTTTGAATGGTGTGTTAGAGATTTTTAGAGTGGAGGGGAAAAGGAGGGAGACGTCATTATAAGATAACAGAAAGCATGGATAACCTCACTAATCATGTGATGACCCGACGCCATTTTGAGACACGCACGCACTCTAGTGTTGTTTGACGTAACTATGACAACCCAGCTATGATTGGCCGAGCGCGTTACTGACTAGGCAGTTTGTCAACAAATCCTAACTCAAACTGCACGCATACGATAGCTGTCAGATGTTTACGTCATCTGTCAAGTTTTCACTGACTGGTTTAGCTGTGTGGTTTAATAATGCCTTCATAATAATCAGTAGGTCACTAATTCGATCTTGAGTAATATTTTGAAATAGGACTTAGTCTTTTATATAAAAAAAATCAGCACAACCTCCGCCATTTTGGTTTAACAACACTTAACCTCTCAATAGTCGTAAAAAGATGGTTGAGGAGTGAAATTAAAGGAAAAGTTTAAATCTAGGGAATTAAATTTTCTATTTTTATAAGAAAAAAAGATTTTGATGATGATAAGAATTGTTTTAGGATATAATTTTGACGAAAAAACTTTATTCTATGAGGCGAAGTGTTGTATATGTTACAAACGAATAACTGTATTATTAGCTTTATCAGGTTGTCACTCTGCGAGGTGCATGAAGTCAGCTACGAGAGCTTCCTTCTTGAAATGGTCTTGGACATGTGAACATGTCATGATTATACACTGATTTTATTTAAAAAAAATCCCATATATAACACTATCATAAACATATCACTTGTTCACTATCGGATATAATTGTGTGATGATAACTTGTTGATAAAATAAAAATAGTGGAATTCCCTACATATCAACTTTACCTTTAATTTGAAACTGCAGCCATCTTTTGAAGACTATCGTGCACCTAGTAATGCTGTCATAAATGAAACACTTATAGGGATAACTCGAAATATATCGCCAATATGGCTGGCGATTAATTAATCCGAAGTTAATTAAATGGTAAAACAATTAATTCAACACAATGTAGATTAGATTAGAATATTGAAATGGCGACCATACCACAAGGTAGGTATTTTAAGCCAAGTATGAATGAGAATTAAGTGTACGATGATTGTGGCGCGATCTTATAGTCTTGTTACTGACTAAGGCTCACATGTTCCTTAGACAGGACTGTTAATTAACAGCCGATTGCATATAAGGGACCTACAATTTGACGTGGAATCCGAACCACGGCCTCTGAATTACGAATTTGTCTATTTATGAGGATGGTCTGTTGCGGATTAACGTAGTATTCAATAGTACCGATATTAATCAACTACACCCACCGACCATCGCTCACAAATATCCACAATTCGTGACCTCCAAGTAGCTGGTTTACAGGACGTCGCCACCGTCCCAGTAACTACGAATATATGAAAAAATGTAAACCAATAAAGAACATATTATCTAAGACATTACCTCAAAAGAGTTCTATGGATACGGAAAATGAAATCTTAGGCTGACTTATTATGGTACAGTATTCGGAGGATTGAATGAAATCAATTGCAATAAAGACGTAAGACTAGAATCTTACTTAAAGTTTAATTCCTCATATTTTAACTAAATGGAAATAAATAAGGTACACAAAAAACAAGAACATAACATAATCTATGACATGAGAAATAAGAAAGCGAGGCGTAAATTTAATTTCCATTTCCATAAATTATTACGAAAACGTAACTGTCCCAGGTACGGCCAATATTCGCAGATTTCACAAGCGGGGTGAGATTAGCATGCAAATGGGGCCTAAGGTAAAAACCAGGGGTTGACATAGGGTAGGCAACCCCCGCATTGATATGCGTGAGTTGGGCTTGGGGTTAATTGTCTTAATATCGGGTTTGTATTTAAGGAGGGTTCGCTGTACATACGTATACGTATATGAGATGTCTACTTACAAAAGGACCCTTTACCCTTATGACCATTTATTTGCAGTGTTCTACAGAATATTGAATTTTCATGAAATGGGTGACTATTTTTCGTCCTACTGCAGTGGATACATATTTTAATACACGCTTTGCTCTAGGGAATGGATCAGCTGATGTCGAGGTCATCAGCTGATCATTATTACAATGTAGAACCAATGAAAATTCACCATGTCAGTGACGAGTTATCGATAGTATCGAAAGTGATAATCGATTGATTCACGGAGAATTGTATTAGTAATCAGCTGATTGTTTAAAATTTCAAGAAAAAAATGGAAGCAACTATTTCCTCTGTAAAATCTTCTTTGACAGTTGTTAGCCCATATTTTATGCAGCCTGACGAATAATATAGTTCATAACTCACGACTTTAGCAATGAAAAATACTACCTGTATTCTAAATTTATGGTATACAATATATTATTGTGCGTCAGTGCGATATTTATGGAGTATATAAAATGATCGGTAATGAGATAGGCTATCATAAAAATAAGGTGCGTATCAATTTTCCAGGACTCTCTCTTTCTCAAGTTGTCATGAAAATTCTGTCAACCAAGTGATTCTTTTAAAGCTAAGGCATTAGACTCTGTTTTCATCTTGTAGTAATATTATTAATATCTTGCTGTTAAGCTTTTAGGGATTTTCTCGTAATTATGAAATATCAGTGAAACCATAATAAAACTAATTGTTTTACTGCTTAAGTATTCATTTGTACAATACAAGGGTCAGTAATATTTGTAATGAAGACCACTTTAATAGAGGTGCACAAAATTTATCATTTAGCTTAAAAGTGTCAACCTACAAGTGCGACTATTTGTCCCTCTTTTCTTGATCATGCACGTCCTTCACTCAACGGGTGTTTAAATAGGCCAAACTAGAGAAAACAGCCAGTTTATAAGACACAAACTTTCATTTAACGTCCACGGAAGTTTACGAATCGCTTGATTGATCTCCGTGTAAAATTAAAATTCTTTAAGGGTCTACTCGACGTAAAACCACTTCGAAACCAGTTGTCGTAAATTCATTGAAAGTGGCCGAATCTCAACCCCACACTTTTAATTCAAATTTGGTCGAAACGAGGGTCAAAGGTCGAGACAGGAATGTCAAAATATCCCAGAAAAGTATAATTAAGTCCTTTCTTTGAAAATTCAAACATTAACAACCGGTTTACCGGGCAAGGACCGGATCGGGTGTAGAAAGTAGAAATTCGCGTAGGGAATTCATTAGTTTTTAGTAGTGGCTAGTTCCGTTGCCTTCTCTCCAGACGTTTACGAAGCTTTTACAACACCTTCACTGTCTACTTTACGGCTTCTGGCCAGTTGTATTGCAATAACACGGATGTGTTTTGCGCCGTGAGATGTTTGCCAGTTATAAGAACAGTGCGCGCCAGTAAAAAGGAATTTCTATGCGGGGAGAAAACTTAAAACATTCTCTTGGAGATTGCGTTTGGTCACTATGGTTTAGTGCTCACAAGGAAATACAGACCGGTCGTGTACTTTGTAAAGATTTTTACTATAACAAACCCCAGTAATTAACCCTACGTTATGCTTTATTTGATCATCGGGGAAACCGGTTGGTTTTATATGGACACGTTGTATTTTGGTTTCGAAAATTGCAGTAATGTTGCTTTTGTCGAGTTTTATACTAATAGCCTATTTTTGGCTATTAGTCTACATATGTAACTTTGGAAAATGCTTATTATTAACTTGTTATGAATATGTCTTAGCTTTGGGGGTGGGGGGTGTTGACAATCCGCCAGACCAAAATTTGAAACGGTGACGTCATATGGTTATAAGAATAGCTGTTTAGATGATCTAACTTATTTCCCACAGGGAAGTATGTACAACCATTTTTCTTCTCTAGTTTAGTCATTTTGTGCAATGCTACATGTATGAGTATTTTCTTTGAACAATTATAAATTGATGTAAACAGTTGGGAGCAAAATAAATTGGACTTCAATAGGTTATACAAACACAAAAAATATCCCCACAAACATGTTATCGCTCCAGTGCAAAAGTTAAAATTAATTTCCAGGAGTCATTACTCCACAGCGTAGGCATAAACTTCGAACTGTTAATCCATGAATGACCCCCCCGGCGTTATCAAGTCGCTACTCCTGCCACGGGGACCAGAGACCGAGAGCCCCACGGACTTGCTCGCGCCCAATTCTTTGTCGCAGGATTAACAAGGCCTTCTTGGAGGCAATTTATTCTTGTCCAGATATAAAACAAGTTTCTATCCCAGTCGGCTACGAAATGGCGTCATAACTCCTTATTTAATTGTTGGCAATCCTTCTCTGGCACGACATGCATATAAGCGCGTCCCAATAAATTATTGTCGAAATAAAAACACATTTTAACTTTCCGTGGAAAATGAGTTTGAAAAAACAATACCTTTTGTTCTTTATAGTGATTTTATTGACGTCACGATGTTTCGTAGCCTAAATAGTACCTCTATTGTATTAACTTTATGGTACCATTTTTTTAAACAAGTATAATGTATTGAGTTGTAAAAATTGACACAGCAATCCGAATTATGTTGGCTAATATAGTAAATGAAAACTAATAAAAATGTGTATATCAGTCGAAATGTAAAAGTGTTTCAAAATGAAGTGTAACGTTTGCAGTAATAAGTTAACAAAACATATTTTAATGGGCTCCGAGACAGGGTGAAATGTATCTTAACCCTCAAGCAGATACCACGGCGTCGCATCCTGATTCAGATGCATACAAAGAAAGCCGACCTTACAAGAGGCGTCAGAACTCGGGTCGTTTTTTATCGTCGCCACAAACCCATATGTAACGAAACCCGCAGTAACTTCGTGACCGAAATATCTATTCGGCTTGGCAATCATATTAAATTACCTCTCGGAAACGCAACCGACGCGCGCAATAATTACGATATCGTATATTGACCGCACAATAAGTATTGCGCCCGAATTCGGCTCCGAAACACCGCATAAAGTAAGCGCGCCCCTAATGGGCCTTGCCAACACCGATTAGATCTCGAACGTTGCCGAAACTAGACGGAGAAAGCCGAACACTCCCACACGGGGTGCCGCAGGGCTCCGTCTTGGGGCCGGGCGCATTACCGGACTTCATTAGCGCGAGATAAGCCCATAGGTGCAATACGGGCCGGGGTGTAGATAACGGACGAGAGTGATATATAGAAAGACGTTACTGGGTTAATGGTAAATTAAATTGAGAAGCAAATATTTTATTAGGTAGTAAATCAATTGGGAAACTTTGGTCTTGCTTAACAGTTTTAACGGTTCGCCAAACAATGGCGCTTATCTGGTTGATAAGAGGAACTGTTGCAATATACGAAAATCAAGGCGTATATTGTTCAAAGGGCGTTTCAAGGTCGATCGGACCGAGCTTCGATATTATCGTTTAATTATAGATTCGTCGATTTCATTTCGAATTAACAACGGAGATTCAATCAAATTTATTCAAATTGCTCATTCATTCTCGTAGGATTTTGTAATTTAAGGTTTCGTGATTTATCGATAAAACACTGGCAACAATCGAATGCGACGCACAATTAAGAATGACAATTAAGAGATCGGGTAAAAATTAATATCGAACTCTCGCAGATATAGTGGTGGCAATCAAGAGATTATCCTAGCCAGGGGAGGAGGGGATGTAACGCGATTTCAAGGGTAGGCTAACGAGAGCGGCCCTGCTGACCTGGCACCTTATCCGGCTGATATTTACATGGGTTCACCGCTATCTCAGACATTTAGACACCAGACACCGCCGTGTTTACAATGGTCTGTAACTCCCTGGACGATCGTTAAGGTGAAACAATACTCTGCTCCATGTACACGGTTATTGTTTCATATGAGTAATGAGAATTAGGAAACTCAGAGAGTTCCCTAAGATGTGGTAAAATTATACATTAAATTTAATGTGATGCTTAAAAAATATTTTTAGACACTTAATACAGTAGCCTATATTCTTTGAACCGTCACTTTTCCAGACATGTGAGCATGGTGTTAAATTATTTAGGACCCTTAGTACTAAAATCATGAAATTTCTATCAAAATCGGTAGTGCCGTTGTTGTTTAGAAATTTTTTTAGTTTTTAAGGGGTTTGGGGGTGAAACATTAAGCACTCGTTAACTTAAGTTAACGAGTAAGTTAACTGGTTCCTGGTTAGACGATAGTCGTAAAAACATGGCTGAAACGTCTAATTTAAGGTAAACTGGTGGTCTAGAGAATTACATTATTAATTTGTTTTATTTAACACAAAACACAATTACCACGCAGTTATATTCGATAACTAATAAGTAATTTTATATTTTTATTAAAATACCCCCGTCGCAGCAGACCTGCGTACTCAGCGAATTTCCAAATCAATAATATAATAATAATAATATATGACAAGTTTGGTCAAAATCTGTCGATAAACTTGAGAATTTTTGCCTATTCTCCATAAGATTAAAATGGGAAAGAGTGAGTAGGTTTGCTGCTGTGAGGAACACTGAAAGTAGCCATTTATACCATCAAAAATTTTATTTTTAACATTTATACCAACTTTCATCAACATCTGTCCATAAATATAGGAGTTTGCCTAATCTCCATATGATTAACATGGGAAAAGAGTATGCAGGTTTGCTGCCATGATAAACACATAAACTATGATTTTTTAGCACAAATGTATGGATCTCAACCACATGAAGCTAAATATCAAGTTTCATCCAAAAATATTAGATAATAAGTGAAAAATTAATTTTTTTTAATCCTCCATAAGATTAACATTGGAGCCTCAAAAATACAACGTACTGTGTTTAGATTTTTTTTATATCTCGGTAACCGTTGAAGATAGAGAAAAACTTTAAGGAACTTAATTGTGTAGTTTTTTAAGCTGAATGCAATGGTGAAATATAAAATTAGAAATTTTTAGAAACTACTTGTGAAAAACGCAAAAAACCCCATTTTGGGGTACAAAACCCCCCCAAACTACCCGTTCCCATTGACCGATATGTCTGGTTTACGAACTCGTCCGAGCATTTGTAGGAATACACGTCTCTACCAAATTTGGTCTCGATCGGTCCTTTTTTACGAGAGTTATCGTGTTCACAGACACATATATATATATAATATATATAAAAATTTTAACGACTATTGTTTTTGGTCTCTGGGCACCTAAAGAAGAAAAAATAACATGGTCTCGGGCTTAACTCTTGCCATGAGACCTACGGTAATAGCTTCTTCCCTATGGGAAATTCGCTAAAAGGAAAATATAAATCCCTACGTAACGCTATCGCAAAATTAACATTGCTCTTATGGGACTAGAATCCAAGATGGCGGAGGTATTGCAGACTATTATGCTATTTTTTCCAGTTATTGTTTTACCATGACTAGGTTTTGCATTTTCACCAGATGATTCCCAGCTCCCGCTCCAGATCTGTCTAATGGTGATCGGTTATCTCAGTTCGCTCCGTTCTGATCTAATACATTCTTGTTCCAACTCCAGTTAAGATAACGCTATCGCCGGGACGGCCATCTTGTTCAATCGACATCTTTGTTCGTCGATGCCGGACGCATTCTTCCTACAAGCGATCCTTTCATGCGAGTCAAGTCGTACGTTGAATCGGCGATCTAATTACGTTCGTGCGGTCGACGTGGTAATGCCGATGACTAGGCTAATACTGATACATTAAAATAATAATCTGTGGTTTGAGGAGATTTGAATCTATTCAGGTCCGAATTATTTTTAAGAGTCTGCATCAGTGGTAGCCATCTTGGATTTTAGTCCCGTAATAGCAATGTTAAATTCTGGCGGAACATACCTTCACTTTGGCGTCTGTAGTGGCGTTAATTATCAAAGTATCGATGTAAAACTTTGGAAGTACATTGATGAGATGTGGCTCAAGGGCATGACCTTTTCAATATGTTCAAAAATTTAACTTGATATAAAAACAAAAATCCAGGAATAATTTGTTTTTGAATATTTTGTTTGTTTGTTTTGTTTTTGGCCTTACGGGACTAAAATTCAAGATGCCTACCACTGGTACAGACTCTTAAATCTAATGTTTTGAGTAAACAACCAGCTCTATTTACGTCCAACGCAACCCATCAGTTAGTGGCATCTATCAACAATTTAGTGAACTACACTCAGTGCTACCCCTATGATCTAATCTCGGAACTATCTCACGCAGTTCGCTGTTTTACCGCTAGAGTATGCTTTACAGCCAACTAAGCACTGTTTGACTAAACACGCGTAGCTAAGAGGGTTACGGCGTATCACTGACGATTGGAAGCCATTCGGAAGTGCTAGAGTTCGAATCCCGTCCATAAGCAATCCCAATTTGGCTTGCAAATGTGTGGTGCAGAGGTAGAAGGGCCCACCTTAAATAAACGGTGACCGGATTGGGTGGAAGTTGACGGTATTGTGTTAGGGAGAGTTTAAAATAATGTTGAACAAAGATAGGAATACGGGGATTTAAAATAGAAATGCCTAGAAGTCTTCGCGAGGAACACATTTCACTAATGAAAAAGCTGTACTGAACTAGAGACATATAGATTACGAAGATAAAACTATTCCATTATACAGAGTGTTATGAAAAAAAGGAACACCTTTAATTTTGTAGATTTGTTACTTGTATCAAGACCAATTTAAAATTTAAAATATTTTGAGAATTTAGACGTTTTAACATATCATCAGAAAAAATCTTTTTATAGAAATATTATATGTTTAGCCTTTTTGGATCGGTAATAAAGTTTCTAAAGAAAAGAAAACTTGGAGTTTATTTAAAAGACGTTTTAGGTTATCGATAATCGCAACAATCAACACAGCTGTTTTAATTGACTTCAGGTGTACCAATATGAAATATTTAATTCATCCTATACTAGTTTTACAGACAGTTAAAAACCCACCGTTATTTTATAAACTCACTTTATGTCATGGATGTGCAATATATGGATTGTTGTTATTTCACGTAAATCTCATCTATGAATTATTAAGATACCCGGATGGATTTTTGTGGGGTTGAAAGGGAACATCGGAACAGAATAACAAAGAATGTTTGAGTCAAAACCCAACACGAAGCGAATGAGTTATCAACGTCGTTGTGTGTGAATAGTATTAAGGGATTAATCGCGGCAAGGCGGGTGACCCAAGTCCGCTCTCGAGTCAGGAGGGTGGAAAGATAACCCCAACCCTTCCCGGGCAGAAGTTAACTGTGTCACTCACCCGTGAATGTGCGGTGGCGAACAATGGTGTTAAACCAATCGGTCAAAAGTATTTAGCTCTCTACTCCAAGAGATTTGTAATACCCCCGTCGCAGCAGACCTGCGTACTCAGCGAATTTCCACCTCAATAATAATACAAGTATATAACAAATTGATCAATCAATACCTGTTGATAAATTAGAATATTTTTGTCTATTCTTCGTATCATTTCTATGGGAAAGAGTATGCAGATTTGCTGCTTTGAGGGACATTAAAAGTAGGTATTTTTACCACAAACTATTTTTATTTTGACCATATACCAAGTTTTATCATAAATAAAGGAGTTTGCCTATTCTCCATAAGATTAACATGGGAAAGAGTATGCAGGATTGCTGCTGTGAGGAACACATAAACTATGATTTTTTAAGCATAAACGTATTGATCCCAACCACATGAAGCTTAATACCAAGTTTAATCCAAAAATATTGGCCTCTTAGCTAGTACAAACAAGTTCGAACCACTCATTTCTTATTCATAGGCTACTTGCCTTAAAATACCTACCAGACTAGGTCGTCATTTCAGAAAGGTAATAAAAAATTGGTGTTTTTTAATCGGTGAATTGAATTTACGCAAGATTGCAATTTTCTATTGTCAATTGATGAGACACCGACACACTTTATCAGCGATAACCGAGCCGCAGATCACAGGAAGGACGTGCGCGTGGCTCCAGGATCAAAATCAGGATCAGTATCAGCTGGAAGAGGCTGCCAGAGAGGGTCCTTCAGACAAGCACCATTAGGATCATGAGAGCGCACGCGTGCGGGATAGGACTGGTGGGGGAAGGAGGGGGAGGAAGGCTCAAGTTAGAAAAAAAACTATTTGGAACTACAAGTACTTTTAGTCTGATACTTCCGTTCAAAGGTCTCCCGGACTACAGTACACTTGATCTTTAATTTATGCAGTACAACCTTTATCTTTCTAGATAGGTATTTTAAGCCAAGTATGAATAAGATGATTGTGGCACGATCTTTTAGGGAGATGTTCCTTATGCATTGCTGTTAGTTAGTAGCCCAACAGCCGATGCCATCTAAGGGACAGCTTAACTTGGGCTCCGATTCACAATTTTGCCTATGAATTATGAACTGGTCTAATTGTGAGGATGGTCTTTGCGGATAGTAGTATTCAATAGTGTGATGTCTATCCACACTAGGGAATGTCACATCCACCGATCATTCTCGTAACTATCCACAATGCGTGACCTTTATAGAACATACCATCTTCCCAGTACGATGAATATTATTAATTTAATATTTGTGATTTCGTCAACGTCTTTAACACGGTGGAAATTCAAATTGTTTAGTTAAAAAAACTGTTAAAATGTACAGTTTATAATGTTTTCATCGTTTTCTGTTATGCTAAATATTTCAAAAACAGGCGAGTTGAACCAAAGTAGATCAAACTTGGTATGATTAAATGGAAGAAGCGTTCGGAAATGCTGGTAAATAATTTTGTTATAACCGTTAACTTCAACTCTTGACGTTAAAACGAAATCATTGAGTATGAATAATTTTTTAAAATTGAGTTAATTGTTTTAAAATCACGATTTTCGACGGAGAATCCTGAATTCATGGAATTATGAATTATGTCTTCGGATGAACAAATTCATAAATTATAAATGAATATTGCGTATTCATGTTAAACTCGTATCATTCGTATAATTAATTTAATATAATATATTGATTTATTTTCAATAACCAGGTCTGGCAACCGATATGGTTGCCAGACCATAACCTGACGTTATGTCAGGGTACTTTCAGATTTTCTAACATTTTTATCAATAACATCAAAAACATGAAACTAACATACCTTATATAATGAGATATCATTAAATATATGTAAAAACATTTGTCTTATTTACCCTTCAGTGCCTGAATATTTAGATTCTTACCTGAAACAATAGAAAGATAGAAATTAGTTAACCAATAGGATACAAAAATTAATTTTATTTTCTCTCCCAAAACTAAAAGTATTTTTGTCAAAATTTCGAATTTTTGTGGATATAATTTGGGGTCCCCTGAATCCAAAAAAGTGGGTTTTGGCGTGGTGTCTGTCCGTCCGTGTGTGTGTGTGTCTGGATGTGTACAGTGCCACAGCCTACCCCGTTGGTCCGATTTAGATGAAATTTGGCATGTATATATAGTCACCGTATCTCCAGGCGTTTTTTTCATTTTTTGAATTTTTGATTTTAAGGGTAGTTCACCCCTAAAAACCCTTAAAAAACGTGAAAAATCCAATTTTCTCAAAAACGGCTCTAACGATTTTGATTAAAATTTGATAGTTTATAGTGCACAGAGCACTAAATAATTTGACACCACCCGCATGTCTGTAAAAATGACGGTTCAAAAGTTATGGGCTTTTAAATGTCAAAAAAATCAAATTTTTAAATTTTCAGCGAAAACAATAAAAGTAAAGTATAACTTGACTGGTACCATTAAAACCAGCTTAAAAAACTAAACAAATTAGTATTTGAATTATTTGTCTACGACTAACGGTTCCAGAGAAAAGTTAAATTTACTGTCCACGATAAACGCAGTACGTTGTCTGAAAGCGCCCAATGTTATTCTTATGGAAAATATAAAAAAAATCAATTTCTTCCTTACTTTCCAACCGTTTTCCATGAAACTTGGTATGAAGCGTAAGGTCAAATCACCGAACAAAACATAAAAGCTTGGTATTACCGGGTCATACACAATTTGAACAATAAATTTAAATGATATTTAGAATTATATGTAAAAACATTGTTTATTTTTACAGTTGTCTTTTTTTAAATTTAAAAGAAAGATTTAACCAATAGGATACAAAAATTAATTTTTAAAATACACATGTCTTCACACCAAAAACAGATACGTAAAATTTTTCTTGATAACTTAAAATTACCGAACTATTTTTATCAATTGCAATACATGAAACACATTTATAATATTTTAACTTAACTTAAAAGGTAATATAACAATCCTGACTTTGTGACGAGATAATCATGATCATAATACTAGTTACAGAAACAAAATAGATAGACAGTATGAACTGCTAGGTTTAAAAATATTTACAGTAATAGTCTTCCCCTAAAACACCACAACTAACGTATTCAAGAGTAAATTTTACTAATGGTTACTAAAAGTCATTTTACTCTGTTTCTGAATTTATTGAATTCAAAATCTGTTACATTGTAAATAGCTCTATAATATCTAGTAAGTTTATATTTTTATGTGTAGGTTAGTTAGTATGAATTATTTTATCATGTTAATTATCATTCATTCATATATCGAATGCATGAATACGTAGTAATAACTGACCTTGTCCATTAATATGCAAATGGCCGACGGTAAAGTTTTTATTTATTTACTTATTTAATCAGCCTGTTTGACACTTCTAGTTTATGTATACAGTATGAATACACAACAGGATCTAAGTAAAACATAACTATAGTTAACTGTAAAGTCCGGTTTATCCGGATTAATGTGGCGGTGTTCGATCCGGATAGCCGAATATCCGGATGATCTGAAAATATACCATTATCGTGAATAGCGCCTGCAATATTAGTGATGCAGACTGTCTATAATCTCTGTACAACAACCGTGAAATATTGTAAGCGTTTAACGTGTTAAAATTGTTTTAAAAGTTGTTATTATTAATTAGTTTTAGGTAGGAAATAATACGTTGTTCTTACGATAAAACGAAATTCTTCCTTTTACAACCAATCATGACGACAGATTCATAATCCTTAAACAAATCCTCTATCTTCTTTCTTTCCATCTCAAACATAACCTCAAAAAACATCGCATACATGACTATGATTAAAAACTTTACCAGTTCGAAAACCAAAGGCCTTTGCGAGTCGCGATAATGAAACCCACACAGAAGCAGCTGAGTCTGAATGGGAGAAGGGGCAAAAAAGGGGAAATTAGAGCTGGATTGACCCGAGGCGATGACGTGACAGGGACGGGTTAGTGTCGGAGTCGGTCTGTTCCGCGGTCAGGGGGCATTCACCACATCGCCGATTGATAATAACAGGGGGTGAGCTGAGTCATCCCACCCCCTGTCACCCCGGTTATTACGGGGGATGCATTTTTTTAGCTTCCCTTATCAAAGCCAATCTTTAGACAATCGGATGAGGGGGAGAGAGAGGGGCGCATCTACTTATTCTCCACTATTGACTCCTGAAACAAAGCCGCAGTCGTGGTTAGTTTTTGATGTCTCGCGATTTTACGCTTTTTAAAGCCTTTGTACGGCAAGTGCGATGTTTCCGAGTTGTCGGAGCGGTAATGCATTAGTGTTTGTTGGTGTTTTGTTTTGTGTCCCACCCACACAAGGGACACATATCCTGTTGGAAACACGTTGGAAATTACATCATCGTACAATCGATATAAATAAAATTTATTTTTTACTCTATGCGTTTTTGTTATTTTTACGTTTTATAACCCAGAAAAGCCGAAATATGTCTTATCTGAATTTGTATCTCTCTGTATTTCTGTACCACTAAACAAAGTTTTAAATGTCGTTAAAACGAGAGAACCTACTATGACAAACCTTATTTTCATTATTCTAAACCTTTTTGCAGAAGATTTTTCTCTTCACATTCAACTGACCTATGAACAACCTATGAACATAAAGAAATTAACTCCCAAAACCAATAGTTAGCGATAAATTTTACTACATTTGTAATAAGAGACTTAGAAGAAATAAAAATAAGCAACAGCTGTCAAATAAAAATGAAATTTAGTTTGTTTACATTGATCATTTATTTTATTATGCTATGTAAACTTAACTTATGCCAATAAAAATTTTTAATAATGGTACAAAAATGATCGAATTTCATCTGATTTATTCAATTTTATATTTTAATAATAAATAACAAAGCTAAGTATATTTTTCTTTTTCTTTATTTCAAGTTTATATTTTGTCATACTGAATCTTTCTTCTTGTAGAAAGGACTGACTTGTGATATAATAAAGCTCTTTAAGGTTGAACTAGTTTTTGTATAAAATTGATACAAAAAGGTTAATCGTGCTGAATAACAAGGACCTAATAAACGTTTGAAGAATAGCCGCAGGACTAAACTCTTAGCCGTTTACAAACCTATATGCACTTGTTACATTTTACTACCTTCTAATTCACCTGTATTAACCGTTCCACCCTGGTGCACATTACATATAATACACGTATTAACGACAGACTCCGGTCATTTTATATAGTGTCTAATCTGGTTTCTCGTAATTACATGAATTAGCGACTGTCGTACATTTGTTGCGGGTTGTTAATCATAACCGCCAATTTGGAGGAAAGTGAGGTTATGTCCCGCGGCCGCTGGTAAGAACAGCTGATGTGATATACCGATCAGCTGACTGACGCTCGTTATCTTATGCAACGGCTCAGCTGGACTATCTTGACCGGATCAGAGCATTAAAACGTCATCAGAACTAACTCCACCCTTCGTCGCTGTCATAGGTAGTCCGATTATTTCACTGTATAATTACTTGCCCTACTTTCAACAAGATCTATGCTGTGGCTAAAGCTCTTATGAAATCATTTGAAAAGCATATTTGGCATAGTTAATGACGATAGTTTTCTATTACAAACAATACACATAGGTACGTTTGAAAAATTGGAGTGGTATTTAGGTTAAATTAGTGTTAAAATTAAATATGCAATATGAAAAATATAAACGTAGAGAGAGTACTTTTTATGTTACTAGTCAATCAACTTAGTTATTGCTAACTTCAGAGGGTAAAATAATTCCCCAACGATTATGGAATACACATTTGTATCTTTTATCCTTGTTTAAAAACAGACTCTTTAAATAGACACATAAACTATGATTTGTAAGCATTTGAAGCATAAGATCTCAACCACATGAAAATAATTACCAAGTTTAATGAAAAAATATTGGTTTAAAAGTGAAATATTATCTTTTCCTTATCCTCCATAAGATTAACATTGGAGCCCCAAATACAACTTACTGTGTTTAGATTTTATAATATCTCGGAAACCGTTAGAGATAGAGAAAAACCTTAGGGAACTAAATTGTGTATTTTTTCAGCTGATTCTAATGGTGATAGATGAAAAACTCAAAAAACTTAATTTTTGAGTACAAAACCCCGTTCTACCCAAAACTACCCGTTCCGATTGACCGATATGTCTGGTTTACGAACTCGTCCGAGCAAATGTAGGAATACACGTCTCTATCAAATTTGGTCTCGATCGGACCATTTTTACGAGAGTTATCGTGTTCACAGATATATATACACACACACACACACGCATATATATATTTTAACGACAATTGTTTTTGGCCTCTGCACACCTGAAGACAAAAAATAACCTGGTCTCGGGCGTGACATGCGATGAGACCTACGGTAATAGCTTCTTCCCTATGGGAAATTTGCTAAAAGTCGAACAGTTTCAATTATTCCACTCACATATCCTTAGGTCCGAAAGATTCCCCGAAGAATTCCCCGGAAATTCCCCCGGCGGCTGGCCGTCTGCAGCGAGATGGTCCTAATTATTCACGTTAACAACGCCGTCCGCGGCACCGATCTTATCACGCCCCGCGACCGCGCGATCCGCCGATAACGGTGGGTGTTCCCCCCCACCACCCCCGCGTCTTATCACCGATCTTAATTGAACCTGCTATCGCCTTATCATTACAAAGCTTCGCTAGCCCGGCCAGCATGATTTAAGGTAATACGCCTACGTTCAAATTGAGAGTTAATTTATACCCTTTTGTTTAGAGAAAATTACACCATGAAGACGGTGGGGATAAATTTCACAGCGGTTAAGGGAATGAAAAATTACAGATAAGAGTAAACGGCGCCGATACGTGAGCATGCGTGGATGTTGAGCTGCGATGTTTGACATTGATGATAACATCCGCGAGATGGAGGAAGATTATAAAGCAAAACTGGAAGGATTAAATTAGATTAGATCATTGAAATGGCAACCATACTACAATGTAGGTATTTTAAGCCAAGTATGAGTGAGGATTGAGTGTAGGATGATTGTGGCGCGATCTTGTAGTCTTGTTACTGACTAAGGCTGACATGTTCCTTAGACAGGACTGTTAATTAATAGCCCAACAGCCGAAGACAACTAATGGACCTACAGTTTAACGTGGAATCCGAACCACAGCCTCTGAATTACGAATTGGTCTAATTATTGGCGGATTAACGTAGTATTCAATAGTGCGGACGTTAATCCACACAAAAGAACACCACATCCACCGACCATCTCTCACAACTATCCACAATTCGTGACCTCCAAGTATCTGGATTATAGGACGTCGCCACCGTCCCAGTCAAAGTTTACAAAGATTACAAGTTGGAGGCCCTCATTTAGGCACGTCGTTCTGCAGAATATATTATAGCAACTGGAAAAACGTGGATTCATGAGGAAAGGAATGGTAGAACATGGAACTAAACCAATCCATATCCGGTTTCGGAAAACTCCCAAGCTTCCAGACAAGCAATGTGTCTACCACGGGAAACTCTTAACTTTTCGTTGTGTCCCTTTGGACACACGTTCTGGAACACGCCTTGGAACAGTTCATAGTCCTCCCGGCAAACACCGAGAGCACGCAAAGATAGCCTCCCTCCAAGGCATTCTCCCAGGTAGACCGCAAGGAGATACCCCAATCCTGGGGAATTTCAGCCAGACTGGGCGTTCAGAATCAGGGCGTTCTAGTCAGGAGAGACAGGAAGTGTAATAGGGAAGCCTGTCACAATTTTTTTAAATGTTAGGTTAGTTTTTAATATCTGAACCAACAAATCTAGTGAGAGATCGACTATATCGTATAAAAACGTATCATCGAAAAGTCAACGGTCAGGTGAATCGACACGAAAGGTCATTTACTCTGTATGCTTGTCATGACATTTGTGTCGGGCATCGTATGTATTCCACGCGTATTGTCATAAGTCACGCGATGGTTTTCGGTACCGATATAGCTATAAATTAGCGGTAAATTTTTGAAAAAATAAACTCTAAAACACTTTACTGAATTATAAATTTAACAATTTCATACAACCGACATTAGACAATTGAGTACTGTCAGTCCAGCAAATATAAATATACGTATCGACTTAATCGCCGCTATTATATCTGTCTGTATTCATTAACACCCTGAGGCAGTCATGTTCTGTATCATAATTAATATTTGCTAGCATTCAGTTCCACATCACTGCTCTCCGTCTATTTCATGATAATAATCTAAATTTTGTAATATAATACACTTTCACTCAAGCTACACTCTACAGAAACATTAACTGCGGTTATTAGCGATAATAGTTATACAGAGTGTCCAAGAAAAACGTTTCAGGACTTCGGTGAGTGATTAGGTACATTAAAAGGAAGAAAAAAGTTCCAATGGGGGTATGGTCTAAAACACTTATTTTCTCAGATATCCGCCATTTTGTATTTTCCACATAATATTTTTTATTTCAAACATTTTTGACGGATTATTTTAAAATTTGGTATGTGTTTTAAACTAGTAGACTACTAATAGTAAAAAATAACTAGCATGATCTAAGCTCAAAATCTCAAACGGCGGCCATTTAAATTTTTAAAATTAAAATTATTTGTTAACGGTAAAATTTAAAATGGCCGCCATTTTGGATTTTGAGCTTAGATCATGCTAGTTATTTTTTTAATAATACTAAGTGAGACTAAATAGGCCCAACAGCGGATCAAATATCGGTATCAATCTGTTCACATTAACATGCATCGCGTCTTACTCTATGTAGGATCAACGGTACAATTTCGCCAGCGCACCGCGCTATCCGTCATGCGACTTCTTCTGCCTCTCTCTGCATATCCGCCGGTTCCCACGGGGAAAGCGGAAGTGACCGGTGGAAAGTGTCGCGCCAAGGCGCTCCCATATCGCGAGTTCCCGCGCTTATCAATGTATTCGCTCCGCCATGGTAGGAATTAGCGATTCGAACCCGCGCGGAACTCTCCGTGATTATGTTTCTTGTGGGCGACCGTGTTGCTGTATTCGGGCCTTGTTCTCCTCTCGGAACACATGTGATGTTATTTCTTCATTTTAATTAGATACTTTAAAACACTTTGTAATAACTCATGCCTATACCACCATGTGACTTGCAAGGTCATTTTCATATATGCATTTTTCATATTACAGTCCCACCCACAAGCGTTAATATAAATTATGCAATACTTAATTACCTGAAAGCACTTTATAATTTGATTTTCAGTTTACATTTACATAATTTAAAATCGTTCTAGAATAGCTACGTTTACGACGAAAAAACTGGAATTCATAGCTGATGTGTTTAAAACTATTCATTAATCGCTGATTACAATTTAAAGTTTTACACGGCGAGTTCATGGATATATCTCGTTATAACTACAAGCAATTCTTAAAGTAGACGAAAAATGAGTATCAGGTAATTCACTGCTTTACCTCCCAATAGGGATCATATGCGCGCGTAGACTATCAGCTGATCAGCTGACTAGCAGACGACAAGTTCACGGCACAGCTGGAAGTGACGTATTATACACGTTACGTCTTAAAATGTCCCAAGGTTCCGTTGCAACTTCCCGGTTTAGCCGTGTTGATGATTTTCAAAGAATTGGGACCTTTGGAATAGCGGGAAACTTGGGGAATAAATATTAAATATTCCAGTTTTAAATACTCGTATTTCGTAGTACCGACGTGCCGCCATCAGCCACTGCCACAAATGCCACATGTATTTTACATGAGATTACTGCTAGCGGTGCCAAGCGGTGTGTGTCGGTACTTGGTAAATGTTAGCTCAAAACACCCGCTAAATTTGGTAATGGGGTTTCTAAAATGAATCTAAACTAGAAATGTTGTGTTCCCAATTCTGATGAACAATGATACAACTTACCATATGAGAGCGTCCCTCAGTTATATTTTAGTTCGATAGAACGCAGAAAATTATGCCTTCGCGATTTTATTGTCTTGTTACTGACTAAGGCTGACATTTTCCATAGACATAACTGTTAATTAATAGCCTAACAGTCAATGGCAACTCTGAATTACGAGATCGTCTAATTATGAGGATTTTGAGGATTAACGTAGTGATCCACAAGAGAACACTACACCCACCGACGATCGCTCAACTAACCACCTCCAAGTAGCTGGATTACAGGACGACGTCACCGTCCCAGTCAAAGGTTTTAGTGTTTTATTCATGGTACCTAAAGAGCCAAGATAATGGTCACGTAAACAATGACGTCATAATTTAAAGAATATTAAAATAAAATACGTAACTGTGTCAAGCTAAAAGGTTTAGGGGTTTGTTGAAGGCTAGTATGTTCCTTAGACAGGACTGTTAATTAATCAACAAACAGTCATAGTATTTAAGGGACCTACAGTTTAACGTGGGATCCGAACTACTTTTGCCTCCGAATAAAACCGACCATTGCAACTATCCACAATTCGTGACCTCCAAGTAGTTGGATTACAGGACACGCCACCATTTCAGTTTTGTTTTTAAAGTTTTGACTGGGATGGTGGCGACATCCTGTAATCCAGCTACTTGGAGGTCACGAATTGTGGATAGTTGTGAGTGATGGTCGGTGGGTGTAGTGTTCTCTTGTGTGGATTAACGTCCGCACTATTGAATCCATAAAGACCATCCTCATAATTAGACCAACTCGTAATTCAGAAGCCGTGGTTTGGATTCCACGTTAAACCATAGGACCCTTAGTTGCCATCGGCTGTTGGGATATTAATTAACAGTCCTGTCTAAAGAACATGTCGGCCTTCAAGACGTACAAGATCGCGCCACAATCATCTTACACTCAATCTTATTTATTTCAATAATCTAAATATAAACGATTCTGATTATTCTAAAGTTTTCCTCCTAGACAGCTGATCAGAGCTAGAAGTCTGGATGGGTATCGGTGTAAACGACGCGGCAAGACAATACAGACCGTACCGTCCGACCGTCCGACCGTCCGCCGGTCGTCGTCGGCGTCGTCGGATATAGTCCGTCGCGCGTCGCTACGCCTTGAATAACGACTCGATCGCGCCACAACTATCTCATCGGTATGCGACAAATCACTCTATTTACACCTCTGAATCGCCTTTATAAATAGCCGCTGTTCGGCATCCGGCTAGTCAAGGCTTGCAGGTCTACATGGCTCCCTGGCTAAGTGAAATTATTGTATTGTGGAACCGTTTAAAAATTTACCACACTCTACATAATATACTTTTGTATTTTATGTAGGCCTATGTGTCCGTTAACCCAATAACTTTCGTAAAATGATCTCGCACATTTATACTGGTGAATATGTAAACCAGGGACATCGATCTATTCGAAGGGGGTTAAGGGGGAAGTGTTGCACCCCCAAATTGGATTTACAAAGGTTTTTACATACAGTCTGTGAAAATAGTAGTACGTTTAACTAGTTTAACGTAAAATATGCGAGTGTTTATATCTAAAATACAATTTTGGACATTTTGATAAACTATATTTTTCGTCATAATAAAATTAAACAAACTCGTAAAACATAAACCATTACGTGATTTAGAATCAGTAGCTGTCGACCATTTTTGTCGCTTTAGACTAATCAGCTGTTATGTCACTTACGTTGTAGCAGTTCTTTCTTGATTCCTGATTGGTTGTTTAAGTTATGTTAGTGTTAGTTGTGCTCGAATCAAAAGTGTACCATAAACAATGATCTTTTGCAGCATAGGACTCTATGAATCATCATAATTATAGGTTTAGTCCTAGGAAGAAAAAGAACAACTTTTGCTCTTCATCACACGCATCCAAAACAGCTGTTTTTGAAGCAGTATGACGAAAAATAGTTTTTTAGCACCATTAGATTTAGCTCAAAAACATCAATTAAGAAATGTAACAATGTAAAATACCCAGTTAATTACTCACGCTAAAATTATCGCACATACTGTATATGCCTACAATGGTCATGGTGACTAAGCTGACTTATGCGTAGTTGGTATAAGTGCTAAGATTAAATCTCTATTAAAGTAATGGATATTGGACGAACTCATTGGTGATACTTAGAATTTATCCAATCAGCGCGTGTAACGATTGCTGTAAATGACGTCACTATAGTGGAGTAATCGGAGGTGGAAATGTGACAGTGTTTATCTCTACTGGCAATGTCACAAGTGTCGAAGGTGACTTATCGTGCGGTGGGCAGCGACACCCGTAACGCTGTAACGCGTAACACGTACGTAACGCGCGGTGGACAAAGAGGTTCAGGGTCGATCGGGCGGGGACTGCCGTAGCCGTACAGCCGTACACGAACACAAACACGTACACAGAGTGTGAGGTAATGAGTGAACCAGACCTCGAGGTTCTGTTGTTTTTTGTGAAATTAATTAAGTCAAACATAGTTTCGCGACGTTTTACGGGAACTAGAATCAGATACGTCCTCTGTTGAACTGAAACCAAGAATATAGCATTAGTACATAATCCGTATTATGTATTGATAATATATTTGGTTGCCTTGGTGTCATGTTCTAGGTTACAGAGTTCACCTGAGGACGGGGTCAGATTCCAGATCCCGAAACGTCGTCAAACAGAGTTTCACGACGTTTCGGGATCTAGTATCAGACCCTCCTCTGTTGAACTGAAACCTATAACATAGCATTAGTACATAATCCGTATTATGTATTGATAATATATTTGGTTGCCTTGGTGTCATGTTCTAGGTTACAGAGTTCACCTGAGGATGGGGTTAGATTCCAGATACCGAAACGTTGTGAAACTTTGCTTTATTAATCGTGATGGAAATGTGTAATAATATCAATGATAAAATATCGAAACAGAGAATTTAACTGACTTAAAACTTTGAATTTAAGTTAGTATTATTACTCTGACCAGATGTTCAATGGGAATTAACATGAATGACCCATAAGATAGGGATTATAAGGTCAAAATTATCACTGTTAAAGTGTATGAATCATTTTTTATTATTTAACTAATTATAGACTGGGAAGGTGGCGTGTCCTGTAATGCAGCTACTTGGAGGTCACGAGTTGTGGATAGTTATTAGCGATGGTCGGTGGATAGGATATTCTATGGTGTGGAATAACGTCTGCACTATTGCATACTAAGTCCATCCGCAAATACCATCCTCATAAAGACTTGTTTGTAATTCAGAGGCAGTGGTTTGGACTACACGTTAAACTGTAGATCCTTGAGATATGTCATTGACTGTTGGGCTATTAATTAAAAGTCCTATCTCATTAATACCTGGCTTAAAATACCTACATGGGTAGGTCACCATTTTATAAGGTGAGGTGAATTACCTTGTGATCCCAGTCCAGGATTGAACCGACGATATTCAGATTATGAAACGGGTTCTATAGCCACTCAATTACCCAGCCAGTTATATTACAATTTTAGCTTAATTTTAATTTTATTTTGTTGGAAGTAATCGAATCCTTTTTGGATGCGATATATCCGGAGATTAGTTGGAGATTAGCTGCCATCTGATGCTTAAACGCCGTTAGTGAAATGAGATTGATTAGACAGGAATACAACGTTAACAAGGAAGGTATTAAATTACTTAGCTAGGAATAATAACAACATAGAAATAGCTGGAAAACATGTTCGCTTACAATAATTGCGGTTTGGAATGCAACGTGCACCAAGAGCATTATCACAAAACGTCGACTCATGGCTATTTCCCGCCTTACCTCGTGCAGGCAAATGGCAAATTACGATCGCAACTCAGCTAACAAGCTAAACTGGTTGATGATGGGGTGCAATTTGCGCCCTTTCCCGGAACGGGTAAAACGCGACAGTAGCAGTCGAGAGGGGTAATTTTAATTGCGGAGGGAGGCGGGGGCGGGGGTGTCGAATCGCGTGGTGAACAGGAAGGCCTGTGACCCACATTATCGGATCTGCCTCGCGGCGCTGCCGTCTTCATCATCTCTAATTGTGGCCACAATTAAGAGTTAAAGTGGTTTTAATTAAGACTCGACTCTGGAAGAGCAAAGGAGCAGAGCTTGTTAGTATAATAACAGCGGAGTTCTTGCGCGTGTGTTGGTATACCTGAACAACAATGGTCGATTGTGCGCGCGCGCTACAATGGAAAACATAACCTATAATAAACCGTCGATCAGCTGTTCTGTTAGTGAAGTCAGCTGATTGCCTCGTTCTTTATTGGTCACTGTTTGAATGCGTCACGGAGCAATAAATTGTTTAGATAACGTTTTGTTATGGCTTATTTAGTGAGGTGGAAATTAAGTGAAAAATTATACACGGAATTTGAAGCATTTCAGGGCCGAATCTGGAATAACAGGTTTTAAATGGGTTTGTATACTTTTGACGGTCACAAGGCTGTGCAAGGATATATTTGAATATTGTCGTGTTGATTAGAAATACTATAAATGACACTCACTGTGATTATGGACCTCCGACGTAAGGTTAGAAGACACTGTTTTCAACAACGCGTATAAGACATTAATGAGTTCAAAGAAAGTTTGATTATTTTTTATATTCATGTAGACCATAAGAATACATGACCTTAGGCCAGTTCTGGAAGGTCTCCTTATGCTTTTCGCACTTTTACGCATATTATGTATAAAATTTGAATTTTTGTGTACTTTAAATTGAATAATCCAGTAAATATTGACACGTTAAGGTCATTCCAACTCTCGGATCCCCTCCTCACTCCCAAGGGGCGTCGCAGATCGAAACTGTATTCACTGTGTTAAGGAAGCGTCAAGTGTGATGGGTCGGAAGGAAATTAAACTGAGAGCAGGAAGCAACCGCCACCGAGTCAGCTGATGTATTCACGAGAAAAAAAGTGTGATCGTCACCGACGATGACAAGGGAGATTACAGTCCGGTCTGAGGCGATCGATTATGACTGTGAGATGGCCACTAATGACTAATGGCATGTGTTCTACTACTCGTCCTGCGAACATCGACCGTGCCTTATGACTGGTCACTCGCCGCGACAACACTCCTTCGTGAAAACATCCGCTCGATTAGTCACGTTGGATGCACACGACGTGATGCGTGGCTATAAATAAGTAAAGGTTGGCGAAATTTTCAATCGAAATAATTGTGGTCGAGGAAGTTGTACGATGGGTATAATTGCTGAAATGAAAGGTCCAATTTACTAGGGACTGGGATCAACCTCAGACTACACCATTGTACACGATAAACCTCTTTTCAAAAATTCGTTCACAGAAGGAATATCTATAATTTTCTCTTTACAACATTTTGGTAGACCTACCCATAAAATTTGCTTCTTATTATATCTGTTTTCTGTGTCTTTCTGACTGATGTATTAACTTCAGAGGCTGTAACTAGGTACAAAATGACAATATTGGTTGGTCTTTTGACTATTCTTGTACCTTTGGTTCCTCCTTGTTTCTTAGAACTTGGATACCCTCTGAATTCCAGTATTGATTGGTTCTCTCTGGGAAGGAATTGGTGTTTGATTCATACTTGTCTGGTTGTCTTCACTTGGGCATGACACCGTGTCCTGGGGACTGAACTGGCTTCAAGTTCTCCATCCAGAGCGACCTCCTACCTTTCTGATTCTCATAAATCCTTTCTTCTTCGTTCTACAAATATCAACTACTACCGTAGTGCCTGGCCAGCTTTACTCGAGTCTTCTAACCATTTTCAAAGACAATTATGGCAATCTAATCTTCTGCATTCAAAATCAATCACCTATCACACATTTTCACAAACTCAGTGAACTTACCGTGATTCCATATATCAGTATACCTTACAAATCTTGTTGAATAATTTATGAAACTCGAGTCTTTTCAAGGTTTGCTCCGTGGAAACGATTCAGCATTCAATAAAACACGCCTCTAGCGTGCCTTTGTTGCTGGAAAAACTATATGCTTATGATTTATTGAAATCCATGATTTCTTATGAGCTGGACACGAAGCTATAACAATGGAACACAACTGGGAAACGCCAGAAGGACTTAAAGAAGGCCGATACCCGACATCAAGGAATGGAGGAATTAGTAACTGAGAGATAGCGCATAAATAACTTGAGGAAATAAAAGGTCGTAAGAGATAAATAACAAATTAAAGGGGGAGCCATTAATAAGAGTGGATGTATGAGTAACACAATGGGCATCTCTCCAAGACAAGTCGTGTGTCCCCCACCCCGCCCTCGCGTCTCACGATGTCACTCACGCACACCGCTAAGAGCGCATTCTTGCGGTGTTAAATGTCACAAATATATTCACAATTTGTTTTTAAATTCTGTATTGTTTTGGCCTTTACAGAAAATAATATTACCATTATTGTTTCCATATTTTTGGAATTATAGGGAAGAAGCTATTACCGTAGGTCTCATGGTGAGACTTAAGCCCGGGACCGTGTTATTTTTTCTTCTTTAGGTGCCCAGAGTCCAAAAACAATAGTCGTTAAAATTTTTATATATATATATATATATATATGTATATATATATGTATATATATATATGTATGTGTCTGTTAGCACGATAACTCTCGTAAAAATGGTCCGATCGTGACCAAATTTAATAGAGACGTGTATTCCTACAAATGCTTGGACGAGTTCGTAAACCAGACATATCGGTCAATGGGAACGGGTAGTTTGGGGGGGTTTTGTACCCCAAATTGGGGTTTTTTGCGTTTTTCACATGTAATTTAAAAAAATTTCTAATTTTATATTTCACCATTGGAATCAGCTTAAAAAACTACACAATTAAGTTCCTTAAAGTTTTTCTCTATCTCTAACGGTTACCGAGATATTAAAAAATCTAAACACAGTACGTTGTATTGTGGGGCTCCAATGTTAATCTTATGGAGGATAGGGAAAAATTAATATTTCCCATATTAATGAATATTTTTGGATAAAACTTGATATTTAGCTTCACATAGTTGAGATCTATCCATTTATGCTTAAAAATCATAGTTTATGTGTTTATCATGGCAGCAAACCTGCATACTCTTTTCCCATGTTAATCATATGGAGAATAGGCAAACTCCTTTATTGATGGACAGATGTTGATGAAAGTTAGTATAAATGCTAAAAATAAATGTTTTTGAAGGTATGAATGCCTACTCTCAGTGTTCCTCACAGCAACAAACCTGCACACTCTTTCACATGTCGGTAATCCGATGGAGAATAGGCAAATAATTCGGTCATGTTTACTGGACAGATAAAAACTATTCGGTCATATAACCGATTATATATTAAACTATTTGGAAATTCGCTGAGTACGCAGGTCTGCTGCGACGGGGGTATTTTTGGAATTATCGTATTAGATAAACTATTCGGTCGTCGGTAACCGACTACAGATAAACTATTCGGTCATCGGTAACCGATTGCAGATAAACTATTCTGTCTCCGGTAACCGATTGCAGATAAACTACTATTCGGTCGTCGGTAACCGACTGCAGATAAACTATTCGGTCGTCGGTAACCGACTACAGATAAACTGCTATTCGGTCGGCGGTAACCGACTACAGATAAACTACTATTCGGTCGTCGGTAACCGACTGCAGATAAACTATTCGGTCGTCGGTAACCGATTGCAGATAAACTATTCGGTCGTCGGTAACCGATTGCAGATAAACTATTCGGTCGTCGGTAACCGATTGCAGATAAACTATTCGGTCGTCGGTAACCGATTGCAGATAAACTATTCGGTCGTCAGTAACCGATTGCAGATAAACTATTCGGTCGTCGGTAACCGATTGCAGATAAACTATTCGGTCGTCGGTAACCGATTGCAGATAAACTATTCGGTCGTCGGTAACCGATTGCAGATAAACTATTCGGTCGTCGGTAACCGACTGCAGATAAACTATTCGGTCGTCGGTAACCGATTGCAGATAAACTATTCGGTCGTCGGTAACCGATTGCAGATAAACTATTCGGTCGTCAGTAACCGATTGCAGATAAACTATTCGGTCGTCGGTAACCGATTGCGGATAAATCTCACGTCCTCAATAAATGACTACAGATAAACCATAAACCAATCGGTCCTGAGTAACGTTTCGCCACCAACTTGTCGCAGTAGCCTACAGCCCCGAGCGCCATATTGCACGCCAGACAATAGCGGAACCAGATCAGCTGTTGGGTAATCGCTAGGCCTATCTGATAAAGCTTCGTATGTGGCAACAAGTCAGCGTTCCCACCCACGAGTGTCGGCGTGTGCGTGCGCATGCGCGTGTGCCAGTGCGAGAGGCGAAACCACTCGGAGAGAAATTAATCACCGGGTTTGTTTTGAGCACAATTTGAAACCACGCTGACCCGGTTATGTTCCCACCTCGTGACCGGTATCGCCGATTAAAGGCCAGGTATTTACACTTCTCAGCTGTGAAATTCAATTTCCATCCGCGTCCCGTTGGAACACCCCGTATGCAGATACAACGAATCCGGAAACACCGCCTTACGATTTATGGTAATGGCGGTCGGTAGAAAACGGCCGAATAATCGGGACTGGTAGACCCGACGTTTAGTGCGAGACTCACAAATCACCCAATAACAATCAGAGTTTTGAGGGAAACCGTAAAATTATCTGGAATTCGTAGATTGTAGTCCCCCGTTCCTCGGCGGCCATTACTGGTAAATTCGGGCGAAATTATACCTTGGATCAAGTGATGTTTCACGATTTACTTTTATACCGGTTGAGAAACTCGCCTTTTCGAATTTCCCCGTTCGTAAGATAGGCCGTCATGACGAGAAACAACGACTGTCTTGATTGTTTACTGGGGCACTGAAGCCTTCACGACGTGGAACTCGTTTGGCAATCCGGTCGATATTCGATTTTTTAGGTTATGTAAAAATGTTATGATTAATTGAACGAAGTATCTATGCGCAAGTCTAAGTGCAACTTGGTTCTAGGGTTAGGTTAGGTTATGTTAGGTTAGGTTAGGTTAGGTTACGTTATGTTATGTTAGGTTAGGTTAGGTAAGGTAAGGTTAGGTAAGGTTGGGTTCGGTTAGGGTTGGTTTAGCTATTAGTATACTGATAAGACATCGTCAACAATTACGGGAAACGATGAATATCTACTGTTACTGGATACTAGTTCGTCTAAGAGTTTCTATTAAGACATATTGACGTCATGTGAGACGGACGTGCGCGGAATGACGCACGTCGACGTAGCCTCTGTCTTAATTTATTCTCCCAGTGATTCCGATGTGTAAAGGCCCCTGGTGTATTGAATTCAATGGAAAGTTTTTCTTAGATTTAACTGTGAGAACTCATATGGGATAGCTTTTATCAGGGGGTTGCAATTTTAGTCTCACTACTAACAGAACATGGTTTTAGTTTGAATTGTATGTGTTGAGCTATAACACAGTATTGGGGGATTTAGGAATTTATTGGAAACAATATTTTTGGTTAAAATATCAAAATGACATAATGAATCTGAACTAGCGTCTCGTAATGTCTTAGTAAAGCATTGATCCCAGGCACAAATATATGTAACATTAATAAACACCTGATACAATCTCGCGGGCTGACGGACGTAGACAAAAGACACGGCAGGGAGGGACACACCCTGGACGACGTTCTGTAATGAGATGGAGTTACAGGTAGTTCGCTATCAAGAGGCTAGATAGCGCTGAAAGACGTGTCCGGCCGATTGTGCTGTCCCCTGTCGGACATCTTGTTTGATACAGCTGATTCTTGTCACCGGATATCTCATGAATACGGTGGCCACAGAGTAAGATGTCAGATTGATCTTCTGTGACAGAGGACCCCCGTATTTTTCACCGCTATAATTTCTTTCCCCTTTCTACTAGGTTTATATGGGTGGGTTTCACAACACGGTTTTATGAAATCTCGGCGTAGTGAAACAGTTGAATTTTATAACATACTCGGCTTTGTGAAATCTCGGCGTTATTTATAGGAATTTCAGCCATACTCGGCGTTGTGAAACGCTACCGTTTATATTATGTTTGAACATCTGGATATGTACTTTTAAATTTCGTAGTGTGCCTTTAATTGAATGTTACATTAGTACAGTAGTATGCTTCACTTTGGATCTATATTGGTAAAAGTATGTAAATAATTTAGAAATTAATATTAGCGTCGTCCTGTAATCCAACTACTTGGAAAGCGACTGTCGGTGGGTGTAGTGTTCTCTCGTGTAGATTAACGTCCACACTAGTGAATATTACCTTAATCCACAAAGGCCACCCTCATAATTAGAGACAGTGGTTCGGATTCCACGTTTAACTGTAGGTCCCTTAGATATGCCATCGACTGTTGGGCTATTAATACACAGTTCTGTCTAAGAAACACGCCAGTCTTAGTCAGTAACAAAACTACAAGATCGCGCGCCACTATCATTTTACTATTTAGTATCATTTTACTTCAATATTTACGTGTAGTTTCTTGAAGAGATGTCTCGATCGAAAGTCTCAATTTTTTAAGTTACAGATTAAATAACCAGCTTTAATTCAAGATACGTTCCCACAAGCAAATGAAAATGAACCCATTCACATTCACGGTAGCCAAACCACCATCAAGATCTGCGCTCCAGTTCTTTGTCGGTGGCGAAATCTACCGCGAAACCTCAACATTGACGAGACGAGACGTGAGGGTGGAATTTCGCGGGGGCGATGCTATCGCGCTCTCGTGAGCGGGCGACTCAATTATTGCTGGAGTAATTGCGCCGCAGCGCATCCCATAAAGTCGCCGAGCGCGGTCATATATTATAAAGTTATTCATGCGACGTGCGCAGTGCGATCTGGCGGAGATGCGCGCAACTGATAACTCGAACATCGCTCGCTATTGTGTGCAAATCCGCTCCCCATAAGCTACCTTCACGAAAACAACGCGGCCGGCTGGTTTATAGGGCCGGGTGGCAGTACGCTAGGATAATATCACGGTAGCCACTGTCACCACGGGGAGTTTACTGGTAGCCTCGGCGCGGGTGCCGCGACCTCTCCGGGACCCGCGGCGAGGCTTCGGATTGTTGTAGAATACTGTTTATGTTCGTGTAACTAAAGGGAAAGTGATATTGGACGGTAAATATCTAGAAAGTCCATTCGAGAGTAACTCAACGTGTAAACTACAGCCTATAAGTGGTTAAATTTATATTTACCATAAAATGTATTTCAACGTAGCTCAGCCTTTTAACAGAGAAATGCGAGACAGAGAACAGAGAAATTTTAAGAGTTTGCAATAGGAACAATTTAAGTCTGTACTTCGCATCGAACAGTTTAATATTCTAACAATGACACTGACATTGTTTTTTCTACCAGAAAACCTTATACTTCGTGTTATTTTAAAAGCATTATAATGTAACCTTTCATCACATAGATCGCTGATATATAACTCAGAATAGCTGAGGATAGATCGCTGAGGACTACTAAAATTTCAAGGCACAGAAGACTCTTAAGGCCAAAGACTTATAATTTTACAATAATCAGATAGATAACAAGGATGTCTTGTGGTTAGCGTTTTGGACTTCGGCGCAGAGGTCACGAGTTCAAATCCCAGAATGCCCATTTAGGTTTTAGACAGATTTCCTAAGAATTGTTTTAGTATCACTATTATCTTACTCTGTAAAATATTTCTAGTGCAGAAATTGAACATACCTGTGGTAAAAAGGACGATAGCTTTGAGACAGCTGTACTCGGCGGAGTCGACATGCAGCGCCTTGAGCTTCTCGACCTGCTCCTGGAATATCCGGATGTGGTCCATGAAGGCGACGACGCGGTCGGCTGCCATGGGGGAGGCGTGGAGGCCGGCGGCTGCCAGCAGCGGCGCGACGTGCAGAGGCATGGAGCACTGCGACGCGTTCAGCACGAACAGCTCGCTCCACACCAGTCTCAGCAAGGCCACTTGGTCCGTCACCTGACCGAAAACAGCTGATTAATCAACAGCTGACAACAGAATTCACATGTGTAGACTTTTCACGTAATCTCTTATTCTTACACTTACTTTAGACATTGATCCAAACTGCGTCGGCTTTTGACATGGAATGCCTTCGCTCTGGGGGGATGAGGTGTTGGCAATTTTTGCAACCAAAATGACAAAATGAAACAGTGACGCCATAGTTTGGTTATAAGAACAGCTGTTAAGATGACCTGGAAACATTCCCTTTAGACATATCCATGATCTAACCTATTTCCCAGAGGGAAGTAAATACAATCATTTTAAGGTGATTATAAGTAAAGGGTGAATGTAATGGATTTGATGACATATAAGTAGCTTTGTTACTATGACGGTGGCGTGCAGCGCCGTCGCGTGGGCGGGGCGAACGGGCGACAGCCCCGGGCGCCCCGCGGCCAGAAAGGGGCGGCTTAGGGGCCACCACAAGTGTCACGGCAAAAGTAATGATAGATTTTTTAAATAATTTAAGTCTAGATATAGGTTTACAAAACGTATTTTTGAAGACTATGTGTAAATGAACTTTGAAAATTTTCCCGAACGGGCGACCTTGGAGCTCTGACAATGACAACCACGCAACGTCGTACAACGGACCAACGAGCATTGTGACATTGAGAGGGGCGCCTGGGAATATCTCGCCCCGGGCGCCAAAAACCGCACGACGGCAGTGGTGGCGTGTCGTGTATTGAATACTACGTTAATCCGCAAAGACCATCCCTATAATTAGACCAATTCGTAATTCAGAGGCCTTGGTTCGGACTCCGCTTTAAAATGTAGGTCCATTAGTTGCCATCGGCTGTTGGACTATTAATTAACAGTCCTGTCTAAGGAACATGTCAGCCTTAGTCAGTACCAAGACTACAAGATCGCGCCACAATCATCTTACACGCAATCCTCATTTATACTTGGCTTAAAATACCTACATTGTAGTATGGTCGCCATTTCAATGATCTAATCTAATCTTCATTTCCATGCTTTAGAGCGAAGACATCCACAAATGCTGTCCTCATAATTAGACCAGTTTGTAATTCATAGGCAAAAATAGTTAAGATCTCATGTTTAACTGTAGGTCTCTTAGATGTCATTGGCTGTTGGGCTATTAATTAAAAGTCCTTTGTAAGGAAAATGTCAGCCTTAGTCAGTAACAAGACTCAAGATCGTGCTACAATCATCTTACACCCAATTCTCAATCATAATTGCTTTTAAAATACCTACCTGGGTAGTTCGTCAGCTCAAAAGGTAATAGTATAGACCAGATAATATTTATGCCCAGATCATTAATTATTAGCCTAATAAAAATGCAACTTAGTCCTGTAATGAACTATCACAAAATTGTGTCATAGAAATACAGATAGAAAAGAAATACCCCTTGTAATTAAACTTATATTTAGTTTTGTTCCAAACAACTTTTTGATAGATAATGTGTTAGTTCTACGCGGTTCTGGTAATGAAAATTGGTAATGAAATTATGGTAATGATTTCATGTTTCGTGGTGTAATTTTCTTGCACAACATCTTTGTTTTTGTGTTTAAAACGTTTGGTAAAATGGATGAAAAATGTAAATAAAGAAATTTAAAGAATCACTGAAATAAAAGGTAAAGGTGCTTTGAAATCGCATTACGAAATAATTCATCGTTAAACTATGCAGAAATCAACTGACAGAACAGAAAGACCACCAAGGTTTTCATAGCATAACTTTAAATACATTTCCTGCAGTTATATTTACGGTAAAATAAAATGAAGTAGTAATATTGAACAGATCATAACTGCAATCGAAAGAAAGCAAAGTGACTAAGGAAGAAAGCAGAAGACCTTGGCAGAGGTCCATAAACATGTCATCATAAACTGAACAGGGCCATTCGTATGTAAAGAATATGCACATCGGCAAGTTGATACTGCGCTTGTGTTCTCACGTGTTGAGCAGCTGACTATCTTTGTACCAAGCCAAGAATTGTACTTGTTGTGAGATTACAATTCTTAAATGAAGTTTTAAAATTTTGATGTTACATTATCTATTACCGTTGCCTACGTAAAAAAGTTTGTATTTACTTTTCTGTACGGTATAAGTTAGATCATGGACCACAAAAATATGCTTATTTTTGTGGTTAAATGGTGAATAAGTTGTCAGGCATAATAACATTTATAGATTCATTCCAAAATCATCTTTGCCTCTGTGATGCTTCCTCTGCAGACTACATTCACAGAAATGCCAAAGACTGAAAATACGGTAGAATGAAACTGTAACGCATAAATTATTTAAAATTGTGTTAGTGTTCATTTTCCAGCTGCTTGTAATTTACTAGGGGGTTAACATTTTCTGCCTAGCCAGCTGGGAGGTTGACTGGGACGGTGGCGACGTCCTGTAATCCAGCTACTTGGAGGTCACGAATTGTGGATATTTGTAAGCGATGGTCGGTGGGTATAGGTTTCTCTTGTCCATACTCATAGACCATACTCATAATTAGACCAATTCGTAATTCAGAGGCAGTGGTTCGGACTCCACGTTACACTGTAGGTCCCTTGGTTGCTATCGGCAACAGGTAATTTACAGTTCTGTCTAAGGAACATGTCAGCCTTAGTCTGTAACAAGACTACAAGATCGGACCACAATCATCCTACACTCATTTCTCATTCGTACTTGGCTTAAAATACCTACCTGGGTAGGTTGCTTGGGTAGGGCAAGCAACGATAAAAGTCTAACATGTTCAAATTTCGATTGTGCCTAGTAAACACAAGCCCGCTAGTATTCACCAGGTGAGGGTTCTGGGTCAGACTAGGCTGGTGTCTGTTAATATTACTAGCAGCTGGTTGGTAGCTGCTAAACAGTCTAGTGTGACCACGGCTTAGTGAAGACTAGTACAAAATACGGGTTTATTGCTGGTTGAGATACAATGACGAGATGTTAGACGCACCTGAAGGTCAGGGAAGAAAGGTATGTTGCGCGCCCACTCCACGGCGGAGAAGAGGAGTCTGGCCGCCAGCTCGCAGATGTTGTCGATGCCCATGATGTTGTTGGGCTGCATGCACTGGCCGTACCGTGACGTGGGGTATGGCTCAGCACGCAGCAGCAAGCTGATGTAGCTGCTGAGGTAGGAGTGACCGTTGAGGCCGGCAGCAGCCGCCGCGGCCGCCGCAGCAGCAGCAGACTCGCCGTTCGTCAGCGAGAACTGACCGGGCAGACCGGGCGCCTGCGACGGCGGCACTCGCCCCCTCTGGACGGCTGAAACAGGAACCACTCGGTTAGAAGAAGAACACACCCAGTCACAATATAATACGAAAAATATGGTATGCAAACAGCTGTTATAATATATAATTCAATCAGCTGGTAAGTTATTAGCTCGAGAAATAGGTGTTTACCGGACGAGTGACGTATGTCTTTTTACGCCATACAACCCTAACCTAAAAATATTCAAAATACGTTAGATGTTTTCATTCCGTAAACCATTTTTTTTAGTTTTAAATTATTAACTAGAGATTAAATAGTTAGATGTCATGTATGTGTTTATACATAATTTCTTTTCTGGTAAACAGCTATTTCCAAGACTAAATAAACGTACAGGAAGCTCATGAAAAGGGGACATTTTGGCGTTAAATTTCTTCTCAGCTAGACGAATAATATTTTAAACCCTTAATTCCCTATTCTTGCTTAATTTATGTTTTATGCACGAGGGACCTCACCTCAATGTTAATGTGACACGCGAATTATTAGAAACACACAAATTTCATGATTTCTAGGCCTAACAGAAGCAGCGGAAGGCAATTTAAATGCGGTGATAACTACAATGAGAAATAATATGGTGGGCAAATAGGGGATAAGGATCAAGCTGAATAATTATTTGGAATTTTCTTTAAAAATATTTTTTATTCGTAAATAGGAAAGTATTTTTCAAAAAATTCTACGGAAAATTAATTTTCTGTTGATCTAAAATTTGTAGAGCGGATTCAATGTACACGAATGCCACAAGAAAGTTGCCTCTGGTTAGTTATGCTCTGTGGAATCATGGCAGTGTAGGTTTGCAGGTACTTCGAGGGTGAGGAGTGTTTAGGGCATTAAAATAAACTCTTAACATTTAAATTTAATTTATTGTCAAACCAAATATTGTCACACGGTTCAGGTTCTATTGAAATAAGAAAACTACGTTCCGAAACTAAAACTATAAATTGATCTGTATAATCCGCAGAGAAGGGTGACACTAAAGTTCTAGGAAACGTGTAATTTTTCAACAAGACGTGTCTCTAAACGTTTTTGCGTAAAATTGGTTATTTTAGAAATAAACAGTACCTTAAAAGGACATTCTGAAAATAACTCGTTATGCAAAACTTGTTGTACAGATTGGTAAGCCACGCGAAGTTTCTAAATGAATTCCACACACGTCCATAAGGTAAGGACATTTCTAACGAAAAATCATTAAAATCTGATATGTTCGCAAAGCCGAAAGTTACGACTTGTTGTTGGATAGTCGCCAAGGAAAGCGATGAGTGATGCTGGTAGGAAGGTAAGAGGTCAATCACAAGCTCGCCCGCGGCCTAGGAGCATTTGCATCGTCAAGTAGGGTCGTTGGAGATAAATCCGCCAGCCTTGACTATCTGCACTTGGCTGCAGCTTAGACAACTTCATGGCGTTGTTATTGACACAGATAATCAAATACCAACAGGACTATCAAGCAATGTCAATCGTTATCGGTTGAATTCAAACTATAGAATTCCTTTCGATCTAGGTGAACCAGTTCAGAAGTCACTTTGACGTTCAGCACATAAATTCTTGCGTGAGTAGGAACGGGTTTTAAACAATCAACTCTTAATATAAGTAGAAACTTTGTGTGTACAAGTAAATATTCTTCTCTGGTTTCCTAACTACAAAGCTCCTCCCCAATTGATTACAAAGATAACTGTTTTTGAATCTAAGCACGTTAAGTAGAACTGACCAAGGTATTGCCTAGTGTCAACCCTTATTAGCAACCCTTGTTTTTGCATCTAACGCACGTTATCTAGAACTGACCAAGGTATTGCCTAGTGTCAACCCTTATTAGCAACCCTTGTTTTTGCATCCAACGCACGTTATCTAGAACTGACCAAGGTATTGCCTAGTGTCAACCCTTATTAGCAACCCTTGTTTTTGCATCTAACGCACGTTATCTAGAACTGACCAAGGTATTGCCTAGTGTCAACCCTTATTAGCAACCCTTGTTTTTGCATCTAACGCACGTTATCTAGAACTGACCAAGGTATTGCCTAGTGTCAACCCTTATTAGCAACCCTTGTTTTTGCATCTAACGCACGTTATCTAGAACTGACCAAGGTATTGCCTAGTGTCAACCCTTATTAGCAACCCTTGTTTTTGCATCTAACGCACGTTATCTAGAACTGACCAAGGTATTGCCTAGTGTCAACCCTTATTAGCAACCCTTGTTTTTGCATCTAACGCACGTTATCTAGAACTGACCAAGGTATTGCCTAGTGTCAACCCTTATTAGCAACCCTTGTTTTTGCATCTAACGCACGTTATCTAGAACTGACCAAGGTATTGCCTAGTGTCAACCCTTATTAGCAACCCTTGTTTTTGCATCTAACGCACGTTATCTAGAACTGACCAAGGTATTGCCTAGTGTCAACCCTTATTAGCAACCCTTGTTTTTGCATCTAACGCACGTTATCTAGAACTGACCAAGGTATTGCCTAGTGTCAACCCTTATTAGCAACCCTTGTTTTTCTACTCCCCGTGAACATCTATCGGCAATGTGCACATGGATATTAAACTATGTTAGATATCTGACCACTTGCCGTGATTCCTTGCGGTTGGGAGCTTTTGCTAAAGCCTAGAAAGAAGTAGGGATCGTTATTGAATTTGTAAATTTTAAATCGAGGATAGATTGTAAATAAACTTCATGTTTTGAACAGTTAATTTTAGAATCTTGTTGCTCATCGATGTGACATTTTGAATCAAGTACACTCAGTGACGAAAGTAGAAAGTTTAAGATCGTCTTTGGCGTCACTGATACGAAACGACTGCAACGCGATCCAGGGGTTCGGTGGCGTGACACCGCAATCCATGTGCACAATCTGGCACGATCTGGGAATCACGGGAAGTGGATCCACTTAAGTCGCTAATGTTAGAGTTATCCTAGACAATACCTTCGTCCAGCTCGCCGTTGGACAGGGAGGAGAACTGGCCGCCTGGATACCATGGGAGCGCCGCCGCAGGGACTCGCTCTCTCTGGACCGCTGGAACAAAACACACCTTCAGGCTGGAGGCGACCGCAATCAAGGAACACTGCAATCTGCAATCCGCTGGTTGTCATTAATGTCACGGTCATTGCGAATCGCTCGTGTCGTAGACAGCATCAGTGACAGGAACTGCATGGCTTGCGGTAATCGAGTTAAAATCCGCCCGATACACCGGTATATGACTTGTGAAAAGAAACTCTTCAAGGTGCAAGGTGTACAAAGATAAGATGAACACTCCTTTAATAGCTTCGGGAAAATAGTTTTTTTCTTAAAACATTTACTTCCAAACACCATGGGCCTAGGGGGTATTTGTGGTGAATTAAAGACAATGAGGTACTGTAGCGGTGTGAGTCACATAGACTAGCCAGAGGTGACCGCTCGTGATCTGGCAGGAGTCGCCGGCAACTGGTTTCGATCCAGCGACCTTTGACCTGGACCAGCGAGCGCGTTACCCCTGAGCTTCCGCGACGGTTAAACAGGGTTACAACCCCTTAAAGTTAACAACATATAAGCCTATATACACATGGAATATCCAACACCCCTATACCCTCACTACTCTATTTAAAAGAACATTCCAATAATCTGACCATAACTTTTGCTCAGTAGATCTTCTCAGACAACCCAAAGTGCGCTTGATTAAGCATTAACAATCTATACTGGATGTGGAGCTACCCATTCCATACATGACCTTCACTCTCGCAGCTCCTGATCAGTTGTAAACGTATAACGGCTGGCGATCGGTGTGGGGCGAAGGCCGACTCGCATCCGAGGGTCAGTAGGCAAACCTCCCGCCGTAAACCGGAGAAATGGCGGGAGAAAGTCATGATCTAACGACGAGATCCTATCGTTCCTCGTTACTCGCTTTTAACGAGAATCTACTCTATGCTTTCTGAATGCCGTATTAGGCGGCGTTGAGTGTGCGGGCCGCGGCGCACGTGAGCTTGTCGGGAGATTTGCAAGAAACATGTGTGACAATATGGAAATGCTACGGGAACAGAGCCCAGTTACACGTTTTGATAAATGGTAATCTGAGACTTCTGGGTTGGAGATGACTAATTCGCTTAAAACCATTGTTTAAATCTTTGACTTTTTGCATGAACTTCTAACGGGACTAGTCCAGAATGAAATTTGTACCCCAGGTTAAAGGTGTATATTTGCGAAGAATAACTAGATCTTACACACATTAAGTGAACGATTAATAAACATTTAACACTCATAAGAATTGTGAAACCTCACCTAATGATAGGTAAAAACATTCAAAGACATTAATTACACGTTGGTGTAAGTGTCCGAACAAACAAACAAGACGGATAGCACCACTCCCGCCTCCTGAGTGACGTCACCAAATTACCTGTAAAAATACACACGTGGGAGGTAGCCAACGTGAGAATTTCCCAATCGGGAGAAATGACGCCGCGGGGCTTATCTCGGCTGGGTGGGAGGGGGAGGGGTGACCCACTCACCCGACGGTGACCTTACAGTGCGCGGATCCGGTTTCCTTCTATCGCCCGAAGATATAACCCCGCTGACCACCTTGTGACCCCGCCTCGCACCTATGCGAAGCACCTAATTGGTGAAAACTTTGCCTAAACGTCACTTAATACTGTTTACACCGTCCCGCCCCGGGCGGTAGGTCGCAGCACCTGCGCTGCAGAACAAGATGTCATCTTGAATAATGTCAGCAATTTTCTTCACGCCGCGAGCGCCCGAGATTACGACCCCGAGGATCGATCGATGGAAATGCGCGGGATCGCTCTGTGATCTTTCAGACTGGAAAGAGTTGCAGAGCGTGACGTCGTTTATTGAGATGTTCGCAATCCGGGCATGAAATACTTACCGGCAGTTCCTAGTTGAATTGCATACAGCCCGATAGATTCCCAGGCGACCTACAATGAGTACCTACAGTTATAAAGATCGAAGAAGCTTATCTGCGAAATTGGAAAGTTTTCCAATAATGTTACTAAGTCAGAAATTTATGGTAATCTTTGCTTTCAGATGGTGAAAATAAAATGTGTCAATAATATGGCTACAATTAATTGACCAATATAAATTACTTTCCTGACTTCATTATTTTGTTCCGAAAATGTTACCAAGGTCAACAATGAACTCGACAGATAGATGCTATTTTAGTTTTATAATGAAAAACGTCTACATGGTGGAGTCGTTTAAGTTTATTAAGCGTTTTTAAGTATCTAAGATTTTCATTTGTCTACCTTGTGACCTAGAACAATTAGTCAAGCTAAAACAAAATTAGTTCAACAGTGTATATGTAACATCTATCTGACAACTCAAATATAAACGTTTCAAAACAACGAGAATGAAATGAAAGTTTAAGTCGAAATCTTTGGCTTCGTTATTACCTAACAAGGTATACATTTTAAGCAAAGTGTGATTAAGAAATGAGTGTAAGTTGTATCTTATAGTCTTGTTACTAACTAAGGCTGAAATGTTCCCTAGACTTGACTGTTAATTGATAGTCAACAACAAATGGCAACTAAAGGACTAACAGTTTAGTGTGGGATCCTAACCACATTTTGACCCTACGTTACGAATTGGTCTAATTATGAGGATGAGTTTTGCAAGTGATCAATAGTGCCACACCACTATCCACAGTTCATAGCTGGACCACAGGACACGCCACCGTACACTAGTTTCACACTCTCCACAAGTGGTCAGATACACCGGTAGGACGGCGAAAGACCCTTATTTGCCATCACTCCTGCCAGAGGTCAAACGTTGCCACATAGAAGTGATCAAGGAACAATGGCTTCGATCAATCAATCAATCCGGCATAATGGACCCAGCATGCAGCCTCCCGCCAAAATTGCTAGTTCGTTCATTTGTTATCTTTTTGGTCGGTTTCCACTTCGCATCAACGCCGTTCATTGTTAATTAGTCAGAGACTCCGTCCTGATCGATAGTCAGCTGATCGGGACAGACGACACTATTGTTGAGAGGAATTGAATTTCAAAGCACTCAAGTCGTGGGTGCACCTCCTTTTATGTTGTGCTTGTCATAAGTCGACAATGAACTGTCCGTATTTTTGTTCTATTTACATAACCTATAATTTGCTAAACAAATTGCTTTCTGTGCAGTGCAGGATGGTAAATGTGATTGAAAAACGTATATCCTATTTTTAAGGATCAATTTGAGGGTTGAATTTTAATTCATTCTACACAGACAGTCAGCCAGACAGACATAATTCTGAAAACTACTTATTGGATTTAGGGAGTCTGTAAACGGATATATCCACTCTTAACTCAAAATTCAAAAACGTTGACCACAACAATACTTTCTCCATGTACTAAGTTGAATTTTCCCCTATATTTTTCATGTAATAGATAACATAATATAGAATAATATTAATATAGATAACATTGTATATCTCACGGAGATGATCTCTAGGTCTCTGATCTCTAATGGAGTTTTAGTAATACCCTTTTGATATGTGAACTAAAAAATAAGATATTTTTTAATAAACTTCAGGAAACATATACTTACCTATTATTCTTACTCCCGATTATTTTTTAAACTCTAAATCGTACTACGCATTGAGCTAGAATTAATCATTCATATAATTTATTCAGAAGTTTACTAGTCTTTGAAATAAACGATTGAACTGAAATATGCAATTAGCATTTATGTTAAATATATTTTGACAAGTTGAAACAGGATGGAATTTTATTAAATATTTTTTATCTTCATCAACATTTTTTGATACTTAAAAGTACAAGATAATGTGTATGAAAGCCCTATATAAAGGAGCGCATCAAGGTGTCGTAAAGTATTAACTGTATTGTTAAACATTTGGTCACATATAGCCTCAATTTTAGAATAACGTTTCTAAACTTTGTCCCTGCGGAGTGGATAAGACCTAACCGCGAGGTAGCCAGCCAGTGTCACGACTCCTGTACAAAACGTCCGGCGGAAGGAGTCGAAATTGAAATCACATAGAGAGCAGCAAATTGCGTGTAAGTTGTGCAAAAAGCGGCGAGTCCGGGGATTGGCTCCAGTAATGGGAGAGAGGGACATAATCAAGGGCCCGCCGCGCTTTAATAGTTTTTGCGTATTTAACAAATGACTAGCCGGTGCCTCATCAGTGGTCGTATGTATATAAATGAGTATATAATAGTGGGCGACAATCAAGTCTGCGGCTAAGGTCAAATAGCTTCCGTGTCCCGCGGTCGCTCGGCGCAGACGCTGACATTGCGCATGCGCAGTGCGCTCACAGTCATTCCGGTCAGCTGTTGCGCTGTCACTACGGGGAGACAGAGCTTCTGTGACCCAGAACCTATTGTATGCACACATTGTGGTGTATGAAAATACTAAACAAATAATGATTTAAATAACTTCTGTACCCAACGGGAGAAACCAACGTCTGCCCCAACAAGATTTTGGGATGTCTTTGAAAATTAATAAAATTATTGTACAAATAGAGACAAATCATTTCTGTAAAGTGAGATGAGCGTAAAAACACGTATGTGCAAACGAAGTGATCCAGCTATGGGTGTTTTCACAAATGTTTTTCTTCACATGGATGGATATGTCTAAGCTCTGTGAGGGGGTCATAAGCAATTGCGTGATGTCATATAAAGATCTTGATATTGCAGCTGTATGAGAACATCTGTTTAAAGGAACTGAAAACATTCCCTTCAGACTTATCTATGATCTCCCACAGGGAAGTAAATACATTTTTTAAATATATGAAATAAAACATTTTAGCTAACTGACGTCAAAAACTGTATTTCTAAAATAATATATTTACCACTTTTGAACCATTTCATGAGGCTATGTTTTATAAAATTGATTATATACTTGATAGAATATTATTAGAAACAATTAAAGTAATTAAAATTATCTTTTTATTTCCATAGATCCTTTCTGATTTTTATTTTATAACCATTAACTCAAACCTACACTTACGTTGGTTTTCTCAACAGACGGCAGGCGTACCAACATCTCGCGGTCGAGGTTGTGCGACAACCGATCGTCAAGGTTGGCATGCCTGCATTACTGTGATTATCTGGTTTTATATTCAATCATAAACGACGTCGACTATAGTACAACCATTCCTTTGCCTGATGTACGCACGAATATCATTACCTTCGCAAATAGTAGTTGTGCAGAATAACCTTTTAGCATAGCGGCTCGACAGACCATGTTTTATGATGAAAGTAGTAATGAAGTAAAATTGTTGAATGGTTATTTACGAATTGAGTTAAAATAAATGCAAAATTGACGAATAATTTACATTGGTTGCGTAAAGTTTATGGAGTGTTCGTAAGAGTAATTTACACTTTATGCAATATTGTTATAATATAATTTAGCGTTTATAATATTTTTACGTAAACAACTACAAGAAAGACTGATTCAACAGACTCAGTTTTTATTCTTCATGAATAAGTATTTTATACCATAAATTTATAAAAAAGGACTCAATAACATGTTTTTAACGTTTATTACTTGGTTTTAAAGTGAATGAAGAAGAAAATATATAACGTCAAATGGCATTACACCACTATTGCATATACACTAATGCCAATGATTGTAGTGTATTTACGTTCTGCGTTGTAATGGTAATTTCCGTATGCGCGCTTTCCTTGAGTTGGTACTTGTATTTTAGTCACCATTTCCTTAAAAAACCTTTTGTATTTACTTCCCTGTGGAAAATAGGTTAGATCATAGACATTTCAAAGGAGGTGTTTCAATTCATCTAAACAGCTGTTCTTACAGACAAACTATGACGTCACTGTCCACATAACATCACTAAATAAATTACGTCACTGTTTCAAATTGTGGCCTCGCAAATTGTTTACACAATAATTGTGAAATTGTTTGATATTTTAAGGGTAGGGCAATATGATTTAGGATCTTACTCTTCTCGCACAAAGCACATATTTAGTCTTTTGAAACGTTATACTATTATTTGAACCTCAACTTTCCTTCACCACATGATAACCAAAAGATTATGAGTAAACATTGGTATCAAATTAGGCCTACACTTCTTAAATTTGTGTTGATTTTGTTATTTTTTTTAAATCCCATTGTCATTGTCGTAAGGCCTCTGTTGCATAAGCAAGCCAGAGGTGACCGCTCATGATCTAACAGGAGTCGCAGACCACTGGTTTCGATCCAGTAACCTTTTACTTACTAGGTCAAAGCGTCAGCCCTAAGCTACCGTGCTAGTAAACCTTTTAAATCTATAAAAACATTTAACAAAACTTTAGTGAAATTCATCACTAGGACCAAAAATGGCCGTTTTTGATACAAGCACAAGTTTAAAAGCCTCGGCTGTCAGCTGTTATGAAACTTACGTTGTAGTAGTTTTTTCTTGAGTAATGATTGGTTGTTTATTTTATGAGAATGCTGACCTCGAAACAAAAGTATCATCAACAATGATCTTTTACGGCCTAGGACTAAAAAAATCATCATAATAATATGTTTAATCCTAGGAAGAAAAAGAGCAACTTTTACTCTTCAAATCATGTATCTAAAACGGCTGGTTTAAGGAGTATGACGAAAAAACGTTTTTGGACGGTAGTAACCTAAACTTATCTGTACATGGGGCGAACCAATCAAAGATAGGGAGATCCGACAAAGCACAAGGTGAGCAATACTGAAAAAACTCAATGTTAATTCCGGGATACAATCCCTGGTTATGAGTCCATCACGCTACCAACTACGTCACCGACACACTAATTAATTTATATCAATAAAAAATTAATATCCTGATAAAAAACTTGTAATATTAAACTTGGAGCTGCCTAACCGCGACATCGGTGTCCCAATAACTCCTGCGGTCTGCGGCGGGAAGCACTGATTGCTCGATAATGAAAAAGTAACCCTTTTAACAGATTTCCACCGCCAAACGAAGCCAACAAATGAGCAATCACGGAAATCCACGGACTTGCACACTCTAATCCCTCTAATATGTATTAATCGATTTCGCTTTCTCTTGAAATAACCGTCCTTCAGTCGTCAAGCTTCTAATTTGACGGTTAACTCTGATTGAATTCTACTTCACGATCCGAGGAACATTAAACCCTTTTCTGATCGGCCGTGACTTTTATTCTTCCTGTCGTTAACTTGTTCACTTTGATCCGCGCTTTCGCATTGGTTCAAGATGATTACAGGAAATTAATACCGAATACGATGAGGTTGGTTTTAATTTGTGAGCGGTTATTGAAACCTCGTTTACGAGTAGTAAATAAGTAGATACTAATGACAAGTAGGATAGAACTTAAACGGGGCGTTTTTTAGTTTTAGAATGGAGTTACGATTTTCTAATAGATTTTTAATATGATTCGTAAAGTTCAATCGATATACTAACGTTAAGAAAAGCACAAAAAACTAAACAGAGGCGGTGAGATGAAGCGATGACAAACATGTGATTAATACTGGATCACCTGATTAGAACTAGATCAGCTGATTTAATAATGGACCAGCTGTTGAGCCGATCACAAGTAATTACATGATCAAACGTATCTGGGACCGCCCCTCTTGACTGCTGCGGCCCACCGGTCTACAGTAGTGAGGTTGCTTTGTGAAGCATTAAAAAAATAATAAAAGAACATTTTATAAATGACTTAAAGTTGTGTTGATTCAGAATTATTTTAACAGTACTGACACTTCCAATTAAAAAAAATTGAAAGTTTTATTATGTTAAAAATAAATATAATATCGATATGCTTGTCCAAGCTAAACGACTTAAAAAGTAGAAATAACATGAATTCTGAAACTAAACTCAGTGAAGGAATTTTTATGGTAACGAATCTTCATAGTGAAATGTATGAGCGGAATACTGGATATAAGAGAAACCAACTTAAATTATTTTTTAGAATTTTATAAGGGGGACAACCCTTGCTCCTCCAAGCTTTTTGAGTAGGGTGATGTGAATTTACGGAGCATACAAAGTTTCTTGGAAAACGGTTGGGAAGTAAGGAAGATATATATTTTTTAATATTCTCCATTAGAATAACATTGGGCGCTTAACGTACTACGTTTACCATGGACAGTAAATTTATCTTTTCTCTGGAACCGTCAGTCGTAGACAAATAATTAAAAACAATAATTAGTTTTTGAAGCTGGTTTTAAGAGTTGTAGTCAAATTATACAATACCTTTATTGTTTTCGTGGAAAACGAAAAAAAAGGTTTTTTGACATATAAAAGCCCATAACTTTTGAACCATAATTTTAAATACTTGCGGATGGTGCCATATAATTTAATACTTTATGCACTATAAACTACTAAATTTTAATCAAAATCGTCATAGTCATTTACGAGAAATTAGGATTTTTCCATACTAAAAAGGCCTGGAGATACGGTGATTATATACATACATACCAATACATACCAACGGGGGGTAGGCCAACCATATGCCATCGTATAAGTGAGGGAAATCCATATAAAATGTTTATAAATATATAAATTTTACTAGTAACGATGCAACTAATAATGCGACATTTCGCGGGATGAAATATGAAGAGTTAAGAAAGCCGGTTCGGAACCCGCGCACGCGTCCTGCCGACGCGGGGACCAGTAAAGTTTTATGGATCAGGTTATTGTGGAGCTATCTGGAGAACTACATGACTCTGCACTCCTCTAGAGCGCGCTATTTGTCTCACATGCTTACACGGTTTAAGTTTTACATCAGCTGTTCACGAAATGTATCAACAACAGCGCTCCGGGCTGCCCCAGGGTAGATAGCTGGCGCCTTTACTGTTGCCGCGACATATGACTTAGCCACCAACAAATAACCTATTGTTCCCCCAGGACTCTTTTCGCTTCGGAACGGTTTAGTGGCGAATTATGGTTTTTATGATTCTTTCTGAATATGTTTATCCTTTTGGCTCAAAATGGAAACGATTCTTGTTTCTGAGAAACTTACAAGCCATTAAGTGTGGCCGGGTGACGTGTATATTGTGTGTCTATTTCAGCATTTCTTGAATTGGGGAGAAATCTGGCAAATGTACTGCTGAAACCAGTTTCTCTCATGAATCGTCGATGGAAAGCCGTAAACTCGCCGTTGTTTAGATATGACGTCAGTGGTATATGGTATAAATACAAAGGGTGTTGGTGAAGGTGACCCGAGGTCGCAAATGTAAAATGGAAAATGGTGCTGTCACTAAGATCCGCACGAGCCATATAAGAGTCGAGGTCATGATTGGGTTAAATTACGATCTGTCGTGGAAATATAAACTGATGTTTACACTCGCTCTATAACGATCGATGGTTGTGCAATTTATAATCGTAAAACTGCTATTGAGTGATTGTAAACTATCGGAAATTAGTCAAAGTAATATATCTGTGTAGAAATGAAAGATTATTATAAGTAGTACTACTCAATAACTGTATTAAATATCTCATAATGTCAAGGTAATCATTAATGAAAATCATTTTTACGTCATGTATTATTAAATATTTTTTATTTTGTTAAAGATTTTCTATCGAGTATTTGTTATATTTTCTTAGAGTAAGAAAAGAAAATAACACACAGTCACCATAGAGAACGCAAATTTATGTGTCCTAACACTGTACACAGTTCAATGTAATAATACATATTAAAAAAGTGTACTGTACACTAGAATGTATAGATATTTGACATGAATATGTCTTAGGTATGTGGGGGGGGTGTTAACATTTTGAACGACCAAAATTTGAAACATAAGAACAGCTGTTTAGATAACTGAAAACATTCCCTTCAGACATATCCACGATCTAACTTATTTCCCACAGGGAAGTACTGTAAATACAAATTGTTTAACATGCGCCGTACTTCATTTTATGTTTCTAAAAGAAGAGATGCTGTACTATTACTAGTTATAATATATAAATCGCGTCAGATGCTTATACAACGATTTACAACCGGTTTTCCACGACCTCTACACGAATAAATCGATAACAAACTGTGACGAATTCGTTTCAGGATTATTGGAGAATACACGCTGTAAAACACATAGCGAACCCTTGTGCGTTGGAATACGCAACAGCTGATTGTAATTTAACAGCTGATTGTAATTTGGCGCGGCGGCGATCGTCGTGATTGGCGGCGGGTTCTCACGTCAGCGACCGACCGTAATTGGGTTGGGTGGACCGTAATTACAGGTAAGGTAAGGCAATGGCTGTGCCGTACCGTCGTGGCTTACAGCGTGCGGCTCGGCACTGGAGCTGTTGAGCTGGAGCTACATCGTGCGACTGCGCAGTGAGAACCTCGCGATGGTCACCATAGTGAGTCTGTGCCATCGCATAATATATCTTTCGAAAAATGGATGCATTACGTTTTTATTTTATTTCGGTGTGTTTCAAGGTGCACAAATATTACCAATGCTCTTTTTTTCTACGACTTCTCAAAACCCATGATTTGACGATGTTCAAAAATTTTCACAACTATACATCTGTGAAAATCGTGTTTAACTATCTATTAGTCTCATCGGATCTGGAAAAAACTCTTATGGAGGTTTGTAGTGAAGAGGTTCTTTTATCGAGGTTTTTACCACCGAAATTCGTCTTATAGAGTGTTTTTCATAGCTCAATGCACTCGTTTCATGTTCATTAAATCTTAAGAGGTTAAGTACGTCTTTTAGAGTTGTATGCAAAGGATATTCGCTGTATAGAGGCTTTATAAGCGTGGTCACAGGCCACTAAATATACTTGTTATGGAGGGGTTTCCCCAAATCTATACCTCAAACAAAGACGTTTTTAGCATTGAAAGTAATAAAGGCTTCAAGGGAATTTTGGAAATTTCGTGTTATAAAGGTACTTACTAAAGTGTTTTTTAATATTGTTACTTGTATGTCCCAATTCAAAATTGGTTGATGACTATAGTACAACAATGTTCACGTAGAAGGCTAACATCGAGAGTATCACAGTTTTAAAATTTGTCGAAAGATTACTCTCTTGTGCAAAATACTTTTTTTATAAAATTTTTAAACTGTGATACTCTCGACGTTGGCCATTTTGCAATTAGCACTTTTGAACTGGGACGTACAGGTAAAAATAAAACTCACTATAATTTGTTGGATCAGTTTATGGGCATACCACAACAATAACGTAAAGTAAACACTAATTAAGTCTTACACTGAGGCTTATGTGGACTAAGAATCTTAAACAGTTCGCTTTCTAGATGCAATTAGCAAGTAGGAAGCTCCATGAAGAATGGCTGGAGATAAGGTTTATTAAATGGCTTCATCGCCAAGTGACTGCAACTGAGCGATAAGAGCCAACTGGGGCATGTCTGCATTAGCATGCCGCACCGGGACAGGGTTGTGTGGGCTCATCGCTTGGGTCTAGAGGCAATTAAATGATCGGTGGGTCAAGTGCAGCTCAGAGTATGTGTTGCATTACATTTCATATGGTCAAGGCTGGTAGTTTACCTAAAACTTATCGTAACTCATAAAAAAGTGGTGCAAATCAAAGAATTTTTCACTTTAACATCCTTTACTTTAACCTCATTCTGCTAAGTAGGATTCATGTCTTACTTAAACTCAAATATAGGAAAAATACCTAACTGTTTAGCTATATAAATTTGTTAAGTATACTTTACAACCCACGTATGTTTCCACGTATGTTTACAAATAACACAAAAACAGTACAGAGTCAATTATTTGGTTTACATGCAGATTCGTTCTTAGCTCGGTGAAGGTATTTTTCGGTTTTGTGAAAAATATGACGAACAATTGAGTAAAATATTTACTTAATCAGGCAATGCTGTCAAATAAGGGAAAGAGAATGTGCCTAGCCTAAGCGACTCTAATATTTGGCACATATTAAAAGCTTCATACTGTGAAAAGTAGGCAGTATGTTTTTGTACTACATATGGACCTCTACATCAGGCTTTGCAAACTTGGCGAGGGCATGTCTCTGTGTTTATTATTGAAATAAATTGTTATTATTATTAGTAGTAGAAACTAACGATATAGTGATTAAATCAAGAGATGTCAAAAACAAACTCTTGTAATGTTCGAAGATTTAAAATAGTAATCACAAGAACGTAAGAAAAAAACGTAATTAAGTTTTTTCGTGTCGTTTGGTGTTTTACAAATTTTCATTTAAACTACAAAACATGAGTAAGTTTTCTCGCGAATGTCCATTGTTGACCCTAACGGCTCGAGAGTGACGAGTGATAGTGGATAGCTTTAGGAGCTGTAACCTCGAGATAACCTTGCAGATGATGAGGCGCTTTGTCAAGGATGTACGTAGCTACTGAACTACAGCTTATCCTCATCAAACCCACCGAGTACAATTGTACGATATTTTGTTCCCTCTTTTATCAAATAAAACATGTGGTTATAAAAATAGAGAGGTATGGGTCACAAATATACTTCCGCCAAACATATAGTAGATCGACACAACTGACCGTTTTATTAGATTTAAAACTTATAAAACATAAACATTCTTGACACTGATGACGTAATCAGTTTTGTTTATTCGACCTTTACTTTTCTTCTTTCTAGTTACATTGCGTAATGCGATTATTTTAACTTGTTTTTACTTTTGATTTTACTAGAGTAATTTGATTTAGTCCAGAGTCAAGATAAATAATTCAGGCAAATTTACAGGGATTTCTCTGATACTTTATAAAATTTAATACAGTGCCCATGCATAAGTACTTCCATATCGGACTGTATAAGTAAGAGAAGTGAGTAATCCATGTGGGTAGAAAGTCCAAGAGTCGACGAGCAGAAAGGATTATCTTCATCAACAGAGCTTCTGTTAGTCCGCTCGTTTAAGTCTCTCGTCTACTGAATTTCCAAAGAGCATAAAGTGAAACTTAACCGGCGATTAAGTGCGGTTTAACTCAGTGTTGTATAATATTTTTAGAAGAATAATGCATACAAAAAGGTTTAAAACAAATTTTTCTATGCGTTCTGGTTTTATATAAATATTTGGTTAATTTCAAAATCACAAAAGTTTGGGTTTGCTATACTAAAGAAACACTAAATAAATATATTTTCACCACAATTTGCATACAGATTTATTTACAATTCATAATTCACGTACTCATTTATATTCGGGGACAAATCACCTGTCCGAGCGTCAAATATTTAACGAGCTCAAAGGAAAGGTTTACACTAATTGGATACCTGTTGAATGATACACAAGACCGGAGGCGAAACGCGCTTGAAAGGGATCAGGAAGCAGCAAATAACGACTCTAATAGTCGTAACATTGAGTGTTGAAAATAGAGTCTAACAATCCGGCGGTGGAGGGCCTTGAATTTGACCTTACCTTCGCGGGCATGCTCTGTCTCGTCGGGTCGCGCCGCCGCTGGCGCAGTCTGCCGGACCGCCTCTGAACTGACATCTGGGCCGAGTGAACTTTGGTCCCACTAATGCGCAATACATCTCCATACGGTGGATGTAATCCAACTACTTGGAGCTCACGGATTGTGGATAGTTATGAGCGATGGTCGGTGGATGTTCCCTAGTGTAAATTAACGTTTCCACAACTGAATACTACGTTACAAAGACCATAGACCAGTTCATAATTCGGAGGAATTGGTAGTTTGTCTATTAATTAACATTCCTGTCTCCTAGCTACGTTCAGAGATTAATATTGGCGTCGTTCTGTAATCAAGCTACTTGGAGGTCACGAATTGTGGATAGTTGTAAGCGACTGTCGGTGGGTGTAGTGTTCTCTTGTGTAGATTAACGTCCACACTGAATACTACCTTATCCACAAATACCACCCTCACAGACCAATTCGTAAATCAGAGACAGTGGTTCGGACTCCACGTTAAACTGTAGGTCCCTTAGATATGCCATTGACTGTTAGGCTATTAATAAACTGTTCTGTCTAAGGAACATGTAACCCTTGGTCAGTAACAATAGTATAAGATCGCACCACAATAATTTTACACTCATTTCTTGTTCATACTTGGCTTGAAACACCTACCTGGATAGGGCGCCATTTCAAAAAGGTAATAGATAATAAGTCTTCATTATTGCCTACATATTAGATTTTATTGCCATTAGAACAATGTTAATTATGTGACGATCAATCGAGAGAGGTAAAAGATGGTTGAGGTGTCAAATTAAAAGTAAAGTTGTTATCTAGGAATTAACTATCGATGTAATTGGGGGGACGTATATTATCACGGAAAAGACAACGTCAATTGCTTTATTGTTGTTGTTTATTGTTTGTTGTTGCTTTATTGTTATTGTTGCCAGCTAGGAATTGTTGGGGTACGCACGTGATGTGTGTACATCCAGCTCTTCAGACGAGATATACAGCATGTCCTTCACTTCACCGCAGTCACATATGTCATCAGCACGATCAGCTTGGAACTAATCATAAACAGTGAAGTAAGGAAAGGGAACAAGCAAAGTTCTGTTTCAAAGTAGTCCGCAACCAGGACCTAAAGCATTTGCCATGTATAGAGGCAGTTTAGTGAATGGATGGAACATCAGTAAGGTCTACGCAGGATGAATACCCCATTTGAATACGCACTTATCACAAGGAGAAAGCGCGCGTCCAGTTCCTGCATCATTAATTTACTTTTCGCTTCAAAATGATGGATCCTCTAGCAGATTATTATTCACGAGAAATTTCTCCTTGCGCTTACCGATGGAGTGTTATAATGAGAAACTTGTTGTTTGGCTAAAAGCACGCTGCGGGATACTTGGTCCAAAGCCATCTAATATTGTAGGTTAGTAATTGGAAGTCACTTGATTGGTGGAATGGGTTGGTGTCGTGTCCTGTATTCTAGCTACTTGAACTGTGGATAGTAATGAGCGATGGTTAGTGGTTGCGATATTCTCTGGTGTGGATTTACGTCCGCATTATTGAATACTACGTTCATCCGTTAATACATCCTCATCATTCAGAGATAAAATTGTTCGTTAGGATTCTAGGGATTGAATTGTAGGTCAGATAGATTCTGTCGGCCGTTGGTCTTAAGGAACATGTCAGTCTCAGTCAGTAACAAGACTATAAGATCGCGCCTCAACCATTTTACACCCATTTCTCATCCAAACTTAGCTTTAAATTCTTACTAGAGCATGTTACCGTTTAAAAAAGGTAATAAGATAATAATAAGGTAATGGATTCTCTGTTTGTTAATAGGAATCAACATGTTGTGAAGAAGAAACAGGATAATTGCATGGAATAAAAATCATTAATATATACATGTTACATTACTGGTGACACCAAACATGATCGTGATCTATAATTTAATTTGTAAACTAAAGTAAATATGAACTTAAGAAAAACAAAATTGTAATCTATAACAAATTATATATCTATAAAGTATTTTGTTAGCACATGAATGTGCTCAGAAATTTTGATATGCATTTTAGAGAGGAATGAAGATGCTGTAAAGTAGACGAACATAGGGTACATACTAGGTAGAGTTAATGTAATGGTAACGGTAAAAATAATATTATTAATAAAAATTTAAAAACCACTCGTTCAAACTTATGGCGAAACTGGGACCAAACTAAATCTCTACCAAAGAGGGATTGCTAGGGGAATAGGTAATAAAATTATCGCTTACTATTTAAATTTAAACATCTGTACAATATTTGAAAACTGACCCAATATTCATCAGTGATTAAATTACATCTCATGGTAACAATAGGCTATATAACAAAATAATATTGTTTAAGTAAACGCTTCAGTTGAAATATCTGTGATAATGAATAATAAGACATCGAATGAAATGGTGGGTTTAAGGAAGTGAACAGGTGGATATGATTTGACCTTGGTCATCCTCCACCCACACGCCCGCGGCCCTCGTGACCTCTGCACTAGCCGTCCCACAAACATGGCGACCCCGCTACCGACATCGTGACCTCTCTACTAGCCGTGCGAAGAACATCCGGTAGGAACTGTACCGGCCCGGTCCGGCGCGGCGCGGTACGGGCATTCCTCCACCAGCGGTCTCTACTAGATGGGAATTACCTATACTCAGCTTGTGAGACCTTCCTTTTAAAATTGGTCATGTTTACGTTTCTATTATCAGAATTTTGAAGATAAAAAGGAAACCGTTAAATCATATAAACATAGTTAGGTAGTATTTTAAGCCAAGTTATTGTAGGGAAGTGTGTGTATTCCTTAGACTGGACTGTTAATTAATAGCCAAGTACGCAAAGGCATCTAAAAGACCTATAGTTTAACGTGGAATCTGAACTGCAATTTTGTCTCTGAACTACGAACTTGTCTAGTTATGAGGATGGTTTTAAGGATGAAAGTATTATTCAGTAGTACCGACGTTAATCCACACTAGAGAATATCACATTCACCGTCCATCGTTCATAATCATCTACAATTCTTGACTTCCAAGTAGCTGGATTACAGGACACGCCAAAGTCCCAGTCTATCGGGAAAACGAAGGAAAGATAAAAATTACTCAGATGAATAATAGTTTATTTATTTCAAACTAATAGTGTCAGAAAACATTATTCTTTATGTTCGTGATACAATTATCACTCCAACTTGCAAGCCTAAAAGGACACGCGTTAAAATTCCGTGTTACCCAATTGCGTTTAGACAGCTTTAAAAAAGCGTTTGTATGTTATTCTCTTCTCTCGACTCTAACTGTTCTTTAATGTAATTTTTCTCAGTTTTCGCGTTTAAATCTTAAAAGTTTCTCCATAAAAACCTATCTCTTTTCTCTTCAAAACTACACCGACATCCACGTCACACAAAGGAATCGACACTGGACGTCGATCATGCTCCACGACTTCCTTATAGTTCCTGCATATTGATAACCGATAAAATTGAAACACTAATGAACGACGGAAATCCTCACAAAGGCGACGATAAATCGCGCGACCCGGGATCGACTCAAGGTGACCCGGTGAAAGTATAACCTCTGATGTCGCGAGTTAGGGGCTCACTCGATATAACTGCGCGTGCACGAATTAGTGCGTCGTTGGAGTTAATGCTCGAGATACATATCGCCAGCTACACGCTGCCCGGGACACATTACACTCGATCATAGCCGGAATGTGGATCACCTTCGAGCTCGAAATCCTGCCAAATCCTTGCCGCGAGGTTGCGGCACAATAGGTCAACCGAGGGTCCTTGTGGATCCGGAGCGATTCCATGTAGAGCGATGAAACGCTGGCCTGTAGTAAGTCTCGCCCGCGGCTTGGTATCACCAGCTCCATGGAGTGACTCTCAATAAGATACCATGTTGTATTCATAAAACATAATAAATTTTATCCAAGAATAATCAAATAATTCAATTAAATAGCAAAAATATAAAAAGTCATTCGTTAAAACACACTAATACCGATTACACGAGAAATAGTTCTCAACATTAATTTAGTAAATTTTCATCAAGATAACGGGATAGGATAGAAGATAGGCCATTAACTGACTTATCAAACACCCTTGGAGGGAAGAGGTCCAGTTACATACTTAGGAATAACTTTATTCAGAGTGAGGCTCAATAACAACATGTGGGTAATCCTATCTAGGAAGAGGCCTCGTGGTACTTGTCATTCACAACATCTGGAATAAGGTTCCTAGAGAAAATACCTATACATATCTAGAGTTCTATCTAGGATAGTAGTCACAAATGCAAGGAAAAAGCCAAGTGACAAACATGTGACTAACTCATGCTTAGAGAAGGCTCAGTAACATAATTTTGAGTGTTACTCAATCTAGAAGAAGGTTAAGTAACATACTAAGGAGTAACCCCATCTACGAAAAAGCCAAGTAACACACAAGAAGGTGACGTAGCACACTTGTGATCCAGAGAAGCCTCACTGCGAGGAGGCCCAGGTCCCAGTTCCTCTCTGATGAGTAGCCTCACTGCGAGGAGGCCCAGGTCCCAGTTCCTCTCTGATGAGTAGCCTCACTGCGAGGAGGCCCAGGTCCCAGTTCCTCTCTGATGAGTAGCCTCACTGCGAGGAGGCCCAGGTCCCAGTTCCTCTCTGATGAGTAGCCTCACTGCGAGGAGGCCCAGGTCCCAGTTCCTCTCTGATGAGTAGCCTCACTACGAGGAGGCCCAGGTCCCAGTTCCTCTCTGATGAGTAGCCTCACTACGAGGAGGCCCAGGTCCCAGTTCCTCTCTGATGAGTAGCCTCACTGCGAGGAGGCCCAGGTCCCAGTTCCTCTCTGATGAGTAGCCTCACTGCGAGGAGGCCCAGGTCCCAGTTCCTCTCTGATGAGTAGCCTCACTGCGAGGAGGCCCAGGTCCCAGTTCCTCTCTGATGAGTAGCCTCGCGGAGGAGGCCCAGGTCCCAGTTCCTCTCTGATGAGTAGCCTCACTGCGAGGAGGCCCAGGTCCCAGTTCCTCTCTGATGAGTAGCCTCACTGCGAGGAGGCCCAGGTCCCAGTTCCTCTCTGATGAGTAGCCTCGCGGGGGAGGGCCGCATTCTCACGATGTGTAATTGTGCTCTGGAGTCACGATTAATTTCGGCCACTAAACCAAAGGGTTTGATGACGTTTTTTATATTGTTCTGGAACGGTTTCTAGAACTGCCTCAACGGTAAGGTCGGTCAATTTGGCCAACCTATACTTTGAGGCGGGTCTATCCCGATGGTTGGGGCGTGTCGTGGATTCTTAAATTGGTTATGGGAAACCTTTAGTTATTTACCCTCAGTAATGTTAAATGTTAATAAAGTACTTGTTAGTTTGTGATTGCTTCAAATTTTCTCGATTGAAATATAAGTATTAGTTTATTAATCCCGTTCTATTTAGATCTAATGGGTATATTAACTTAGAAGTGTAATAAATCCAGATGTGAGTGTAAGAAACTATTACTCAATGAAAGATAATGTCTTTAATAAGATAATTTCATACAGTTATTTATGACCATGAACCATTTATAACGTGGCATAAAGATACCGTACTAACAGGATTTGTAATTGTTAGTTGGGTAATAATTCAATTGGTTTTACTACCGGGGCTTTAAAATTTATATTAAAAATATAATATTTTATGTAATCATAAAATTAAAACACGGGGTAAGGCAGTACGAAATTTCATTGGGACCTAAAAATGTTTTCTAATCTCAAAATTATAAATTTAAACATTTCAGATGGTAAGTTATATTTTTGTACAAAATAAGTATTTTTATAGTAAGGGTATTTATATTCCATTTAAATACTGACTCAAATGTGGAAACTTAATGTACTTTATGTATAAAGAAGTTTTTTGTTGTTCCCCGGGGATTATTTGACTTTCAAAGAAATGGTGTTCCCTAAACCTTTTACTATTGCTTTCAAAATAAATTTAGTAGATTTTCAGTGAAAGTGATGTCACCTGCTAATCATTGTTGAGCCTTTTATTCCCAAACGTCTATTGAAATAATGCTAAACACGGTTATACTGAGGGTTAGTATTATAGGGTCCTAGGCCTGTAAAACCTGTATTAGTAGGTATTAAGTGCCCAAACTATCATCCCAACACGCAGGGTGGGAATTGTTTCTCGGCGAGGAACACGCATAGTTCACCCAAGACTCGGTTTATGTCCTCCATTGTAATTTAACCACAGCAGGAAGGGTATGAGGCAGACGCCTTATCAGACCATAAACCACGGTATGAAATGCAGGGCTTTGTCTACGGTTTAATGACTTTATTTGCTAACCACCGTTGGATCTGAGAGTTGCAAGGGTTGTTTGGAGGGTCTTGCTTTTGTTTACAAATTAAAATTTGGAGTTTTGTCAGATTTATTTAGTAGAATAATTAAATTTAAGTATATTTTACAATGCATATGATATTATAAGTCTGCAAATTGCTGGATGTAAAATAGGCTATAAAATTTAATTAGTAGAACGATTCCCGAATATTCTTGAATTTATATTTCTAAAAAATGTAATATAACGTGATATTTCAAGTTATTTTCTAAAATAAGTAACAATGAGTAACTCCACAAACTATTACAAACGTGATTATTTGGTAGCCAGTAGCGACGTTGCCGTTTCGCACGTGTTTACATGGTAGCCAGTAGCGACGTTGCCGTTTCGCACGTGTTTACATGGTAGCCAGTAGCGACGTTGCCGTTTCGCACGTGTTTACATGGTAGCCAGTAGCGACGTTGCCGTTTCGCACGTGTTTACATGGTAGCCAGTAGCGACGTTGCCGTTTCGCACGTGTTTACATGGTAGCCAGTAGCGACGTTGCCGTTTCGCACGTGTTTACATGGTAGCCAGTAGCGACGTTGCCGTTTCGCACGTGTTTACATGGTAGCCAGTAGCGACGTTGCCGTTTCGCACGTGTTTACATGGTAGCCAGTAGCGACGTTGCCGTTTCGCACGTGTTTACATGGTAGCCAGTAGCGACGTTGCCGTTTCGCACGTGTTTACGGACCTTAGCCGCAATTAGAGCAGATGCTATCGCGTTGATATGCAGCCATTAATTGTAGTTGTAAATAATTGCCCATCCCGGCCACTAGGGGCAGATTCAATTTAGATGTAGATACGCGCTTACGCACCGCGAGACAGTGACGACTTTACCGCTTACGGTGGCTGGTCAGTTCTCAGTACTTCTCGCCCACCCTGGAGACTCACAACACCGACTAACATTAAACTAAGTGTCTATTCTCCTGTCAAAATGGCATTCTTATACCCGGGCTAGGTTAGGTTATTTTTTGTAATAGTTAGATTACACTAGATTATTGAAATAGCGTCTATAACACAAGGTAAGTATTTTAAGCCAAGTATGAATGAGGATTGAGTATAAGATGGTTGTGGTGCTATCTTGTCGTCTTGTTACTAACTAATGCTGACATATTCATTAGACAGGACTGTTAATTAATAACCCAACAGTCGATGACAACCAAGGGACCTACAGTTTAACGTCGAGTCCGAACCACTGCATCTGAATTACGTACTGGTCTAATTATGAGGATGGTCTTTATGGATTATTGTACTATTTAGTAGTACGGACGTTAATCCACACAAGAGAACACTACACTCACCGACTATCGCTCACAACTATCCACATTTTGTGACCTCCAAGTGGCTGGATTACAGGACGACGCCACCGTCCCAGTCATGTTATACAGTATTATAAAATATACCTAAAATATGTTCCTGGATATTAGTTTTGACTTGGATATGTCTTATCTCTGAGAAGGTGTTGGTGATTTGTAACATAGAAAATATGGAACAGGTTTCCATAGAAACTACCAGAGATATTGTATTGAATTTGTAAAATATAAGAATAAGAGCATCTGTTAATATGAACTGAAAACATTCCCTTTAGACATATCCATGATCTAACCTATTTCCCACAGGGAAGTAAATATAAATGTTTTTTCTAGGAAATATTGACGCTATAAATGAAACTAGAGAATCCAAAGTGTAAAATATTAATTTTTAGGATTGGTAGGCTCGTTTCGTAATATGTATAAAAATTAATTGGTTTTAAAATTTTAAGAAATTTGTGCATGCACTTAGTTTTTACGTGAATTTAGTGAAATAAATTAAATACAAGATATTAATTTTTCGTATAAAAGTAGGATTTGTTTTAAAGTCTCAATTTCCTGTAACAAATGAAAAAAATCAAACCTCTAAATCATTCGTGAGAAAAACGGCATTGCAAGGTTTGTGCGCTGGGTCTAAACAGGTATCTACCTCGTTTATCTTAACAATCTATTGTACATAACAGTAAACACTTAACGTTCTTTTCACGGCGAAACAAACGTGGTGACCGGTCCGGTCAGAGACGTTCACCTGTGTTCAACACTGTCCCGGTCTCACGGTTTGTTCTAATCCTGTTTTCAATCAAGTTCTGATATTCCCATACGGGACGGTGCGCGCCCCGCGACTCAAAAACCGATATTTCTTGATCGGGCAGCTCGTTCCTGGACGGGCCGGCCGCGGGACCAGTTCCAAAAATAGTGTCCGAGGTCATGGGAAAGGTTAAGTTGGGGCTAGTTGCAAAATAGTGAAATGTCCTAGTGTAACCGACCTGACGAGGATTAACGGCTTCAATTATGTTTACAGAAAACTCCTAAATGAAATAATTAGTTAACATAAAAATTAAGAAATAATAAAAAATAGTTTATATATCTGATGACGTATTCTCATTAGCCCCATAAAAATAACGGGATTTTTTGTAGCAGCATTAATGGTTATACTCGTAAAACGATGGCTGTGGTATCAAATGATAGGTAAAGTACACTCGTAAAGTTGTGCTCGTTAAGTTTATTTTTGACATGGATATGTCTTATCTCTGGTGGGGGGGATAGTTCGCAATATGTAAGATGAACATTTGAAATAGGTTTCCATGGTAATAGCTATTGTATTGAATTTTTAATATATAAGAATAAGAACAGCTGTCTGGAAGAACTGAAAACATTCATTTTAGATATATCCATAATATTACCTATTTCCCACAGTGATGTGAATACAAACATATTTGACATGGACATGTCTTAGCTCTATTACTGTTGGCAAGAAGCTAAACATAAACATTATGTATTTTAAACAGTGATGTCATGTAGTGACGTCATATGCAATAACGACAGCTGTTGGAATACAAAACATACCCTGTGATATCCATGATAACCTTTCTAGGGAAGTAGCTATAGTAAACATTTCACTATACATATATTACGTAATCCGAGTAATTGTCTTTTGTAAAATGGGAAAGTAAAAAAGGGACATTTAATTCCCTAGATAATCACTTAGCGTGTATTTTCATAAACCTTTTTTAGGCTCACTCAGTGGTTAGTAAGGCTAACGACACACAACTTACAACATTCTTTTGGGACTAAGATCCAATATGGCGGACTCTTAATGGTAAAATTATGTTTAAAAAATCACAATACATTATTGTATATGTTATCGAATTCTCGCAGTTGCCAATAAGGCAATAAAATATCAGCCATTAATTTTCCAAATAATCCTTTTTTAGAGTGTTTTGTAAACCTTTAAGCTCAATACCTTCATTATGTATGGACTATACAAATTTATATCTTTAATGAAAATTATGTTTTAAAAATCAAAACATTATTTATGTAAATGGCGATGTTGTAATCCGCAATATCAAATTAATTATAAAATTTGTACTCTTGTGTATTAACGGCACTATTGAATACTCGTTATCCAAAGATCCTTAATTTCAATTTAATTCAGTTTATTCCACGTAAACTGATTAGTTTATGTGTTGTGCTATTAATTAACAGCCTAAATTGATATATATGTAATAGTATACAAATAATTATTTCTTTTTCTGTTATAAATTATCGAACGATCGCCATTCTGCAGGGTTTATGTTACCTAAGAAGGTTCTAGAACAGATAATTTTGTTGCACGTATAAGGAAATGTCTAACAGAATATATATTTATGAATACATATTACATGAATTTAAGGAAGTACGGGTAAAAACTTACCCGCTGTCGTAGATTCGACTAATTTTACCGGAGGAAATACTTTTCCAGACGAAATTACAAGTAAACCAGCGATATTATGCAGATCTGGTAATTACGCATAATTACAGGAGCGCGCGCGAGGTAGGCGCATAATATCGCGGAACACTTCGGACTCACTGGACAAGCACAGCCGTGTACGGCAATTAGCTGTAATGAACTGAGAATGAAACACTGGCTCGGATAACTGCAGCATCTTTACCGTCGCGCCTGCCGCATGCTTCTAACAACCTTCCTTTATGAAGTCTTAATTGAGTAATTATTTTTTCTAGAAAGATCAGTGACGAGGATACCGAATTTTGAGTGATTGACGGTGGATAGGATGTTCTCTAGCGTGGATTAACGATATTACAGTATATTATTAAATACCGTCAAAATCACTAATGACTTTTATTACCGTCAAGAAGAAGTGACTGGGTGGTAGAGTGAGTGGTTATGGTGCTCGCCTTCAAAACAGAAATTTGTCGGATCGAATCCTGCTAGGGTTAGATCTGGACCTAGTTGCCATTTCGTCATTGGGCTATATTAATTAATGACGAAACGTTAAAAAATGCCGAAAGAAAGACACAAAGATCAAACAATATGTCCACATTTATAACACGAATATGGCTTGGACTGTTCCAATTATTATTGCATTTCTGAAATCCCGAACTACCCAGGTAGGTGAGTGTAGGATAATTATGGCGCTATCTTGTAGTCTTATGTATGTAGATGATGATGAAGATGATGTAGTCAACAATAAATGACATATGTAAGTGACCTACGGTTTAACGGGGAGTCCGAACTACTGCCTCTGAACTACGAACTGGTCTAATTATTAGGATGGTATTAGATTAGATTATTGAAATGGCGAACATACCACAAGGTAGGTATTTTAAGCCAAGTATGAATGAGGTTTGAGTGTAAGCTTATTGTGGCGCGATCTTGTAGTCTTGTTACTGACAAAGTCTGAAATGTTCCTTAGACAGGACTGTTAATTAATAGCCCAACAGTCGATGGCAACTAAGGGACCTACAGTTTAACGTGGAATCCGAACCACTGCCTCCGAATTACGAATTGGTCTATTTACGAGGATTAACGTAGTATTCAATAGTGCGGACGTTAATACACACAAGAGAACACTACTCCCACCGACCATCCCTCCCAACTATCCACAATACGTGACCTCCAAGTAGCTGGATTACAGGATGACGCCATCAGCCCAGTCTTAAATTCTAGTCTATTCATGGATGGGCTTAGTATTCAATGGTGTGGATGTTAATCCACAACAGAAAATATCCCATCCAACAAACATCGCTCATAACTATCCACAGTTTTTTATCTCCAAATGGCTGGATAACAGGTCACGCCACCTTCCCAGTTCAAATACATCGATATATCTTGATGTATCAGAAAACACGTTATATTATCAGAGTTTTGAAAATTCATAATGGCGTTGGTTATTAATTATTAAATTAACAATTCGTTGGACCTTTCCAACGCGTCTTGTCTGACCTTCGTGTCGTGCGGTCCTACTTATTTTTACGTCCGCTAGCTCGGAGGCGGAGTGCTAGTGTCGTTCGTTTGCAATTTTCCGAATGTACAGAATAGGCTAAGTAGAGTGTTTTGTTTACAATTTTTTCTATAGTTATATTTTTTGTTGTGTTTTTTGACCGGTTTCTTTTTTATATGTAGAAATAACCTTTTGTTTGTACAAATGTAAATATTGTTAGGCACTTGAAAACGGGAGTAGTTTATCCAACTCTCGAAACGTTGTGTAGATTTTAAACACAAGACGCGTTGGAAAAGTCCAACTAATTTTTAATTTAACGTTATATTATACCATAAAACTAACAAGAACGAATTTGGGACTCTTAGTCCTACACTTATAGTCAAATAACGTACCGTAGTTAATAAACCGCGGGTCGAATGGTGTGTTAACTATCGGAGGAACAAAGGTTACGGATTTGGGAAGTTAATAGTCGCGCTGCGCACGCGCATTACCGACCGTGAGAGGCCGACTCTTTCGTCTTGTTTCATTCCTCTTCATAATATGGGATTGGGCTCTTCGCCGACGGATATTACTCGTCCCGAAAACATTGGGTCAAAAATATGTTTTTAGGTTTCGAATTCGTCTTCAAACCACTTAGCTAAATAACGACCTATCCAGGTTGGTATTTTAAGTCCGAACCACTGCCTCTACGAAATGGTCTAATTTTAAGAATGGTCTTTGTGTTTTCAATAATGCGGACGTTAATCTACAACCACCGACCATCGCTCACAACTATCCATAATTTGTGACCTCCAAGTAGCTGGATTACAGGACACGCCACGGTCCCAGTACTCAAGATTGTAATCCGACTGACTTATTTATAAGACCTTCCACATTCTTATCCCTAGTTAGTGACATAATCTTTGACATTTATAAGATCAAACGTTAAGGGGGGGTCTTAGACATTTAAGAGACGCAAAAACTGATTCGGGAGTGACGTCACTGACCAAGTGACCGTAGATCTTTAATAAACAAATTCCTGAAAGATTAAAACTGTATATTCCATTAGTAATAAGATTACTAGAGAAACTATAATGCTTATTGGGAATATTTCCTGTTTTAAGTTAGTATTTTAACCCCCATTAGGGAGAAACACTATCTAAACTATATCCCATAGGGAAGTCGTTCCTTTTTGACCTGGATATATAAGCTGTTGGGGGCCAGCAATTTGCGAGACGCAAAAGTGTAACGGAAGTGACATCAAATGGTAAAGGAACAGCTGTTTAGAGGAACTGAAATTATTCCCTTCAAGTAAATACAATAATTGCAAATACGTCTTCTTTAAATACCGTATTAATATTATTATTTGAAGTGTCAACAAACAATCCCGTCCAGGATATCGTTTTGTAATTTTAAATTTTCAAAACTATTGTTCCGCTAAACGTAGGTTTTACTTAAGACAATGTTTCCCTGTAACACTAAATCGGGACGAAGTTTTTTTATGACAGGTGAGCGAGAACAAACACTGTTAGTCTACTAAATATTGTTGTGTGATGTATCGATGGATTTTATCTTTAGAGTAAAGGTCAGATGTACAATAACTGATTCTGCATTTAATTTGATTGCGATGAAAACGAAACAAAGAAAAATATACGTCAAGTTGTTAGTCCTTAAAATAATACCAATATATTGCCCTTTTATCTCATCTTATGCCTTTTAAAGATAGATCGTATCCCCAATAGATTAGAAGATTTTTAATAATTTTTTAAATTATCATTCCAAGAATTTCCTATATCACCCTAACATTAGTTTAAAAAAATTGGTTTGAATTCAAAACAAATTAGTTAAATAGCCCAATTAAAAAAATCTTTGCATGACTAATATTGAAATGAAAAAATAGAACCACCATAATTGAAATTTCCACTAAACTATTTATAAGGCAGTGACATAAAATTCGTGATGTTCAGCGGAACGACGACAATTATCACGATAGAGAAGGCAGTGGCGGCGGCTAATGTCCATGATCAATATACCACACGTCACACGTACACATGACGAATGGTTCCCGCCTCTCGGACGTCGACCAATCAGAAGGCTTCCCGCAGCTGGCCGCTCATCTACTCATCTTACAAGCCGCTCAACCGCAGCTGAGTTTAGCCGCGGTTACACGGAGTTCAGCGAGGTCATTTAAACCGGAAGCCATCTTGCAATTTGTTATTGCAAGGGAAAACTTGATGGATTTTAATTCGTTTAATTTATCTAATTTACAATTGGTCTCTTGGGTAAAACTCACCTTCTCTCCTCATGCCCATCTTTAGACACTTTTTCAGCCGGCAGAATTGGCACTGGTTCCTATGGTGTTGGTCGATCGGACAATTTCTACTTCCTCGACACGAATAGGTCAGGTTTCTTCTGACACTGCGCTTGAAGAAGCTCTTGCACCCTGGAACAAAACGAGGAACTTAATTTACAGAAAGTTGTTTCCCGGATCAAAGATATAAAGCAGGTACCGGTATGTCACGGATGTGTGGTATTTTACATTTAAGGCAAAACTACAGGATGGAGAAACTAGCGGTTCTAGGAGCGCTAACGTTCTAACGATCACGTACATCTTGAAACGTGACTGTTGGGTATTGTGACAACTGTGCATGGAAACAACACAATATATCAAGCTCTGCCGACTCAACTGTAAACAAAGACATTTGCGATAAAAGATCTCACTTGTTCCCTAATTAAAAAGATAAATCGAGAGCTAATTGCAATTTTAATCCACATCAAGTAGTTTTATGGCAACATTTGGGGACGTATGTATAAATATACGGAGAGTATCTTGCTTGATATGGGTATTGTAGTGCAGTTAATTTGGCACTTTTAGGCTACAGGTTTATCTTCAACAATCAGGTGATAATGAACAGCTTGTCTGGACGGATGAGAAGTTACATCCAAGCTACGTATTTTAGAGTCTACAGATTTAGTCTTTTAGGGCACGATTCTTTGTTTGGATATATTTTGTGTTTAAGTTCAGATTTTTTCGACATAGGTGTTTGGGGCAGTATCCTGTGTAGAAGTTGGAGATGGTTGTTTATCCAAGTACGTTTAAGTATTGTTTTCTTTTAGGTTTTTATGGGCAATTTCTTGCGAAAATGTAGATGTTTGAGAACAGTGTCTTGATCAGATGTAAATATTGAGGACGGTTTCTTGTCCAGATCTAAATCTAGGTCAGATACCGTCCTACACCTGCGTGTTTTGGGACAGTTATTTAACAACGATTTAAAAAAAACGTTGTTAGGGGACAGTCTGGGAAACTGTTGAAACAGTATCTTGTTCAGATGTAGGTTTTACGGGACACTATGTATTGTTCCACACGCAGGTTTAGGGGGGCGGTTTCTCGTTCAGACGAAGGTGTTGAGGGACAGTTTCCCAGTTGTAGGTGTTGAAGGACAGTTTCTTGTCCAGACGTAGGTGTTAAGGGGCAGTTTCTTGTTCAGTCGTAGTTGTTGAAGGACAGTTTCTTGTTCAGATGTAAGTGTTATGTCAGTTTGTTCCAGTTTACTGTTTGAGGACAGTTTCTTGTCCACGTAGGTGTTTTAGAGTACAGTTTGGACGTATTATTTGGGACAGTTTGTTATTAGGTGTTGAGGAATTTCTGTCCAGTGTAGTTTGAAGGACAGTTTTTGTCAGAGTAGGTGTAGGGGCAGTTTGTCCGTAGGTGTTAAGGACAGTTGTAGGGACGTATGTTGAGGACAGTTTCTTGTCCAGAGTAGGTGTTGAAGGACAGTTTCTTGTCCAGAGTAGGTGTTAAGGGGCAGTTTCTTGTCCAAACGTAGGTGTTGAAGGACAGTTTCTTGACGTAGGTGTTGAGGGATTTCTGTCCAGACGTAGGTGTTAAGGACAGTCTAGACGTGTGTTAGGACAGTTTTTAGACGTAGGTGTTAAACAGTTCTGCAATTATGTTGGGACAGTTTATCGTCACGACGTAGGTGTTGAGGTACAGTTTCTTGTCCAGACGTAGGTGTTGAGAGACAGTTTCTTTCCCAGTTGTAGGTGTTGAAGGACAGTTTCTCGTCAAGACGTAGGTGTTGAGGGACAGTTTCGTCCAAACTTAGGTGTTGAAGGACAGTTTCTTGTCCAGACGTAGGTGTTGAAGGACAGTTTCTTGTCCAGAGTAGGTGTTGAAGGACAGTTTCTTGTCCAGACGTAGGTGTTGAAGGACAGTTTCTCGTAGGGACGTAGGTGTTGAGGGACAGTTTCCTGTCCAGACGTAGGTGTTGAAGGACAGTTTCTTGTCCAGATGTAGGCCTAGGTGCAGCGTGCTCGTGCGGTCACGTCTGGCGTGTCGCAGTTCGCGGGTCTAATGCCCGAGGCCACTTACAGCAAATTGTCGACGAACGTGAGGGAATGTGAGGACGATACAGTTCGACTCTGCTAGGGAGTCTGGAGCCGCGATGTCTTTGATGACAAATTACAGCCACCGGTCAGGGATAGACCCAGTTGCCTTTGATGACTGGACCAATGTTTGTTCCTGTTTCTGGGAAATGAATCAATAATGACACACTACACACAAGGCATGTATCTCATTCTATGATCATAGTACTCTCATATTTTGTATAAAATAAACCTTATGGGTGTCGTAATCTCAACTAATTGTGTTAATATAGGCTTGCAGTTGTTCCTCCATATATAAAACATACAAGTAAACATACAATTATGAAATATTTGATAACCTGGAAATAAATAATGTCGAAACTATTTCAACTAAGATTCGAATGAAGTGAAGAGAATATAGCCTGTCATTTATACTTTCTTTCTAATCTGGTTACTGAAACATTATTCATGCTCTAAAAAGGCAAAACTGGCTGGACCCTTGAAGGCTGTGTTATCAGCAACCAAATGAACAAAACACGGATTAGCCATCCCGGTGATTGAAGGAAGAAAGCAGATGGTTGGCAGAATGCCAGGGGCATTATCATCAATTACGCAGCAACATTTGTATGTAAAGGCGATGCGCATCCAGCAACAGCTGATCACAACAGACGACCCAGCAACAGCTGATCACAACAGACGACCCAGCAACACTTGTCTGCTCGGAGAAATTTCGCCACAAGTTTCCAATTATTAACCGCTACCATACCATGACTAATTATTTCCAGAGAACGTAAAGACTACTCCGGCGTAGCACGAGCATTACGACTTTCTACGTCATCGTAACCGTCTTTTTGTAAATTGTTACACTACTTTATACGATGTTTTTTTGAAAATATTATACGTCCAATTATGACTAGAACTAAACTCTTCTTAATCCTCGGTTAAGGATATAAAGATTACCTAAGAAGGACTATCTTAGTTGAGAGCATTACCAAATGAAATTTTTGCCGGGCTTATTAAAATACCTCTATCGTGAATGAATGCAAAATATAATTCTTGTCATGGCGAGGAACATCTCACGGTAAAATATTGTTACAGGTACGAGGTATCTAAATACTAAATAAATGTTTAGAGTATGACCATTTGGAGATATATCGATATTCAAATCTTGTAAATTCTAAAACGTTAAAGATCTAATGTCTATACGATAAACGTTAAAGATTTGATGTCTCAATACGCTGATAATGAGAGTGTGAGCCTTGATTCGCACCACCAAATATTTGGGAACTACTGTCTAAGCTACAACTTTGGTCGCAGAACAGTTTCTATTTAGATTTTTTATCCACAATTCATACACGAATGAATTTGCCTTTGTGCCCATTAACACGATCAGACTACTGGGCGGTTATCTCCCACACATTCCCTCCTCCCTTCTTCTTAATCGCTACATCCGTATCCGAGGGAGATGTGGCGGGAGGCGCGGAAGTGAAAGAAGAGATGCGAGTCACTGGAGCAGATCCGAGACCTTGCCGCCAGCGACTGACTACAAATCAATAAAACTCGTGGTCACTGATTGCCATCGTGTAATGAGAGGGAGAGAGAGGGAGATAGCCATCTGCTGCGGGTGCGAGGGAGAGGGAAGAAGCCGTGACTGCCGGTTTACGATCGCCGAACGTAAACGGAGAAACTTCTGCAGAGAACCGCTTGCGCTGTGCGGTGCTGGAGCTTGCGTGCTGCGGCGAAGAAAGTGGAAGTTCTGTCTCATTCGTTGGGATGATTACTTCCATTTCTTCGACATAGAGCACTTTCATCCTTCCAACACGGACTAAATGTTCCATACAGTAACACACATTCATAGGAATAAGTTGTTTAGAGGAAATAATAATACTAAATAGTTGTTAATCTGAGAAGAATATATTTAAATTATTATATTCTCTGATTAGGAAGAATCTGCAGACTTTCTTATCTAAGACTGAACTGGTAATTAGCTCTTTTATAAAATACTACAGGACCAGATGCCCCAAAGGCTGATAGCTGTTACTAAAGGAACACCGCCAGTATGTTGTTCTCTCGTCGTCCTATCGCGTGAAATTTAACGCGACGATCGGCTCCTCTCCAAACCAATAAAAAGCCGACAGACCGCGCCACCAGCGTCGTCGTCGTCTCCATAAACCCGGCGAAAAGTGGCTGCGATCCGAGAGAAATTCAAATTTACTACCGATAACTTACCAAACAGAACAGGTCCGGGCCGATTGATTCGGAAAGGTCGGCCGAAAGGTCAGATCCGGTTTCGCGACCGATTAATTACGCGAGTAATTAAAACAACGGAACCGCATGAGCCGGTCCGGTCAAATTTAATTAATTCCGCCGGTCAGGGGCCGAATTATCGCGATCGGTTATTAGATAGTAATAAGACCGGGCTCGCGGTTTAAATCGGCACCCATTAGCCGTATTAAACACCGAACCGGTCGTCACGATCGGTCCAGTTTTTACTCTGTGTACGAGCGACGAGTTGGCGGCGACACGCGACGCTCTTCCGCATGCCGGACGTTTGTAGCGCCGTCGCCTCGCTGCGGCACGACACGTAATTAAACGTCGTTCTGGTGTACCCCAAGGATCGCTATTAGGAACTCGCTTTTTCTGCTGGGAACGAGGTTAAAGTAATCAGTTTGTTTCACTTTTGTTTTGTTGTGTTTGTATTAATTAAAGAAGATCTAAATAAACTTATTTTTCTCGTTTTATTCTTTTCATTTTTTATTATTTTATTTTCATTTCATCAGTGTGTTTTGAGTTCAACCTGTAAAAAAAGTAAACCATTTCCGCTTCATCAGATCACATGGAAGTAGTTTTAGTATCTTAATCAAATTCTGATTTAAAAATTCATTAAAATGTTAAATACAACTTTCAGAAACGTGGGTATAAACAGTTTAGCTCAATATTTACTTCAGAAGACAATGAAACATCTGAAAGAAAGTAGAGGCGTAATTAACCTCTCGAGTCGAAGGGTGTAAGGGTCACGACAGGAAGCTGTGACGGGGCGATGTCACACTCCAGGACGATGCATTGTTTACTGACACCGGCTCTTAAAGGGTTTAGGACCGCCGTATCAGCATGGCTGGTGTTTATGAAGGGTTTTGTGTCCTTTTGTCAGGCACGCGCCCTTTTGTCTCAAGGGCTCATAACCTGATAATGGATGCGGCGTGCTCCAAGGCCGTAGTCTCGGCTCGCTTTTGTTTAGTTTTTATTGGCCTCGCAGGTGTTAATTTATGCGCGCGCTCGGGTTTTGAACATCTGTGATGCGGCTGTGTTGACTTCTTTAAATGTCTGAATGTGATTATAGAACATGGGAAGTGTCGATTCTAATCCTTCTGCGATTTAAATTTTAGTTTTTGTTGATGTGATGCTTGTGTTTCCTTCAGTGGTAGAAAACATTACAAAACCGAAATATAAAAAAATCGTAATGTTACGAAAGCTCTTTAATGTTCTCAAGTAATTATAGGTTATTTTTATTCATCCACGATTTATTATGCTTTCCCACCACCTCGACTGTTTCGCGGAAAACTTATTCAACGTTGCTCACGTAAGTAATTTGATTGCGGGCTACATAGAACGGTTCTGTTTACATTTGACATGTCCACTGCCCAATAAGCCAATTAGCATTCGTGCCGGAGCTTCAGATGGTATTCGATTTGTTTCACGATTTCCCGACTTTCGCCGTTGCCCACTCGACGGCGGCGGGTGGCCAGTTTCTACTTCTCGGCGGCTTTTCCCTCGGCGCCGCGGACGACCACCACGTGACTAGGAGGAGTTACCGCGAGGAGCTATCTGACCATCTTCGTCGGATTCCTATAATCTTCGACAAGTTGGCATTGTTCCGTGGAGAAAGGCAATTATTGCTAATAATAGGATACGGTCGGGAGTAAGAGTGGGATCAATTAAAATTGCGGACGGACGGACGGTGTTGGAGAAAGTAGGGGAAGGCAGACGTGGGTGGTAGGGGGGGCACGACCGCGGCGATTAGCGGGTAATAGCGAGTGGACGTCCCGCGGGAATGTGGGGAATGCGGGAATACGGGAATGTGGGGAATCCACCCACGGCGCGGGGGGGCGGGTGTTTGTGTTGTAGCAAGCTACTTGTCAAATATACTACAGAAAACAAACCTACATGAGTGATACGTCCTAAACAGTACCTAAAATTGTATAAATTAAATCCTGAATTAGTTTACTTTCTTTAATTAACAAAGATTAGATTAGATTATTTGAAATGGCGACCATACCACAAGGTAGGTATTTTAAGCCAAGTATGAATGAGGATTGAATGTAAGATGATTGTGGCGCGATCTTGTAGTCTTGTTACTGACTAAGGCTGACATGTTCCTTAGACAGGACTGTTAATTAATGGCCCAACAGCCGATGGCAACTAAGGGACCTACAGTTTAACGTGGAATCCGAACCACGGCCTCTGAATTACGAATTGGTCTAATTATGATGATGGTCTTTGCGGATTAACGTAGTATTCAATAGTGCGGACGTTAATCCACACAACAGAACACCACACCCACCGACCATCTCTCACAACTATCCTCAATTCGACATGTACAAGTCATGAAATCAGGTGATGGGTAATTGTGATGTTATACATATTTTAGTTAAAAACGTTTTTAAGTTAACCAGATCTCACTGTTGTCAAATTCAGCAATAAATGTTACTCTTGACGTTTTAACCCATATTTGACAACCACGTCACACATTCGCCTAAGTTTGTGGTAGCTAATTTAAATTATTATCGCCATGTAAAATATACTAATAGCGATACGTATTGATCGTCAATATGCGATTACGAAGTTTTTAAAAGCCAACTGATGTAAAAACAAGTAACGCGAAACCTCTGGAACATATTCTTTAGTACAACCAGATCTAAACTTTTGGGTCAACACACAAACTTAAATTCATAGTGGAGCATATGCTTGCATAACGGTTACGTTTTAGAATTTCGGTGCATGAGGTCACGGGTTCGATCCCCGAGATGGCCACAAAATTTAGATGGGAATTCCATAAGAAAAAATAGTGTACTTCGAGGCTGCATAGCTGACGCTGAGCCTGCCATTGGCAAAACAGAATTAAAATAAACTTATAATTTGAACAACACATAGTTAAACACGTGGGAAATAGATTATTACAAAAATAGTACAGTAAGATGAAAAAAATTAACGAAACAGAAATTGTAATGAATATGTGTACAACTGTATGTGCCTTAATACAATACCACCCCATAAGACATCGACAACGCATAATTTTAGAAAAACTAAATATTGTAAGAAAATCTAATATTGTTTTATAATTAGAGCGATTGAAGTCCTTCTCAATCATTAAGTTAATATATTATGCAATCACTCATTATATTACCATTAATAAATGGCGACCTACCCTGGTAGGTAGTATTTTAAGCCAAGTGGGGGAATGAGTGTAAGACAATTGTGGTGCGATCTTGTAGTCTTGTTACCGACTAAGGCTGACATGTTCCTTAGACAGGACTGTTAATTAACCACTAAACAGCCAATGACATCTCAGGGACCTGGGGTTTAACGTGAGATACGAACGATAATTTTGCCTCTGAATTACGGATAGGTCTAATTATGAGGATGGTATATATGGATGATTCAACAGTATGGACGTTAATCCACACCGGAGTGGATTAACATCCAACAATCACGTGAGAGCAGGACCAAGTCTTGTGGGTCCAGGTCCAGGTGGCTCGATCTGGCGCAGGCAGAGATAATCAGCTGTCGTTGACATGCGCCACTGATTGCAGCCGACAATTACCGTATCCTGGAAAACGAGGACGGACGGGAAGTGGGGATTGTCGTCCGGAAGCTATTGCAATGAGTCATATCCGGGAATGCCAAGATGACCGGTCCGAGATCCAATTAATGAGATCCGAAAGTGTTATCGAATGGAACAAATCCCCACTCCGACGTCTCAAAGTGTCCTCTCTGTTGTCGCGGGTACAGAAACGAAGTTTTGAACAATATTGTGTATAATTATTTTTTGAATAAAATGGGATTGTGACGTGTCTTGTGATCCAGCTACTTGGATGTCACGTATTGTGGATAGTTATGAACGATGGTCGGTGAATGTTATATTGACTTGTGTTGAATAACGTCCGCACTATTGAATACTATGTTAATCCGCTCAAACTATCTTCGTAATTAGCCTATTTCGTAATTCAGAGGCAAAATTGTGGTTCGGATTCCACGTTAAACTGTAAGTCCCTTGGATATAGCAGACAGTAATAAGACTACATATTGCAACACAATCATAATACACTCATTTTTATTTATAATTGACTCACCTATCTGGGTAGTTCGCCATTTCAGAACGTAAATAATGATTGGAACAGTCCAAGCACTATACTTGTTGCAATAATCAAATTGCAACCTAATATGTCGTGAAAGAAAGACTATTGGAGATAAATTTTGAATAGTTCCAGTAGTTAATGTTTAATTTATTAGCTTTTGGTTTAGTCAGAGAATATTAACAATAACTCAAAGGCCTTACTATGTTCTAGACTCTTAAGGCAAGGTTTAGCCTGATCAATAGGTTTGGTTCTCGCCGTGTACCAGTTCAGGGAGCCCGAGTGTTGAGTCCGAAGTGTCGCGGGCCACCAGGCGAACCGGTTTACCATGAATCACAGGCTTGCGTTTAGCAATGAATAATGGAAATCACGTTTACTATGTCCGCACGAGGGGTTTCCTGTACTCGGCTCATAGTGCAGGAGTTCCTGATACTTCTCCTTATGGCGAAATGGTTCCTTCTGTTACTAGACAATCAAGTGTTTTGAAAAATTATTCACACATTGAATTGGCGTATCTTAAAAATAGTCCTTAGACCTTAAAATTTAGGTAAGACACTGCTATTAAATTAAACGTTTACTTGGACAAAGACATTGTAAATAAAACTGTCCCATTCTAATTATGAGCTGCTTGATGAGTAATTAATTAAAAAGAAGTTAGTGTTAGGGTGGAATAACATTTCAACCAGTAACAAAAACTTAGAGACGATAAAGACAGTTAAACGGTACGGCGCCAGGAAGATGATTCAGCTACTCAGATGTGCTGCGGGTTGCATTGAAAGCCTGGCTTTAAACTTCTTCTCTAGGGATGAGTGAAATATTCGTTCGTACGAAAGTGTTAAATTATGCCGCGGTGGTCGTGGTCAGGTGGCGATGGTGTACGTTCCTGAGGACGGTGGTGCCGCGGTGGTCGTGGTCAGGTGGCGATGGTGTACGTTCCTGAGGACGGTGGTGCCGCGGTGGTCGTGGTCAGGTGGCGATGGTGTACGTTCCTGAGGACGGTGGTGCCGCGGTGGTCGTGGTCAGGTGGCGATGGTGTACGTTCCTGAGGACGGTGGTGCCGCGGTGGTCGTGGTCAGGTGGCGATGGTGTACGTTCCTGAGGACGGTGGTGCCGCGGTGGTCGTGGTCAGGTGGCGATGGTGTACGTTCCTGAGGACGGTGGTGCCGCGGTGGTCGTGGTCAGATGGCGATGGTGTACGTTCCTGAGGACGGTGGTGCCGCGGTGGTCGTGGTCAGGTGGCGATGGTGTACGTTCCTGAGGACGGTGGTGCCGCGGTGGTCGTGGTCAGGTGGCGATGGTGTACGTTCCTGAGGACGGTGGTGCCGCGGTGGTCGTGGTCAGGTGGCGATGGTGTACGTTCCTGAGGACGGTGGTGCCGCGGTGGTCGTGGTCAGGTGGCGATGGTGTACGTTCCTGAGGACGGTGGTGCCGCGGTGGTCGTGGTCAGGTGGCGATGGTGTACGTTCCTGAGGACGGTGGTGCCGCGGTGGTCGTGGTCAGGTGGCGATGGTGTACGTTCCTGAGGACGGTGGTGCCGCGGTGGTCGTGGTCAGGTGGCGATGGTGTACGTTCCTGAGGACGGTGGTGCCGCGGTGGTCGTGGTCAGGTGGCGATGGTGTACGTTCCTGAGGACGGTGGTGCCGCGGTGGTCGTGGTCAGGTGGCGATGGTGTACGTTCCTGAGGACGGTGGTGCCGCGGTGGTCGTGGTCAGGTGGCGATGGTGTACGTTCCTGAGGACGGTGGTGCCGCGGTGGTCGTGGTCAGGTGGCGATGGTGTACGTTCCTGAGGACGGTGGTGCCGCGGTGGTCGTGGTCAGGTGGCGATGGTGTACGTTCCTGAGGACGGTGGTGCCGCGGTGGTCGTGGTCAGGTGGCGATGGTGTACGTTCCTGAGGACGGTGGTGCCGCGGTGGTCGTGGTCAGGTGGCGATGGTGTACGTTCCTGAGGACGGTGGTGCCGCGGTGGTCGTGGTCAGGTGGCGATGGTGTACGTTCCTGAGGACGGTGGTGCCGCGGTGGTCGTGGTCAGGTGGCGATGGTGTACGTTCCTGAGGACGGTGGTGCCGCGGTGGTCGTGGTCAGGTGGCGATGGTGTACGTTCCTGAGGACGGTGGTGCCGCGGTGGTCGTGGTCAGGTGGCGATGGTGTACATTCCTGAGGACGGTGGTGCCGCGGTGGTCGTGGTCAGGTGGCGATGGTGTACGTTCCTGAGGACGGTGGTGCCGCGGTGGTCGTGGTCAGGTGGCGATGGTGTACGTTCCTACGCACGCGGCGCCACGCACGCCTGCTCCTCTAATTGGCGCTAGTGTGTCTAATTAGGGCCACTCGGGTCACACGGTGCCTACTGCCCGTTCTCCACCGAGGTGGGCGTTATCAGTAACGTCAAGGATCTCTCACAGTGCCATCTATAAACGATTCAGTTTTCACATTCCTTCCTTTGTTTCATCTTATGCTGAAATGCTTATATAACATTTTAACTTTGGTTTCTACTTTTTTACTAAAACCTATAAACTCTTCAAATTACTCCCTTACAAAATAAGTTCTTATATTTTCCAATTATTCCATTTGTATTTAAGTTACGTCAGACCAATATCTGTTTTAGAATGAACATAGCCATATATTTTATGGGTTTGGAATGCAGTTTTGAAAAAATTATAAAATGTTTCGTTTAACGCAAGACATTTAATGAATTTGTTTAACGTTTAGTTAACTGTAAATTGTCATCCGATTGATGTTTACTTACTTCATTAATGGCTTTGTGTTAAATAAATTAAAAGTCAGATCCCAAAGCCTAAACTCTATGTAACCAAAAACTAATGTACTCCTACTTTAAAAAGAAACATTTGCTGTATTTTTAGCATTTAAATATCTCAAATTTCCACATTTTTGAACTATTCTTTGAATCTACACCCTGACTATTTTATCTTTTGCAATTTTACAACGAAAATTACCTAGTAAATATCAAAAGGAAAATTTCCCACATCCCGTCAAAAACAAAATCCTCGTCGTTTAAATCTATTTTTGTATAGTCAGGTTCAGTCAACGTGAGTCGGTTCAGCAGGAAAATCCCTGTGACTACTAGCGACATCTATAGGATTACGAGAACATATAGCAACAGTGTGCAGGAAACAGTGCTGCCAACCCTCGCACGACTCATACACGAGATGAGGCGATTACAGATCACTCTCTCATCCCCCACCCCCGCCATCACCCGCACCACAACCCTCCCCTGGGTGATTTGTTAGACCACGTGGACTCTAATATGTTAGCCACTTTGATTGAGCCGCCTCTACCTGCCCACAAAAACGTCCCCCACTAAATCTGGAGAAATTAATTCACCGGATCTAGCAGCCCGGCGGGGATGTGTAATTACCGAAGAAAAGCAGTTATAAGCTATTTGGGTTTTTGTGGGAAGAAATCTAGCCCTGTAAAATAAGCAGGTAAGTCAAGATCGTTATTTAAATGGGTTAAATGTTTAACTAGGGCTTTTTAATAACATTAAATCAAATACTATGAGAATTTTATTTTTGATGAAATATTAAACAATTGAAAACGTTAAAAAATTGAATATACAGTATTAGTATGATCCAAACAAAATTTCCTTCAACTAACAAAAATGAGGGAAAAAAGGTTCTTAATGGTTAAGGAGTTATCAAAAAAATCCTAATTATTTATTTCTCCATTATAGTTTTTATAAAAAAGTAAGGTGAATGAAAATTGTTAGTGTCGGACATATTGAATTTCAGTGTGTTTAATTTTTATTGTATTTACGTGGAAGTGTAGAGAGCATTTTAAGGTTCACTATGGGACATAAACCTTAAAAGAAATTGGATCAGCTGTAGTACTTTATTATGAAAATATCAAATTTATAACATAATAAAAGTAAAAAACAAGTTGATTTGAACTACTATATCTTATGAAAGAAATTATATTTTTATATGGATATGTCTTAGCTCTGGGGGGGTGTTGGTGATTTTTAAGATGGAAAACATGTAACCGGTTTCCATAGAAACTACCAGAGCTATTGTATTGAATTTTTAATACAAAAGAATAAGAATAGCTGTTTAGAAGAACTGAATAAATTCCCTTAAGGCATATCCATGATCTAACCTATTTCCCACAGGGAAGTAAATACAAACATTTTAATCTGGAACGAGATAAGTATATACAGTAGTTAGCTATGTGCCGTTTAAAATCTATTTGTGATACTAGATGATCCTAAACATTTGTTTTCAGAATGTTAATTTGTTTTAAACTGTTCTTTGGGACCATGAAAATCCTCTTTCCAACAACTTAAAGGTATAACGAATATTTTTAACTATTGTAGGTTATGTTTGCTCTCAGCTGACGACAAGTACAGCGAAGGTTTCTCGGAAGCCAAGTCTAAACGATACGACAATCGGTGACAGATTTAGAGTCAGCTCTCTAATGAATCGTTCAGGGAAGGCGGACATGAGCCGACGCGGCTGCTGTCTTCATTATGACGAATTGATATCGATTGAACCAATCAAATCGTTTATAATTCCACTTGTCTGGTGCAGCTGGCATTCCATCGCAAACATCAGCTGACGTCTGAAATCAGCTGATCCGGAGATTGGATTGTTCAATCAAAGACGATTAAAGTGGAATTTCAAAGTCAGACTTTTACTGGATCAGATTTTCAAAGTTTGTTATAATATCCGATCGAAGTTGGAAATTAACGTTCCATTAACGTTAAGCGTAAACAATAGATACAAATCCAGAACATACTACAAGGTAGGTATTTTAAGCCAAGTATGAATGAGTATTGAGTGTAAGATGATTGTGGCGCGATCTTGTAGACTTGTTACTGACTAAGGCTGACATGTTACTTAGACAGGACTGTTATTTAATAGCCCAACAGCCGACGGCAACTAATGTACCTACAGTTTAACGTGGAATCCAAACCACGGCCTCTGAATTACGAATTGGTCTAATTATGAGGATGGTCTTTGCGGATTAACGTAGTATTAATAGTGCGGACTTAAATCGACACAAGAGAACACTACATCCACCGACCATCGCTCACAACTATCCACAATTCGTGACCTCCAAGTAGCTGGATTACAGGATGACGCTACCATCCCAGTCAAATGTTATTCAATGTATATTTTAAATTTGAAAATTAACCTTTGAAAAAGTATGCTACGAAAAGGGATCAGGTATTCTTGATCGTATAGCAAATGCATTTTATGAAATGAATTATTTTTTCATTGTGTAATTTAATTTTTGTTAATTGAGCACTTAGGAAGCGTTTGTATGAAATGATTCGTGGTTTGGGTTATTGACATGGAACTGTTCGCGCTTTGTATGTTAATGACCTACGATGGGAGCACATCCAACACTGAAATGGGGAAATGAGTAAACCTGAAACGATTTACATTAGTTCCAAATTCTTTGTGAATTTTTCTATTCATATATTCTTTACCGATTGGAATTTGATTGTAAATATCATTAGCACCAGGGGTTGTTCAAAATATTATTGAAATAAACTATGGTTCAAGTAACAAACCTATGGTAGAATTAGGAGTCTGATACACCTCCGCCATTTTTAAGTTTAGTCCCATAAGAACAACGTTAATTTTTTGACAGCTTTACTTACAACTCGATAGTTGCAAAACATATGTTTAAATAAAGAGTATCTAGGGGATAACGTTTCCAATTTTTGAGTTTTGCATGGTTAAGAAAGACAATTACTTGTCAACTAGGATACATGATTACGTGAAAATAATTAATTATATATTTATAGAAAAATTTTCAGATCTCCACTTATTCGTCTTTAACTTGACACCTCAACCATCTGTTACGACAATCGAGTAACCAATAATGCTGTCACAAAATTCCATTTGGTCTTATGGGCCTAAAATGAAATATTTCACAAGTAAGGCAGACTCTTCAAAAATAATAAAATGAAGCTATATTGACAAAGTAGTCGTGAAAGGTTAGAGTTCAAGTGCAAGTCATAGATCGGTTTGTCCTACAGCGCGATTATCAGACCTTCAAGCTTGTATTTGCACTGCAGATTGTTATTTATCATTCCCACTGAAGCCACAGAAAAACAGTGTTTGGTCAATGGTTGATAAGATCACAGCTAATTGTGGGTGTTGCTGTTGACCAGGCTAGCCGCGGGTCGAGTAAAAGCCCCAATGAAATACGAGTCGCCCTGAGCTCGGTTTTTGCCCAAACAGGTGGTTCCTGCTACACTTTATCGCCTCGTGGTCCAACTCACTTTTCCCAGTTTTTGTTTTTATTTCCCCATGACTCCCACGCCCCTTTCAACCTTCTCGTTTTAATTTTTTGGAAAAAAATGTACAAATATTTTCTAAGTTGTGTTTTAAACGTTTATATGAGAAACTGTATCCACTTCCCTGTGGGAAATAGCTTAGACATGGATTAGATTAGATCATTGTAATGGCAACCTACCCAGGTACGTATTTTAAGCTAAGTGTGAATGAGGATTGAGTGTAAAATGATTGTGGTTCGATCTTGTAGTCTTGTTACTGACTAAGGCTGACATGTTCCTTAGACAGGACTGTTAATTAATAGCCCAACAGCCGATGGCAACTAATGGACCTACAGTTTAACGTGGAATCCGAACCACGGCTTCTGAATTACGAGTTGGTCTAATTATGAGGATGATCTTTATGGAATAGTGCGGACATTAATCCACACAAGAGAACACTACACCCACCGACCATCTCTCACAACTATCCACGATTCGTGACCTCCAAGTAGCTGGATTACAGGAATTCGCCACCAGGATATGTATTAAGAGGTATTAAGGGAATGTTTAGGTTTTCAGTTCCTCTAAACGGTTGTTCTCGTAACCATATGACATCACTAAGTTACACTTTTTGCGTCTCGCAAATTGCTAACACCCCCAGATCTTAGACATATTTAAATCCAAAGCTTGACCTCTTTATCGAAAATATAGGGATTAAAAACGCAAATTAAAGGTCATGTAAATAAAGTCGTGGACAAAAGTATTTTTTATCACTTTTCTTTTAATAATGTACAAAGGTACCCAGCTGATATTCCGCCAATTTATAAATAAAAAAAATTAACATAGATATGTATAAGCTCTGATGGGGTGTTTTAGCAATTTGCGTCACACGACAATCGTAACGGAAGTGACGTCATATAAGTACAGCTGTTTAGAGGAACTGAAAACATTTACTTTAGACATATCTATGATCTAAACAATAAAAATAATTAAATTTTTATCCTATTTTATTTATTTATCTATACATTTTTCGTTTCTAGTTAATGTTTTAATTTTATTAGGAAGAAGTGTAAAGTAAAATCTTTTAAAATCGAATAGTAATATTAATTTAATTCCAATAGATTATTAGATTGGATGGAAGGTTTTCCAGATACAAAGTTTTACCTTACATCTATACTAAAGATATGTATTTATATAGTTTTTATTCGGTTACTAAAGTTCAACACACCATTAGAGGAACCTGCTGGTCACGAAATATTCCAAAGTTTTAAACAATTTCACTCCCAAAACCCAAACCCCAACAAAACATTCCACGGCCCGAATAACTTCCACAATTAATATGACAGTTGCGCAGTTGTAAATTCCCTCCCCAAATCGCCAGTCTGTTTAACAGGATTATTCAAAACCGCGGCGGTGATTCTGTGTACAAACGAACGCCCGAGTGTCGATGCTCGGATGGATGGGTATATTTAAACACTTGATGTTTTTGCCACGTTCGTTAGTATCGCGCATATTCATGTATGTAAATGTGCCGACCTCTGACACCCTGAGGGCTTATCAGCCGGTCTCACCCTCCACCCTCCCTTTGATGCCCTTATCAGCCCAAGGGATGTGACTTGGCCTTCCGGCGTGACCTTAATGACTTTTTCGTATTAACATAAGCGTAAAACTTGTCGCCGTATTTGGTTGCGAATTTCAACCCGGAATTCGACATGGATATGTGTCAAAGCTCTTTTTGGGGGGTTAGCATTTTTTGAGACGCAAAAGTGCAACAGTAATGACGTCATTGATTAATATTTTGCGGTTGAATTAACATCAAGCGATTTTTAAGTTAGTCTGTACGACTAACAAGATGCCATCCAATAAACGTCCGCACTATTGAATACTACGTTAATCGCATTACGTTACGGAAAGAAACCATTAAGACTTAGATACATCTGTGACCTAAGCTATTTCCTACAGGAAAGTATAGTAAATACAATTATTTATTACAGTATTAATTTATTTAGAGAATTCTATAACTATGCGATTTTAACTTATCATAAAAACCCGGTAATGTTTGTTTCCTCTGTAGGATAAATCCTAAATTTCACCGAATCGTTTTATTCTAATGCACAATAATATTTTAATATATTTATTAGTATGCAATCAAATAAACGATTATAGGCTACACCTTATAATATATACAATATGTTTCAAAATTTATTTCACGATGAAAGTGATCAAGAGACTACAAATAATACAATAAAAACTAAATGCAAAAATTGAATAAATTGTTTATTTGTAGAGATCAGTCTAACTTCAAAACACGATCTCGAAACTTGTGTAATAACCCTGTATATTTTTCCTCTTTCAAGTAGGCTATGTGTGAAAAACGAGAATAGTCTTTAGTGTGATTGTTAAATTTCATTTCTGCATTTTTTAAATTGTATTATAATAACAATATTTCTAATATTTCACTGATAAACATTCAATATCGAATTGATCCTTGTATTGAGTCGGATAGTTTTCATATACAACACAGGGTTCGGCTGTCCAGTGTCCAGTAAGTTATCAGCTGGGGTTACCAACGGTTAGCGACGTGACCTTGACGACAGTTTCCCTTATCAATATTAATCAGCTGTGTGTGAGGCTATTGTTTGGGTTCCGATTGTTATCAACTCTGTCAGTAATCACTTGCTTTGTAGTTTCTCATAAACTCGGTTTCTGACGCTTTAATACCGATGACATTGTCACTAACATGTGCAAGTGATATATTTTTTTAACAAATTTAAAACTGAAAACATGTTAATGATACTGAAATATACTGTTACCCATCAGGACTCATTTCATTTACATACGAAAATTAAAATTAAAAATAAAAAGTATAAAATAAAGTAAAAATAAAATAAAATCGAAATTTAAGTCTCGTTAGTAAGTTCATTAGTTCATTAATAAAAAGAAAATATACACAATTTACCGCAAATTATTTAAGACGTAAAAATAGAATATTTGGTTGAATACGTTTGATCAACATAATGGCATAATATGAACTATGAGTTATTACATCGACAAAATACATCGCTAAACTAAGTTGAGTCATCTCACAATTCTCTTCATGTATACGAAGAATAAGATAACAATATTTTACCGTTAGTAATAAAAATTATTAAATTCATACAAAGGAAATATTTATAAAAAAAGTATGAAAATGCATGTTTAATTTTAGAGAATATTTAAAAATGTTAGACCTTGGCGCTGCAGCGAGACAAGTCTACAACGTAGCGCTCAGTGCAGGAGAGCCAATGAATCTCACAGTCCACTCCCCGCAGGAGTAAATCAAGAAATAAAATCAATTACAGAGAGATTTAGGAGAGTTCCGACCTCGCATTCCTGTGGCTAGCCGCGGCGGAGATGCGGAACAGCCGACTGAACCGCGAGCGAGCAGTATGGGACACGGAACGGGCGTCCACAGGGGAGAATACTGGTGAAGCGACCCGTCTTATTCCAACGGCAACCATATGCTTATACTGTATCGTAAATATACCTATGAGTGAAGTTTTGTAGGGATTATTGTAGTGAGCTCAGTATTTACAATAACATATTATTTCTTAAGCTTAATTTGTTTAGGGATGTTAAATAAAAATAAATAAAATTTTCGTAAACGTATTCACAATTTACATCCATGTTTAATGTCTAATTTTTGATCAATTAGTTAAATATTTTTACCGTACCGTAAGTAAATTTTTTCTCAAAAACTTAAACGGTACTATATCTATTGGTGTTTTAATGTGTAGTTTTCAAAGTATGATTAAATAGCGTAGTCATATAATAATAGACTGAAGTTTCATTCTGCAGTTCAAAACAGTGACACCACTATACAAAAATGCTTAACTAAAATATTTTGAGTAAACATTGCTAACAAATTAGGCATACAGAATGTACATAATTTTATATTACAATACATGAAATATTAAAAATTCTTGAATTTGAAGGTCTGTACGGCGAATTAAACACAAAGGTACCATAGAGGCGTGAGGCACATACTCTCGCCAGAGAGGGCCTCCCATGATCCAACAGGAGTCGCCGGCCACTGGATTCGATCCAACAACCTTTGACTTACTGGGCCAGTCCGTTACTCCTGTGCTACAGTAACGGTTTTATAAAAATTATTATAGAAACACAATAGACCTCCAATTTTATAAAAGTCGCCCAATTTATCCATGTAAAAATTACTACAGTATCTATATCGTCAGAAGAGCAGATTTTCACGGTACGATTTGTAGGTCACAAAACCAATCTTCATAGATGCCAAGTTTGTTTACAAAACCGGAATAAAGCTTGACTGTCCTAATGGTTTGAGGGGACTCCCGCGAGGCGCGAAAGGGTAGAACCATCAATACACCGTGCTTGTCTTGCTCCCTACGACTTTATATTACAATAACAAAGGGATGGTTAGGCCCAGGGGTCGTCGGGGACGAAGGGTTGGTCACCCGGACCCAGACGTCTGTCTTGCGATATCTATCGGTTTATACGTCATACATTCGTTACGGTAAACGAAATACAATTATTTTTTATGATATTGATTTCCATCGATTACATTGTGCATGGTACATAAATCTCCAAAATTTTACAACCAAATTATTTCTTTAAGCTTTCTATCCAACAAAATAAATGAAAACAGCTATCCTTTAGGACTGCCAATTAAATATTTTCTCGGATTGCTCAATGACCCCTTAAAAAGGTTATACCTACTTTATAAATGCTTTGTGGAGGCCTAATGTTTTTTTGTAAATTTTCTAAATTTTCCGACATAAGAATAGTAGCATTTAGTTATGTCCACTCAAGTGACTTTAGCTGGAATTTATTGTAGGCTAAATTGTAAAAAATATACCTAAATAGTTCTGGAACTTTTGAGACTATTTTAAAATATAAGCATTAGCTAATCATTGAACAGTTTTGTAAGTTAAATCTAGATATAGGCTATATCTAGGTTTGATGAAATGACCTAACCTAACCTAGACATGGCCTATTTGACATAATCTAGACATAGCCTATTTGACATGCCTATTTTACCTAACCTAACCTAGACATAGCCTGTTTGACTTGACCTGCCCTATCCTAACCTAACCTAGACATGGCCTATTGGATTTTAACCTCAACAAATCACTGGCTTCCGATGAGACGTTCACGCTAAAGGGATTACGTTCAATCTTAAGATTTTTAACGAGGACAATTTCCTCTGATCGTGAAGGGTGGTCAATGATAAATCATCAACGAGGAGATAATTCCGAGGGCGGCCTTGCACCTACGTCTTCCAGTCTGCAGTTAACACTAAGTGAGGGTTTGATAACATCAGGCCTTGGTCAACCATTACACGGAGCAAAAGGAGTGATGACGACAACGATAGCGAATTCTGGATTAGTTTTTAAATTTTTAATTTTCTAATTAAAATACAGCTGTGTACTATGAACTCGGGCTCACGGAAATTGTGAATTTGAATCGTGAAATTAAATGAGTCTCGGAACTCCAACACAAGAACCATAATGAAGTTTAAAGTTTAAAATATAAAATAAAATTAAATGTGAAGGAAGCTAATTTATGTTTGTTAAGTCTGTTGTAACCATAAAAAACAATATAAAGTAAAACTTAATTAGGCTATATCAAACTAATTATTTATTCGCGCATCACACATTTAGTCCTTGAATCTTTAAAACTGAAAACTACTTCAAAATAAAAAAAATAAAAATCGGTGTACATTACAAAAATAAAATCATGGTTCTTTCCGATCATCTTGAATTTGATATATCTTAGGCGTAGATAAATCTTCATTTCTTATTTCATTGTTGTAAACATTAAAAACTAGCTGACCCGGCGAACTTCGTAACGCCTAACAGAAAATACATGTTAACTTTAAGATTGGCCATGTTCTGAAGTCAAATAGCATTGCGGCTTCGTTGTGAAAGCTTTAAATATACAACAGCTGATTATTATAATAAACTCAATATGTATAAACATTGTAATTATTTTTTATTTGTCAAACATATAAACACGTGACTTTTAATCATACAGAAAATAAAAAAATATAAATACAGTACATAATTCCCTCCGTAAAAAACCGTGAACTATTAACGTGGCGAATAACATTGTTCATTTTGTACAGCACATATTTACTTTATAGTTTTACATTAATGAATGATTCATATGGCATTGGAAAGTAAAGCATATTGCTGTTTTAAGAAATCAAATGTTTATCTTAGAAAATTTGTAAAAAAACTTATTTCCCATAAGGTTAACATTAGAAATTTAAAACGCTATAAAATGGAAACTAATTGAATTTATGGAAACTGAATATGCCTAAAGCATGACCGGAGCCAAGACGAATCTGAAAAATCAAAGATCTTTAAAATCGGTCCAGCCGTTCTCGAGTTATAATGCGTGTAACTAACACGACTTTGTTTTATATATTTAGATTTAGTTCCATTTAAAATGTGCGTATATTTTAGAAACTAATAGTTCCAATAAAAGATTTCATTGAAACTTAAAATTATTTGTATCCATCCTTTTTGCATCTATTCATAAGGCCATCTGAACGTTATAAACAGGAGAAGCGGCGCGCGTTTCGGAACGGCCTACGAGTAGCATACGCTTAACTTACACTGGACGTATATACGATCTACCTCCTATCTTATCAGTTACATCTATTCATTAACGACGCCAGTTAGTTAATCACTAGTAAACAACATCGTAAGTCTACATTTCACTGATACGAGTAAGAATTTTAAAATCGCAAGATTACCGTAAAACTCTCAATGCAAATCTCCAATTCACGTAGTTGTTTAAGACAAATTTTAAAGTGATTTAAGGATATTTTGTCCATATTGTATATGACGCACATTGGTAAAATATTTATGTTTAAAATATATTTTGCACGATGTACAGTACTATCTTAATTCAGATATAATAACAATCGTTATCAGTGTCTCTTATCGCTCGTAGCCGGCAACTTGTTCCTCTTTGTAAATAGATCAGCTGATTTTCGTCCTGTGTCACATATGTTTGCGTTTATTAGTTTTTGACGTCAAATATGTATCTAATGCTGGTGACACAGCTCTATCATACAACAGCACGTGGGAAAACGTGTATGAAAACGCATCCTCGGATCTCTTACTTTTTAAAAACTGGTTTGATCATAATATCCTCTTGATGTCAATAAAACAAAGGTTTTGCCAACTATTTCAACAGTAACAAAAATACACTCCTGCAGTGATCCGCTGTCTTCAATATAATTAATTGAGCATGTGTCCATGAATAATACTTTTATTCTCTTTTTGTTCTGGATTATTTTTTTGTTTTTGTAATTTTAGATAGTCTATATCATAATTACCGGTAGTTTATTTCCAATGAGGATTACAGCTAATTTGTGGGACTCAATCAATACATATTAAATTTTGGACTCTTCCTCGCACAAAGACTCAATAGTCTTGTGAGGAAAAAGATTTCCTTATTTACAAATCTACCCAAAGCCGTAGTTTTATTTTTATGGAAATAAATGAATCTTGAATTATATAGATTAGATTATTGAAATGACGACCTTACTAGGGGTAGGTATTTTAAGCCAAGTATGAATGAGGATTGAGTGTAAGATGATTGTGGCGCGATCTTTTAGTCTTGTTACTGACTAAAGCTGACATGTTCCTTAGACAGGACTGTTAATTAATAGCTCAACAGCAACTAAGGGACCTACAGTTTAATGTGAAATCCGAACCACTGCCTCTGAATTACGAATTGGTCTAATTATGAGGATGGTCTCTATGGATTCAATAGTGCGGACGTTAATCCACACAAGAGAACACTACATCCACCGACCATCGCTCACAACTATCCACAATTCGTGACCTCCAAGTAGCTGGATTACAGGACGACGCCACCATCTCAGTCTGTACGCTAAAGTCATATACGCTCAAAGAATCACTGGGCACACAATACAACATCGTTTGAATAAAATAATAACACTTTTAGATTATCAAATCGTCTTATAAGCATTAATCCTACAATTTTAAACAATCCGACTCTCTTTAAAGATTCATAAAATATATTGTACCGTCAAAATAACAACTGCATCCCCCCACGGTCGTCAAAAAGGTTTGAAAGTGAGCGTAAAAATTAAAAGCGTGAAACAGGATAATAAAAAAGGGACATCGACAATTTGTAAAAGGGGTTGTTAAGCTTCTTTACGCGGGTACATTTTTAAACCGTGTTTCCCCCCCCACCCCCGCCGCCAGCGCCGCCTGGTGGTTAATTTTTTACGTACCTCAATCTCGGCGACACGCTGGCGGATACGGATATGGCGTTTGGCGGCTCAATATGCTAATACGTGTCCCGGAATCCCCCACCCTCTGTCGTTCACACCCTGTATATATTCGCTGTTTTTTTTACATTTAACTAATGGAATCAGTAACACTTATAAACATTAAACAAGGGGTTCTTTTGTCTTTTCTTATTTAACAAATAGAACGTTTATATAAATTATTTTGGTAGTTATCGATGTATAGAGAAAATAAAATGTTTTTAACGTTGAATATAATTTACTTAACATATGAGTATTTAAAGATATTAAACAAAACTATAAAAAAATGAAATATTTTTGAAACAGTTTTTCATGTAAGGTAAACTATTAATGTAAATAGTAGTCATTTTCGTTAAAATTGATCAATTCTATTTCGTCTATTATGTTGGTACACCACCAAATAAGCAGCGTTAATATATTAACAAATTTTTACAAATTAGTTTTTACCAAAACCGTTATTTATTGTTTATATTTAATTAATTAACCACACAAAATTAAAGTTATCATAATGGTCGTTAAAATATTTTTTTTATGAAATAAAAATTAGTATTTTTTCTTAACATTGCTCACATAAATTTCATCAATGACACGTAACAGCAGGATATATTGTTATTGCACATAATATACAGAGGCGTAAAGTGGATAGAGCGCTATAAGGAAACCACTTGACGCCCTAATGTAATAAAAAACCACCCCTTGCGGAGGATAGGAATCGTTTATTGTGGTAGGGTGCAAGTATGACACACAGACACACAGCAGGGCAAGTAATCGATTGTGACAAACAATGACAACGAGGGATGTGGTGTTGTATTTGATTTAGTAAACGTAAAAAACAAATTTGAAAGTTTTCTGTACAGAAAAAATGCTAGACTAAAAATTAATTGTATCTTGATTTTTAAGAGCCCACCTTACTGGCGAAATATTTTGTTTTAGCCTTATAAGAACAGTGTTAGTTTTGTGAAAGCATTTCTGTACACGAAACTTATAAAACGTTGTTCGAAGAAGTGTCTAAGGAATTTATTCTATTATTATTTTCCTGAAAAATTTTAACTACCCCACAATTATGTTCGATAATTAACAAGTAACTTGTTTTCTATATCTATAAAAGAGGATGTTTGAATTTAATGCGCTCGGACACCGTTGGACGATTTTCCATGAAAAATGGGGCACATAAATAAAATTTTATGGAGAAGGTTTGTGGATCATCAATTTTGTTGTAGCTCGATTGGGTTTTTCCCTAAAAGCCCCAAAAGGATCCCATACTATGGAACCAGAACTGGTAAGGAATAAAACTTAACAATGAAATAAAAAACCATGGAAACAAAACATCAAATTAAAAGCGAGACAACGTCCGCCGGGTTAAGCTAGTATAATAGAAAAATTAAAAAGGAACATGTAATTGCTTGGATTTAACTTTTTTATTTGACGCATCAGCCATATTTTTACTACTTGGTATCGAGTCGTGAGTAAAAGTATTACAAAATTAACATTACTATTGTGGGACTAAAAAAATAGAAGATAGTTGAGGTACTAAAAAGTCTTAAGACTGGAATTTAGAAATTTTTGAAAGGAATTATTTTAATAACTTCTCGGTAAAAAATTCTTTTTCTCATTTCTCATTTAATTCTTGTCTGTAAACATATACAAATTACCACAAGTTATGAACAAATATTTTACAACGTTTAAATCAGCTGAAGGTTACCTTAAAATATTTTATTTGTTACATCCCACTAATTTCTGATCATTTTTCCTCAGATCTGTGATGTTAAATAGTCTTATTTTCACAGTATAAATAGTATTGCAGTAGTAAGTTATAGTGCCGTTATGTTTAAGCTGTTGGGTTATTGGCCTTAAAACTAGTCACTGTTTTAGAACCGGTTCAAATATCGTAAAATGAAAACCATTAGTGTACAGTAAATAGAAATGAACTCACGTCAATAAAATAATAGTAAAAAATAGTGTATGATTAAGGTTTATTTTAGAATAGACATTTAACTTCTGCGATGACATAACTTTATACTAATGATTACACTAAAATGGTTCTAATTTTAAATTCATTACTTATTAAATAATGGGGTTATATATTTTATTTAATATTAATCATTCAAAGCTCTAAAAGCGTATATATTTGAGAAATAAAATATAGAAATTTACAGAACATATTAGTAAAATAAACTAACAAATCTGTTTTAAATTACGGTATTAGGCTGAAATGAAAAATAAATTCACAAAATAAAAATTGAAATACTTAAGAGAAAGTCTAACTTAATTTTGAATCGGATGTTTATCAAGAAAAATACATCATGAGAATATAATTAAGAAATTTAAGCACTTCATGAGGATAGACAATAAATGTTTCGTTTTTCTCCAATTTCGATTCCAACCATAAAAATAATACAGACTTGCGCAAAAATAAGAGGTAAATTAAATTTATTTTATGGAGGAAACAAATTCAAAATATTATAATACTGGAATAACAAACAAAAAAATATTTTATTATTTATGTAATGAATTACCGATAGTTACTTTATTAGACGTTTTAACTTTTAAAATATTCTATTATAAATATAATAACTAACTTCAAAAAATTTCTGATGTGTTAATAGGGGACCACAAGGTTTACTCACCCCACTGTGTAAACTTTGAAGCAACTTTAGATACATTTTTACATGTCTTCAAACACTCAGAACTATGGAAGAGGTAATTTATGTTAATTTCCTCACTTGAGTAATGTATTTTAATCTGTGTAACGTTTTGATATCTACAACAAATGTAATATTTCATCACTCGCTATCAGTACTATTTAGAACGCTCTATAACAATTTACAATCTTAACTAAAATACTTGTGTCGAAAACTGTTTGGTTATACAGTACCGCATCCTACGATAGAAATAGTAAAATGAAAAATTTGTATTTTTGCATCATGATAGTTTTGACAAATTAAAAAAGTTAGTTAAACTTCAGGAAAAGGACACAACGAGTAGGGTCCACTATTTAATGCACTTAATAAAATATTTAATCCAACGTAGACTCTATTGTTGTGTAAAAGACGCGTTTCAGAAAAGTATTTTTAAATTGTTATTTTATAGACACGTTTTTTACTGTACTAGTAAAATATTTTAAAGAAACACATAATTAAATTTACATTTGAATTTTAAAAGAACGACTTAAAGGATTTACACGGGTATTGAACGTTCAGCCGGCGCTCGACCTGGAGCTGGGGTATCGCACGCTGACCGTGGCCCCTGCCCTGCCCCCTGGATCATCACATCACACCCACGACCTACCTTCACAGGTGAACTGCCCGTAGTGCTTGCCACTGCTCTTGTCGCCACACACCACACACTCGATGTTCTGGTTCTTGTCGACACCCTGGGACGACCCGCCGCTCTGGGTGGAGTTGGTGCCGGGGGTGGTCGACACCTGGAGCTCCCGGAGTCCGGAGCCCGGGACCAGGGAGTCCTCGGGTCCCGCGGGAGTGACGACGTGGTGTCCGAGAACGGGGGGTGGCTCCCGCCACGGGGGCGCCACCAGGGTCATACTCCTGGGGAAACCCAGGTCCAGGGATTCTGGGGGAGGCCCGGGCGGACAAAGGACCCCAGGCCGGCACACCGACAGGGCGTTGTGAGGAAGAATAATGGTGGCGGAGGAAGGGAGCGGACAACCGCCTCCCGCGTGTCGAGGAAAACTGCCTAGAGGTCCTAGGTCGACCACGGGAAACGCATCCCCTGGAAAAAATATCACTGATCCTTATCACTCACTCGGTAAAATCCATAACTCGACACAGAACCTTGGAAACTTCCGATCGATCTGCGACACGGATAAACTCGGGGAGATAAGAGGTGACAAGAGAGTACGTAATGTTGGGAATAACCTCCGACCTAACCTAACCGGCCGGGTCGCCAGTCCGCGATCGACTGAACTGGGACCTCTCGATCTCTGACCCCCCACCGCCCCGTCGCGTAGCAACGACTTGGCCTGCGACTCCCATTGGCCCGGACCCCGCCACCTCGCCACCTCGCCGAGCGGAGCTTTATGTTCGCGCCGCACTCGCACTCGACTAATTGTTCATTACAGGGGTATTGGTCATTGGTCGCCGGCGTCGCGACCTCCTAAACGACTTGAAAGGTTTTTACATAACCCGACCTAATGGGATCAAGCCTCGGGGGCTTCCCGGCCGCGAACTTGGGTCAACACATTGTCTAGCCGGGACTACCCGCGGTCGGCCAAAATTTATGTGAAAACAATACACATCGATGTTGTCCATTTAGATCTATTAGTCTTGGGAACAAACCGTGACGAAGTTAATTCTGTATGAAAATTACTTCAACAATCTTGAGGTTTTTAAATATTATGATTTATGAGACATGATTTAAATTACGATGTCTTCAATCGTATAAAATATAATTAGCATTGCTGCCAACCATATCACAAAACAAAATATCTTTCTAACTCTTAATTTAAAGAAAAATTAAATAATATTTGTACAGAAATGGTAAGTATGAATAAAAAAACATGTTTCCAATAGTAGGATATAAAATCTATTGTATGAAAATTTTAATAGGCATTTTAGTAATCTAGGTGATGACAAAATTGTATTAAATATGAAACTGTAAAACTTTTGATAACTATGATGTTTTCAATAAAGGATAACTTCCAAATAATATAAAGTTACATAGTCTTTAAAAATTTTACATATTTTATACCAGTTGAAATAGTTTCATACGTTTCCTATAATGTACAAACTTCAAAAATGTTTTTTCGATACTACTTTTTGATAACTGATTAAAAATTGTAAAATAACGAAAAGATTTTAAAAGTAGTTTGAAAAAAATTCGACGATTATAGACCTACTGCATATAGTAAGCCTATAGCTGGAAACCCATACTGGATAGGCTATGCCAATTAAATCTTTTAAATCACGGCAGGTATATAAAATAATAATGTATTATAATGTATATGTATAATAATGTATGGAACCTGTATTAACAGGTTCCATTGAATGTAGGCCCTATTTTACAATTTCCTTTTACATTTAGGGTTTATAAAATCAAATTATGTCGTAAGTATGCCACATCTAAAACAAGTACGGTAACACAATTAATTCTTTATTTATCTAATTTTTTGTGATATTTGTTAATTAAATACGAGTTGCATTACCCAATTAAACTACTCAAAATACGTTGCTTAAGGGCTCAATTAAGAAAATCTCCTCCCTAAAAAAACCCTTTATAAAAACGTTCTAAAAATAAGATACCTATTGAAATGAAAATGGAAAATAAAAAATTTATTACCTTTTATGTAAATCTAAAGTAAGTATTTTTATAGCTACAATTATTATTACATTTCTAAAATGGCGACCTGTCCAGATTTTAGACCAAGTATGAATGAGAAATGAGTGTAAGATGATTGTGGCGCGATTTTGTAGTCTGAAATGTTCCTTGGAAAAGACTGTTGATTCAGCAGCCCAAAAGCCAATGGTATCTAAGGGACCTACAGATTAACATGGGATCCGAACCACGATTTCGCCCCTGAATTACAGATTGGTATAATTATGAGGATTTGCATAAACGTAGAGTTCGATTGTGCGTTCGTTAATCCACGATAGTTAAGCACTTTAGAAGAGAGAAAGTATAGGCATGGATGGGGTTTTAGGGGGAAGTGGGGAGAAAGGGGAATAGTAAAAGTTCATGGATAAAGTTTAGTTAATTTATTACTCGTTTGTACAGGGTGTTTCTGAACTACCTGGTTCCCTTTTGTAGATTTGTTACTTGTATTAAGACAAACATACATATGTAACAATAAATTTATGGGTTTACGGTGCCTTGTTTTCCATTTGACTGTCTCTATATGTGTTTTTTTTTCAAATTTTGTAATAGATCAGAATTACTTTACCAACATAGAACCTTAAAATACGGCATAAATCTGTAAACTAACTCCACAAATGAGTTTACAATATGGAAATATTTTTTGTCGAACTTATTTCAAGGTGCGGCTTATTAAAATGAAAATAAAATTAAAATTTATGAAAAATGACTGATGATATGTGTAAAAACAACAAAGTATCATAAAATCTGAATCTTATTGCAAATCTAATGATATCTTAATTAAGGCAACAATCGGATAGGAAATAGCCAACTAATTACACTATTTACACATTTAATTTCAGAAGCAGGCCTACCATACTACAAGCATAAAAAATTGGTATGTAAAAAGTGCAATAATAATCGTCTTAATTAAGGTATCATTACATTCTTATAAAAAGTGCAAATGTTATAATTCGGGTTTTCCAATATGTTTTAATATTATACACTTGTTTGTGAAGGTTTACAGGTTTACAGCTAATACTCAAAGGGATTAGATCTATTACGAAACTTGTAAAAATTACATAGAAACAGATAAACGGGAAATAAGGTATCTTAGAGCCTTGTCTATATTGTAATATATTATTTTTCTCTTGATACTTAACGAATCTGCAAAAGGGGATCAGTTGGTTTTAGATTAGATTAGATTATTGTAATGACAACCATACCACAATGTAAGTATTTTAAGCCAGGTATGAATAATGATTGAGTGTAAGATGATTGTGGCGCGATCTTGTAGTCTTGTCACTGACAAAGGCTGACATTTTCCTTAAATCATGACTGTTAATTAATTGCCTAACAGCCGATTAAAACTAAGGGACCTACAGTTTAACGTGGAATCCGAACCACTGCCTCTGAATTAAGAATTGGTCTAATTATATGGATGGTCTTTATGGATTCAATAGTGCGGACGTTAATCCACACAAGAGAATACTACACCCACCGATCATCGTTCACAACTATCCACAATTCGTGACCTCCAAGTAGCTGGATTACAGGACGACGTCAGCTTCCCTGTCATACAACATGTATATTCTCTAAGGAGCTCTGTCACAAAATAAGTATAGAGCCCCCTTTTAGCTGTAAATCATCCTCTATCAAAATTCAAAAACGCTCTAATTATACGATGTAAATATTAAAAGGTTAACAAATTGATAACCCCATCTGGACCGAGACGCCAGGGTAACAACGTAGCCATAAACATGCTTACATTCATCAATTGTTTGAGATAATGAAGCATAATTAGGCCGCTTCTTTCCATAGTTATTCTCTTGATTGTTCTTATATGGTGTGAGGTTATCGTGGCAGTTCGACCGTTGTTCTGTGATACCAAGCAAAGGTCACCTTCCAAGACATCATCGATACTTTAATTCGATTTCTGTTTGTCCAATGGTCACAACGGAATTAATTTTATTGCTGCGCATTGTTTTGTCATCGCAAAAAAGAGGTTAAGTGGAGAAAGAGGGTTGTATGTATCGGTGTTTGGAAGAAAGATTATTATGACTAAATATTTACCTGGAACCAAAATATTTAAAAAATGTACAAAAGAAAAATAAATTGTCAGCTCAGTTAATTGGAGTTAATTTTAAATTAGATAAATTATATTTAGACTAGTGTTACTAGTCGCGGCTTACAGCGATGTACAAAACAGATTTATTAGGTTATGTATTACATTTCTGAATTTGTGGCCTATCCAGGTAGTTTAAGCCAAAAATGAGAGAAACAAGTGTATTGATATTGACTTGCAACATATGAAAAATAGAGACATACTATTTATCATCTTACACCAAAGCACCTTTGATCATTTTACAGCCCGGTAAATACACACTCTCGCACGTACACGTTCACAAATAAAATCAAATTTTCGATAGTAATAAAGGATACCAATCTTTGATACATTTCATATAGCAAAAGGGAAATATACAACAGCTGATTATTATAATAAACATAATATGTGTAAACGTAATTATTTTTAATTTTGCCAACAAATATACATTTGGTTTTTAATTAAAAAAACGTAATCCCTAAAATCTGTACTGAGAACAATTCTATTTATACAGTACTTAGATACGGTACCATCAAGTACTATTTTATGCTTGCTTCTTTGGCCTGCTCAATGGTTTAAATAAAAACAGCTGCTGCTTGTAACCTAAGACAAAATATATATTGGGATCAAAAACAAAATTTACCCCATAAGATTGCCATGGACACTTTGAAGGCGTGTAGGGTAGAGATTTATGGGAAATCGTCACAAAAACTATTAGACTTTTCTATTTTAGGCTTAAAGAACCAGTATACCAAATTTCACCCTCCTAAGTAATTGGGAAGTGGAAGGATTAGTGATGAGTAAGTCAGTAAGTGAGGGCCCAAAAAAAGTAAATATAAATTAAACAAAAAAAAATAAAATATGAAAAGTATAAAAATAAAACATGAATTATTTTTATCCATTAGTTATCATTGTAAATATGATATTGCTGGTGAAAAAAAAAAGATTTTTTAACAAAACTTATGAAACATGAAGCTAAATATCAAGTTTTATCCAAAAATATTGATTAATGGAATATTAATTTTTTATTATAGATTAACATTGGGAAATACAACGAACTGTGTTAGATTTTTTTATATCTCGTAACCGTTAATATAGAAAAATTTAAAAAAATTATTGTAAATTTTAATGATTCAATGGTGAAATAAAATTAAAATTTAATAATCATTAAAAACGCAAAAAACTTTTGGGGTACAAAAAAACTAGTTCCCATTAGATATGTCTGGTTTACGAATGTAGTATTTGTAGGAATACATTTCTACCAAATTTGGTCTCGACGACAATTTTTAACAAGAACGTACAGAAATATATATCAAAAATAATTTACGACTATTGTTTTTTTTAGGCAAAAAGAAAAAATAACATTGTTAGTAATTTAAGTGGAAATATAATATCAGTAATGAAATTCGCTAAAAGTAATAAAAATAGTTAAAAAAACTAAATTGAATAAAAAAACTATTTCAATTTTATATTATTATTTTTGAATACGGTAATCTAACAATAAAACACACAGTAGAGACTGCTTGTTACCTTTATTATTATTTTTATATTCCTGAAATGACGATCTTTCCAGGTAGGTATTTTGCTATGTATGAATAAGAAATGGGTGTAAGATGATTGTGGTGCGCTCTTGCGGTCTTATTACTGACTAGGGCTGACATGTTCCATAGACAGGACTGTTGATTAATAGCCAAACATCCAATAGTATCTATGGTAAGGGACTTACTGTTTAACGTGGGATCTGAAACAAAATTTGACCACTGAATCATGACCTGGTCTAATTATAAGGATGGTCTTTACTGATGAACGTAGTATTCAATAGTGCGGGCGTTAACCTACACCAAGGAACTGCTTATAACTAACTATCCAAAATTCTTGATCTGAATGTAGCTAGACAACAGGACTGCCAGCGTCTCAGTCACTATACCTTGTTCAACATAAAATAGAAAGTAATTTGAAAATAAATATGCGCGTTCTTAAAAATTACCCTTTTGGAAATATTCGGTGTTTTCTTTTTTTAAGATGATTCAAAGTACAAGAATAAAGTAACGAAACATAAGACACTTGGGAGATAAAACTTTTATCGAATGATTCTACTTTGTGAGTTTACTGTTTAGGGAAATTGATGACGCATGTCCAAGGGTCCGGATTCCTCGGACGGTCTCCGTGTTTTATAGATTTGTCCGCTTCAAGACGGCCATCTTTTATGTGAAAACTTTAAACCTCCTCTTTTACTGTCTTTTAACGTTCTCGATCTTGTAATTACTCTGTGGAGTCATCCAAAACCGGAAACAGTCTTGCCAAACTTGTTTACAAGGTATTTGCAGTTAAACATAACGGACTTTGTTAATTTTTTTGTGATGTCAAATATGTTTAAAGTTTAATTAAACTAGCAATATTTCGTGTCATCATGACAAAATATAAACCTAAAACTGGGTCAGTAATCGTATAAATACAAGTTAAAATCCCAAAAGAATTATAGTTATGAGAGAATGCCAGTATTAAAGTATGTTTTATGCTCTAGTGTGAATTAACGCCCGCACTATTGAATACTGACCATCCTGAGGTTGGAATTGTGGTTCGTATTCAACGTTAAATTGTAGGTCCACTAGATTAGATTAGATTATTTGAAATGGCAACCAACAAGGTAGGTATTTTAAGTATGAATGAGGATTGAGTGTAGGATGATTGTGGCGCGATCTTGTAGTCTTGTTACTGACTAATGCTGACATGTTCCTTAGACAGGACTGTTAATTGATAGCCCAACAACCGATGGCAACTAAGGGACCTACAGTTTAACGTGGAATCCGAACCACGGCCTCTGAATTACGAATTGGTCTAATTATGAGGATGGTCTTTGTTGATTGACGCAGTATTCAATAGTGCGGACGTTAATCCACACAAGAGAACACTACACCCACCGAACATCGCACATAACCATCCACAATTCGTGACCTCCAAGTAGCTGGATTACAGGATGACGCCATCCCAGTCTTAATTAGATGCCATTGGCTGTTGGACTATTAATTAACACTCCTGTTTAAAGAATATGTCAGCCAAAAAGACTATAAGATCGCACCACAGTCATCTTTGACTCATTTATTAATCATACTTAGCTTAAAATAACTACATAGGTAGGTTGCCATTACAGCAATTTAATTATTAAGCATTACTGATAATTATTAGAAAATTTGTATTATTATTAAAATTCATTATACGTTATGATCTTTATGTAACGTAATTTCTAATTAGGTTTAAAATCATTGATCAATGTAAACAATCTGAAATTGATTGAAATTTGACAGCTGTTTGTTATTTCTTTAAATTAAATCACGTTTGTAGATCGCATGTTTCGTTTAAATTCGAAAAATAAGTTAATTTGCTCTAAACTGGATTTTTTGGAGTTAATTAGTTTACTTTCATAGTGTTTCGGCAGTTTAAAGTAGATAAAAACATTTTTTAAATATATAGAATAGTGTAATAGCTATGGGTTCTCTCGTTTTCATGTACTTTAATCTTTAATTTAATTTACAGTATGTAGATAAAATAAATTGAACAGTTTTACACTTTAGCATTCTTTTTATGATCGCCATTCAAATGAGCTCACAAAAGTGATCCGAAAGACTTATTGGATATGTTAAGTTTTTGGATATGATATTATAGTAAAACGTACACAGGAAACTTTGATTTCATTTACAGTATGTGGATAAAATAAATTGTACAGTTTTATACTTATGCACTACGTTTATGTCCACTGATCAAAGGAGCTCACAAAAGTAATCCGAAAGACTTTAAAACAATACAAATTGCTGACAACATAACTGTCGTAGTAAATTGAAGGTAATGAACCGTTGTGTCGACGGAGCGTGGACCTGTGAACATGTCGATAATAGAGTGCGGGGGTGTCAGTATCGGCTATGCAGTATACATTGTCGACCTGACTGCCTGACTGTCCAACTGCTGTCGATTGCCAGCTGTTTAATTATAGATCGAACAACGCACTCTTGTGGCCATCAGTACAGTTACATTAGCACCATTGCGGCACGGTTTCTTCAATTTGTATGAATGCTTCAAGACACTTTAGTTTTACATGTACCAAACACCCCCGTCGCAGCAGAGCTGCATTTTCAGTGAATTTCCAAATCAATAATATAATAATAATAATATATAATAAGTTTTATCAACATCTGTCGATAAACATTAGAATTATTTGTCTATTCTCCAGAAGATTAACATGGGAAAGAGTGTGTAGGTTTGCTGCTGTGAGGAACACTGAAATTAGACATTCCTACCATAAACAATTTTTATTTTTAACATTTATACAAAATTTCATCAACATCTGTCCATAAATAAAGGAGTGCCTATTCTCCATATGATTAACAAGGGAAAAGAGTATGCAGATTTGCTGCAATGATAAACACAAAAACTATGATTTTTAAGCATTTGAAGCATAAGATCTCAGCCACATGAAGGTAAATACCAGTTTAATCCAAAAATATTGGTTGATAAGTAAAATAATAATTTTTCTTTATCTTCCATAGGTTTAACATTGGAAACCCAAAATACAACGTACTGTGTTTAGATTTTTTAATATCTCGGTAACCGTTTGAGATAGAGAAAAACTTTAAGGAACTAAATTGTGTAGATTTTTAAGTTGGTTCTAATGGTGAAAGACAAAGTTTAAAAATCTTTTAAATTACATACGAAAAATGCAAAAAACCCAATTTTTGAGTACGAACCCCCCCTAAACTACCCGTTCCCATTGACCGATATGTCTGGTTTACGAACTCGTCCGAGCAAATGTAGGAATACACATTTCTACAAAATTTGGTCTTGATCGGACCATTTTTACGAGTTATCGGGTTCACAGAAACACACATATATACATATACATATAAATGTTAACGACTATTGATTTTGGTCTCTGGTCACCTAAAGACGAAAAAATAACTTGGTCCCGGGCTTAAGTCTTGCCATGAGACCTACAGTAATAGCTTCTTCCCTGTGAGAAATTCGCTAAAATAAAAACATTACCGTTTTAAATTTTTTAAACATTTTGTTTAGGAATAACCGATCACGAAATATTGGGTGAAATATTGAATACTTTAACCATAAGTTTTACTAGTGTTTTAAGCGGAAAAAGATTATTTTGAATTATTTATTTGAAAGCCCTTTTAAAACAAAAATATATTCTTCAGTGACGTAAAAAATTTGGAAGAGGCAGTGATCAAAGTGGGCTATACTGATGCATGTCTCACATAAAGGTCAGACTTAAAAACTAGACGTTTAACACAAATTTTATTCAGATTTAACACTATTTCTCGCAATATGAATAAGTCTTATTCATATTTAAATTTTCGTTTAATTTTATTGCCTTTATTTAAATTAATCGAGACAACAACCCATCCTTGTGGGTGTTGTAAGGTAAATATGAATGGAAGGTGTGTGTGATGAGTGAAATGGATTTTATGCTACATGTAGCTTCGTTACTGACTAAGGCCATTGATTAATCTACCAGGATCATTATAGCGTAGTGTAGGCCTACAAAGGCAATTGTTAACAGTGTCAAACAAGACAAGACATTGTGTTGATATTTTGCTCAAAATCGAACTGGTGACTAATCACACTATGAAAATATTTCACAAGAGAATATTTACTTAGAGAAATATCGTAAACACTTTTCAGTATGTAAATTATGGCAACCCTTAAGCTATGTAGCCTACTTCAGTAACCGTACGACGTCGGTAACAAAATGACGTGAATGTTTCAAACTTTGGTCTCGCAAATTGCAAACACCCTCACAGAGCTAAGACATATCCATGTCAAAACAAAAAAATGTTTATATCAGAAACCCCAAAACCGACTTTTTTATTTCGACTTCTTGCTACGGAAACCACATATTTCAGTCCAAACCAAAGGTTTAAAACAGGTCATTGAACTATTCGTTTAGTGAAATAACCCCAAAAGTTGTTCACAAAAACAAAAGACAAAAGTTGTTCTTCAACAAAATTATGGTTTATTTATTTTTGTGTAGAGTGATTTTGGAAGTTGTGGCAGTCATTGTTCTCAAAAAGAAATTAAAATGCATTTCAGAATTTTTTCAAAAATTAGTTGGTCTGCACAGTTTTTTGTTCATCTAAACAGCTGTTTATATAACCATATGACGGTATTTCCTTTAAACACTTCCGCTGCACTTTTTTCGTTCCACAAATCATCTAACCCCCCATTAGAGCTTAGATAAATCGATTTAAAAAATCTAAATTAAATATTTTTCGTCTAGGAGTATGTCAACTTAAGAAGCAATTTTGTTTTTTAAATTTCCTAAAATTTAAAATTTTGGTTACGGTGTTTCTGTAATAAACGATTGAAAAACAAAAATGAACACCGAGTAATAAATATCCGGAGTGTAGCTGGTTGGGTTGGGAGGTTAGGGGCTGGGGAGAGTATAAATAGAGTGTGAGCCACGGGGCAGGGGGCAGGGCGCCAAAATAAGGCGCTGGCAGCCGCGGGGGCGGTGGGCCAATAGGGCGCCCCGGCGCGGCGTCGCGGGGGCAGAGTTGCTCTGGGGGCGGCACGTCGTATCGACTACCTCGCACACAGGGTGTTACGTAACCAGCTCCTCGCCGCTGCTACGCTGACCCATATCCCAGGAGGTTCCTTCTCTTGTGTTATGTTGCTTGTAGCTTTAGCTTTATTCTAGACTAGCAGTAAGCCCGTCCTTTGTACGGGTTGTAGGATTCAGTTTAAGAAGTAGATCATCACACCGAAATGTAAACCTGAAATCCTAAACAAATCAGTACAATGAAAATAAATCAATACCCCACTTTATTATTTAGCATTACTTTGAACATTTATACCATTATTATAATTAGTTATACGTTAAAGTAACTTTTTAATATAGTATGATTTCGAAATGGGTTTAAAATCAATGACCAATATAAACTAATATTGATTTGACAGCTGATTGTTTTATTTCTATTAAATCTTTAAACTACAAAGACAGCTGATTATTACCAGTAGGCTATTCATTGAAAACGGAATCAAAATGCGAGTAATCTCGCGTAAAAGTGGGTTTTTAAATGCTCGTTTTTTACTTTTCAAGGGACGGCGGGCGATTTCAAGCATTTACAAACCTTCTCTGGAATGTAGTAGAGAATACATGAAATAAGTTTCATTTTTATCAGTCCTCCCGTTTTTCGGAGAAGACGGCGTAAAATGCCTCCTGGAGCGTCACAGAAAAACAGACAAAAATTGAGATAAGGTTTCGGCTTCTCTAACGCACGAAAAGTAGAAATAACTAAAAAATGAATAATTCTGAGCAATGTACAGACAAATCCATAATTTTATTTATATAGATTTTGACTGTTATACTTTAAAAATTTAAAACAAAACATGGTTCGTTACAACATCGCCATGAAATTTTAGGAAGTTGCTCTATAAGTGTCCGGGAAGGTTTTAGTGAAAAAATATTTTCGAAAACCCCATAAGTTTCCATTTTATGGCGTTTTAAATTTCTAATGTTAACCTTATGGAGAGTAAGTTTGTTTACAAATTGTCTACAATGAAAACATTTGATTTCTTAGCTACAGCTGATTGGTTTACTTTCCATTAGCAATACCGTATGCTTTACTATCCAATTAACGAGAAACTGAGAAACTCTCAATTACGTTGAGAGTAATATCAAAACTCAAGCAAAAGTCAAAACGTATACAAGGAAGTTTTGTTCTTTAAGCGCATTGAGCAAGCACTTAAAAATATTTACGTTTGCAAATTGGTGACTAAATTTAAATACTATGCGTTTGTACATAATATTTTATTATTATTTTATTTTTTCGATGACGGTTAGCTAATTGTACAATTTCGTAGTGAAGTTGTAGAGTAGTCTAGCAATATAGTTATGACAATTTATTTAGATAAGGTCAAAATAAATCATCTTTTACTCTACAAATGTCACTTGGTAATAGTGACATAGGTAGAATACAGGTGGGGTACAGCCAAATAACTTTGCATCTCAATTTATCCCTTCAGATTCTTTAAAGTGCTTTAAAACCTGTGATAAGGTATCACAGGTTCTTATCAACAAGCATATATTCACTATTGTAATTTTTACTTTTATGTTTTGCAATCAATTGTTTTAGTTTCATTGGATTTCTAAGGAACTTTTATTTTGACATGGGTATGTCTTAGCTTGTGGGGGGTATTGAAATGGTGACGTCATATGATTTGTGACGTCATAATGGTTATGAGGACAACTGTTTAGAGGAACTGAAACAATTCTTTTAAGAGATATCATTGTTCTAATCTATTTCCCTAAGGAAAGTACAGTAAATGTATTATATTTTAACCGAGGTTCTAGATTATAATTGAAAATGATTGAATGTCACGTATCACTTAATTCTTAAAAAAGCAAATGTTCGTTAATTATCTGTAGTTAGTTAATTCATTATTAGATTAAATTAGATCATTGAAATGGCAACCATACACATTGTAGGTATTTTAAGCCAGGCATGAATGAGGATTGAGTGTAAGATGATTGTGGCGCGATCTTGTAGTCTTGTTACTGACTAAGGCTGACATGTTCCTTAGACAGGACTGTTAATTAATGCTTCTGTATCCTAATAATTTTAATCAAAAAATACATTATGACCTCTCAATTATTAATTTGGTTTCTAATGGTGTTAATATTAATTCTACCTCATTTATATACGTTTTAGGTATAGTCTCTATTAAAATAAGGGTTATAATTTTGAAAACAATTTTTTAAATTCAGTATTTTTGACTTGGTTGAATTATTTAAATTCACCAAATATCCTCTCAGATTTGGTACTTAAAATAAGCAAACAGTTATTTAAAAGTAAGGTACTATTTTTTTAATTTCTATTTAACTGTATATTTTTCAAATTCAAAATACCCTACCGATTAATAATTCATCCCTTGTTTTCTGTCATCGTGTCGCCTACAAGACTCCGTTGGGGCGGTTAAGTGTATTAGACTTCTTCGCACGGCTTCACCTCACAATATTGACTCGACTTCCGCCCCAGGTTCCGTTTACAACAAACTTTCATCCCTCTTCAACAGCCCGTCAATTCATCTCTGTTATTTAGATAAAAAAAACAAAAATAATGTCACACTTTTATTTGCTCAGTGTTAATCTAGCGATGATTCCACTCCAAAGAAACGTATGATTGTTGAAACAGCTGATTACAAAGTTTTGTTTCCGGTTCCTTATTACCAAATTGTTGTCATTATATCTAGTTTGCCTATATTTCTTAAAGAACGATCCTGGTGTGTTCTGTTTTTAAAGTTTAAAATTCATCTACCATATAAATTTATACTACCATCCAAAAATTTAAAATCACCAAAACGTTCATATCTGGGAAATGAAAATTCCCAAGTACTTTTGTAGACGTTGAACGCTTTACTTGGAAGGTCAACTTTTGGTGTGTTCTGACACAAAGTTTAATTGAACTAGTGTCTTTGCAGAAAACACTATTCATAGGTTTATCTTCCTTGAATTCTGGAGTTCTATGTTCTTCCAATTTTATCTTCCAACCAAACGCAGTCACCATATCACACAATGCAGAGATTGTTAAAGAATTTGAAGGAAAATCTTTCTCATAGTTCGTGATCGGTGGAAAACTTGACCGAATGTTTGGGAAGTGAAATTTCGTTTGGATCTCTGTAAGGCGTCTCGTTGAGTTTATGTATAACTTTGGCAAACCTGAAGAAACACGATTTTGTGTTCTTTAAGCTAATTTTTATGCAATATGAATTCAAATTTCTCTTGTAAAAGTAATCTTCTTTATTGGTTACATGTCCTTTCAAGGATTTAATTATTTAAATTTTGGATAGCTGCCTGTAAATTTAATTAGCAAAAAGCAAAGTTCTGTTTTGGTTCTCGTTGATCGTGTATCCAGGAAAGACTTCTCTCTAAAAGCACCGAGGAAGTTATATAGAGGTTTATTGTAAGAATATGGTTGGCTCAATGGTTATAGCACCCATTTAATAGATCTAAAGAAGAAAATTTTGTCGTAGTTTTGCTATGATACTGGATCCAGTCACCTTAGTTAATAGGATTATTTTTGTTTATTTTTTAAATCTTTTTTTCCAATGACATGCTTAACTTAGCTATAAGACTCGTAGATCACTGTTTCATTGAAATTGTTCATCTAAATTTTGTGGGCATATCAGGGATCGAACTCGTCATCTTTAGAACCGAAGTCCAAGACGCTAACCGTTAAGCTAGCAGATGATCATAGCGTTTATTAATGAACCTTGTTAATGAACCAGCTAGTCTATGTCAGTAACTTATACTAGATGTCATAAAGTGAATTACACTCAATAAACTTAACCTTTTCTAATATTTATCTTAATAAAAATACCCAATTGTTGGTTGGGTCAGTGCCTCACGAACACAAATATGAATTCGTAGGCTAATTCAGAGGCAGTGGTTCGGACTCCACGTTAAACTGTAGGTCCCTTAGATAAGCCATTGACTGTTGGGCTATTAAATATCAGTTCTGTCTGAGGAACATGTCAGCCTAAGTCAGTAACAAGACTACAAGATTTCGCCACAATCATGTTAAACTCATTTCTCATTCATACTTGGATTAAAATACCTACGTGGGTAGGTTTCCATTTCAGTTAAAGTATTAAAGTACTGAAGTATACTCGTAGTCGTTCTCGACCAGAGATGCACATCCCAGAGTGAGGCCGGAGGCCGTAGGTGTGTCACCTAGGCCTCAGGCTATTCCCGTCTTCGCATTCTTCATTCAACGATCGCTACAGCAGCTGATTGGCACCTGCGCTGGTATTGGCACCTGTGACATACCAGATGCCAGACAATACCTACTGGTGCCAGACTTACGATCCACGTCGGCTGAAACACTCACAGAAAACAATCGTTCTTTGAAATTAGCTTTCGGAATTTGAGTTTTAAATCAAGTTCGTCAACCTAAACTTAAGTTTTGGAAAACCATATTAAATTCAATATTTCATAATAATACCTAGTGCTGTAGGCAGTTAAGAAGTTAATAAAACTGCTAGCGAAATCCGGTTTCGAAATTTTAGATGTAGTGTGGAACTTACTACGAAACAAAAAAAGTTGTCCGATGCGATTACTAAATTCAAAATAGCCTATTCTACTTTGTCGTTGACTCGTATGACTGAGGGTTCTCTCGTTTTTAATTGAAAGAGTAACAAAAAACCTTGTTTAGCGTCACAGAAAGAGAGACAGATATTGAGAAAAGTCCATTTGGATTTTTCCGGGTATAAAACGTAAAAATAACAAAAAAGTAATTCTAAGCAATGTCTACTCTACAAAAAAAACATCTAACTGTTTAAAGTTTCAAAGAGTGGACTGAGAACAATAATATTTATTGAATTAGCATATAAACCAAAATGAGTTTAAATAGGAAGTTGTTAGACGAACTGGAATGATGTTCACAGATCATATGATCGACGTCGGATCGATGGAACGAACACTGCATGCGCGTTTGTTGAAGAGGTTTAATTCACTTTTTCCAAGTGTCGGGTTCCTTGTGGCCCAATATTGACTGGGAACAAACAACCCCACCCCCTCAATTCTTTGGAACCGCATGATTAAAACCCCCGGGCTGGTGTCACCTCTGGATCACCAGGCGCTCCGGCCCGCACATGTGTTTTGATTTTTTCTCCCTTTCCCTTCCCGACTATTTTTTTCGCAAAGGGCGGCAAAGCCGCTTTACAGACGGACAGACGGGTCAAAATATTTCTAACCATTCATGTCTTAAAAGGTTATGAAGATTTTAGCTTTAGTGTCAGTATTTTTTAGATCGCAAAGTTTTGTTTTGAGAAATGAAAAAATGAGAAAGTTTTCTTAAACTGTGTTTATTACAAATGAGGGTTTTAAGATTGAAACGGTCAGACGGGGGAGGGGGGTTCCGTACAAGGTTTAAAAATGAAAATACAGGGTAATGAATATTAAATTAATGAATTTTTTTACTAAAAAACCATTATCTTTGAAAGTTGTATTTACGTCTTTTTGGAAAAAGCATGGACCAATACATACGTCTGAAAGGATTTTTTCCGGTTCTTCTATACAACTGTTTTCATAGCCATATGACGTCACTTCCGTTCCGTAACATTTTATCGTCTTCAAATTGCTAACACATCCCTCCCTCAGAACCTAGACATTCATGTCAGAATTCATAAAGAACCGATCCCTTTATTTTATTTTCGTAGGGTAAACATGCGGAATTTTTTAGTCGGGTTGTTTTAGACATGGGAATGTTTAGTGAAATGTTGTGGGTACAGTAGTTTGTTATTTTTCAACGTGTCTTAAGAATTTCCAAGATAAATATATTGGTATACTTGTATCCTAGTATTTTTTGAACACTTTAGAAAATGTTTGCAATTATTAAAAATAATTTCTTTTTCATTATTATTTTTGTACATTATGTAAAAAACATTGGACTCTTACTCTTGGAGCTTACTTTAGATCAAAGTGAACTTTTTCTATGCAGTTTTTGCCGGCATTTATTCCAGTCTCGCTCAGACGGTGGCTTCTAAGTTATCGCGTGGGTTAGAGATAGCCTTTCGAAGGTTCAACAATAAATAACGGTTCAAAGGCTGTAATCTTTATCATGCAAGATAATACACACATGTTACGCTGATCCATAACGGTTTTTAGAATATTTTAAAACCCACACAAATTACTATTTAAAGAAAACCCCTCAGTGCAATAATTTTTGGTGACGTGCTACTGAATATATTATGTGTATTATGATCTTAGTTGAAAAAATCTTTTTTTAAAGTTGGTAGTTGATTAGCTTATAATGGTTATTTAAGTATCTTACTAAATTTTGGAGAATTTAAGTATACTAGCACAAAATAGCTTCATTTTATATTTCAAATTTCCTAAATCATGAAAAAATATTTCCTACTATATACGTTCAATTTAATTTTGGTGTATTTTGACCTGAAATCGACATAATTTTCATCCGAACTACAGGGTGTTTAAAATTAAATACATACATTCTCATCAAAACGAAATTATTTATTGAAAATCCAAGGTTCATATAAAACAGTCTTAACAGTAACTGTTATAAATTATACTCTGGGTCTCAAAATACAACCAAGATCCTTAGGAATTTCTTATTCGGAATACTAAAAGGTTTCAAACCTCATACTTCTCTACTACATTGTGTCATTTACAAGCAAATCGATATGAATAATAGTATATTATTCATCACTGAGACTACAAACGGGCGTTTTTGATACGAGCACAAGTTTAACAGCCGAGGCTGTTGAATGTTCCAGTATTTTGACATCAAAAAGCCAATTTTTCCCCGTGTGATGAACTTTATAGTTCGTCATACTGCAAATAAAATGAAACAAGCAAATTCTTAAAACATAAACTATTACTAGATTTAGTATATATAGTTATCGACCATTTTTGTCGCTTTAGACAAATCAGCTGTTATGTTACATACGTTGTAGCAGTTTTTTCTGGATTCCTGATTGGTTGTTTAGGTTATGTCAATGTTAGTTATTATCATCGATGTTCGTTCTTAATAATTAGTTGGATAGTGCAATTTAATAGTCGATTACCAGTTTCACAATCTATATCCGGAATGTAACGAAATACACAAAAAACCGATAGTGATTGTTGCGGTTACTTTTCCGATTATTTACAATCGAATGTTGATCTCGAATCAAAAACACATGTATCTAAAATAGCTGTTTTTGAAGCAGTATGACGAAAAATATTTTAACGTTAACACAGGTCACCCTTAAAAATTGGAAGATCCGTCCAATTTATCTAGATTAGACCCCCCTTATCAACCCCTAGTAAACAAACCTGCCGTCGGGCGACCCGTTCGCATACCTGCGATCCTGTCCATATTAATCACCTTCCGGTGACTTCCGGCCGCGTGAGAAACTAAGGGTCTTCGCTTTGTGGCCGTTGGAAGGACACTGGTCACCCCAGGGGCAATGTCTGGCGCGATAAATAAGAGTGCGCCTAGTCTTGCACCTTGCGGCACACCTCTTGAGGATTACTAGATTTGACACGGGATAGACCTATTGTACGTAACTGGTTGGCTGTTCGCTATGGTGAACAGCCTAAGTATATGTCTGGTTGTCTCGGTGGGGGGTAGAGAATAATCTTTTATGTGCTCTTTCAAATAACTGGTATCTTATAAAGGTTGTGATAGTAAAATAAAAAATAAATTAAATATTACACTTGTAAAATTGAGATATTGATAAACTTCCTGTCTAGTTACAGATACGATTTTTTTATATTGACAACATCAAGGAATGGATCGTTCTCAATAATTGTAACTAAGTGTTATTGCCTCGCTTCGAGTGCGATTTTGTTTTATTAGGGATCAATAATTCAATTTACATTCTAAAAAATGCATTTAAAATTCCAATTGAACTTTACTTTTTATTACTTTTAGGCTTTTACTTTGAAAATGAAAACTTATACATTCAATCTGGCTATCAGTTGATTCGTTTTAACTTTTATACTTTAATTTTAACTGAAATGGCGACCTACCCAGGTAGGTATTTTAAGCCAAGTATGAATGAAGAATGAATGTAGGATGATTGTGGCGCGATCTTGTAGTCTTGTTACTGACTAAGGCTGACATGTTCCTTAGACAGGACTGTTAATTAATAGCCCAAACAGCCGATGGCAACTAATGGACCTACAGTTTAACGTGGAATCCGAACCACGGCCTCTGAATTACGAATTGGTCTAATTATGAGGATGGTCTTTGTGGATTAACGTAGTATTCAATAGTGCGGACATTAATCCACACAAGAGAACACTACATCCACCGACCATCTATCACAACTATCCACAATTCGTGACCTCCAAGTAGCTGGATTACAGGACGTCGCTAACATCTGCAAATCTTAGTTGCTCTGCATTTCATCATTTATACTATTTTACAGTTCAAATTTTTTACTTACTCCCCTTATACATTGTATATGGAAAAAGTATTGTATATTGAAAATCATTGTATAAGTATGAGATGAGAGTGAGTTTGGAGTGGAGTTGAGTGGAAGTCTGAATGTAGCCATTTTGAGTGTAGCTCACTAAATAAAAAAAATGTTTAACGAACTGTTGTCTGTCTGTGTACAGACCCCGAGACCACATTAATCGTCCGATGTTTATGAAATTCGGTACATATCTCTTTGGCTGTATCTCCAGACCTTTTTATGTTTAATTATTTGACTTTTAAGGGTGGTTTACCCCTATGGCAAAAAATACAAGTCCCAAAAATTCGACTAAAATAATACTACTAAAAATATTATTCAATAAACTAATAACCAGTAGTTTTACTTAAGGTGTCACATATTATTATTGACGGGGACTGTGTCTTCAAATATAAAATATTATCTATGGAAGTGAACCAGAAAACACAAAAAACGATTTCCCTGTGGGAAATAGTTTAGATCATGAACATGTCTAAGTAAGCTGCTAACGAATTGCCACAGAACTGAAAACAGCTGACACGTTCTCAGCCTTAGTAGTGCCAGATGAAAACGGCGTATTAATGAGAAATACAGCATATTCTTGATGGCTTATCCCCTCACGTTGACGTTCCACACGTTCATTGGACGACGTTCAAACTAATATTAAAAATCGTTTCGTAAAAAGACGCTTCTTAAAAATGGTTTCAAGATAAACAATTTAAAAAATACAATTTTAAATAAGGAATGTTTCCAATAATCATTGTAATTTCTCTAGTAACTCAATTACTTATTTAATATAACGTAACATTTTCAAGAATTTTCTTACAAAATGTATTTTTGACATACTGCTTCAAAAACAGCTGTTTAAGATACATATGTTGAAGAGCGAAAGTTATTCTTTTTCTTTTTAGGACTAAACCTAACATTATGATGATTATTTAAATCCTAGGCCGTAAAAGGTCATTGTTGATGATACTTTTTATTCGATATCAGCATTCGATTGTAAATAATCGATAAAGTAACTTCAACAATCACTATCGATTTTTTTGTGTATTTAGAACGTTCCGGATATTGATTATATCGACTATCAAATATAACTATTGAATGGTTGATATCGAACTATCGATAATAATAACTGATCTAAGGACATTTTGGTCCTAGTGATGAACTATACTGCTGTATTTAATTCCCTGTGGATGATAGGTTAGATCATGAATATGTCTAAAGGTAATGTTTTCAGTTCATCTAAACAGCTGTTCTTATAGTGTTCTTAGACATATCCATGTTAATTAAGTTTTTTTATTTATCTTACTTTATGTATGACGTCACTAACCGATTTACGTCACTGTTTCAAATTTTGGTCTTGCAAATTGCCAACACCCTTAGAGCTTAGACATATTCATGTCAAAAATCCAGACCAAAGTAGTTGATCTTGCCCCAGGTGACGGGGATGTCCCATACACCGGTAACCGTCGGCCGACCCCAAGGCGAGAGGTGACCCTGCCCGTGGACCATTAGCCAGATGTGGATGGTGTTTGCCCTGCTGACCGCCTCGGTACCGACAAATCCCGATCATTAGTCCGGTCCGGATGTCACGGGCTTTAGAAATTCTTGAAATTAATTAAAATTTGATAGGTCGGTGTTTGCAACGAGATTAATGTTGGTGAGATCTGTCCAGATTCGGAAACCGCGGGAAATAGTGGCGGCAAAACTTATGTACACACAGGCGGTCCGCCGAAATAGAATATGGAAAAGTCTTAAAAAGGAAATATTCATCAATCTTATATAGGGTACTATGAATGTTATTGAAGAAGCTTCGGTTGGCAACTCATTACATAAATCTTCCACGGTCATGATTCTCTTCTTAATATTAATGTTACTATAAATTTTAAAATCCTTATAAATGCAACTACCAAAGCAGGCTAATTCTTAATTTTTACAAATCATGTTTAATAGTTATGTAGTAACTTTACATTAAAATTTACCGGATGCATTATTTAAAAATATTTACGAAGCAATTGTATGGTTAAAATGATTTTTTTTAATTTTAAAGAATTTTACTTTGTAAGGTGAGGTAAATAAGATATAAAGTTTTAGAATTTTTCTCGAGATATAATTTTAGCTTAAAAATAAACATGATTAATATTTTGTATCGACGTTTACAAGTATTTTTGGTAATCAGTGGTGAAAGGAAAGACTATCTTCGTAGTCTTTAAATATTGAAAGATACATTTCAGGGCTCATTTCATCAAACGTGCAGTATACAAGTTCACACTTGACACTTATTAAGAGTGTTGATACGTGGTCAATACGGAAAATTACAAGTTATATAGGACAATATAATAATATTATTTAGTTTTAATCATTTAATAAACAAAAATATATTTTCCAAAGTTTAATTTAGATAACTAGTTTTCATATACTTAATTTGATTAATGGATATAATTACGATACGGTTATTCAAAGATTAAAAAGTCTTATAAAAATGAAAAACTTTCATGAGGGTACAATAAACTAAGTTTCATTAAACATTTAAGTCTCTTTTTCAACTTTCCTTGTACGTTAATCCAGCAGTTTTATCTCAAAGTAATTCCACGCCAACCGCCCTAAAGGTCACAACTTCCAGGCGCAAAGGTCTTCAACTATCGTACAAACAGCTTCCGATGTGCACTGGAAGAATTATTGACCACTTGGAAGTACATAAATTGTCACCGGAAGTAAATATATATGTAAAATACCGGCGGAGGTGACGGATATGTGACCGAAGGTGTCCGAAAAGTAAAACAGCATCGTCCATGGTAGCAATCCCTGCGGGACGCCGCCATTAGAACAATCGTTTGCCGGATGTGACGTTTGATTTGGAATATATACTTCCGGTCGGATAATTAGAAGCGTCACCTGTCAGTTGACAGCTGGCTTCCAAGCGTGTGAATTGTGTCATTCACCGCGAACAGGTTATGCAACGTGCAATGTGCAAGATGCAACTCTTGTCGTACGCCAATGTTGCATTCAGATCAAAGAAATTTTATGGCGTCTGGTTTATTATATGTTCATTTACATGGTTATTTAAACATTGAATTTTTTCAAAATCGTATTATATACTGTGTCTAAGTTTCGGTTGTTTGAAACAACTTCCAGACATAGTTTATGTTCAAATTGGAGATCTGTTGTGAAAAAGTAATGTTTTAATACGAAATCGTAAATTTACACAACTAATATTATTGTAATACTATAAAACATGTAATATTGATGCTACATATAGTAAAAGCGAATAAATGTATTTAGATTTAAGGGAATGACAAAATATCAAATACTTATTAATATCAATTAAAAACACTTTATACAGTTATACAAGTATCATTTGATATGATGCTATGAAGATTTTACAAAATGAAATAATTCATTAGTTTATATCAAAGTTTATAAAATATTATGAACTGTGATATTTCGTGACAAGAAATGTGAATATTATAATTATAAGTGTTTATAAGTTTATTAAGTGAACATGAGAGTGATAAAACTAAGTTGTATTAGTACTACTTAATAGTCTGCCTGACTGTGGACATATTTCGTTTTAGGCTGATAAGAATAATGTTAATTTTGTGAAACAATCACTTACATTACATTCACTATAGTTGTAAACATATATTTGGGGTGTCAAAATAAAGCTATAGTCGTTTCGTAGGAAGTAAATAAAAGAAAACTGAATTCCCTAGTTAACTACGTTACCTTTAATTTGACACCTCAATAATATTTTTAAAACAATCACAAAGAGTGGCATGTTGTCAAAAAAATAAAAAATGTTCTTGTGGGACTACAGTAAAATCCAAAATTGTGAAAGATAAATATACAATGCAATACTCATTGTAGAGTAAATATCCAATGCAATACTCATTGTACAGTAAATATACAATGCAATACCTATTGGAGAGTAAATATCCAATGCAATACTCATTGTAGAGTAAATATCCAATGCAATACTCATTGTAGAGTAAATATCCAATGAAATACTCATTGTAGAGTAAGTATCCAATGAAGTACTCATTATAGAGTAAATATCCAATGCAATACTGATTCTAGAGTAAATATCCAAAGCAATACTCATTGTAGAGTAAATATCCAATGCAATACTGATTCTAGAGTAAATATCCAAAGCAATACTCATTGTAGAGTAAATATCCAATGCAATACTCATTGTAGAGTAAATATCCAATGAAATACTCATCGTAGAGTAAATATCCAATGAAATACTCATCGTAGAGTAAATATCCAATGAAATACTCATCGTAGAGTAAATATCCAATGAAATACTCATTGTAGAGTAAATATCCAATGCAATACTCATTGTAGAGTAAATATCCAATGCAATACTCATTGTAGAGTAAATATCCAATGCAATACTGATTCTAGAGTAAATATCCAATGCAATACTCATTGTAGAGTAAATATCCAATGCAATACTCATTGTAGAGTAAATATCCAATGCAATACTCATTGTAGAGTAAATATCCAATGCAAACTCATTGTAGAGTAAATATCCAATGCAATACTCATTGTAGAGTAAATATCCAATGCAATGCTCATTGTAGAGTGAATATACAATGAAATACTCATTGTAGAGTAAGTATCCAATGAAGTACTCATTATAGAGTAAATATCCAATACAATACTTATTGTAGACTCTTAATTCAATATTGAGTATTGTACTCTAAAGTTTTCAATATTCATATTGACTATTGAATATTGTACTCATACTCTTAATTCAATACTCATTTGCAGACTTTTAAATCAAGAAAGGATATCCAAAAGACTGTAAACACAGCCAGCCAGGGTCAAGACATCACATGCACGTGTGAGGGGGAGGGGGTTGACGCATTCCTGACCACCCATCCATCATAGGGGCGACCAGACCTCAGACGAAATGTGTGAAAAATTGTTTAATACCTCTGCCCTCGGTTAATTGTGGGCGCCGTTTTTTGGCCGTCTTAACACACAATGGGTCCCTCACAACACCATTAATCTTCTTTTATGTGTAACAGGTTGCCTTTTCGGCCGTGAATATTTCAAAGTGGGTTAGGTCGGGATCAAGATTTTCGATTTGACCCCAGATTGCACCCACGTTTGACACGAGGGCTTGAAGAGGTAATTTTCGTAGTCTTTCATATTGAGTATGTTTATCTAGTACTTTAACCTTCTCCCTTGTACATAGTGCTGTATATGTAAGAAGTATTGTTTTCATAAAAACTTTGGCATTTGAGCTGAGAGTGGATGTATCCGTTTTGAACCCTCCCTAAATCCAAAAAGTGTTTTTTCGGACTAGTGTTTGTCTTTACACCACACTGATTGTCCGATTTTTAATGAAATTAGTTACACGGGTGTACTTTTGCTATATCTCCAGACGATTGTTTTATTTTCTAGATTTTTTTATTTTTAATGATAGCTAACCCACAGAAATATAAAATATACCAATTTCTTAAAATCCGCTCTAACAATTTTTAATAAAATTTCATGGTTTATATTTTCTTGATTCATTAAGATCCCAAAACAATGACCAACGTGGTGTCAAACAAATTAGTATTTTGAATTACTAGTCTACAATAAATGGTTCTAGGGGAAATTTAAATTACTGTCTAGTAATGCAAGTTCTTTGTAAGAGAAATGATATCCAATGAAATACTCCAGAGTAATTATCATAAAAATAATTACCGTATCTCATGAAATTGAGAATGTTATCTTCTTTAGGGCGAGACCAAAACAACATGAAAACTAAAAAATTATGTAATATTCTATAATAGACTATTAATTTGTACTATTTAAATCATAGGGTTAACACATAATCCAAACAAAGGTGTCAGACCAAATTTGAGGCCGTGAATATTCACAAAAATGCTCACGAGTTCGAAACCAGACTTGCAATGACACTTAGTTTGCCGTTTTGTACCCCTAAAATGGGGTTTTTTGCGTTTTTCACATGTAATTTTTAATCTAATTTTATATTTTCACCATTGATCAGCTTAAAAACTACACAATTAAGTTCCTTAAAGTTTTTCTTTCTTCAACGGTTACCGAGATATAAAAAATCTAAACACAGTCTTGCATTTGACAATGTTATCTTTTGAGGATTAAAAAAAATTTTTTTCACTTATTATCTAATATTTTTATGAAACTGATATTTTGCTTCATGATTGAGATCCATTACATTTGTGCTAAAAAATTATAGTTTATGTGTTTATCATACAAACCTGCATATCTTTATGAATCATATAATTAGCTACTCCATATTATGGACAATGTTTAAATTGGTATAAATGTTTAAATAAAATTTTGATGTATAATGGCTATTTCAGTGTTCCTCACAAGCAAAATACCATATTTATTTTTTTGAATTACTAGATACAAAATAATTCTCATGTTTTACTGATTTTGAAAGTTCATATATTAAATTTAAATATTATCCTATTTGAATTCGTTTTATTCTCTTTTATTTCTTTTTTATATCTCAACCACTTTTCATGAAACTTGGTGTGCAGCTTAAGGTCACATTTTCCTATAAAAGTCACAAATAATTGTGCTATTACCTCAAAAGGAGAAGGGGGAGATTTTAAATCCTAATCTCATCTTAGAACTAGACTAAAATTGAAAAGGCTATTATTTAGTTAACTTTTAAAAGTCAGATAGCTACAGTAGTTTTTGAGAAACCCGGTCAAACGTTGTAAAAAGGTTGAATTTCGGGGAAAGTGGGAGAAAATTGGCTCGAACGGTTATGACGGTATTTTTAAAAAATCTCAAAAATAAACTTTATTACCTAGGATTATATTTTTTACACAGTTTTTTTCCATTTCTTTGGAATTTCTTGGAAAAATCTTTTTTTCCATTTTTCAACCATTGAACCCCCTTTGTAGTTTAATATCTTTAAACAAGCACGTAATTGGCATCAAACTTCAATGTGCTTGGCATGACCTATAAAACCTTCACTACTTAAAATACCTGGGTATTAATGAGTTTCATAGTTTTGTAATTAGATAATTAATTTCTTGGATTAATTAATTGGTGCACGCGGCTGGCTCCAGCTGTTGTCACTACTTGAACCCCACTTGACTCTCTTCATCAAAGTCGATTGAAATTCCTATAATTCCAGGTATTTTCGTACTTATTTGTGTTCATTGCAGAAGACTAAAGATAATCTGGAATCGGGTCTTTCTTGACTGAAGAAACCATAACAAAAAGGAAGTCTAACGAGCCTACTGTTTACCTCTCTTGTACTCGTGTCATTGCAAATACTCGTTCCAAAAGTAAATTTCCTAATTTTAATAGTATTTTACAGATTTAGAATAAAACCTTAATCAAAATACCCCCGTCGCAGCAGACCTGCGTACTCAGCGAATTTCCAAATTAATAATATAATAATAATATATGATAAGTTTGGTCAAAATCTGTCGATAAACATGAGAATTATTTGCCTACTCTCCATAGGATTGACATGGGAAAGAGTGTGCAGGTTTGCTGCTGTGAGGAACACTAAAAGTAGACACTTATACCATCAAACATTTTTATTTTTAACATTTATACCAACTTTCATCAACATCTGTCCATAAATAAAGGAGTTTGCCTATTCTCCATATGATTAACATGGAAAAAGAGTATGCAGGTTTGCTGCCATTATAAATACAACTATGATTTCTAAGCTTAAATGGAGGAGCCTCAACCACATGAAGCTAAATACAAAGTTTTATCTAAAGATATTGGTTATTAAGTGAAATATTAATTTTTCTTTACCCTCCATAAGATTAACATTGGAGCTCCAAAATACAACGTACTGTGTTTAGATTTTTTAATATCTTGGTAACTGTTGGAGATAGAGCAAAAATTTAGGAAACCTAACTGTGCAGTTTTTAAGCTGATTATAATGGTAAAAGATCAAATTTGAAATTTTTAAAAATTACATGGGAAAAATGCAAAAACCCCATTTTTGAGTACAACTCCCTCCCCCTCAAACTACCCGTTCCGATTGACCGATATATCTGGTTTACGAACTCGTCCGAGTAAATGTAGGAATACACGTTTCTAACAAATTTGGTCTTGATCGGACCATTTTTACGAGAGTTATCGTGTTCACAGACACATACATACGTAATAGCTTCTTCCCTATGGGAAATTCGCTAAAAAGAGACTGGAATCATTCATAAAGTTAGTGTCCGTGGTTGGTATTGCCCGCAAATCCCTTCCTAATAAGACCGAGGCTCGCTTCCTCATTACCATCTATCACCATATCTCATACAGGGTTTAATCATTGATTGCTCTGGTGGTCAGCCCCTCCCCTCACCCCCTCGGCACAAAAGATCAAGTGCCCCCAGGTCAGTCCCCGCATTTCCCCTGGGCTAAGGCCAATCGTTCACCCCCGCAATCCGTCATAACCCCTAATTATTGTCTCCAGGATCCCACCCCATAACACACTTGAGGTCTGCACTGGGACATTGACTTTGATTGATTGTAAGACGACCAGTATTATTTAATCATACTAGGTAAATTCTGTTTCAAAATATTATGTTAGTAAATGTATCTAAACAGGGTGAAGAGAATCTAAAATTTTTAAATATCGTAGTACAAAAGCTGCAGTGGGAATTACAGTACAATAATTTGAAGATATTTATGAAATTGTCATCTTAAAAAATTATTTTTCTAAAAACATACATTGGAACTCAAATCAAATCATATTTTCTTTCGAAAAAGAACAAATATAAATTTAGGTGTTGATTAAAAGATAAAAAAATAATACTGTATACCTTAACGTAATACCTAAGTAAATACATAAATTGTACTGCGAAAATTAATTCTTGCAAGGGAAATACTACGATGTAAGAGAATGAGCCTCTCTACACTTCATAAAATTGAAATTTAGCGAACGAAAGAAACATTTACTACACTGGCCCATAAAGAAGAAATACAGCAATTAAGATAGAATTTAGAGTTGGTGGAATTAGTATGTGAAGTTAAATTAAGTAATAAAAAAGAAATAATTTACAATGAATGTTTTTATTTAAGACTACAACTATAATAACTATAATTATTAATTCCTGTTAGAGGCACTATACTACCCGCTAGGGAGACATTATATCATTCACGCCCAGTTTTTGGAAACTGTTTGTAAACTATCTTAGAACATAAAAATTGTAGATATTTCGAAAAAAAGGATATCATACTAATTTATCTTTTAAAACACTGTATCCATTTCCCACTACTGGTTAAAGCTTTAAAGGACAGTATAATTACTGCATTATGTTTATGTATTAAGATTATACTATATATTATAACTGGGATCGTGGCGTGTCCTGTAATCCAACTTATTGTAGGTCACGAACTGTGGATACAGTATGTGTGAGCGATGGTCGGTGTGCATTGCTTAGGAAATAAGATCAATTAGATTAAATTAGAAAATGTGTATATTTAGAAAAAATAGTTTAAATTAAAATAACATTTCAATATAGTATAATTTTAAAATATTTTAATCCAATGAATAATGTAAACAAATTAATACTGTATTGATTTTAATTTTACAGATGGTTATTAAGTTTTGTAAATTTATGTTTAATAGATTAAATGTTCAGTAAAATTTAAAAAAAAACTATCTTTACTTTTTTTAATATGGTGTAGGTAGCTTAAGTAAACAAAAATCTTCTCCAAAAGGTATAGATAGAATAATGAAAGTAAGTTTCGTCATAGTAAGGACTCTTTTTTTTAAATAAAATTTTTTTATTCCCTAACCTTCTTATCAATGAAGAATAGTAACAATATATTTACAGCCCACGTTTACTCAATACGGCTTAAGGATTTTTAGTTTTAGTTCTATAAGATATTAAAATATTAATGTTAAAATTGTTCGATTTTATGTTTTTTGTTTATGCTCACTGCATTCAAATTTAAATTTGTATTGTTAATGTAAATATAATATAATTTGAGATGTGTTAGGACGTTACTGCCATAATTAATTATTAAGTACAATTTATTTTGCTAGTTGAAATTGTGCCAACCCAGCTGACGTATATTTCAATAGATATTGCTATATGTGCTAAAAATTCTTGATTTGTTTTTTATAGGACCCCTATTGTATTAATTTCTCCCCTTATACATAGTCTATAGAGAAATTTTTTTACGTCGAAATTTTAGATATTTAAGTTGGGTATCAGATCGTCTAATTTTAGGAAATTAGCTTTAGACGGTTTTATTTATTTCATTTTTAAGGATAACGCCTAAAAACTCTGAAAGATTTTGAAAATAAAAATTTCTCTAAGGATTTTGATAAAAATATCATGGTTTATAGTTATTAAAGTACCAAATGTAATAAAATGAAATCACCCGTATGTCTTTAAAATGAATGCTTAAAAAGTTATTGGGCTTTTAAATGAATAAATATTTTTAATCATGAATTTTGTAAAACTGTTTGACTACCCCCATTAAAACCAGCTCTAAAAGCTTAACGAAGTAATATTTTGTATCAATCTACGACAAACGGTTTCAGAGAAAGTAAAATTTACAAACCGTGCTAAACGCAGTACGCTCAAAGTACCAATTTACAATTGTGACTCACATGCACTTCCAGTCGTCCACACTTTTTATCCGGAGAACATATATTTTCTTATGGAGAATATTAAAAAATAAATGTTTTCCTTATTTCTCAATTATATTCCATGAAACTTATTATTCAGTTTAGAGTCACATCACCCTACCAAGCCCACTCAAAAGGTTGTCCCCAAAAAATTCCAACAGTTGTTGTAACTCGTTTCCTCTTGTTGTTTAAGAAAATGGATGATTATTTTTGAACCAGTTAATCTTTAAATGATATTTAAATAAACATAAAAGAATAATTATGATACTTTTATTTAAGGTTGTAGTTTTTAATTTACTTAAGGGTAAAATTATGTGTCAGTCCACTAATACAGTTTTTTTGAAATCTTTTTAGCACTTTTCATTCTTTTATTCACAGTTACTGTCTTTCCAGGACTCAATTACTCTTGCACACTCCATGATGTAACTTTTCAAGAGGATAAAAGCCCGGACCGTCACAAAGGCCGCGGAGGGAGGCGGAGTGAGAGTGAGCGTGTGAGAGCGAGAGAGAGAGAGAGAGAGAGAGAGAGAGGGATGGGACCGTAATGTGGTGTCAGGAGTGGGATTGCTCATCCATATGCGACTCTGCTGCCATCTGCCGGCCCGGATTTGCATCGCCTGGGGCCCCAGTAGCCTCAAGGTCCGAATCTCGGTGGCTAACAAGATTGAATATGATTTTTAAATTTTCCACCCCAGTGAAAAGTGTGGATGGCTGGAAGTGTAAGTGGCAATCGAATCTCAGATTTGTAAATTGGTTACCGGAAGTTACACTTCAAGAAATATTGAGATTGTCAAAAATTGTAAAATATCTGAATTTTTAAAAAATTTGTAAAAGATTATAGAGCTTAACATAAATTATAACTTTTAATTTATACTTTAAAGTATCATAAATCAGTATGATATTTTAATATTATCTATAACCAGAAAAATAATGTGTTAAATTTATAAAACTACAAATTGAAAATTATTTTAGGCTCGTAACTTTGGATAGTCTCTCGATCAAAGTAAACCAATTTTTCCCTGATTTTTTCCATAATTACTTCCATATATACTGTTTTTACCAATATAATTGTTTCCTTATTTATTTATTTTAATCTATGCTAATTTGTGGACACAGTAATTGTAGAAAATATTCCTGCCATGACTCAAGTCATGGCATAGACTTAGCGTTGACTTCTTGTGTATATATTCTCAAAAAGGCAAAAGCTCATTGACTTAAAGCCTATTTCCAAACTATACTATATTAAAATTGAGTATTAACGTGATAGACTTTTAACAACTATACTCTAGCTAATTTAAATAATTTATTGTAAACTAACGATAAGGAAATGAGCTTCGGAGGCAGTGATTTGGACTTCACGTTCAAAAACTGTAGGTCCTTAAGATATGTCATTGACTGTTGGGATATTAATTAACTGTCTAAGGAACATGTCACCCTTATACTTATACTTATACTTTATACTTTTAACTGAAATGGCGACCTACCCAGGTAGGTATTTTAAGCCAAGTATGAATGAGGAATGAATGTAGGATGATTGTGGCGCGATCTTGTAGTCTTGTTACTGACTAAGGCTGACATGTTCCTTAGACAGGACTGTTAATTAATAGCCCAACAGCCGATGGCAACTAATGGACCTACAGTTTAACGTGGAATCCGAACCACAGCCTCTGAATTACGAATTGGTCTAATTATGAGGATGGTATTTGTGGATGAACGTAGTATTCAATAGTGCGGACGTTAATCCACACAAGAGAACACTACATCCACCGACCATCTCTCACAACTATCCACAATTCGTGACCTCCAAGTAGCTGGATTACAGGACGTCGCCACCGTCCCAGTCTTAGTCAGTAAAAGGCTACATAATTGCGTAACAATGGTATTACACTCAATTCACATACATAATTAGTTTAAATACCTACTACGGTTGGTCACCATTTCATTAACTATTTATTCGTTTAAGATTCCAGGTACAGTATTAAAGCTCATTATGATAATACGTATATTGCTAATTACACTGATTCATACAGTTCGTAGAAAGTACGGTATTACTGCTGGTTAGTCGATAAAAGCAACTTAATATACAAATAATAGAGTTGAATCACAACTTGTTACAGCATGCGGTTGTAGCGACACTCCGAGAGCCAAATAGCCTCACTGTATCAAACTCGGTGGTCGGGCGAAGTTCTAGGGCGGTAAGCTCGTCATGTCACCCGGCTTTGTCGCCCGCTGCTAAGTGGGGTCACTTAGGTTTGAATTATTACACCGTTCATCCCATTGTGGCCGCATGAATATACAGGGTGGCCAGAAAGGGAACGGTCGGGAGATGTGCCAGGAACTGGAATGTTTGTAATGCCGAGTACGCGTTTAGAGATGGTCCTGTTTCGCATGTTAATTTCTATGATTTTAAGTACACCGTATAACCGTAAAAGAACTTTGAACTGAACGTACTTTGTTTTATATTAAAGGACGTAAGAGGTACGCTCAGAAAGTAAGTTCCGTTTGTTTTAGACACTAGTAGTTCGTGCGTATACCGCGCGTACTTCAAGAACAACTGTGCACAAATTCAGCTCCGCACTCTCAAATCTTTGGTTGTTGAGAGAGTTCGTTTGGTGGGAGTTTCAGAACCCAACAAGAGCATAGTTTCCTTTACTTAAGTGGTAAAAAGCAATTTTGTAAAGCACTGATCTCGACACAAGCAAATTCGTTCGAGATACCTGTTAATTGAGAATTTCGTCTATAATCAGAGATGCTCTTAATAGTCACAATAATTATTATAAGAATATACATTATACTAATGATCGTTTTGTAACGAACTAGTTTAAGTATTTAAGTATAACTTTAAATATTGTATTATATTCGGTGTAGTCAGGTCAAATTTTCAAAGAACGTAAGCCTGGCTACTATTTCGTTGTATGTTTACAACCTTTTGTACAAAATGTTTTGTTTACATAATTTGGAGAAAGTAATACTTCACGTTTGATACTTTGAGCGTTCTGTATTGATGTAACTTGTCAATACTGTAACGTCTGAAATTATGAAAGATTGAAACTCATTGTTGAATAAACGACGAAGCCTATTGTGAAAGGATTAATTTATAGGAAAAGCTTAGTACTAACCTAATATAACTACCCTAGATAATAATAAAAACTATTTGAATTGTGTTTAAAAATTTAATAAACGACAAAAATTTGTATTAAATATTTTTGTACCTTATTTATTAAGGTATTTAGGAGAATTGTGACTTACAAAATATGTCTACAATATGGTTGAATTCATGTTCAAAAATATATATCATAACAATATTACTTACATATATTGGAAATCTAAATGCAGTATAATAATCCTTTAATTATAATCTAATCAAAGATATGTTAAATTTTAAATTAACAATAATTGTGACTTCAGTGTTCTGATGAAATGCTGTCGAGAGTTTATGATTTATAATTTTTATTGAGACTCTTGTATTAATTTTATAATAAAACTGTATTAATTAGTTTTTTTTCCTAGATGTCCTATTTGTAATTATGGATGTTAGATTTTCACAAACTCAATAGTCTTATGGGAATTCTGTACTAAAATAATTTAACAAATGTATATTTTTTATGGAAATAAATGAATATTGAATCTTCAATTAAGATACAAAAAGGCAATAAGGTCGTTAGACTAAGTTCATTTGTATTTTGTTCTCAATATATTACAGTTATTACTGTAGATATAAATAAAAATAATATTTAGTTGTCAAAGTCGTAAAACAAATTATTATCAACAAAACCTAATTTACTCATTATAGATCAAATGTTATATACGAATAAACCCTTTCAAATGATTAAATGTTATATTTTATTTTATTAAAATATGCATTTCCTTAATCTTTTACTTGTGCAGTATCCTGGCAAAGATTACCACAAACGGTCCACCGTAGATGTAAAAATTCAAACAAATGTCACCGAACAATCGACAAATGATAATCAATAGAACGCATTGCATATGAAAAGAACCAGTTGCATACGGGCCTTTGAATTGGCTTTTTAAAGTCACAAGGCAATGATAGTAATCACATTACATTCCCACATAACCAATTGAAATCTCCACACTCGGGGGCGCCCGTATAAAATGCCACCAATTAGACATCCCCCGCCATATTTAAATAAGGCTGTGGCGAGCCCGCATACATTAGAGGGTGACTCAGTGGCTGAAACTACGTTACCGACCCTCTGACTCTGGTCGAGATTGGATTAGACCGTCATATGACGGACAAGCGTCGGTAACAATTCGGTTATGTTTCAAGACGCAGCAGGGGACAGCATTAGGTCCTGCACTATTCCATGGGATACGTCGGTTACAAATACGAGTACATTGTATGTTTGGTAACACAGTATAATCAGCAATACAGTGTACATTTTTTTAATATAGTTTCTTATAAAGTATGTATATCAATTATTTTTACATCTGTAGTTAATTACAAATGTGAAAACAAATGTTTAATTAATTAAAGCAATTATCATTAGGCATTAAGCAGTTTCTTTTGTAAAATTATAACTTATGACTTCGCTTATTCTTACTTGTACTTTTATTGAAAAGAAAAAGAAATATTTAGAGCGTACAAGTAAAAAGCTCTCTGAAAAATATCAACGAAGTCTGAGAAATAGAAATAATACTTCTTCTTAGTCTATATATGAAATAAAGTGAAAAAATGTATGCTCTTTCTATATTATTTTAGTTGATGTAAAAAATTTTCAATTTTAAATTAAGTCTCCTCAGTTATATAATGTTTTGACATGTCTCAGCTCTGGGGGGGGTGTTGGCGATTTTTAAGACGGAAAATATGTAACAGGTTTCCATAGAAACTACCAGAGCTATTATATTCAATTTTTAATATAAAATAATAAGAAAAAAATGTTTAGATGAACTGAAACCATTCCCTTTAGACATGTCCATGATCTAACCCATTTCCCACAGGGAAGTAAAAACATTTTTGTATTATTTTTTTACATAGGTCAAATTTTTTAGAATAATATATCTTTTTGATCATCAATAGACCTTCATGTTATTGCTTCAACAGTTTTAAATTTTTTCCCTGTTTTTGAATATTTTTAAAAATGAACACAAATGTAATAACCTTCTACTCAAATGAGTTAGTGGTTTTAAATTATTAATACATTTCTTTTTAGTAAGTTGAGGATAGCTTTCTATAATTAATTACCATGTATTTACTTCCCTGTGGGAACTAGGTTAGGTTATGGTTAAGTTTTGACGACAAAAACACGAAATTGTCATGTTATTGTTAAAAGTTTAGTCTGACGTACTGTCAATACCCTAAAGCTAAGACATATCCATGTCAATAGTATTATGAGAAGCTATGCAAAACTATTTCAATTTACTAACACTCAATTTCGTGAACGACAAACCACCCCCACCGACCGAGTTCATCCCCTCTGTACGTAACAATCTCGTATATCAGGTGGATGTGGAAGGGGTGAGCAGAACAGCACCTTGTTACAGACACCTACACTGCGGTGTGGAGGGGAAGGGTTAGGTTAGTCACCTGACCGCCAGATGCCGCGCCACGTGATCTGGACCGCAATCTTATCTCACCCTCGTCCTACCGTACCACGTGCCATCCCCTAATTGCAGCTCTCCTCACCCACTCGCCGGTTATGGAGTTACGCTCGGTGCCTGCGTTACTCACCCCCTCACCCCCTCGCCCATCAACCTACCCTTACACCGGTATTGTCTGAGCTGTTACACAGTTCCGAATTAATTAAATTAATTCTATTTGGTATAGTGTAATACATAATCTCTAATCTTGAACGTAATACAATAATTCTATTGAAATATATATGCTAATTTATGTATAGTAGAGATATGAGAGATGGTCGGTGGGTGTAGTGTTCTCTTGTGTGGATTAACGTCCGCAGTATTGAATACTACGTTAATCCGCATAGACCATCCTCATAATTAGACCAATTTGTAATTCAGAGGCCGTGGTTCGGATTCCACGTTAAACTGTCGGTCCATTAGTTGCCATCGGCTGTTTGGGCTATTAATTAACAGTCCTGTCTAAGGAACATGTCAGCCTTAGTCAGTAACAAGACTACAAGATTACGCCACAATCATCCTACACTCAATCCTCATAAAAACTTGGCTTAAAATACCTACATTGTAGTATGGTTGCCATTTCAATGATCTAATCTAATCTAATTAATTAACTTTACTAATTTTGAATATTAAAAAAATTAAAAACTATTTTGTAACTACGATAGGATTTAATTTTTTAATTTTTAAAAAATAAAAAAAAAAAATTTAAATTTTTTAGGTTATCCTTTGTCATGGATATGCCCTTAGCTCTGAGAGGGGGGTATTTGCAATCCGTCAGACCAAAATTGGAAACGGCGGTGTCATATTTTTATAAGGACAGCTGTCTAGAGGAACTGAAAACATTCCTTTTTTACACATCCATTATTTAATTATTTAACCCATTCCGCAAAGGGAAGTAAAACAATAATATTGTGTAGAGTACATTAAACTCTAACAAGAATCAAGGACCACAGTTTAACCCAAACATTTTTTATAAATTATGAGATTAAGAGTGAAATTCTAGACGTTAACCAATTACAGAGAGGAACCAAAGACTGTATTAGAATGGTCCTAATATAAATCTAACCACAAAATACTTTATCTTAAAATTTAAATGTGTAGTTACATGAATAGTAACAACAGGTTTATAAAAAAGTGACGTATTGTTGAGTATGGTAATCTTCCCCGGTATTTAAACCTACGTCCTGAATTTCCTCTGATATCCAATAACATAAACCCCGAAAAGAATCCATGTCGCATTAATACCCTCCCCTTTCATCCCTTAAAAAAGAGACCCCTATTGTTTCATCCCCGAGTCTGATCTGTCAGCGCGTCATCACGTAAGGTAACTTTACCGCGACAGGTGTCCGGTATCGGTATCAGCCGCTAATGAGTGCCGGGTCAGCCGCTAGGGGCGCTGCGGCAACAATGGTGTACCGCAAGGGTCTAGCGCGGGACCGCTGTTTACTCGGGTTTCAAGGGTGACTGCTTTTGTTCACCCTTACAATACTGTCATCCCCCTCCCACCCTCGCCCATCAATTCCGCTAAATTTTTAATCAAGTGCGGATAAGCCGCGGTTCCTTTTTGAAGTCCCAAGTCAAAATTCATTTACTCCTCTGAAAGGGCTGAAGTCCTTTTGATTCGGAATGATTGCTACGGCCGCATCTCCCTCCCGTTGAGAGGGCTTTGGAAATGTGTTTGTTTTGTTTGGTCTCCCATACGTTTTATCTGATCCGTGTAGGTGAATTAGGTCGTCATTATGCAAGTATAGCGTCTTATTCACGTCAATAGTGCTACCATCAAATATCGTATTTGTAATAATTATGGACCCTAAACAAAGCTCTTAGATTTTTTAATAGAGTAGCAGATTCTTTTAACTAAAAGTTACCCACCCACATAGACTACAGATTTGTTTGAGAGATGCATCAAGAAAAGGAAGTTGTAGGTTGTTAACACAGTACAAGGTAGATAATAGTAGGCTATCCATAAAAACTGACTGTTCACTGTCATTACAGCCTCAGGTTACGAGATTATAACTGGCACTAACCGTATTCATATATGACAACGACTCGTCTAACCTCGTATTTTTATGTTTTTGAAAAAGTGAACATAATAATGTCTTGCCGAAAAATAAAATAAATAATTTTACTGCAAGAATTAAAGTTGTAATTTGTATTTATATAATATATAAATATAATCTTACATGTATAAGACATGTATGAATGTCGTAGTGATATTTCCAATGCATACAAATTTAGTTTTTAATATTTTTGTATTGAACGTAAAAAGTACAGTTTTAAACTAGGGATTTTGACTTAAAATGGAGTACTGTACGCCCAAATAACTACAACAACTTGTTGCAAAAAGGATCTCTCTAAACTGACTGACACTGTAACTATGAGTCTTTAATACATTCGCCATCTTGGATTTTAGTTACTTAAACAACAACGTTATTTTTTGTGGCGGCATTACTAACATGTAAATATATTTGAGGTGTCAAATTAAAGCTAAAGTGGTTATTCAGGGTTACATTTTTTTTAATTTTCATCATACAAAAGATAACGACTTGTCAATCATCGGAAATAATTGTATGGTAATTATATTTTTCCTGCATAAAAAACATTTGTAATGTAATTCTCTTGGTAACCACTTAACCTTTAATTTGCATCAGTAAAATATTTAACTACCTATCACCGAAGATCTAGGGTCTGTAAGGTGAATTGAAGACGGAGAGGTCCCGTAGCGGCGTGAGTCACATAGGCTAGCCAGAGGTGACAACTCATGATCTGACAGGAGTCGCCTGCCACTGTTTTCGATCCAGCAACCTATGAAATACTGGGTCAGAGCAACTCTTGAGCTACCGTATCAGATTATTGATTTTATAATATTTCAAATCATACAATACTAAAATGTTATCTTAATATACAGGGTGTCCATGAAAAAATTTTTACTTCGGTGAGTGATGGTACATTAAAAAAGAAAAAGTTCAATGGATTTAAAATTATTTCTCAGATATCCCCATTTTGTATTTTTCACAAATATTTTTATTTCAAACATTTTCTAACGATTATTTTCAAATTTTGTATGTGTTTACACTACTACTATTATTTAAATATAATCTTACATGTATAAGACATGTATGAATGTCGTAGTGATATTTCCAATGCATACAAATTTAGTTTTTAATATTTTTGTATTGAGTGATATTTTCCATGCATAAAAATTTAGTTTTTAATATTTTTTGTATTGAACGTAAAAAGTACAGTTTTAAACTAGGGATTTTGACTTAAAATGGAGTACTGTACGCCCAAATAACTACAACAACTTGTTGCAAAAAGGATCTCTCTAAACTGACTGACACTGTAACCAAGAGACTTTAATACATTCGCCATCTTGGATTTTAGTTACTTAAACAACAATGTTATTTTTTGTGGCGGCATTACTAACCACAAGATTGTCATGGAAAGATATTTGAGGTGTCAAATTAAAGCTAAAGTGGTTATTCAGGGTTACATTTTTTTTAAATTTTCATCATACAAAAGATAACGACTTGTCAATCATCGGAAATAATTGCATGGTAATTATATTTTTCCTGCATAAAAAAACATTTGTAATGTAATTCTCTTGGTAACCACTTAACCTTTAATTTGCATCAGTAAAATATTTAACTACCTATCACCGAAGATCTTGGGTCTGTAAGGTGAATTGAAGACGGAGAGGTCCCGTAGTGGTGTGAGTCACATAGGCTAGCCAGAGGTGACCGCTCATGATCTGACAGGAGTCGCCTGCCACTAGTTTCGATCCAGCAACCTATGAAATACTGGGTCAGAGCAACTCTTGAGCTACCGTATCGGGGATTATTGATTTTAAACCTATTTCAAAATTATACAATACTAAAATGTTATCTTAATATACAGGGTGTCCATGAAAAACGTTTCATGACTTCGGTGAGTGATTGGGTACATTAAAAGTAAGAAAGTTCCAATGGAGGTATAACCTAAAACGTTTCTCAGATATCCTCCATTTTGTATTTTTCACAAAATATTTTTTATTTCAAACATTTTCTAACGGATTATTTTCAAATTTTGTATGTGTTTTTTGTATTTTAGTACACTGGTTAACTACTATTATTAAACAAATAATGATGATCCATACATGATCCAAGCTCAAAATCCAAAACCACGCCCATTGTATTTTTTACTGTTTTCAAAGTATTTTAGTTTTAAAATTTTAAATGGCCGCCATTTTGAATATTGAGCTTGGATCATGCTAGTTATTTTTTAAATAATAGTAGTTTACTAGTGTAAAACACATACAAAATTTGAAAATAATACTTAAGAAAATGTTTGAAATAAATAATATTTTGTGAAAAATACAAAATGGTGGATATCTGAGGAAATAAGCATTTTAGGCCACACCTCCATTGGAACTTTTTTCTTCCTTTTATTGTACCTAATCACTCACCGAAGTCCTAAAATGTTTTTCATGGACACTCTGTATACAGCAATTTACCAATGATAATATCATCATGAATGTTTCAATTTAGAGGGTAGGTACGGCAAAAAATTTTTCGGATTTTTATAACGATCCTGATTAAATTCTAAATTAGATAATAAATTCTAAAATAGTTTTCTAAGAGGATGTCGGTGGGTTCTCAACTGAACCTTAAGCTTACTTACTCAAGTCCCGCATTGATTTTATAAAGTATGATAATAGTCTACAACAGTTTTGTTATTGTATGATTAGATTACTCTTTGTTGTGTTGGTGAACCTGGTTTAGGCTATTTTCATATGACGTGTATTAATAAGCTGCTAAACGTAGAACATATAGTTTTTGTTTACTGTTTACGAAGTATTCTTATGTTTTTTTAATACCTTATTTTCAGGATCACTACAATTTAGTACCCGAAAAATGTATTTTTCAGAAGAAATTATCTTTTTTCAACAACTACTAAAAAATATATGCTCTTTAATTTTCTGCTTGTTGGTATAACTAAGATACATAGCTGGAATTAACAAATTAACAACAAGTGACAACACAAGTCGTACAAAGGACGGGCTTAGAGATAGTACGGTATAGACTGGGACGGTGGCGACGTCCCGTAATCCAGATAATTGGAGGTCACGATTTGTGGATAGTTGTAAAGATGGTCGGTGGGTGTAGTGTTCTCTTGTGTGGATTAACGTCCGCACTATTGAATACTACGTTAATCCGCAAAGACCATCCTAATAATTAGAGCAATTCGTAATTCAGAGGCCGTGGTTCGGATTCCACGTTAAGTTGTAGGTGTATATGCCATCGGCTGTTAATTAACAGTCCTGTCTAAGGAACATGTCAGCCTTAGTCAGTAACAAGACTACAAGATCGCGCCACAATCATCTTACACTCAATCCTCATTGGTACTTGGCTTAAAATACCTACATTGTAGTATGGTTGCCATTTCAATGATCTAATCTAGTTTAATCTATAAATACTCGTGACGTATTCTTGTGAGAGACCGGTCTGACAACAGTTTTGTTATTGTATGATTAGATTACTCTTTGTTGTGTTGGCGAATCTGGTTTAGGCTATTTTCATATGACGTGTATTAATAAGCTGCTAAACGTAGAACATATAGTTTTTGTTTACTGTTTACGAAGTATTCTTATGTTTTTTTAATACCTTATTTTCAGGATCACTACAATTTAGTACCCGAAAAATGTATTTTTCAGAAGAAATTATCTTTTTTCAACAACTACTAAAAAGATATGCTCTTTAATTTTCTGCTTGTTGGTATAACTAAGATACATAGCTGGAATTAACAAATTAACAACAAGTGACAACACAAGTTGTACAAAGGACGAGCTTAGAGATAGTACGGTATAGACTGGGACGGTGGCGACGTCCTGTAATCCAGATAATTGGAGGTCACGATTTGTGGATAGTTGTAAAGATGGTCGGTGGGTGTAGTGTTCTCTTGTGTGGATTAACGTCCGCACTATTGAATACTACGTTAATCCGCAAAGACCATCCTAATAATTAGAGCAATTCGTAATTCAGAGGCCGTGGTTCGGATTCCACGTTAAGTTGTAGGTCCCTTATATGTCATCGGCTGTTAATTAACAGTCCTGTCTAAGGAACATGTCAGCCTTAGTCAGTAACAAGACTACAAGATCGCGCAACAATCATCTTACACTCAATCCTCATTGATACTTGGCTTAAAATACCTACATTGTAGTATGGTTGCCATTTCAATGATCTAATCTAGTTTAATCTATAAATACTCGTAACGTAGTCTTGTGAGAGACCGGTCTGGTAGTAACGGCTCCTGTCCTGCACCCTGTTGCCTGTTGCCGTCGCGTCCGTTCCAGTAATCGTCCAGTTGCGCTAATTGTCTCACTGTCTACCACAATTAAAATTAACAGTGTAATTGCTGCTGTTTTGAACTCGCCGATGTCCGGGCAACTAACAAGCCACCGGACAAGTCCTGCCAACACACCAAACGAAAAACCAAAGTGAATTGTTTTAACACTAGTTATTTGTCAAAACTAAATATATCAACAATAGCTAATTACTGAAATGGCAACCTGTCCATGTATTTTAAGCCAAGTATGAATGATAAATGTGTTTAAGATGAATCTGTAGTCTTGTTAACTGACTAAGTCTGAAATTTTCCTTGGACAAAACTGTTAATTAGTAAGCCCAACAGTCAATGACAAGGGATCTAAGGGATCTACAGATTAAGGAGGAGTCCGAACCACTGTCTCTGAACTACAAACTGGTCTAATTATGAGGATGGTATTTGCAGATAGACTTAGTGTTCAATAGTGTGGACGTTAATCCACACCAGAGAATATCTCATCCAAGTAGCTGGATTACAGGACACGCCACGGTCCCAGTCTATAATATACAGTCCCAATAATACATGCTGTATTATTTGTACAACTAGTATAGAAGGAGATTATGAGAGAGAGGATTACGAATTGAGGAAAAGAGTGAAGTAATGTTGATTGGAAAAGATGAAGAGTTGGAACCACTTTTCAAAGTAGAGGGGGGTCGCTTAAGTTGGTTGAGACATTTACATATTTTGGTACAGTTTTATCGTAGGACGGAAGTAACAGCTAGACTGAGAAAAGGTGCGAGATTTTATCAAAATGTTATAAATCTAGTTTGGAATAAATATTTACCAAAACAAAACCTACCACATGTACTTATTATATACCGTTACTTGTCGTGCAGAAGTTTGGAATATAACAGAGAGGGAATGAAGTGGTTCGGGCTTGGGAAATTTAGTTTTTAAAAGGTATTGAAGGTAAAATAATATTGGATAGAGTTAAGAATAAAAAGGAAAAGTTGAAGAAGGTTTGAGAAACGAGTAGAGATAATATTGAGATTAGATAAAAAAAAAAATTATTAGAAAAAAAAAATAAATATAAAATGTAGATAAACAAGAAAAAATAAAAATTTTTTTAATATCCAAAGATTAACATGGAGAAAAATACAACGTAATGAAAATGAGATTTTATATCTCGGTAACCGTTGAAGATAGAGAAAAACTTAAAGAACTAATGTGAGTTTTTTAAGCATTGTAATGGTTAATATAAAATTAGAAATTTTCAAGAAATTACATCGAAAAAACACAAAAAAACCCATTTTGGACAAAAAAACTACACCCATTGACCGATATGTCTGGTTTACGAACTCGTCCGAGCATTTGTAGGAATACACGTCTCTACCAAATTTGGTCTCGATCGGACCATTTTTACGAGAGTTATCGTGTTCACAGACACAAACACACACACGAAACACACACACACACACACACAATCTATATACAAATATAACATAAAAATATAGGTATATAATATATATAATAAATATTAGCGACTATTGATTTTTGGTTCTGGGCACCTAAAGAAAAAAAATAACATGGTCTCACTAATAGCCATGAGACCAACGGGAATTTCTTTTTAGAAATTCGCTAAAAGGAAAATAAGAAGGTATAAACGTGTACAAAAGTGAGATTGAGATCTGAAATAATATTATAGAATCTCAAAAAAATAAGCGAACTTCAAATGTACCGAAGAAAACCAGGAAGAATACACAGAAGAGGGTGAATTGACGAGGTCAGACGAGATGTGGAAGCAAGAGGAGTGCAATGGGAGTATGTGGATGAAGGGGAATGAAGGAAGGACAGAAGAAGATAGAGAGGTGTAGAACACCAAGACTCTGAGATAACCGGAACAGAGAGGATATGCATGTGTAATGTTGTTTATGATCTCATAAATATGGAGGCATCGAGGCAACACAACTTACACCAAGACAAATATACTTACACCTGAATAGACATCAAAAGGAAATTATTGAACATCAATTATAATTATTCACCCATTGAGGTATCAATTAAATCTGTCTAAAAACTGGTAAACTTTATATAGTGTTAAGACCAGGGTTTTGACCGTCATCTAAACATTTTTCAAGGCGTTTTAAACTCATAAAAACACGAAAAATACAAAATTAAGAATAATAACTGGACGTTAATAATAAATTAGCGTAAACATGTTGGATTTATGATTTTAAGGTTTTGTTGATGTTAAAAACATAAACATTTCACAAATAGTATGTCTAACATTAAGTTAATTTTATCTAGAAGATAAAACTATAAAAGCCAAAAAAGAATACAGTTACAACCAGATCATTTCTGAAATAATTTTATACAACTCTCAGTTAAGCTAAGTGCATCATAATACATAGGAGTTTAAATAGAGTAAATAACTTAGCATCAAGAAATGAAATCTCCGAGGCAGATTGAAGTTAGAGATCGAAGTTTTTCCAGTACAGCGCTCCCGGCGGATTATAAAGTAATTAACGACATCTGTGACAAAGCAAGACTGGTTTTTGTCTCTTGAACGAATTTTAATGGCTTCGTATTCCACGTCTTCTTGTGACGAACTTAGACTTGCCGTTATAATTTCTCGATTTCCTCTCCCTCCAGGGTTTAAGGGATAAAATATCGATGTTAAGAATAATTGTCAAAGTTCGGGGTTAGCGACTTTGAATTGTGGTAAATTTTGCGATTTTTCGTTTCGTGTATTGCTAAGTCTGTGAAATATTTTCTCGTACAACCTTACGTGTAAAACTACTGTCCCATTAATTTTAATAAATTGTAAGAATATATGTTTTTACAGAATGTTACATGGCAACAACTCACTACAAACTACCTACAAAAAATTACGATTATATGCTGCACCTGTATCAAATGATTTTTTTTATTTCAAATATTCTGATCATGTTATAAATTATTAGGATGGACAAAGTTAACAAGAATATTCTAATTTGTAACAAGACCAATGAAAATATTTGTATTTACTTCCCTGTGGGAAATAGGTTAGATCATGGATATGTCTAAAGAAAATGTTTTCAGTTCGTATTAACAGCTGTTCTTATTCTTTTATATTAAAAATTCAATAAATAGCTCTGGTAGTTTCTATGGAAACCTGTTACATATTTTCCATCTTAAAAATCACCAACACCCCTCCAGAGCTAAGACATATCCATGTCAATAAACTCAACCAGATGTGCTTTAATAATTTCCAATTTCTTAGTTTTTTAGTAAATAGATAGCTAAAGCTATGATGCTGACGATTAAAAAACTCTATACTATAATTTTTTTGCTTATAGTTTTGGTTCCAGAAAATTGTTATTAGTTGAAAATAGTCTATTTTTAGATTAATAAACCATTTAATTAAGTATAGTATATGCAAAAGCTCTGAAGGAACTAATGTATTGTCAGTTTGGAGGTAGAGTGAGAGCGATCACCCAGCAGGACTGTGTGCCGAGCTCCAGGACGCAATGTTGGTAAAAGCCCGCTGCGATTTTGAAAGGGCACCCCCCCCCTGGGGGGTACAAACCCCACGGACACTGGTCACTCATCTTTTGTGGCCGAAGCTCTTACCCATGTTTATTATTCTGCCTTTTACGCTAATAACTGCAGACAAAAGGACCCGTGACTGGGGATGGAGGTAATCTAGCCAAATCCTTAACCGATCAAGAATTCAAGGACTTTTATGAATTTATTCATGTTTAGGGCTATTTTTACGTTAGAAAGTAAATATTAACTGTATTGGGTTTAATGAAATATGCAGTAAGACAAAAATGTAGGATCAAATTTGTGAGACAAGGGATAGAGTAAAAAGGTATTTCTTAGGGACAAAAAGTAGCTACAGGTGCTTTAATTCCTTGTTTTACACAAAATATTTCCTCAACCAATACAAATAACAATGGCTATAAGTTAATAATATATAATTACCGGGAGATCGAAAATTAAGCTCATCCAAACACTTTTATTCTAATCTAATTTTAATATAAATTAAACTTTTTTTAGATTTAAATCTAACATGGTAGAAAAATACTTATAAAATTTTATTTCTGATCTTTAAACACCAAAACCTTAGAATCGAACCAAACGGAACCGGTATACTTCTCAAATAATTTATTGAGTTACAACACATGAAGGGATTTTTAGTTGTCCCTTAACACACATTTTTGAGTGTAGGTACAAAAACTGAATTAATTCTTTACAATACAATGGGTCTCATACATAATCAAATTAGTCTGTGATATTAGTTATGTTTCTTCAAATTAAGGGTTTAAAATTATAATAGTCAAAAATGTCTAGTAAATTTCTCTTTTAAATTTCGGGCAGTGGCAATTGAAAATCTCGTCAACCACGTACTGTGACTAAATCACAGCGCAATGTTTCATAAAAAGGTAAATAAAACGAGTTAGAATCAACAGTTTTTTATGAAATTTGTTTTAAATTCTGACCCAGTGTTTCATTAGACCCATCTACTCGTAGGTCACGAATTGTGGATAGTTGTGAGCGATGATCGGTAGGTGTAGTGTTCTCTTGTGTGGATTAACGTCCGCACTATTGAATACAACGTTAATCCACAAAGACCATCCACATAATTAGACCACTTCGCAGTTCAGAGGCAGTGGTTTGGATCTCACGTTAAACTATAGATCCCTTAGATATGCCAGTGACTGTTGAGCTATCAATTAACATTTATTTTTAAGAAAAAGAATAAGAATTAGTCAGTAACTAGACTACAAGATCACGATACAATTATCATCATACACTCATTTCTCATTTATACTTGGCTTAAAATACCTGGACAGGTTGTCATTTCAGTAACTAATTCATCCGACTACCCATATTGAGTGATTTAAACACGTCCCTTCAGTAGTCCGGCACGTTCGCTCATCCGGACCTCCCTTGGGTTGATATGTGTGTGACGAGAGCCTTGTTTGACCGTCATCTCTGTAATTATGATTAGAATATCGAGGGCCATGGGAGTGTCAAGACAGAGGACCTATTAAAGCGGTCATAGGGTTACATGGTTCACCCGTTCAGCCCGCATCCTCGTGGTTTGGAATTAGAACATATTCATGTTTAATTGACACCCTGATGTAGCGGGAAATGCATTACTCAGACCTACATTGCTACATTACTACATCACTACATCGCACTATTTATGACACGTAGTAAACCACTCTATTCATTTCAGTTAGCCTCAATTATCTGTGTCAAACGATTTTTACAGAGAAACAATTTGAATACTCCTTGATTACACTCTCACGATGACGTAGGTGGGTTTCATATTCGATGAGGAATAAACTAAATTAGTTTACACAAATATTCGGGTGAACAAGAGAGAATACTATTTTGTGCCATGTTCTGTTTCATTCTTACCATTTAGTAGCTAAAGATACCGGTAGAGGGGGATTTATTTAGATTTTTATCGAATTAGTAATAGTAGAAGTAATAGAATTTGTTAGTTTTGAAATTAGCGAAAATTGCGAAGTTTAGTCAGTAATATTGAATTTTTATGCTTTAAAACAAAGAATACTTTTACAAATATTTTTCTTAATTATATAAATGATTTTTGAGAATGATCGCTGATTGTTTTACTGCCAATAGTGCTATTTCATAAAGTTTATTTTGGTTAAGGCCGAAACGTTTTCAAAAATTCATCATAAATTTTGATATTGTTCCTCTTGAACCAATAAATAAACCAATAACCTCGGCATTTTGAATTTTGTATTCATTTTTATGAAACTCAATTAATGAACTATAAATTTGTGTTTTTTCAATGTCCACTTCTTCTGGATATTTTCGCTAGATTCAAAACAAATTGTTGGATCAATTATGAAGCCCTTGTTATTTTTATGGTCCAGCACAATAATGTCGCTTCGTCGGATTGAATCATCTGTAGCTATTGCTGTTCTTATTTTATTGTGTCGGATATTCCTCAAAAGGCTTCCTTAGGGACATTGTCCAAAGACATGTGGCAATGTTGTATAGGTCTCGGTTGTAGGGCAACGCCTACACCAGTTGCCGTCACTGGACCTTCCCTTGATGCCTTTAACTGGTGCAATATTTCCAACCATTTTAACGTAATCTTTGTATTCTGAATCCGTTAAACCTTGGAGTTTATCCATTTTTTGTTGATGGATGGAATGGTTCCTCTTCCCTATTGTTTTAAGTAACACCATTTATCAAACTCTAAATTTTTAAGATACTACCAAATCTATGAAATTTACAATTTCCTCAAACAGTCATTTAAGTGTGTTATTGATCAAAAGTTAGTCGTAAAAAGATGGGGTTGCATTGTCAAATTAAAGTAATGGTGGTAGTAATTTAAGAGTCTGCATCAGTGGAAGCTATCTTGGAATGTAGTCCCGTAAGAGCAATGTTAAATTCTGGCGCCTATTTCTCCTTCACCTATTGTCATAAATTAACGGAAGAGGTGTCAAATTAAAGGTATTGCAGTCCTCCAGGGCACCACCTTACAGAACTTCTTATTTTCGCTCTCAATAAAAAAATAATAATGATTTATTTTATAAAATATTCCTGTTTTTTCCTGTATTATTTTTTTATATCAAGTTAAATTTTTGAACATAATAAAAGGTCATGCCCTTGAGCCACATCTCATCAATTTACTTCCAAAGTTTTACATTGATACTTTGATAATTAACGCCACTACAGACGCCAAAGTGAATGTATGTTCCGCCAGAATTTAACATTGCTCTTACGGGACTAAAATTCAAGATGGCTACCACTGATGCAGACTCTTAAAGGGGAAAACGACATTTTTCCTGATAAATAAAAAATATTGTTTAATTCAATAATAGTCATGTCATCTGTAATATTACCCATCAACAATCTTTTTATGAATATCGTATAGCCAGTAACGTTGTTAAAAAATTAACATTAATCTTATAAGACTGAAACGTAATATTTCACCACTTATAAGACACAAGAAAATTTGTAATTTGAACTTAAATTGATCACCCAACAGTCCGTGGGAGCTCATTACACCACTGATGGGACTGGACTATTGTTTGCGCTCGATCACAGATGTTCGGATTCGGAATAAGTGATGAGATCTTACGACGCGGCGGCGAGACAGTCACGTGACTTGAACTCACGAGGTCACGTGATGATGCGTTTAATATGGCGGGAGTTTAAGTCGCCGCCAATGTCAATGTTCAGTGGTTAATCTCTTGTCTGAGGACAAGTTGTAGCATAGTCACGAACACCGGTGCCCGCACGCGCACACACACGCACACAAACACACGCACGCACACACACACACACACACACACACACACGTGCACAAGGCGCACTCGATCACCGCTCCGGATCTTAACATCATTAGTAGTTCAATCAAGCGTTATAATCCTAGTATGAATACCGTTCTAAGGTAATTCAGTACTGAGTTGAGGCCTTACTATGACTTACGCAAACTCATCACATTGTTGTGAAAAATACAAGCTGGTCCAGTCAAAGGATGCTGGAACAAAACCAGTGGCTGGCGACTCCTGTCAGATCATGAGCGGTCACCTCTAGCTAGCCTATGACTCAACCCGATACGGTATCTCGGTGTCTTTGAATCACCGCACAGGACTTAGGAAAATGGTATAGCCAGTTGAGGTTTTTTATAAAAAGCGATTCTTATACGTCACATAAGTGATTGTTTAGTTCAACTCCACGTACCTTTTTCCTACACCAGAGATAGTCTTTATTATTCACAAATACCAGCTGATTCAAGTTCCACGATCATTTATTATGAACAAAACAATTAAGCTCCAGTACCGACCCATCACAAAATTTTGACATGGATATCGCAAACCATATGTTTTTGCTCTGTGGGGGGGATTGGCAATTGGAAATCCGTCAGACTAAAATTTGAAACGGTGACGTCAGAAGGTTATGAGGACAGCTGTTTAGAAGAATTCAAAACATTCCCTTTAGACACATCCATGATCTAAGCTATTTACCAAAGGGAAGTAAATAATTTACATTCGGAATATTTAGGTACTGTCAAGGTAAGTAGAACCAAGATATTTTTTTATGTTACCCTTATTCACGTAAAGTAAAATGTAACGTCATTCACGTCAAATTTCTCCGCTTTCTTTTTATTCTGTTTGGTGGGAAGTTTTTTTGTGTACCTAGACCTCTATTTTAGATACATTGGGTTCTAAACTTCTCCCGCACAAACCTAGGAGCTAATTCACCTATTAATAAAATGGTCAGAATTTATAACAGCCTTTGTGTAAATGTTAATTGTTTGGATTTAACTGATAACAGAGCTAAATTTCGTGAGCATATTTTTAATATTTTGTGTAATTAAGAAATTAATATACTTTCTATTTCCTAATTATATGTTTAATTATTTATCAAGATATTTATTGAAATTGTTAAAATGTTTAAATTGTTGATTGTTGTTATTGTTGTTTTCATTGTTAAATTGTTTGCTCTATTTATTATTCTTTCTCATTTGGTAGCGTTTATTATAAAAATTATAGGAATAAGATATTTGTAAGTGACAGTGAAGAACTGGTGCATGTGCTTCCAAATAGTTTTTAATTCATTAATGAAAAACTAAGGCAATGAGAATAGGCAGAGAAGAAGGTCAGGTTAACATAACCTTAGAAGGAGTACATATACAACAAGTGAAAACTTTTAAATACTTGGGAAGTTTGGTCAAATGGAATGGTAGCTGCACGGAGGAAATAAGAAGCAGAATATCGTTAGGGAGAAGTGCTTACGTGAAAGTAAAAGGTCTGTTAACAGCAAAAAGAATACCATTAGAGTTAAGGAAAAGATTTGCTAAATGTTTTGTCTGGAGTGTGGTGCTTTATGGATGTGAGTCATGGACAATTAAAAAAAGGGAGGAGAAATACCTGGAGAGCTTTGAGATGTGGTTGTGGAGAAAGATGCTGAAGTTGATGGATAGAATGAGAAATGAAGATGTATTAAATAAAATGAAGGAGAAAAGGAAACTGATAATAACGGTAAGGAGAAGAAAAGCATGTTGGTTGGGACACATACTTCGAAGAAATTGTCTGCAAGCAAGGATTTTGGAAGGTAGGATTGAGGGAGTAAGGGGAAGGGGAGAAGAAGGATTGGAATACTGGACGATATTAAGAAAGGAAGGAGATTCCAGCAACTGAAGGAAGATGCTCAGGACAGAGAAAAATGGAGAGCGTCGTGCAGTTGAAACCTGTCAGTCTGACAGATTCACAAAAGAAGAAGAAGTGAAGAACTGGTGCATGTGCTTCCAAATAGTTTTTAATTCATTAATGCAGCAATGTAATTGGGCGTAAGCCTGTTTTGTAGCATTTCAAATAATAAATAAACCACTGAATTACCCGGTAAGTATATCAAGTAAATTAGAGCAGAAACACGATGTATTATAATTTTATTAATAATAGTTGTAGACATGTTGCCTTTATTTTAGTATTTTTCGCCTCCAGATTATAGAAAAATACTAACAGTGGTTTAAATACATTTGACTTACTTCGTCGAATTCGTCGAATCCAATATGTGCTAACGAAAACTAGATTCGGAAACAATTATGATCTTCAAATGAAGAAACACATAGTCTACTTGACAGTTCTGATGGTAGTTCCATTGAAACAAAAACTGGTTGTCTTTAGTAACAAATTGTATTACTTGAAGCAGGTATTAATATTCTAGCTACTTTTAATATTTCCTTTATTTTTGCGATTATTTAAAGTTAATAAGGTTAGTCTACAAATAGTCCTACATTTAAACAAGTTCGATACGTGACTTAAAAATATCAAAAATACAACTCGATCGTTTTTGTATCATAGTTAGGATCACTTAAAAAATGTGTTCGTTCAAGTTTTCATTCATGTGTCTGAATTTTGTGCCAACACTCCGCACAGGAGAGAGCAAACATACGTCAAGCAAACAAGAAAAACCGCTCACCTTAGGGGCGAAACAATCGACGCTAGGTGAGTGTTTATGTAAATAGAAGGAGACAAGGTTCTGGGGTAGAATGGGGTGGTTGGGGGGGGGGTGAAATTTATCACCGAGTGTCCGTGAAGCGGCCGAGCAGCTCTGTTGTATATGGATGGCGAGGAGTGAATATTTGTGGGTTCGGCGAAAATAAAGCAGCCGGGATTAGGTGAAAAAATAACACTGTCTGGAGTGGATTGTGGGGGAGGGGAGGGAGAAACAATTGTATTGACCAAAGCACGTGTGTTTGAGACAAAGAGAGCTAAGTCATTTTGAAAGTACTTTACGAAAAATATTCAGCATAAGAGTCTTCCTTTCGAAATAATTTGTTTTATGCTCTTAAGAACACATTGAGACTATATACTTATGAAATATTTCTTCATTATTAAAATTTAATTTTAAAGATATCCTCAAATTAGACAGTTGTAATAGAGGAAAAATGTGTAACAATATTAAAACTCTTACTATAGAGTCATTCGTTGATATTTAATTAAACGTCCGTCCTAAGGAACATATTATGTAGACTAAAATGCGCCACAACATTACACTCATTCACACTTAGAAATCGGATTTCAGCCCCATGAAAACAAAAAAATGTTGTAACAGCAAAATAGTGGTGACGTTAAAGACAATTGAGGTGTGAAATGAAAGTGAGAGTCATCATCTAGGGTTGTAAGTAATTAATAGTTATTTTAATATTCCTAAGATTTATGATTGCCACTAAATAATGACCGAAAACTAACAAGCCTCATTATTGTAGTGTTTATTATAACAAATTGTAATTATCTAAATAACCACGTTAGCTAAATTTGAAAAATAACATTACTCTTAATTATTTTACCGGGTTATAAAACCTTGAATAATGGTACATAACTGTAAGTGTATTCATACTTAAAAAATAAATACAATAGTAGAACGTAATATACGACCATAAACGATTGATTATTCATCGTAGTATACGATAAATAAAGATTTACCTCATCAGTAAATCTCCTCCTCCAGTAAAGTATGAAAAACATTATTATAAAAAAGTGGGCATTTAATGTACGGGGAGGTCTGAGCGCTAAAATCATATGTAAACGCGGGGCATAATGTCATGAAACCGTCGGGGATCAGGGCGGGGTTTAAAGGTAAATCCCAGACGTTTACAGTGAAAGCACATTTCCTTCACTGAGTATGGAAATGCAATGGTCACTCCCCCGCGACGAGAGACTCCCTGGAGTCGGATAAAAATATGCGGCGTCCTCAGACTGTGATTCTTCTGACTGTGGTTCTTCCGACTGTGGTTATTTCGACTGCGGTTCTTCCGACTGTGGTTATTTCGACTACGGTTCTTCCGACTGTGGTTCTTCCGACTGTGGTTCTTCCGACTGTGGTTATTTCGACTACGGTTCTTCCGACTGTGGTTCTTCCTACAGTGGTTCTTCCGACTGTGGTTCTTCCTACAGTGGTTCTTCCGACTGTGATTCTTCCGACTGTGGTTCTTCCGACTGTGGTTCTTCCGACTGTGATTCTTCCGACTGTGGTTCTTCCTACAGTGGTTCTTCCGACTGTGGTTCTTCCGACTGTGGTTCTTCCGACTGTGGTTCTTCCGACTGTGGTTCTTCCGACTGTGGTTCTTCCGACTATGGTTCTTTCGAATGAGATCCATCCGACTGTGATTCTTTCTACTTCGTTTCTTCCGACTGTGGTTCTTCCTACAGTGGTTCTTCCAACTGTGATTCTTCCGACTGTGGTTCTTCCGACTATGGTTCTTTCGAATGAGATCCATCCGACTGTGATTCTTTCTACTTCGTTTCTTCCGACTGTGGTTCTTCCTACAGTGGTTCTTCCGACTGTGATTCTTCCGACTATGGTTCTTTCGAATGAGCTCCATCCGACTGTGATTCTTTCTACTTCGTTTCTTCCGACTGTGGTTCTTCCGACTGTGGTTATTTCGACTGCGGTTCTTCCGACTGTGGTTCTTCCGACTATGGTTCTTCCGACTATGGTTCTTTCGAATGAGATCCATCCGACTGTGATTCTTTCTACTTCGTTTCTTCCGACTGTGGTTCTTCCTACAATGGTTCTTCCAATTGTGATTCTTCCAACTAAGGTTTTTTCTGATTTTGGCTCAGATTGTCGTCCTTCCGACTGTGGTTCTTTCGACTAGGGTTCCTCAGCCTGTTGTTATTCTGAATGTGGTTCCTAATAATCCCTGGTTATGTCTTCTCACTCTGTTACTGTAGCCTTAAAAGCCTTTAATTCTCAATACTGTGTCAGTATGCTCAATATGACCAATGAAGCCCATATACCTTATACCAACGTCTCCACTCCTCATTACTGCGTCTGTAGCTCTGGGACTCTTAGCCTCTGCATCACCTCATTCCCGGTTCTGTATCTGTAGCTCCTCACTGACACTCCTAGCCTCTACACCCTACACCCCCTCAACCCCGGTACTGCGCCTGTAGCCTCCACCGTATCACTACTCGCGGTCAATCAGCCACATTAATGAGTCGCAGGTGGTCGGGGTCAACGCTCAATGAAGATTTATCGACACCGCGCTCTCAGGTTTTGTTGTGTTAATTCTGTTGGCGCGGGCGTCAATGGAGCTCATTGTCCTGTCAATCACTGCGACCATCCATCAGCAGTATCGGCCATCACCCCCCCTCCCCCTCCCACCATCGTACATCAACCACCACCACTCAACCGTCCCGCGGAGAGACGGAATTAGAGAACAAGGTGTTGAAGAAATTAACTGACAATGGTTCGCCCGGCGAGCGAGAATGTGAGGCGATAGCTGAGGTAATTCTGAATTTTACTTTATTTCGGAAGGCTCAGTTTATTCCATATTCAATCGGGAGACTATGGTTTTTATGAGAGAGAAGTTAAGTAGTGAAAGTGAGTAATGTGTGTAATGTAATGTACCGGTAGTTTAGTATTGAGGAAGAGTTATCTCGACAACCTTTACCTTGGTCAACTTTTTCTACCAGCCACATGAAAATTTGTAATTTTTTAAAAAGCAAACCAGTATATTTCACCTATGAGTACAGCTGTTTAGAGTAACAGTAAATATTCCTTTTAGACATATCTATGATCTAAGCTATTTCCCAAAAGGAAGTAAATACATAAATATTTCAATTTTGACATGGATATGTCTTAGCTCTGCTTTAGTGGTGGTGCTGGCAATTTGCGAGATCAAAATTTAAAACAATTACGTCATTTGGTTAGTGACGTCATAGTATGGTTGTAATAACAGCTGTTAAGATGAACTGAAGACATTCCCTTTAGACGTATCCATCATCTAACCTATTTCCTGCAGGGAAGTAAATACAAACTTTTTCTTCGTTAATATAATTTCAGATGTAAAACCTTTTTACTAAACCCTAATTTGTGTTGAAGAATGTTAACATAATGGAATGTGAATGAGGTTGGTGACATCACTGTTTAAAGTAGAACCCATGGCCAATAATTCCAACCGTTGACTTAAACTACAGTTTTTTTTCGAAAATCTCAAACCTCGAATGCAATTTATCGAGCTTGAATCACCCCAAAGGCCGACTAAGTTATTCATAAGCCCGGATAAAGACGGGCCGACCATCCGATTTATTTGGTGCTTAAGATACGATCTGTGGTTTCTTTGAATAACAGGGATTTGGCAGAGATCCGCGTCCTTAGTGGCCCTGTCCGGAAACGGTCCTTTTGATATCGATCAGCAACGCAAATGTCCGAAGGGGCGAATACTTGAACGATCCCAAAGCTTGTGAGTCCTGACAGGAGGTCCGGTAGGTTTCGTGTATACGTAATAGACCGTAAACTATTATGTTCCAACTAACCATCGTCTTTCTGCGTACTCACTGATAATTCTCACTCTCCCTCATCTTCCTTAATCTTCATTCTAAACATCCAAGCACAATAATACTCTCTTTGGAATGCACACACGATGAAAAATGATCAAGATGATTGGGAAACAGCTGACTAGGAATGAAGCATTTTGTGCACATTCACGTTCAGAAGTGACATAACTCATTGTTGGAAAATGATCCAGCGAATCATTGTTAACCGGTTGTCACTTAGGGGTCAATAGACACGTTTATTTTTATGACATGGGTATATCTGAGCTCTGTAATTTGCGCGACCAAAATTTGAAACAAAGACGTCATTCGACTAAACATTTCCTTTGACATGTCCATGATCTAACTTATTTCCCACAGGGAAGTAAATAAAATCATTTTTTAACATGATACTTCCCGATACTGTTCTTGTAGTTCACTAGCCTCTACAGCACTCCGTGTGTACTCTATCTTTACTCCTCAGTTCTGTACTAGAGTTATTAGAAACGCTCTTGTATTTTATAGTCCGATGCTGTATTTAAATTATGAAGCGCTTGCTTTAAAACTTAAGAAACAAACATAAAATTCGAGTAATATTAAAAATACGTAAACAAAGATGGCGGATTAATAATTATAAGGTATACCCAACCTAATATATCGTACTCAGTTTGTATTTTAAACGAAGACTTCATTAAGTGATGTAACAGAGTTTTCGACTTCAGGTAAAAACAATAACTAGGTTAGGAACGTTCTCAGTCTGTAAGTTAAATTTAAACGCTACAAACACTGCTTGACATAACGTGCAGACGACGGTTTCTCGCTAATTTGCCAAGAAGGCAGGCTTGGCGCGGAATAAGGGAGCCCAGCAGTCACCTCAAGATGGCTTCTGTTTGCGCACAATTAGCCGCGCAATTACGCGACCGGCTGTTGACAGAGTGACAGGCCCGTGATCTGCGACGCGTGCTCGCTGTTTGGACTGCACTTCATTATCGGCCTCGCTGGAGTCGAAACTGGAGCTGGAGCGGCATCGGCTTACAGCGCTGGAATCACTTTTCGAATTGGTTCAGTTCAATCAGCTGTGTTTAAAATAATAGTACAGTTCAGAACACCCTTTAGTAAGGATTACCCGGGGGAATGTTTAAGTAATGTGGCTCACGTTTAATTTTTTTTAATCACCGATTTGACGGGAGAGAACCAGATTACCTAATTATAAACAATCGACGAACTGTTGGTTTGGTGATCTTTTGGTGTGAGACTATCGATTTAAAAATATTGGTAATATGACTGTTAGGTGATATATCGTCATCGCACAAACCGCCCAAAAATGCAATTCGACGAAGTGACTGACATGCACGTCAGATCGCCGAATTATTTTTTTACAATTGGCAACCTGAAGCCAAATTATAAACGATCGACAAACTGTTGGTTTGGTGATCTTTTGGTGTGAGTTTGCCGATTTAAAAAAAACATTGGTAATATGACTGTTGGGCAAAATGTCATTACACAAACTGCCCAAAAACGCAATTCGACGAAGTGACCGACATGCACGTCAGATCGCCGAATTGAATTATTTTTTTAGAATAGGTAGTCCGAAGTGAAGGTGATTTTGTTAAAAATGTCGTTGATCTGGATTTGACGCCTATGTAAAAAATGATTGTATTTACAGTACTTCCCTGATCATGGGTAAGCCTAAAGATAATGTTTTCACTTCTTCTAAATACCTGCTCTTATAACCATATTTTCGTTACAAATTTTGGTCTGACGTATTTCCAATACACCTTCCCTACAGCTAAGACATGTTCATGTCAATATCGCATCGGCAATCTGTCGGATCGGCGATTTGACTGCGACTCGATTTACCTGTCCGCGGACGTGGTTGCCGTGCAAGGCGACAACCCAGCGGTTAATTAGACCAAGGCCGCAACAACACTTACGTGAGAGTTATGAACGATATTTTTCATTAGTGTAAGTATATTGCATTTGACCCTTGTAATCTGAGGGTCGCAGGATCTGTTCCGGACCTTTAATTGAACCCTTTGTTAATTGCATGTTTAACAACGGGACACCAACGTTAGGTAGTAACAAGGCCAGGAACTGAAGTAATCCCTATTAAAAATTAAAGTCATTGACAAGTCAAGTGCATACATTCCAAAAATATAGAAATGCTAATAAATTAGCGAAATAAGAGTTTATAATAAAATGTTTACGCTTTATAACCTATCTATTTTACAATTACAAAAACATGTAAGAAAACACTAATAGTGAAACCAGTGCTATTTATAATTAAATTTATGTAAAAGCAGATGGTTTCATTAACATTAAATACATTTTTTATCTGACTTCATAAAAAATATTGAAATTCGACTTGAATCAAAATTTCTCTATCGATTCAAATGGATTTTTTTTATTTGAATATCGTTTGTATAAAATTTACTGGGACTATATTTTATAAACGACCCCCCAATAATTGGGGTAGTGATTTATCTTTAAACAGTTATAATTTAATTCAAACGACAGATGAGAAAAATTTAATTTTGAGTTTTATAAGAAACTGGGACTACTGTTTGTTCTTCTTATCTTCAAAGCAGTTGGATTTTGATGGGTTTAATAATTAATGTGTGAACGTTAGCTGGCTTATAGCTTAGAGCACTATATTCGTAAAGGATCTAGGCTTACTTAATTTGGAAAAAATCTTGTTAAATTATTTACAATATACAGCACAGTATGTGATAAAAATTCGTATTAAGTTTGAACACACTTAAAAACTAATGTATCTACTCCCCTTTGGAAATAGCTTAGATCATGGATATGTTTAAAGAGAATATTTTCAGTTCCTCTAAAATGGTGTCCTTAAAACCATTTGACGTCATCGTTTCAAATTTTGCTCTGACGGATTTTCAACATCTATCCCCCAAAGCTTAAACCATGTCCATGTCAAAAATTATACAACTTTTTTACAATTTATAATTCAATAAAAATGAAATATATCTAAGGTAAGAGATAGTTAGCTAGTTTTTCTCTTCTCATCAACAAAAGCACTCAAGTATCAAAATATACCTAACAACCCCTGAGCCGTGCAAGGACCTCACCCTCTCAGGACGCGACCCCAGCGGACAAGGATGATTTACGCCCCGTCGCGATTGTGCCACCCCTGGGGCGAAGACCTGTGGCCACGGGCAAGTGACGCTGGTCACGGCCGATCGCCTAGGGTGCGACCATGGGAAAAATAATTCCGGAAATATGGAAAGCACCGCGGCCACGCATATTTTATTTGGGGTGGATTTGTAGTTTGGGGCAAAACCGGTCCAGTTGTTTTTGATATCAGAGTTTGAATCTGGGGTAGGTTCTTTTGTGACCGCGATTCCCGTATGCGGATATTGTTTGCCGGCCAGGGGCCGCACAATGGTCACATTCGGACCGATTTTGACACTCGCAGATTATAAGTGACCGTTGGTTTTTCGTGAGAATCGTCGCCTGGACTCTGGATCTGTCACATGTTGTAAATACTGATGTTCGCGTATTGTTCATCATTTTACACTAGCTGACCCGGCGAACTTCGTAACGCCTAACAGAAAATACATGTTAACTTTAAGATTGGCCATGTTCTGAAGTCAAATAGCATTGCGGCTTCGTTGTGAAAGCTTCAAATATTCAACAGCTGATTATTATGATATACTAGATTTAATTACTAGTCTTGAAAGTGACTTATTACGGGGAGAGATTGAATTTACGCGCGAGGTGAAGCCGACCATTTACACGCACAACAGCTGATCGTCCTAATGCAACAGCTGATCGGTCCGCACCGCAAAATCCCATAGCGGTTACTTTCCGTGCACCACAAATGCACAGAAAGTCAACGTTGTGTAATTTTGCCATGCAGTGGCGGGAATGACCAATTTCCTTAGGTCATATTACGTTTAGAAAGCGTACTTTCATGAGTAGAGTAATGAAAATCACTTTTATAGACCTAATATTATTAAAAGCTTTTGTCTAATATTGCTCAAAACTCATTATTTTATTTTCATAGTGCTTCGAAACAAAATATTTTCCATAATTATAGTCAATCTTCCAATCTTCTTCATAGAATAATGAAAATAAGTTTCACAACAATGGGTGATCTCGTTTTCTCGAAGAAGCGTTGGGAAATCTGTGTTATACGTTACAGAAAGACAGATATACAGAAACTATTGAGATAGATTTCGGATTTTCTGGGTAATTAAACGAAACAAATAACTAAATATATTGTAATCCTAAGCAATTACACCAGACAAAACTCTTATATAGATGTAACTTACCTATATGTACACTAGAGGAAATACTAGGCATAAGTTAAAGTTTGATTCACATAAGATTTAATTTTATTTAACGGCAAATGTTATTAAACCTCACCCCCTATTGTTTTCGCAAAACAATCACCCTTACGTGATTGGTATTTCCAGCAGACCTATTAACACTTGTCACCGCTAGCGATATTTGGTGGTTAGGGGATGATGAAAGGCCTCAACCCCTCAACACCCCCACCACCCCCCTCCCACCAACCGTGGCTACGGCCTCGGCCCCTCTAATGTATCTATCAAAGCTGATATGTTATCAATAATGCAAACATTAATGGCACATAATTGGCGCTCTTTGGTTATTAGCGAGTTCCCGAGCGGCCGCCACGGCTGCCAACCATTAAACATCACTTTCCCCGCGACCATGTCACTTTGTCCCGTACACAACCTCACTACCATAATTGGAAAAAATTAAAACACAATGTTGTAATACACCTATAACACTATATTATTATAGGTCTATATTTTTCTTTATTATATATACTGAATGACCTTTATTACACGTCATTTAAACCCATAATCATTTTCAACACGAGAACTATAATATTAAATGTTTAAAATTCTTGCATAGAATAAACATATTTCTAAACACAGCCTCGATAACTATTACTTTTTTCGATGGGAAGAGGGAAGGTATTTATGAAAATATGTTACCTCTATAGTCAATGCCGTGGAGAGGAAACTTCAATTAGAAATGCACCTGATCAGACAACCCCTTTTCCTTATATTTCTTATTGACGAAGTCAACTGCACAAACTGGCTGAAGGTTGGAAACAGTGTTTATAAAAAGTACACCTACTTAAAACAGGTATAAAATACATATAGTGTAAACACGTAATCTGTTAATTCCTATTTGAAACATTATCTAATCGCAAAAAAGGTTGTTGACAATAGAACAATTTCCATTACGTCTTCATTCTACAAGGTTTTTGAGAAAGCAGTTCTTAACATACTAATTCAATTCATTAAACATACATCTGTTATCTTCAGGTCAAGTTGGCTTCTTGAAGAAGAAGTCCTCTGTCAATGCCATGATTTCCCTTCCACTAAAATAAATATGCAGCAAGAGTTTTCTTTGATCTCCGAAAGGCTTTTGAGATGGTCAATCACAAACTGTTTCTTCGAAGGCTTGAGTGCATGGGCATTCGCGAAACAGCTTTGAGGTCGTTCTTATCTTTCCTTATGAAACTAGGCAAATGGTTAATTAAGGTTATTTCAATTAACAAGGGCTGTAAAACACATTTAATTTGCTCTCAGAAGAAAGGTTTGTCAGGTGTCCTTCAGGGTTCCATCCTGGGTCCGATGTTGTTTTTTTGCAAACAATTTTCTACCTTCTATTTCCAAAAATGATTGTATATTCTTCCTTAATATGACGTCACTAATCATAACGTCACCATTTCAAATCACTTCAAAAACCTCATAAGCTTTATCACATCAGGCACACAAAGACTCAATTCTTTTATCGAGGCACATGTCATAGTGCACTGGTTTCAAGAAAACCTTTTGTCTGTCAATTTAAATAAAACCCAATGATTGACTTTTCCACTGGCACGAAAGATACACCTCTCCTAAGATTTCCTATCGGTGACTGTGATATTACTGTAGACGATCAGGTAAAATTCTTGGATTTTCATCTGGATGCGAATTTAAAGTTCTATTCTCATATCGAGCACATTGCTAGACGTTTATGATCCGGAATATTTTTGAGTCCAGGTGCCCCCAAAACGGATGTATCCACTTAAAAATAAAAAATTCGACGATTTTGACGAAGACAGTACTTTCTTGTTATACCTGTACTTTTGAAAGGAGGAATCTGTTGGTAGGAGAAAGTAAAAAAAACTCATGAATGACTTTGCGTTTTATTCTTGTAGGTAAAAAATTAACAAAATGAAACAGAGAGATAGAGCTGTCGATTTAGGCTAGTCACACCGGTCATTGTGGGACCGAAGAGAGTCCTAATCGTTTATACGAGAGGAGTCATTATGTTCCCCTTATTCATTACCGCAGTGACTGGACGAAATTGATAACCGTGTTTATGCTTAACTCGTCTTTAGGAGGTGTTTAGTGAAAAAAATAAAATATATATGAACATATATAAAATAATGAAAAAGGTTTAATCTTAATGGGGGCTTTCATTTTCACAATAAAATCAAACAACTACAACTATATAGACCAACGCAGATACAACTACGGATAGAAAAACAGACAGACAAGTAGATATAAATGATTTAGATGCAGTTATTTTCTGATTTCTTTATCCATGATACGTAAAAAGAATTCTTAATTTTACAATGAGGAGACAACATTTTTATTTAAGCGAAACCAGGGTCCGATTTTTTATTTTGAGGTCCCCATATACAAAAACACAAAATGTGTGTTCATCCCTAGGTTTTATAACTCAAATTTTTATGTAATTAGTTACGAACTTGAAAAGTAAAATTGATGGATTCAAGGTCGAAAACCAGGCACATCATTCTATCTGACGTGGATTTTATTGGGATTTTACAATTTCGTGTCGTGGATGTTTGCTGATGATATTTATTTAGAGGTTTCTTTTGTACCATTTACTCAGCTAAAAACATAGTATATTGAATCTTTTCTCTCTATGTCAAACGATCGCTGATGTATACAGGGCTAGTGAAATGTGTTCACACCACTTGTAAAACTGCAGTGAGTTTTACCAAACATAGTATACATGTACCTACCCCCCAAATGAGGTATTTTTGGGAATCAAATTGTTTAAATAAATTCCCCATCGAGTTAATTTTGGAAATGTTTAAAAGAAAAATTAACTTTGACAACCATATGTCTTTACCTAAACCCAGTGGAATGTTTTCACTAAAGTGAGACATTAAAAAAATAACCCTTGAATAGTCTGGATAGGCTATTTCGTAGGACGAGGAAATTTGCTGATTATTTATAAAGTTAAAACTCAACTTCATTCAGTATAAATGTTATTACTGTAATAGGAAGATCAAATGAAGCTAGTAGTATTGTAATCGAGCCATAACTCATAACGACAAAAACCGACCCATCATTACTCTCAAGTTCCAGTCGGAGGAAAAGCCACCCTGACATCTTCAAGGGTTTCGCCAGTCTGTATTATTCTGGTCACAGCCTCTTGTATACATATGTGCAAGACCTCCCCTCGTTGAGTAAAATAACAGAGTTATTTAGATTCCATGTAAAGTGTGTGAGGATAAAGTTATGCCGGGGGTGGAGGGCGAAACGACGGCGGCATAGAAATGAGCTCTGACCCGGTGGAATATGTTGTCAATGTGTCACAGGTTCTGGAGCGGAGGCTTTTTGCGTCTAACCGTCCGCTGCAAAGGGTTCTGACTGTTGCCACAAACATAGAGCGACAGTCGTTACCTTCTAAAATATACGCAGATATTCAGAAATATACGTAATAGCTACATGGTAATTAGATTGTTACTGAAATGACAACCTGTCCAGGTATTTTAAGCACAGTATGAATGAGAAATGAGTGTAAGATGATTGTGGCGCGATCTTGTAGTCTTGTTACTGACTAAGAAACAGCCAATGGTAACCAATCGCGAGCCACTTTTGCCTCAGAATTACAAACTGATTATTATGATGATAGTATTTGCGGATGGACATAGTTTTCAATAGTGCGGACGTTAATCCACACCACAGAATATCCCATCCACCGACCATCGCTTATAACGTAGCTGGATTATAAGACACGCCACCGTCCCACTTAAGAGTCTGCATCAGTGGTAGCCATCTTGAATTTTAGTCCCGTAAGAGCAATGTTAAATTCTGGCGGAACATACCTTCACTTTGGCGTCTGTAGTGGCGTTAGTTATCAAAGTATCAATGTAAAACTTTGGAAGTACATTGATGAGATGTGGCTCAAGGGCATGACCTTTTAATACGTTCAAAAATTTAACTTGATATAAAAACAAAAATCCAGGAATATTTTACAAAATAAATCATTATATTTTTTATTGAGAGCGAAAATAAGTTCTGTAAGGTGGTGCCCTGGAGGACTGTAATACCTTTAATTTGACACTTCTTCCGTTAATTTATGACAATAGGTCAAGGAGATATAGGCGCCAGAATTTAACATTACTCTTACGGGACTAAAATCCAAGATGGCTACCACTGATGCAGACCCTTAAGCCCGAGACCATGATAGAAACTCATAATTCAACACCCTGAACACGTTTAAGGTGTCATTAAAAATTTATTTATTTATATCATTCATTTACAGTCATACTCATTATATATAAGCATATATAATGTGTCTTAACTATATCGGTCACAATTTATTGAATGATTTTTATGAAATTCGGTGGAGTTGTTCCTTTCTGTAATATCTTGGACAATATCGTTTGGCAACGCAATCGGACTACATTAACTACACTTTGGGGGTTTTGTACCCCAAAAATGGGGTTTCTAATTTTTTATGTATATATTTCTTAGACAGGAATGTTAATTAATAGCCAACCAGCTGATTACGTCTAAGGGGACTACAGTTTACCGTCGGATCCGAACCTCATTTTGGCCTAAGCTACGAATTAATTGTTCTATTCATGAAGATGGTCTTTGCGGACGAATGTAGTATTGAATAGTGCGGACGTTAATCCACACCAGAAAATACCACACACGCCGACCACTGCTAATAACTCTTCACAATTTCTGATCTATTAAACTAAATTAACAGAAAAAATTATCAGTAGTAAAATTAATATTAGTTTGTATACCTTAATTATTTTTTAAAACTTATTTAGTTATATTAATCGTCATTCTAACGTATCAAAATATTAATATTGAAACAGAAAAATTTATCAATGAAAACTATATATACTTTCGTTAAAAATACTACAAAAATAAAATTGGAAAAACTGCAATTTTATTAAAAAATAAATCAAAAATATTATATAAGCAAAACGCTTATATAATATATACAGGCGTCTATGTTTTTGGTTAAAACATCTACAATGTAAACTTGTTTTCAATGACGACAATAAATTTCATAAAATTACATACCAGTATAGAATAATCATCAGTTTAGTGTGCGAAAAATCAAGAAGAATTCGTAATTTGTTCCAATTTCTGTGCATTATGTAAAACACCGATGTGTAACATATCGAGCAGCTGATTTATTTATCAGCTGGTCCGAGCTGACTGTTGGCGGCGGGTAGTGACCGCCGTCAGTTATCAGCTGACCGAGGTCACAGGTGTGTTTACAAATACCTCATTACGCGCATGCGTGGGACCAGACACCCGCAGGTGCCTTTGCTTCCGTCGCCTCACCAGCGCTACCTGTCGGCGATACTGATATACTGCTATTTTATGTGGGAACTCGTAAGCTTTGGCACATTTTTCTCGTTTAAAGGCGTTGTCCTTATTTTTATATCCCATTGTATTATTATTTAAAAAGTTAATTGGACTTAAAAGTCATAAATTATCATGGGAACTAAAACTATAAAGAGTAGGCCAACATCTGATTACTAGAATAAACATGTTTTTATTCACTTCCCTGTGGGAAATAGGTTCAATGTCTAAACGGATTTTTTTCTGTTCATGTAAATAGCTGTTCTTATAGCCAAACTATGACGTTACTAATGAAATGACGATACTGTTTCAAATTTTGGTCGCTCAAATTGCTAACACCCCCGCAGAGCTTAGACATATTCATGTAAAAATGTTTGTATTTACTTCTCTGTGGGAAACAGGTTAGATCATAGATATATCTAAAGGGACTGGTTTCAGTTCATCTAAACAGCTGTTATTATGACCAAAAAATCAATACAATAGCTCTGGTAGTTTCTATGGAAACCTGTTACATATTTTCGATCTGACAAATCGCCAACCCCACCCTTCCCAGTGCTAAGACATATCTATGTCAAAAATCTTCCGTGTAATTTATATATTTACAGATAATAAAGTAATTATTAATGTAGTTTACATTAAAGCAACAGTTATCAGCTGATGAGGATTACCAACTATGTGTCAATTCCCGCCAACACCTCAACTCTCCCTGTGATATCTCTACCAACTGCGTTTGGTTAAATTCTAGCTGAAAATTAGGTACAAATTATATGCAACCTGTTATTTCTAAAATAAGAATTAAAATAAATTTCAATTCCATTAATTTTAGTTTACGTTTTTATTGCTACCGTATCAATATTATATTTATTTGTGTGAAATATTCGTATTTATTTTGATCGAGAAACAACACTATAGTGCTAATATAGCCTAAAAAATGTTGTTCTAATACATTACAAATTATGAGTCGAATCCACGCATTCCGTAAATTCTTCCATCACATTCATAGTTTTGTATGAACATACTTTTTTCAAAGAACAAGAAATAATAAAAACGATTTTTAATCCTGAGTTATTGAGCTAGTAGAACAGTTAATTATTGCTGTATTTTTGTATCTTCATAACATTGTGTAGATATAATATGTTATGTAATAAAATAAAACTATTTACATTGTTGTACTGTTACTCGTTCCCTACTATAAATATATTTAGGTTCTCCCAATGGTTCATAATCGGTCAGTGAACGATTATTGAACCTTTAAAAACAGTTAAAAGGTATTTTTTTGTAAATAGTAATTGAACCTTTATTTCAAGATATTGTGTAAAATAATAAATTAATATTCAATTTCTGAACTCATTTTGTAAAACCAAACCAACTAATATATTATCTAAGGTAACTAATTTTAAAATGAAACACTACAAATAGATCATATAAGCAATTTAAAACGTGCGTCATACGTTTAAAATAAAACAAATTGACATCTGTGTCGTGTGTACTGTGGAAGGAATTTGGAAATACGTCAGCGAGCAAAGCAGATTTACACGTTCCAGAAAGCGTGTCGCTCTCATCAGCCTGCGACAAGCGACAAGCGACATCCACGCGGTGACAGTGAGGTGTCTACCGTCTGCAACTGTGAGACCCTCCATCGTCTTCAATATTCCTTGGCAGAGGAAAAGAAAATTAATTAAGGTACGTCCATCACTCCTGTTATCTCGAAACTCCCTCACTCTTGTTTGTTCCTGATGTTTTGAAATTCACTCGCTTCATCTAACCCCACTAAGAAACGCAACGAAAAAATACGACGATATTTTTAGATGAGATTAGATCATTGAAATAGCAACCATACTACATTGTAGGTATTTTAAGCCAAATATGAATGAGGATTGAGTGTAGGATGATTGTGGCGCGATCTTGTAGTCTTGTTACTGACTAAGGCTGACATGTTCCTTAGACAGGACTTTTAATTAACAGCCAATGGCAAGTAAGGGACCTACAGTTATTGTGGAATCCGAACCACTGCCTCTGAATTACGAATTGGTCTAATTATGAGGATAGTCTTTGCGGATTAACGTAGTATTCAACAGTGCGAACGTTAATTCACACAAGAGAACACTACATCCACCGACCATCTCTCACAACTATCCACAATTCGTGCCCTCCGAGTAGTTGGATTACAGGACGTCGCCACCGTCCGAGTCAGTGGGACTGGTTGGTCACACTGATCGTATAAAATTAATAAACACGTGACTATGCTAGTCAGCTGTGGTCAGAGGTTGGTCACACTCATTGTATAGATCTAATAAAAACGTTTCTAGGCTAATCAGGTGTGCTCAGAGGTTGGTCTCACTGATTGTATAGATCCAATAATCACGTTACTAGCCTAGTACAGCTGTGGTCAGAGGTTGGTCACACTGAATTTATATATCTAATAATCACGTGACTAGGCTGGTCCAGCTGTGGTCAGAGGGAATAATCACATCGGCGGGCGCGGCGCGGTATGCCAGCAATGCTCGATGATTGTTCCAGCTATTATCATTGTCATACTTCATCCACTGCAACCCTCGGTGCAGGATACACGCACTCCGGGTGGACACTAGCAATGGAACAACCGAATAAAACAATTGTTATAACAATCGAATAGTAGTTATCGAATGTATTTCTTTGGAACAATTTGATTGACATTCACCAGCGAGCTGTGTTTGATATGAACGAAAAAGTAAGATGTAGCAGGTTGTCTTGGACGGTGATGTGTTTTGGAATCCAGCTATTTGGAGGTCACGAATTGAGGATAGCTATGAGCGATGGTTGGTGGGTGGAATATTCTGTGGTGTGGAATGACGTGGGTATTATTGAATACTACGTTGATCCGCAAAGAACTAGACCTCATAATTAATTAGATCCTCATAATTAAACCAGTTCGTAATTCAGAGGCAAACGTGGCTTGGATCCCACGTTAAACTGTAGGCCCCTTAGATGTCATTGGCTGTTTGGCTATTAATTAACAGCCCAGTCTAAGAAACATGTCAGCCTTAGTCAGTGACAACAAGATCGTGCCACAATCATCTACCACTCATTTCTCATTCACACTTAACTTTATTTGAATTAATTAATTGTATTATTATTTTTTCCATACAGCTGTCTTGGGTTTCTCCTGTAGCTGTAGTGTATTTTCTGTAATTAAATAAAATACCTACCTGGATTGGTCCCTATTACAGACAAGCAATAAATGTAGGATTATTTTATTTCACTTCTAACTAGACTATACTTAAAATGTATTTTGGTGAAAACTAAATTACAAAAATTGCCTCCTAAAATAACCATTGTGTGGGATCATAATGTAAAATCCAAAAAATAAAAGAAAGTGCAAAACGTGTTGAAAAAATGTACAGTATTTACTTCTCTTTGGAAAATATTTTCAGTTCCTCCAATCAGCTGTCCTTATAGCCATATGACGTCACTAACCATATGACGTCACCGTTTCCATATTTTGTCAATACCCCCAGAGCTAAGGCATATCGATATCAAAACTAAAGAATTTTTGAAATAACAAGATAATGTTTGAACATTAAAAACACCTGTTTTAACTTCAACTTGCATAAACTGGATCTAGTTTAAATCTTGCATCCCTTAATACTTCTTTAAAGCTTATTTTACATTTTAGTTAGATTAATGATCATAAATAATTATTGGTTCTAATTCTCCTTAGATTTTCACACTTATTTAAACTACGATTTTCTTAATAACCAGACATTTTAAGAACGAAAGGTATGTGAAAAAATAATATGACGTAAAATTACTGATTTTAGATCTATTCATCAGCAATTAATTATTATAACAGTGATCGTAAAATAGCAAGAGTTATTCCGTTTGGAATACAACCCTTGCTAGTGGCAATTTCTTACAGTTAGTTAAGTTTGAAAATTTAAAGGAAAAATTGTTTACATCATGAATAATCTATTTATCATTCACAGTCTCGTACGTTCATCTAATTCATGTGGTTCTACGCACGAGGAGGGAAGGTGGATGCCTGAGTGACATCTACGGCAGGTATAGGATCGTCCGAAAGTCCCAGCCTGTATATTCATTAATATGACTGGGACGGTGACGTCACTGGCGACGTCCTGTAATTCAGCTACTAGGAGGTTATGAATTGTGGATAGTTGTAAGCGATGGCTGTGGACGTAGTGTCTTGTGTGGATTAACGTCCGCACTATTGAATACTGTTGAATCCTCAACTATCCTGATAATTAGACCAATTCGTAATTCAGAGGCCGTGGTTCGGATTCCACGTTAAACTCCGTTAGTTGCCACCGGCTGTTGGACTATTAATTAACAGTCCTGTCTAAGGAACATGTCAGCCTTATAGTAACAAGACTACAAGATCGCGCCACAATCATCTTACACTCAATCCTCATTCTGGCTTAAAATACCTACATTGTAGTATGGTTGCCATTTCAATGATCTAATCTAACTAATTAGTATTATTAGTGATTTATTACTATAGTTAAAAGATTATTGATTTAAATGAAAGCAACTAGAAACATACAGAGAAATAAATGTAAAATGGTCACATAACAAAACCGGTAACGTCACTGGTACAGAAATGTTTATGTTACAATCCAGCTGCCAGAAATATAAAAATCTTTCCAATGTCATAATGATTGATACTAACCTAATTGGTAAACACTTTGACTGGGATGGTGGCGTCATCCTATAATCCAGCTACTTGTTGGTCACGAATTGTGGATGGTTGTGAGCGATGGTCGGTGGGTGTAGTGTTCTCTTGTGTCGATTAACGTCCGCACTATTCACTACTACGTTAATCCGCAAAGATCACCTTCATGATTAGACCAATATTTAATTCAGAGGCAGTGGTTCGGATTCCACGTATAACTGTAGGTCCTTAGTTGTGTCATTGGCACTAACTTATTTAAGTTATTTCGTAACAATGATAATAAAATACTGTACAAGTAATATGGTAAAATATTGTTACGTGATAGTTTAACAGATCTTTACTTTAATTTAATTCATATCTAGTTTAAAAAAAGAAACATTGCATCGGTTATTACGTCATTGAATTTGCCTCGCATTTGCAAACGTCGTTGTCAAAAGTACGTTGAAGACCAACGAACTATCAAGAAGGACATTGAAACCAGTTAAGTCCAGTTCAACAATTGAAGTCTAGCAGCTGTGCTCCAATCGCAGCTGACAATTGTTCTGGCGCCGACGATTGTAGCGTTGGTCGGTGAAAATACCCGATAACAAAACTGTCCACTGCAAATAACAGTGAAATATTTCTGAAATTTATTCAAAAAGAGTCTATTTTCTTGGATTTTAGACTCTTATGAACAATTTTAGTTTTGAGGCTGCATTTCTGACCACAGTATAGTCGTAAAAAGATGTATGAGGTGACAAATTTATTTAGGAAGTTAGATATTTCAATTTTATATTAAACTAGCAGTAAGCCCGTCCTTTGAACGGGTTGTAGGATTCACTTTGAGGAAGAAAGATCATCATACCAAAATGTAAACCTATAATGTAAATCCTAAACAAATCAATACAAAGAAAATAAATGAATACCCAGCTTTATTATTTAGCATTACTTTACAGTTAAATAGCTTAGAACATTTATACCATTATTATCCAATACTATAATACGAGCAAGGTTTGTATATATATTTGCACACGGATCTCGAAAACGGCACCGAGAAATTTCTTTAAATTTTGAAAATAACTAATTTCCGAGTAGAAAATAAGTTCTAGATAGGTCTAATGTCCAGAAAAATTCGTGTTTTCTTGTAATATTAAGTTTAAAATCTAAAAATTTAACATTACGCTTATGGAGAATAAAATGTAAACAATACAAACCAAAAACAGCTGTTTATAACCGTTTGACAGTTCTTGATTGAAGACTGCGGGGAACAATATAGAGGTTATGCATTAATATTTATTTTATGAATTAAATAAATGCAAAATTATCAGGTTACTAAACAATTTGTAAAAACTAAAGGATAACATAGCTGTGCGAAATAAAAGCAGAAAAAAGTATTTCCAAAATCTTCCGTGTTTTGATAGAAAACGTATTCGTTGTATTGCTTGAAGCCACTGTAACAAACCAATTAATTGATGTAAATTAAATTTCTCTTTTGCTTTTCAATCCTCATTCCGTTTATAACAAAATCAGTTGATCACAGGCTAATAATAACGGTATGGATAATTAAACAGTAAATGATCGGCTTTGGCTAAAAGACGTTAAACGACATCGCTCAATTGACTAACGTCGTAGCCGAGTTGTAGCGTGTCGGCCTCAAGAACTATAGGCCGCGAGTTCCATACTTTTTGTACTTTGTAGTGATACTTTTTGTTCAGTGCTATATTAATTATGGTGTATTAAATCGGTTTTATTTAAACCACATAAATGTTTTCATTGAGTAATAAATGTGTTTATTTTTTCTAATTAATTTTTATAATACATATAATATTCTAAACGAGCAAAGCTCGGTCACCAGGTACTTATTAGTTATACATTTAATAACTTTTTGATATTGTAGTAGATATGATTTCGAAATGGGTTTAAATCACTGACCAATATAAACTAACTAATATTGATTCAACAGCTACTTGTTTTTATTTCTATTAAATCTTTAACCTACAAAGACGGCTGATTATTAACAGTAGGTTATTCATTTAAAACTGAATCAAATTGCGACCAATATCGCGTAAAAAGTGGGTTTTTAAATGCTCGTTATTTACTTTTCAAGAATCAGCGGACACTTTTAAGCCTTTAAAAACCTTCTCTGGAATGTAGAGAATGTATGAAATAAGTTTCATTGTTATCAGTTCTCTCGTTTTTTCGGAGAAGACGGCGTAAAATGCCTCCTGGAGCGTTACAAACAAACAAAATTTGAGATAAGACCGGTTTCGGCTTCTCTAACGCACGAAAAGTAAAAATAACTCAAAAATGTACAGACAAAACTCTAATTTTATTTATATAGATTATTAATTAAAAATTGTTGAATTAATATTGAATTAATTGTCTTTACCTACATTGTACGTTGTACTCCCATGGACTTGCGCCACTAAATGTGTCATAACTTGTTTAGTTCTTACTGTGCCTATTCTTAGTTCACTAAATAAATTTCAATTATTACAAATCTTAGTTTCGTATAAGAATTTAAATAAAAACTAAGTTCCATTTATGAATTTCAATTCCAGTTGTACATCCGAGTGTCATCACAATCCCAAACCCGTACTAGATTTGATTCAATCCTATGATTCCAATTTCGGTCCAGTTCCAGAGTTCCCAATCCTCGGGTTGTAGTTCAATCGAGCTTCCAATTAATTTCACCCGCGATCCGATGACAAACAATCAAGAGGCGTTGCAATGCAAACGTGGCGGAGTGAACAAAGCGTTAACCTGGAAGAGACAATCACTCGAGATGCCCCCTCCCCCTCCCCCTAACACCCCCCCTTGACAAACCGCGGGCTTATTACAATGTAAACTGATTACAACCGCAATAGAATAATTACACGGGGGTGAGAACCCTTGCACCGCGCCTGCCGGCCGCGAGATAGCGTCGTCGCGCTGATAACGCTGTTATGGGGTGGTGACCGAGGCTGAGAAAGTACAGGGTGTTTCAGAACTCTCCAACAACCTACTTGAGGTATTGTTACTGGGTCCGTATAAAATCTAAATAAGACGCTTAAATCATCAATTTAACAGTCACTCGCAAAGTCGTTATGGATATGTCTTAGTTCTGGGAAGGGGGGTGGTGTTAGCAGACCAAAATTTAAAAAAATAGTGGTTGTATCAATTAGAAGTTGTATCCATTAGAACAACACTCATTAAAAAAATCTTTTCTCAAAAAACTCTAAAGTAGAAGTAGTTTAAATTTGATAATAATTCTAATAATAGTGAGTAACGTCTACAAAAATTACAAAAAATGCAAAAATTTTCAAAAGATTAAGATTTAAAGTAAAGATTTAAAAGTGGCGGAAAATTAAAATTTTTAAATAAGAATAACTTTTAAACTGGAACTGTTATGACAAGAATCAAACGACAACTGAAACTTGTTAAAGTGTGAAGTCGTAAGAGAAAGTTGAATAAAGGCGATTTTACGTTGGTATAGAATATATTGATTGAAAAATCACAAACATTTGACATGCTCCAACAGCCTCGCACCACAAAAACTATATCTTATTTAATTTTTACCATCGTTAGATTCGTCTTAAAAGTGTCTGAACACAGTTATTCTTTTGTAAATTTTATAAGAATATTCCTTTTAAAATTATTTGAAATTGTATCGTGTAAGTAATATTAACATATAATTGTAAACAAATAAATAAAGATAAAACAGGAAAATCTTAAACAATAAATTTTAAATCATACAGATTGGATTAAATTTAATAATATTTTCAATTTGATTTCAGAGGGTGTAAAATAATGGAAACAACATTTCACCATAGTGGGTGCTCTCATATGACATGGATATGTCCGAGCTATGGTGTATATGAACAGCTGTTAAGAGAAACTGAAAAAATCCCTTTAGGCATATCCATGATCTAAGATATTTCCCGAAGAGAAGTAATTACATTAAATCTTTATTGAAAATACAAACACAATTTCCTCCTTTACACCTTTAGCATCATTATCATCGTCATCCACCGTTACATGTGATAGACAGACAGACAGATAGACACACAGAAAACAGAAAATATGATAAGACCCGTTTTCGGCTTTCCTAGGTATCAAACTTAATCATAACTAAAAATATCATTATTTTTAATTATTTACATACAAAATGCTAATTTTAATTTAAAAAGGATGGTTTTGAGCTACCAGGTTCCCTTTTGTAGATTTGTTCCTTGTATCAAGACAAACATATTTTACAATACAAACATAAGTTTACGGTATCTTATTTTCCGTTTGTCAGTCTCTATGTGTTTTTTTACAAATTTCGTAACAGATCGTAATCCATTTGACATAGAAACTTAAAATTTAGTTTTATAAACCTGTCAACGAACTCATAAAATGAGTAAAGGATATTAAAATATTTTTATCGATCTTACTTTTAAAACGGTAGCTCTTTAAAACTAAAAAATTAACTAATCTAGAAAATGGTTAACAATAAGTAAAAGGTAACGTATCATAAAATTAGTATCTTTTTAATTCTAATCTAATGATACTTAAGTTAAAACAGAAAAAATTATAAGTTAATTTAAATATTTTAAGAGCTGCCATTTTGAAATAAGATTGACTAAACCTATTATAATATGCTTCATATAACTCGTGTTTATGGAGTTAGTTTACATGTATAGAATTTCAAGATTCATATCTAAGGAATCTATTATTTAGATTTAAACTTTAAACATCATTGAAATTGCATTACAATGTAGGTATTTTAAGCCAAGTATGAATGAGGATTGAGTGTAAAATGATTGTGGCGCGATCTTGTAGTCTTGTTACTGACTAAGGCTGACATGTTCCTTAGACAGGACTGTTAATTAATAGCCCTACAGCCGATGGCAACTAAAGGACCTACAGTTTAACGTGGAATCCGAACCACGGCCTCTGAATTACGAATTGGTCTAATTATGAAGATAGTATTTGCGGATTAACGTAGTATTCAATAGTGCGGACGTTAATCCACACAAGAGAACACTACACCCACCAACCATCGCTCATAACTATCCACAATTCGTGACCTCCAAGTAGCTGGATTACAGGACGTCGCCACCGTCCCAGTTTATGGCCAGGTTTAGGATCAGGCAGATCAGAAACACCCTGTAGATGCACCTTGATAGTAACTATTTTTTGTAAACGTTAATGAGAAAGAAACATGTGTTTTAACAAAGCGAGACCCGCGCCAACTGATAAAGCCACTGCGAAACAGCTGAAGTTTAAGAAGAAGTGAAAATACTGCGCCAGTTACGCGCATTAGCATATTAATTCCCCTGGCGGGCTGCGATAAAGACGCGCGCCTCTCCCTTATCTCTAATTGTTTTATAACAGGTTTTCCGATATCCACCCCAATATTGGTTCAGCTTTTCCGCCCCGATACGTTCAATACATTACTGATAGATATTTCTCAGTTCGCTTTATTCCAAAGCATATTTTATCAAAGTGTTTTACTTTACCTGATGAGTTGATATTTTTCTTTCTGTTTGATTTAATCTTTTTGGTGGTTTGATACTTATTTTAATAGCATATGAATTAGCATTAAGAAAGGAAATAACTAATGATGTATCAAGGTTTCTTGCGAGATTTTGAAGTCGTAACTGTCCATATAGATTTATTTTTTGGATACCTTAAAATGGAAAGGTATCCACAAAAACAAGCGAAACAAATGTTAATAGATTTATAGTTTGGTTAGAACTAGTGACGGTGGAGTATCTTGTTATCCAGTTACATGGAGGTCACGAATAACAATTGTGGATAGTTATAAGGAATGGTCAGTTTGAATACTTCATCTCAAAGGTCATCCTCTAAGACCAGTTCGCAATTCAGAGACAACATTTTGGTTCGAATCCTACGTTAATCTGTAGGTCCCTTAGATGTCATTGGATGTTTGGCTATAAATAAACGGTCATATCTAAGGAACGGGTCACCCTTAGTCAGTAACAAGACTACAAGATCGCACTACAATCACTCATTTCTCATTCATACTTTGCTTAAATAGCTATCAGGTTTGTTCGCCAGTTCACTTAAAAGTAAAAGTGTTAAGTATTATCTCTGTAAGGTTATGAGACCGAGGTTACTAGATCTTTATCGTTTGCTTTGTGACGAGTTAAATACTATACTTAAAATTGCGTTTAAATTTAGTTTTTGATAAGGTATGGTATCTGGGGTTGTTATTTAAACTCAAATCATTCCTTCCTTATGATCTCTACAACGTTTTTAAGTCGTATCTATCTAACAGGTATTTTAAAGTAAATATTTATGGTTCATACAGTGGTTAATCATAAAATAGAATCTGGAGTTCCTCAAGGAAGCGTCCTAGGACCTATATTGTATGTTATTTTTACATCTGACCTTCCCATTAGTCCTGGTGTGACTATTGCCACCTTTGCAGACAACACAGCTCTACTAGCTACTCAGAAGTCTGGTGATTGCATCTAATATGTCTCAAACAAAACTGAAAGAGGTTTTTGTTTGGTTGAATAAACACTAGGTTAAAGTCAATGAAACAAAATCTGCGCATGTGACTTTTACTCTGAATAGAGCAAATTGCCAACCTGTCTCCCTCAATAATGTTCAGCTACCCTAATCTGAAGTGGTCAACAGATGTCTAACTTGGTATGCACACATTTGGAACAAACGACAACACCTAAATTTAAATCCAATAAGATGTATTGGCTGTCATATAATTCTCACCTCATAACAAACAATAAATTACTCCTCTACAAAAGAATTCTCAAGCCTGGGAATTGTTTTGCTCGGAGGAGGGGGGTATTGGCAATATGCGAGACCAAGATTTGAAACAGTGACGTCACAGTTTGGTTATAAGAACAGCTGTTTAGATGAACTGAAAACATTCCCTTTAGACATATCCATGATTGAACCTACTTTCCACAGGGAAGTAAATACGTACAATCATTTCTGGTTAGTATTTTTATTGTAAATTTATTTCATGCAAATTTTCATTTTGCTATCATCAGCAGCGTAAAGATTGTACATAAATAATATAGGTTATTTTTTGGGGGAAAATTTACGAAGTTCAGTAAGTGTTCAGAATTTGTGATTGGAGGCTTTAGCGTTTTAGGAGTGTATAATTATGCAGCTCATCCCAGTCCAGATCTTGAATCAGCCATCAACGAACAAAGATCGTTTTACAAGTTCATTTTTCACAACGGTTTAACGAAGAGCAGATTCATCATCATAATCGTCTGGATCGTCTTGCAAGTCTATAAATAATTGAGATGGATAATTCCTTGTAACGTGTCGTCGTTTCCTGCAACTCCGCCGCACTGGGTCCTCGCCCCCTCCCCTAATGTCCTCATCAATCCACATCCTTGCGCGCCGTTTTACAAATCACCACATTTGTCGTTTTCCGTCAAGTAGTGGTTTATGATTTTAATTATTTTACATAATCGACTACACAGTATGGATTCCACATCACGTTTATAGGTGTGAGTAAAAACCTTTTTAGTTAACATAAAATTATAATCAATAAACTGTTTATCTAATAGTTTGATTTTGACATGGATATGTCTTAGCTCTAGGGGGGGTGTTGGCGATTTTTAAGTTGAAAAACATGTAACAGGTTTCCATAGAAACTACTAGAGCTGTTGTATTGAATTTTTAATATAAATGAATAAGATCAGCTGATTAGGTGGACTGAAACGATTCCCTTTAGACATGTCCATGATCTAACCTATTTTCCACAGGGAAGTAAATACAAACATTATTTAGGTCTATGTTTTGTATAACCGCTTTATACACGAACCCTGAAGAACTTGAAACAATGTTGAACTCCATAGGATGTTGAGAAAGGTGAGAATAAGACACTGAATCAAGATTTGTTTGTAATTTAATTCATTAAACTCCCAAAACAAAAATTACTCAAAGATACGATTAAGTATGTTCGGATTCCACGTTAAACAATAGGTCCCTTAGATCATTGGATGTTGTGCTATTAATTGATTTGGTCCCTCGGAAAACATTCTAAGCGAAAAAATTTAAAAACGGAGATATTTAGTGGAAAAGATTCTAGACGCCACGAACTACAACATGGTGTATTTGGTTTTTAAGATATTTGAGTTTGCACCCCTGATTTCGTTTATCAGGTTTGCCCCCTCCGTAAGATTCCACGGTCAATTCAACTTTCTACGCTTTATAACTCAAAACAAGGTTTTTGTAGCTTGGAACGTTTTCTGAGGGACCGATTAAATTAATAGTCTTGTCTAAGGAGCATGTCAGCCTTAAAATATCGGGCTTAAAATACCTGGATAGGTTTAAGTTGTTTACTAAATTTCTAACAAAATATAAAAAAACCCTGATGGGCAGTGTCTATTTTGAATTATAATTGAATGTCTCAATGTATGGAATGCATGCACAGCCTGTCCTGTCATAACTTTCATGGCACCGCCAAAACCTCAGCATCGATCAGAGAATTGCATGCACTGACTCGGAAGTTAGAAGTCGTCTCTTATTTGAGACGAATTGTCCACTAACTAAAATATTATCAAACTAATGAAAAGATTTAAGGTTTTTATATAGTTTTAAAATAATGAAGAATTTAATTACTAATATTCAAAACTATTATCGCAAAATAATAAAAATATCGCAAAATAGTCAAAATATTTATTTATTTTGTCTGTTACTAGGTTTCCCACTTATTCATAAAATTTTCATTCAAGTCAGTGACAAAGACAAAATTTTATCCTTAATCTTCGTTACAGTCATTGCTCTTGAGGGGATTGTGCAGAGGGTAGCGTAATATTTACACTTTCGTTATAAAACAATTACTGATAAGGGTACACCGGAAGCCAACTTCTTTATCGCTCAAAAACAGGGGAATTAATATGCTAATGTTCTAAGATGGGGGCTCATCCAAGGCTTACGATGTTTATTGAAGTAAAACTTAGCAAATCGTGTTTACTTAAATTCTGGGGTATTTTTTTAAGTTTTTTTCAAACATGGTTTGTAACATGTAATGCGATTTTTAATACTATTAAATTATTACAAACTAGCCAAAGTACCCGTTCTTCGCACGGGTGGAAAAGGCTGAGAGGTGTACTGATAAATATAAATTATTGTTACCGGTTATTAATTCTTTATTGTTTACAAAATGACAAAACACGAATGTCTACAACATGACAAAGTAACATCATTCTGCCAAGTCAAATTGGGAAAGGATAAGGAGTTACGTAAAATAAGCAGGCAACGGGATAAAACTTAAAATCTATCATTCCACTATTTCGAACTAGTTATTCGATCACTAATCAATTTTGATCCAGCAGTTCATCTGTAAAAATGAACTTTCTGTCAAAATGTAGTTTAAACAGATGTTGACATTAGAAAATGTAAACATTGAAACCTAGGACGGTCTCGGCAGTTCATTCTTCTTGTTCTTCGCGAACTGTCAAATTTTAGTGTTCACAGCTGTTGACATTCAAGTAATTTATGTTTTCGATCTCTAAAAATGTAAACATTGAAACTTAGGACGTTCACAGGGCGTAGTCTAAGAGGAATTTAAGGAAATGAATATGCCTATGTGTTGCATGAGTTTCCTCTATGCCTCTTCCTCTATGATGAAGATCTACCTTTGTGTAAAATTTCAAACTGGTTGGTTCAGTATTTTTTGCATTTACTTGCCACAACAAACCCACAAACATACAGAAACCACCGCTTTTCTTTATAATATTATAGATTTAACTGTCCCACCTAAAGGACTGAACCCTTGGCGAGGTAATGTATCCCTACCTGCCTTTTCTGGAAGAAAGAATCATTGTTTAACCAACTCTAAACTTCTTTTTTGTTTATTTCAATTTGTATTAAAGAATTGTAAAAAGTAGCAGCCTCTACTACTGTCACTTTGATTGATCTTATGGGCTACAGATCTATGTAGGACCTAAGGGAATTTGAGAACGCAGTACTAATCAGAGTTTTCCTCTAAACAAACTCAAATTCCCTATGATGAAGATCTACCTTTGTGTAAAATTTCAAACTGGTTGGTTCAGTATTTTTTGCATTTACTTGCCACAACAAACCCACAAACATACAGAAACTACCCCTCTTCTTTATAATATTATAGATTTAACTGTCCCACCTAAAGGACTGAACCCTTGGCGAGGTAATGTATCCCTACCTGCCTTCTCTGGAAGAAAGAATCATCGTTTAACGAACTCCAAACTTCTTTTTTGTAGGTTTTCAATTTGTATTAAAGAATTTTAAGAAGTAGCAGCCTCTACTACTGTCACTTTGATTGATCTTATGGGCTACAAATCTGTTTAGGACCTAAGGGACTTGAGCCCAACGCATTACTAAGTGGACAGTGCTAATAATTTTCTTTCTTAAAAAACTCAAATTCCCAATAGCAAAGGACCCTGTGTGGTGAATTAAAGACAGTGAGGTACCGGCTTGACATTAGTCACATAGGCTAGTCAGAGGTGACCACTCATGATCTGATAGGAATCACCAGCCGCTGTTTTTGATCCAGCAACCTTTGACCTACTGGGCTAAAACGTTACCCCTGAACTACCTTGCCGGTAACAGGATCCAGGTAAAAGCGTATCGTCAAATACTGAAAGGCATCTCCTGTATCGAAACCTTCCTTGTTCTCATCCCTGACTCTGGCTCAAAATCTGAGACGCTACAAACCTCGCCACCGACTTTACTACTTCTAGAACGAATCTTCCTTTGGGATCACCTGAACCTAAAACCGATCCTGGTTTCGTTTTTAAAGTCATTAGTTTTACGTAAGTTTGAAATTAGTTATAGAGTTTTCAATAAACTATTCCCATCTTGATTGATCTTGTTTAAGCTGCACACATTGGCACGATGAGGATTTCGGGAAATGAAAATCATCGTAACATGGCTATACGTTATATCAACATTATATTAAATTTACAACACCTTTATTAAATTAAGCTATGTATGAAGAGATGGGTGTAAGTAGTGTAAAATGATTGTGACGCGATCTTGTGGTCTTTGTTACTGAAGGCTGTCATGTTTCTTAGACACTTTTCTTAATTGATAGACCAACAGACGTTAGTATACAAGGAACCTACAGTTTAACGTGAAATCCGATACAATATTTCCCCTGAATTACGAACCGGTTTAATTATGATGATGGTCTTTCCTGAATAACGTAGAATTCGTTAGATAAACATAAAAAATAGATATCCCAAATGCATTTCCATACAAAAAACACAATTATTTATTATTGTATTCAAAAGTAATGTTCATTCCTTGTTATTAAAAAAAATATTTTTTACTGTGTTTCTGAATTTTTTGAATTGAAATCTGTTATGTTGTAAATAGATCAATAATGTCTAATGAGTGTCTAACAATGTCTGATACATGTTAAATAGTATATAAAATTATGAATGTATAAATATATTTAGTATACTAATTGACGTTTTCTAATGCTATGCAACTGTTATTTAATTTATTGTGAAAATTCAAACCAAACCAGGGAATATTGCATTCATCGCTCATAACTATCCACATTTTCCTGGATTACAACCAAGAAATACGAGACTAGTTGCCTTTTCTAAAATCCATCCTGTTTCGAAAACTTAACAAATCGAACAGCAGTCTGGTGAAGACATTGCGCCACAAATCAAATTATTAATTGTCCGCATTGTTAATCAGCTGATGAGTAATAGCCGCGGCCGCGCCTCGCGTACATAATGGCAACATAGCAGCTGATTGATGACGTCAGTGATGGACCCGTGCTCGTCTTGGGCATTCCACCTCTTTGTTGGCCAGATCTTAGACTCTAAGGCGGTGTGATTTATTTGCGCTACAATTAATTAATTCGCAAACTCAGAGAGAGCGGTATGACTTTGGGAGCTGGATGAGTTGTATGTCTTTGTCTCTTGGTAGAGTATGGAATAAACAAAGTTGGCTTTCATTATTGTGTAGATTATGAGTAATGTGGAAAATAATTGTCAATCCGAATGTCCATTTGTTCTATATGTCTATATGTTTAATTGTATTGTTCCAATGCACTTGAAATTAGAATAAACCTTAAATTTATTCTCGATTAGGATAGAATTCGTGCTTAAAGAATTTAGAAAATAAAATAATTCATCTGACTAGGACGGTGGCGTGTCTTGTTATTTATCTACTTGGAAGTTAATAATTGTGGATAGTTAAAATCGATGGTCGGTGGATGAAGTAGTCCCTGGTGTGGATTTAAGTCCACTCTATTGAATACTAGGTTCATCCGTAAATACCACTCTTATAATTAGATTAGTTCGTAATCCATAGCCGAAATTGTGGTTCGGATCTTAAGTTGAACTGTTTGTCAGTTAGTTGTAGGTGTTTGTACTATTAATTAACAGTTCTATCAAAGGACATGTCAGCCTTTGTCAGTAACAAGACTACAAGATCGCGCCACATTCATCTTGCACTCATTTCTCATTTATAATACACCCTAAAATACCTACCTGGGTATGTCGCCATTTCAGAAAGGTATTAAGGTAATAACCAAGTAACTTAGAGCAAAAATTTAAAAGCCTAATTGTAAATTATTATCTTAATATAATAACACATCTCTGCCAAATTTGGTCTCGATTGGATCATTTTATGAACGTTATTCTGGCATTTTTACATACTGCTAACCTCCTGATATCAACATCAGGAGCATATAATTCATATGCTCCTGATATCAACATCAGGAGCATATAATTCATATGCTCCTGATAGTAGATTCCCAGATATAGCGTGACTCGTATTTGCTATATTAAATTTGCCGCTATTTCTGAACCTTAAGTGAGAAACATTTTTTTACATAGAGGAAACTTGCTGCGGTAAAATTCGTTTGAAACTTAAATACAGAAGAGCTATTGACGATAGTAACGACATGTAGGCGTACATTATCAGAGCGACACAGCTTGTGCGTAGTGCTCCCGCTACAGTCCCATAACACTCTGAACAGCCCGTATAAATCAGACCATCTGCATAAACACCGGCAACAATAGTATATTGAGTGGTTAATTGCACGAACAGTCACGGAGGCGCGAACCGAGACCGCATTCAATGCAAATATTCACCACGTATACTTTTTATGTACACAAACTTTAATTGGACGTTTGCGTTTGTTTTGCAATTATCAATGGTAGGGTGATTGAAACGTTTAGGTTGTTCGAAAAAAATATTGTATTTACTTCCCTGTGGGAAATTGGTTAGATCATGGATAAGTTTAATGAATTATTTTCATTTAAGAAGCTGTCCTTATAAACATATGACGTCACTTCTGTAACAAATTTCGCGTCTCGAAAATTGCTAATACCCCCTCCCCACGAAGCTAAGACATATCCATGTCAAAGTGTTTGTATTTACTTCCTTATGGGAAATAGGTTAAATAGTAGATATGTTTAAAAAGCATGTTTACATTCTATTCTATTCTTTTGGTACTGCACCTAGGAGCCTCAATATTGAAACAATTATAGACCCCATCTTAAGGGGATTTGCTTCCAGTAAAACAATTTTTTTATTTCCTTTATTTTCTGATCATCTTCGGCAGTTTTACATCCTTAGAAACCTTATAAAGTAAACAAGTTTTAAAAATATTTAATAACAAAAATGTGTATTCTCAAACAATGGTAATTTTTTTAAATCGATATTTTGTAAAATCTCCTTACTCAAAAGGAGTTTGGAGCTTAACTAGTTTATTAATAAATAAAGAAAATAAAGTACTGTTGATTGAAAATAAGACACGGCAGTGGTACATAGTCCTCTGAGGCCCAATAAATCTTTCATTGGGCCAAATGAAGACCGATGTAGCTGGTGTAAAATAGAAAGCCTTGAGTTTTTACCGGGAGATCACCTGGAAAAAGTATTATACGTTCGCATTTCGTACGCAATGGTACATAATTTGTATTTAACGGAATACTAGATTTGGCAACAGTGATTTTGAAAAAGTGTTGGAAAATGTAATGAAAATGTGTCACAAACACTATAATTAGTATGCAATGTGTATTGGTATAAATATATTTTTAAACTAAAGTTTTAAGCTTTCAAAGTTTAGAGAAATATGTTGGGTCTGATTGTAATGTAAATTAAATATCCCCTTTTTCAGCAGACCTGCGTACTCAGCGAATTTCCAAATCAATAATATGACAATAAAATAAATTATATGACACGTTTGATCAATTATATGTCGATAAATGAGGGATTTGGTATGCTCCCCATAAGATTAACACGAGAGAGAGTATGCAGGTTTGCTGCAGTGAGGAACACAGAAAGGCATTTTAACTATATGAAAAATAATTATTAAATAATAAAATAATATTCTTTATAAATCGTATCCTATTCCATATGATTATTAAAGCTGAACGTAAGGGTATGGAACTAACCAAGTAGCATACCTGCTACTTTTTATAAATTATTTTTATAAATTTAGACGACAACTTTTTAAGTACATCTCTATTGTTTCCAATCCAACTGAACTATAAATTTAAAAAATCATATCCCAGTAAAAACGCAAAAAAGTCAAATATCTTTTACTTTACCAGATTTTGTTGCAGAATTGCTTTAGTTTTAAAATAACAATAAACATACAGTTCTTTAAAAATTAATTTTAGATGAATTTTAGCAATTATTCCTCGTACAATGTTGAACGGTGTTCCCTTAATCTAGGTTTTATAACAACAATGCAGAATCTTGTGAAATAAAAATGTTTGTATTTACTTCCCTGTGGGAAATAGGTTAGATCATGGATATGCCTATCCATGGAAATGGTTTTAGTTCATCTAAACAGCTGTTCTTATTCATTTATATTAAAATTCAACACAACAGCTCTAGTAGTTTCTATGGAAACCTGTTACATGTTTTCCATCTTAAAAATCACCAACACCCTCCCAGAGGTAAGACATATCCATGTCAAAATGTAATAGGTCTAATGAGAGCATACATGTCAAACATATATCCCATATGAAAAGTAAACCTACATCAATAATAATAGTTAATCAACTTTACAGTACATACAGTATATTATTTTAATTTATTTATGACCTTAAAGTATGATATTGTTTACTCTCAATTCGAGCAAAAACTATAATTATATTAATACTCAAACTAAAACCACAGTCTCAGCTACATGTTTCACCGTTTGTAAGGACATCATGGGGTTCAATAAAATACCAATTAGTTGGTTTTTATTGATAAAAACCCAAACTTAGCCCCGCTTCTATAAGGGGTTAATTTTACTTAACAATATTTGGTACATGCATAAAAGTTTCAAGGTTTAACTAACAAAAAATATACAATATAATATTTCATACACTTCTCTACATCGCGTGTAAATCCACTTTAGAAAAGGGCAAGTGAGACGCCTTTATTGACATGAAGCGTTAAAATGTTTCTGGAACTCTTAATTTATTTGTTTGAGAATAATGAACAAGTGAGAAAATCCTTTTACTCGCAGCTTCGTTTTTGGCGTTTTAGACGCTTTTACAGTCGTGTGGACCAGCCACACAACCCGACCTCAATAACTAATCAAGACGTACAGCGACACGTCGCGCTCTGGTGATTAAAGAAACAATTAATCAATTAGCAAGGCGTCATACGAGAAGGGGTAAGTGGCAGATAAGTGGAGAGTGCCAGATGTGGCCGTAGTTAGTCGTGAGCTGTAATGATGTTAGTGTGCACGCGTCTGTCGACGGGGCCCTTGCCCATCCATTTATTTGTAGAGACTATGGCCTGCCAAAGGGCGGAAAATGGAGTAATTACTGTTTTGAGGGATTTTAAAGGATTTTTCAAGCAAATAAGGAAGCTCGTTACACACGATTTGTTCTGGTTAGAGAACAGATTGGTGTTTAATTTACTTTATTCATTTATTTCACACGGTAATTACCATTATACAAAGAACAAAAAATATAGAAGCATTAAATAAACTATACAGAATGTTCATTAAAGTCGGGCACAAACTTCAAGGGGTGATAGTACTCACCAAAATAAACAAAAAATCGCCTATAACCATTTGTCGAAAAATCCTTCGTTTAGCCGCTAGCCGCCATTTTGTACTTTTTACAAAAAACTATATATATCAAGAAATATTTAAGATACAGAAACCAAACTTTGCACAAATATTTATGGGTTAAAGATAAAAATATTTACAAAGTATCATTTAATTTGCTTTTGTATTTTCAAAATGGCGGCGGTTAAAAATATTTAAATTAAAATAACAAAAAAACCATTAACTTTATAAAATTTTTACAAGATACAAAAAAGATTGGAATTTTAATTTCAAATCGAACGGTACTTTAGTAAACGAAATCCGTCCACGGATAACCGAGAAAATGCACTTTTAAAGTTAGAATACAGGGCCCACGCACCACCGCGGAGCGGCCGTGGCTAAGAAGCCGCGTTGTGCCAGCTAAACTCCGCTTTTTCGCAATTTTCGAGACGCGCAATGTAATTCGCATTCGTTATTCAGAGGCAGTGGTTCGGATCCCACGTTACACAATAAACCCCTAATTGTCATCGACTGTTGGGCTCTTAATTTAACAGTCATGTATGTCTAACGAAAGTGTTAGCCTTAGTAAATGACAAGACTACAAGATCGCGCCAAAATCATCTTACACTTATTTCTCATTCATATTTGGCTTAAAATACCTACATGGATGTGTTGCTATTTCAATATCTAACTAACAGGGTTCACTAAGGGATTTTTAACCTCCCAGATGTAAATACTGGATTAGTGCAGCACGCGACTGGTAAAAAACCGCCGCCGACGCCGTCTGTCGTTCTTGTGTGTTTCCAGAAGGCTGAAATGTTAATAGGTGTTGAGGGAGAGGACGTGTCGTGCTTTGTAAATACTATTTCCGTGCAGACCCTATTTGAGTTTTTAGACGGGCTCGCAGAGTGTTTTTTCAGGGTACGGAAATGGATTGTTTTGGAGCTGTTGGTTATATTTAATATTAAGCCAGGAAGAGAGTCTCAAACCATGGGAAACAAAATTTATCATAGTATTTTAATTATGGAAACATAAAATTATACCTAATGCAGAGTAAAGGAACAATAATATATTAATAACAAATTTTTATCTATTTATCAACATAAAATGAATGGTTAAGTGATTTTTATGCTCTACCCACCAAACTTTTCAGGCAGTTACTAATTGCTTAAAAAATAAGAGAAATTATTATTCAGATGTCTCTCTAAAGCTGGATCCAGAGAGTACGAGGGGTTTATTTCCAGGCAGTTGGTGAAAGCAGTTAGTTTTCAATTCCCTCCACATTTAGCACCTATGATCCTCCAAGAACGTTCTACCGTTGCAATCACAGTGCGCAGTGGTGAAGTGATAGCTGGTACCTGTAGGCAAAGTTAAGGACTTAATCTACAAATGATCTGTAGCTCCTGGAAGGATATATTAAAGAATTGTACAAAATTTGCTGGTCTGAACTTCTCCAGAGACAATTTAATATTCTCCATTTATTTGTTCATGCAACAAAAGTTAAGACTATTATTAAAATAGATAAATGTAGAAATGCGTGCTCCATCCGAAAGGGGAAGTCGGCTTTAGACTAAACGAGAGGTTCCCCAACTCTTTCGGGGGACTGGCAACCCCTAGCCAAGCTGTGAGCCTTTCACAGTTCTACTTACATCTTACACATACTTTCATTGTTCTGGGTCTAAGCTCCGTGAACTTTCTTCTTTCTTGGGCTATTCTTGCTTAATTTATTTTTCTCCTTTCACTTTCTGATGTTCCCTTGCCTTTTTTACCGTCGTGTTCTGGAATACCCTGAAAGTGTCCCTTTTTCCGTTGCAGGGGCTAATGCTTGCAATACTGATGGGAGTCTTCAGAGTGTTGTCAGGAGCCAGACACTTTTCTTGGTTGAGGATGCGGCATCATCATCGGAGCATCAGGATTCCTGCAATGGGCTAACAAAGGATGCCTCAAGGATCTGCAGTAGGATTGTAATCCCTGAGGATATATCCGATTCTGATTATTAGAATTTCCTTTAAAAAAATGCGTTCTACAAAAATCCTATAAATAAATATATGTGACATTCTAACATCCAAGTCTAACCTTTAATACTAAACGACAATTGATTATTGTTGTAGTTTTTATTTACTATACCACCCAATTAAGGAAAGTATTTGCACTAGACAGTAGGCAGGTGGAGGATGTTTATTGGCGGGGACGGTAGAGTGCGCGCGGAGCGCAGAGCCAACATTAATTTGTTAATGACTCCAGACCGAGATCGGTTTGTCTCAATTAAATTGATTAATGCTCAGGATTCTTCGTACTAATGAGACGCCGGCCTCTCCCTTGGTGCAGTATCGAGCTCGTGTAGATTGGATCGTACCGAAAACCTTTGGAATGTTTTGAGGAATGTGTTTAAGTGAATAAATTATTACCGTATAGATAGGTTTAAACAATTTTTTCTTAGTATAGAGGAAAAGTATTGTTTCCGTCAAGATATTTGAATTTGAGTTAGCAGTTTGACTTGGAGTCCCCACTATGTGTGTGCTTGTGTCCAAATTCCAGTAGGGCGATACTAATGAGTACTCTTAATTTCTAGATTATTTACAGTTGGAAAATATTGAAACATTTATGTACTCTCTGTTATCCAATCATAAGTTTTTTCTGATTTGCCAATGGCAGGCACAGCGTCAGCTATGCAGCCTCGAAGTACACTAGTTTTTCTTACGGAATTCCCATCTTAATTTTGTGGCCATCCCTGGGATCAAACCCGTCACCTCTTGCACCGAAGTCCAAGACGCTAACGGTTAGGCTAGCAGATACCCTAATCATAATACCATGTGATATCGTTTACGTTTGTTTATGTTCTATGGTTCTCAAGCTTTGATAACGTATTAACGTAACAGTTATTCTGAATTTTGTATTTACCTATATTTGAAGTTCTCGGGACTACCAAATATTTTTTTTCAGTCAGCTCCAAAACATTAAACCATTATGTTCCTGTTATACACACTGACAAAGTAATACAATTTTCAGTAAGACGATTATAAAATATTCTTCAAGAAGTTGTACACGTTATTAAAAACAAAACAGAAAAGGAAAATACTGTGAAATGAAATTTATTATTTCTATTTTCTATTCCATTTTATTTAAATTGTAATACTTCTTATTACAAATCTAATATGTTTGTGCTCCAGATAGTTTCCACCTTATGCTCTATTTGGTCCCATTAGAAGGGTGTAAGCGTGAGAAAAGACACCAATTAAGAGTAAATCCCAATTAGGGGTTGCCCCACAAAAACCACCGTCTCCCCTATCAACATCGGTATGTCTCTCAATATTCGCTTCGCTCGAAAACTATTTCCTGTCTTTCGGCAAAATTATGGTTCTACACTATATGAATACTCTTGCAATGAAATTTACATGAAAGTCATATACAGGGTGTCCATGAAAAACGTTTCAGGACTTCGGTGAGTGATTAGGTACATTAAAAGGAATAAAAAGGTTCCAATGGATGTATGGCCCAAAACGCTTATTTTCACGGATATCCGCCATTTTGTATTTTTCACAAAATATTTTTATTTCAAACATTTTTGAACCGATTATTTTTAAATTTGGTACTTATGTGTTTTACATTGGTAGACTACTATTTAAAAAAATAACTAGCTTGATCAAAGCAGAAAATTCAAAATGGCGGCCTTTAAAATTTTAAAACTAAAATACTTTGAAAATGTTAATAAAATACAATGACAGCCGTTTTGAATGTTGAGCTTGGATCATGCTAGTTATTTTTCTAATAATAGTAGTCTACTAGTGTAAAGCACATACCAAATTTTAAAATAATCCGTAAAAAATTGTTTGAAAAAAATATTTGTGAATAAAAAAAATAAGGTATATAAAAAATTTTAGACCATACCTTTTATTCCCGGAACTTTTTTATTCCTTTTTCATGGACACCTATTAATCTACATAGCGAGTCCTGTGTTTTTGGACATTACACGTATAAAAGCATCTACTATACATGGTGATTTTGTTGGATCGAGTTATTTTTTGTAATATGTTACGTTAAGGAATCAAATTTTAAAATACATGTTTAACAAGTGAAATACATTTTGTGAAAAATACTGGCGGATATCTGAGAAAATAAGCGTTTTAAATATTATAACTTTTTATTCCTTTAATGTACTTATATATTACGTTTTTTGGAATTTATAGAAAAATTACTATAATGATGTTGTTGGTGTATTTTACATATGATTTGTAGAATTGTAAATCAGAAAATCAAAATGTAATATCTGTTCAAATAATATTATAATTTTTGTTAACATCTAAATACAGTTTTATTTTATGTAAATGTAACTAATTGGTATAAATCTTAGTCCATAGCAATGTAGGATAGAAAACTATTTATAAGTGTGTGTTAATTTAAAATTTACTTGTAATGAACTAACATTCTATTGTGTCATATGTTTTAATGTTCTATTTTTACCAATATAATGGAGTGTTGGTGTAGTGTAAAATTATCTTATAAACGTGTTGTAAATTTATTGTCCTTTAAACTAAAATAAATTGTTCTTAAAACTACTCTTCTGTTCCAATTCTACAAAGTAATAGTAAAACAAAAGTAAAATCCCGACAGAGAAAACATGAAAACACTTCCAAAATGCCTAAAAAAATAAAATAGACCGGTTGATCTTAGAATTAGTTTACTTTCAACTGTAAACTAATACTTTCAATTTAAGTGCAAAGAAATCTAACTATATAAAACAAAGTCGTGTTAGTTACGCTCATTATAACTCGAGAACGGCTGGACCGATTTTAATGAACTTTGATTTTTCGGATTCGTCTCTGCTCCGGTTCAGTTTCCATAAATTCAATTAGTTTCCATTTTATAGCGTTTTAAATTTCTAATGTTAACCTTATGGGAAATAAGTTTGTTTACAAATTATCTACAATCAAAACATTTGATTTCTAAAGTTACAGCTGTTGTTTTACTTTCCCTTAGCAATATGCTTTACTATCCAATGCCATCTGAATCATTCATTAATGTAAAACTATGAAGTAAATGTGCACTGTACAAAATGAACAGATTTATTCACCACGTTAATAGTTTACGGTGGGGATTATGTATTTATATTTTTTATTTTCTGTCTGATTAAAAGTCACGTGTTTATAATTATGTCGGCCAAATAAAAAATAATTACGGTGTTTATACATATTACATTTGTTATAATAATCCGCTGTTGTATATCTTTCCTATAACAGCTGTATTACAGTTAGGATTTTTTGGTTTTAGGTTGGCTTAGAAAAATTTAAATCAATCAACTCAGATTTATTTGTTTTGTGGTAATGTTATTTATATATCTTATTGTTTCAGTATTGTTATTAACTATGCTGCAACCGAGAATATCTCATTTTTCACAACGAAGTCGTATTCGACTTCAGGACATGGCCAATCTTAAAGTTAACACGTATTCACTGTTAGGCGTTACGAAGTTCGCCGGGTCAGCTGGTAAATAATAAAACAACTGAATACTAAAATGTTCAAGAGCTAATACACTACCTAAAGACCGGTGGAGATCCAGACCGTCTGCCGGTTTTCACAAATGGGATAACTCCCACAAAACAGCAGTTTAACACGCGTTAGTGTGACCTCCCATCAGTAAAACCAACAGAGCACAATACATTGTGAACCTCAATGCACAATGGCCAAGTTTGGGGGTTGACATTGTGCGACGCCCCCGGGGTCGGACGGGAGGCAGTTTTTGATTTCGATAGGCGCTGATGGGCGTTAACAGTGTCAAATTCCTCGGACACGGCGAGAAATATTACTGCCTTGGACATCTGCCTGCGAAGCTGCGTCGGCTGATTTGTGATTTTATTTGCATTCCGGGTAGTTACTCCTTCTTTTATACGGGTTGTCTTACTCTGTGCTGATAAGAAAAATACTTAATTTAAAGACAATGTTTACCTATATATAGTATATTTTATCACAAGAACCAAAAACGGACGTTTTTGATACGAGCACAAGTTTAACAACCGAGGTCTTCCGAAACTATTAAATGTGGGAGTATACATATCAAAAAGCCAATTTTGGGCCATATGATAAACTATATTTTTCGTCATACTGCAAATAAAAAGAAACAAACTCGTAAAACATAAATTATTACCTGATTTAGTATTAATAGTGTTATCGATCATATTTGTCTTTTTAGACTACTCAGCTGTTGTCTTACTTACGTTGTAGCAGTTCTTGAGCAACTTGATTCCTGATTGGTATGTCAATGTTAGTTATTATTACCGATAGTTCGATCTCAACCACTCGAAAGTTCGATTTAATAGTCGATTAACAGTTTTACAATCTATATCTGGAACGTTCGAAATACACAAAAAGTCGATAGTAATTGTTGCAGTTATTTTATCGATTATTTACAATCGAATGCTGACCTCGAATCAAAAGTATCATCAACAATGATCTTTTGTGGCCTAGGACTCAAATATCATCATAGTAATTAGGTGTAGTACTATGAAGAAAAAGAACAACTTTTGCTCTTCAACACATGTATCTAAAACAGCTATTTTTGAAGCAGTATGACGAAAAAAAAAATTTCATATCAATTATTTATTATTAATTTTAAATTAGTGTAAATTTCGAAATGTATATACTTAGTAGAATTTGGCTTACGTTAAATTATCTTAACGTAACTTTACTTCAATCATATACTCTAAAACAAGCAATGTCCAGTCAAAATCTTTTTCCTGCCCAAGATTTATGATTTTTATGTAATTTATTTACAATATCCACTAGACATCGATTGGAAGAGGCCTCAAGGCTGGGAAAATCCAATTTTCGTCCTCAAACCCTTCAAAGTGTCCATGTTATCATTATGAACCTTTTCTGTAGCTACAGTTAATCAAAACAGCTGATTCAGATTGTTTTTATTTTTCACAGTAGAATTCATTAACAATGAATGCTTTATTTTTAGACACTAAGAACTGAAGACCCAAATAGAAGTTCGTGTATAGTAAATATCGTGTTCTCTTTATGATGATAATTGAGTCAATATGTATAAAATGATTTTTATATATTTTTAGCTACATTGAAGTAGCTAAAACTTGTTTGTTTCTTTGAGTGTTTAAATAGTATTATGTAATATATTGTGTTTTCTATATAATTGCCTTTTTCTGTTGATTGATTCTCCACATTTTTTTGTGAGTTAAGATTTTATGGCTACTGTAAAATGTTAGCAATATTATCCTCTCTCTGAATGCTTACAATTTTTCGATTCATTAATGAATTTTATTGAGATAAATCTTTTGTGGGTTGTTTTTGTTTTGTTGAATTTTTTGTTTTCAATATTTAAAGTCATGGTATCAACATATTGATCAACTGTAAGACTATAAAAATCAAATTAAATAAAAGGTAAATATTATTTATAATATTTTAATAGAACCATAAAAAACTACACAATTTATTGTTAAAGTTAATTTATGGTACCGAGAAATATAAAAATTCAACACAGTACGTTTATTATGCTCATTTATCTTATGGAAAATAAATTCTAATAATTATATACTATTAAGAAATAGCTATGTTTGAGATCTATAATATGCTTAAAAAATCAAATTTTATTGTTTATACACAATCATATTCAAACATAAAAACACACTCCTTTATTTATGCAGATGTTTATGAAATTTTTTTATATATTTAAAAAATATAGTTTTTGATGGTATAAATTAGTGTTCCTCAAAAATCCATTTTCCTTAAATCTTATGGGAATCCAAATATTATGTTAAACTTTTGCTGATGTCAAATATTATTATTATATTATTGATATGCTGATATCAGCTGATTCAGATTGTTTTTATTTTTCACAGTAGAATTCATTAACAATGAATGCTTTATTTTTAGACACTAAGAACTGAAGACCCAAATAGAAGTTCGTGTAATGTTCGTGTATAGTAAATATCGTGTTCTCTTTATGATGATAATTGAGTCAGTGTATGTTATAAAATGAATTTGTTATAAATTTCTAGCTACCATTGAAGTAGGGTTGCTAAGGTTACTTGTGTTGTGTTCTTTGCAGCGTTGTTTAAATGATATATTAGTATAAGCTTTATGTTTTATAAGCTCCTCTGCCTTTTTCTGTTGATTCGATTCTCCACATTTTTTGTGAAGCTGTAAGATGGTTTGGGATGGCTTTGACGCTGTATGCAAATGCGTATCCTGCTCTTTCTGAATGCTTTACCAATTTTTCGGATTCATTATCAGTGAATTTTATTGAGATAATTTTTTTGTGGGTTGTGGGTTTTTGCTGTTTGGGTTTCTGAGGATTTTTTTGTTTTCTTTTAATTTTTTTATAGTCATGGTATCAACTATTACATCAACTGTAAGAATATAAAGAACTAAAAGTACAAATAAAAGGTAAATATATTATGTATAATAGTACTTGAAACTAGATGAAACTGAAAATTAGAAAACTATTGTTGTCTCTATTGGTAAAATATGGGTTCTAATCACTAACTGGTTATTTATTCCATTCCTTTGATATCACCAGCAAAAGTAAATATTTCGGAATACTTGGTGCGAGAAATAAAAATTATTAGAAGGTATAAGAATTACAGCCAAGTCAAAATTTGACTAAAGGTTTACGAGAGATGCGACAATAGAAGTCTAATCACCAACTATTTCCCGCCTAATATTTCCCTCCAAATCGTTCCCGCGCTCACCCCGGCCAATCTGTGTAATGAAGCTCTTCACGAACAAATGCCTCGTCTCCCAAGACGCTGTGAAATAAGAACAGGGGGACCTGGGGGTGGGGTGGTGTAAGGGTTGCGGGACGGGGGTGCGAAACAAGCAATTTGTAACATAAAACCGCCAGATATGCAACCCTTCCCGTAATTGAATTAATGTAGTGGCTGTCTGTGGTTTTTAAAGGATGTTTGTTCTTTGGCCGCAAGGGAAGTAAATTTGTTACAAGGCTAATAAACATCGCTGGAGGGTGAGCGGGCAACGCGGATCTCCGCGGTGGAATTAAAGCTTTTATTGCCGCTGGCGCGTGATGGGACTGCGTTTAGTAATTGAATGAAAATGTAAATTAGAAAATTAAAATATTTGCGATACCAATTAAATTAGTTACCCCATTACGTAAGTTTGAAATAATTCGCAGCTGGATTATGTTAAGTGACTAATTAAAACCTTATAAAATAAATGGTATAAATGGACTGACACATACTTTCTCCCTTAAGTGAATTTAAAAAAGACAATCTGTAATAAAACTATTATGTTCTTCAAAGTTTATCTAAATATAATTTAATAATTTATTGTTTCAAAAATAATCATCCCAATTCTGGAAATAAAAACAAGAGAGACAATGTTAAATTAATTAATGGGGAACTCTCCCCCCCCCGGTAATACCAAGCTTTTTGAGTTGGTTTTGTTGGGTGATTTGACCTTACGCTTCATACTAAGTTTCATGGAAAACGATTGGATAGTAAGGAAGAACTTGATTTTTTAATATTCTCCATAAGAATAACATAGGGTGCTTTCAGACAACGTTCTGCGTTTATCATGGACAGTAAATTTAACTTTTAACCGTTAGTCGTAGACAAATAATTCAAAATACTAATTTGTTCAGTTTTTAAGCTGGTTTTAATGGTGCCAGTCAAGTTTTACTTTACATTTATTGTTTATTGTTTTCGCTAAAAATTTAAAAAAATGATTTTTTTGACATTTAAAAGCCCATAACTTTTGAACTGTAATTTTTACAGACATGCGGGTGGTGTCAAATTATTTTAGACTTAAATGTTGTTGAAGTAACTGGAACAGTGGCATGTCCTATAATTCAGCTACTTTGACGTCACGAATTGTGGACAGTTATGAACGATGGTCGGTGGATGTGATGTGACCTTATAAGATTAACTTCCGCACTATTGAATACTACGTTCATTCTCGTAATCAGACCAATTCGTAGTTCAGAGGTCGTGGTTCGGATCTCACGTTAAACTGTAAGTCTCTTAGATGCCATTAGCTGTTGGGCTATTAATTAACAGTCCTGTCTAAGGAACGTGTCAAAATTATTAAGTAACAAGACAAGTGTTTATAGTTTCCACGTAGAGTTAGAATCATTCATGAAATTTGTTAGCACCCCTAATTAGTTTAGGTTCTCTTTTATTATCTGTACAGTATATTGTAATATGGACTTACATAAGCTTTTAGCAGTTTTAACATTTACGAGTTTCAAGTTGAAAGATTTGATAATTTGTTATTATGATTCACGATGAACAAGGTACTTAACCTATTACTTATTCCACTGACGCGAATTAAACAAGTAGAAAAAATGTATTACGTCTCAAGGATTATATAAGTCATTTTAATAAACTTTGATACTACACGTCGAAGTTGTTTTACTTAATAATAATAAATTTAATGGTTTAGCAACCGCTTAATTCTCACGTCCGCGTCTCAAAGCGAAGGTCCGAAATTAGTTAACAAGCACTAAAAGAGTGCAAGGTTTATACCCGCCGTGAAAACGAGAAGAATGAGGAAAAATCTGGAACATCTGACATAAACAGCCTGTAAACGTTGGGAGGGGGCGTTGTAAAACTATACATAAAACATCATGTTTATTCCGGTTTTATGGAAAGTCGTCGACGGGGCTTGGTGTTTTATGGGGACTTAGTCCTAGATGACACGGTTATGGGGGAATTTGCATCAAGGTAATGGCTACTGTAAACCTGTATAAAATACTGAACGGCCTGCATTCTCGGATTTGACGCATCGTATTAAGTGACTGCTTTGTGCGTGCGTGGGTTACGTAATGCACTAATGAGCGTTGGTAACTGACCAGAGTTGGAAATCGTTTTGTAAAATCTTAAAAGGAAAACTCTTATTAGAAAAAAATGTTTGTACGACCTTTATATCAGACTTAATAAATTAGCTTAGCGTAAAGTTTACGAGATGGAACGTAACCATGACCTTGGTCAATGACACCAGGTTAAAACTAAACAAAGTAGTATTATGAATTATTTGTCTACGACTAACGGTTCCAGAGAAAAGTTAAATTTACTGTCCATGATAAACGCAGCACGTTGTTTGAAAGCGCCAAATGTTATTTTTATGGTGAATATTAAAAAATCAATTTCTTTATTATTTTCAAACCGTTTCCATGAAACTTGGTATGAAGCGTAAGGTCAAATCAACCAACAAAACCAACTCAAAAAAGCTTGGTATTACCGTGGGTGGGGGTTCCCCCATACAATTCGAACAATTAATTTAATTTTGTCTCTCTTGTTTTTATTTTCAGAAATGGTATGATTAGATAAACTTTGAAGAACATGGTAGTTTTATTGTAGATTGTCGTTTTTAAATTTACTTAAGGGAGAAAGTATGCGTCAGTCCTCTGATACCGGTTATTTTTTAGCTGAATCCAATAATGTTAATAAAACATTGTAGCATCAGTAGGTTGCAAATTCATTGAAAATTATCTTAGTAAATAGGAAATTATTTTCGTACAAATGGGTAATTTTGATCTTAATCTCGGACTGGTTTGTCGTCAAGATGGGAGTCCACCCCTAAACGTAGACTATTAGGTCTAAATGAGAGAAATGAATCTCGTGTAACTCCAGGGGCGGAAACGGCAAGACGCGAGGGATGAGCGCTGTGTTCCCACGTCTCATGCAGATTCCCGCCATCCCGCGGATTGTCTGTCTGGAGGAAACGGAAGTGCAGTCAAGGTTCCCACGCGGGGGTGATAGTGTTATAGTTATGACGGGCAGGGTGGCGGCGACTCTCCCCCTCCCCCTCCACCACACTCCGTGATAACACCGACCCCGACTATCACTGGCTTATTAGTGACGACTTTTTCTGAATTTCGGGTAATTTATGTTGGAGATAACGAGATAAGGTTGCCACTTATTGGTTTATGGTTGTGTTTTGGCTAGGAATGTGAGGGATGGCTTCGTAGTACATTTACGGACTGGGATTTATCATTTGTGTCGGGGTTGTAAAGATTTGCCAGACCAGAGATAAAACATATACTAGGTATTCTATTACTCATATAAAATTAATTAATAACAGTATTAGGTAGTCTCTTTAAAACGGAGGAGTTTCTTCACCTAGAGACATGTATAGTTAAAACACAGGAACGTTGCAAAAGTCCAAACAAATATTTGTTTTTACTTAACTGTGGGAAATAGGTTACATCACGAATGTGTCTAAAGGGAATGAGTCCAGTTTATATAAACAGCTGTTCGTATGTTCCAAATTTTCGTCTTACAAATCGTTAACATTTGCAAGGGTCTTTGTACTACTACGTACAATGGGTGGACATTATCAAGTAAATAGATTTATTATAATGTAAAAATAATTAACCAGTTTACATCTATATGTATAAAACCCAAATCTGACTCACTGACTGACTGATCACAGTTCTTGAAAAACTACAAGGCTTTGGAGCTTCAAATTTGCTACACAAACTCTATTTAATTTAAGGTCTAAATGCGTACTAAGAAATTATTTTCCGAAACTCCCAAAAGCTCTGGCCCACAGAGGGTCAATGTTCACATGTTAACCTTATGGGGAGTAAATTTGTTTACAGATTTTCTACAATCAAAACATTTGATTTCTAAAGCTACAGCTGTTGGTTTATTTTCCATTAGCAATGTAAATTGCTATTTAATGCTTTCGTCAACCATTCGTGAATTTAAAACTATCAAGTAAATAAATACTGTAAAAAATGAAAAATTTTACTTGCCACGTTAATACTTCACAGTTTTGGGGGTTAATTTAGTATTGGTTAAAAAGATAAATTAAGATTTTTTTTAATAAACAACCTGAAATTCTCCACTTTCCATAGCTATTTTTAATTTTCTAGGTGAAAATCCTCAGGTTGAGACCATATTATTATGTAGCATCAAACACTCATAGTAACAAATTCATCTCTTAAATTCATAAGTAAATTCGTTTAAGTGTTCTTTTGAATCCGCAAAAACCGTCCTCATAATTAGACCAGTTCGTTATTCATAGACAGTGGTTCGGACTCCACGTTAATCTGTAGGTCCCTAAGATGCCGTTGACTATTGGGTTTATTAATTAACAGTTCTGTCTAAGTAATATGTCAGCCTTAGTCAGTAACAAGACTACAAGATCACACCACAATCATCTTACATTCATTTCTCATTCATACTTGGCTTAAAATGCCTACCTGGGTAGGTCGCCATTTCACTAACTAACTTTACACAGCTTTAAATGTAATCGTGTAAAAGTTTGCAGGACGTCTAAAATAGAAACCACCATTGAGCGTGTACCATTGTAACCGCAATGATTAAATTGACCAGTGTAATAAATTATGGCTCGATATAAATTCAGGCGCAGTGTCCTGGGGATAATAGCGGCAGGACAAAGGAGCGCCACCCCAGGACCAGGATCGGGTCCAAGACGACGTAACTGCCGTAAAACAGAGAGGCGGCGCGTCGAATGGCACAAAGAGCAACGGCTGTCACGCCCGACGTCTCTGTCAGGGGTCGCGGGTTCTAATCCGTCACCGGTCTGACAATATGTCGATACTACTCCGGGTGACCGATCCCCGCCCGGTGCGGATGGCCAGGTGACGTATTTTTATTATAATTACCGTTATGAAAGGCAACCTACTCAGGTAGGTATTTTAACTCTATCGCTGCTGCAGAAATCGTGTAGGTCACTCGGACGCTGACAAATTGTTGATTTAATACTCAATGTGTAAAGAATTTTATCGTTTTTTAGTTCCATTTATGCTTAAAATTCATAGTTTATGTGTTTATCATGACAGTTAACCTGCATACTCTTTTCTCATGTTAATCATATAGAAAATAAGTAAACTCCTATATTTATGGACAGATGTTGTGTTCATTGGTATGACTACTTTAATTTTCCTCAAAGCAGCAAAACTGCATACTCTTTCCTATGTTAATCTTATTGAGAATGTGATAATAACTCTCATATTTATCGACAGATATTGATAAAAATGTCATTTATTATTATTTTTATTATAGTTTTAATTTATAAATTCGCTGAGTACGCAGGTCTGCTGTGACGGGGGATATTTTTAGTTAAAGGCGGAAAAATCAAACATAATCTCGACTCGCCAACAGTAAACTGAAAGCGATAATTTCTGAATATTTGCAGTGAACGTGTTTTAAGTCAAGTGTAAATTAGAAATGAGTGTGAAATAATGCTTGTGGTGCGTCCTGTAGTCTTGTTACTGATTTAGGGTGATGTGCAAATTATATAGAACTGGTAATTAGATTAGATTAGATTAGAGAGCCCAACAGCCAATGACATATAAGTGACCTACAGTTTAACGTGGGATCCAAACCAATTTTGCCTTTGAACTACGAATTGGTCTAATTATGAGGATGGTTAGTTAGTTAGAAAAAAAATAGTGTATTAGTTACTGAAATGGCAACATGTCCAAGGCATGGTATCGCCAGAAATGAGTGTAAGATGAATTAAGAAGAATACTGCAACAAACCGTGTATGCCGTGGTTCTGAAAAATAAAAGAAAAGCTGACCCGACGAACTTCTTAACGCCTAACAATAAATAATGTTAACTTTAAGATTATCCATGTTCTGAAGTTGAATAGCATTACGGTTTCGTTGTGAAATATTGGATATTCTGGGTCGTGGCACAGTTAATAACAGTACTGAAACGATAAGACATATGAATAACATTCCCAACATCTGAGTGGATTGATTCACAATTTTCTAATCCAACCTAAACCCAAACCAAACCTAACTGTAATACAGCTTTTATCATAATACAGCTGATAATTATAATAAACGTAATATTTATAAACATTGTAATTTTTTTGCAAAAATATTAACACGTAACTTTTAATCAGACAAAAAAATGAAAAATGCAAATACATAATACCCCAAAACTGTAAACTATTAACGTGGCGAATAAAGCTATTCATTTTGTACAGCACATATTTCCTTCATAGTTTTACATTAATGAATGGTTCAGATGTCATTGGATGGTAAAGCATATTGCTAATGGAAAGTAAACCAACAGCTGTAGCTTAATAAATCAAATTTAATGTTTTGATTGTACAAAATTTGTAAACAAACTTATTTCCCATTATGTTAATATTAGATATTTAAAACGACATAAAATGGAAACTTATTAACCCGAAAAAAATTTTCACTGAAACCTTCCAGGACAAATATAGAGCAACTTCTCAAAATTTCATGGCGATTGGATAAGTAGTTTGGCAACACATAAAGGACATGCACACATACATTAATTTTTATGTATAGAGTTTAGATTGTATCAATTATTTCAAATCGACTGTCGATTCTCAATCGAGCACTGAATTATTTTAAATAGTCGAATAATCGATTTTTTTGGTATCCCAACACTGCTAGGATATTAACCAGATCGGTGATCCACAAGACCTCAATTCTCAATCTCGAGACGGATACTGTGAGGGAGTTTTTTCGTCGACGACGGAAGATTCAATCACTTAGAAAAAACTGAGTTCTAAAATAAAACCACATTTTAGGGAGACAATAGGAAAACATTGTAAGTGGAAATGAAGTGTTTCCTGGTCGACCCTCCCGGCACTATTTCCAGAACAGACTGCTTTGCAAAACAAAACGGCCGCCATCTTGGACCGCTCATCGCCTTTGTGTTTATTCTTGTCGGCTGATAAGTGATTGATATCTTTACACTGGAGTTAGTGGCCCTGGAACTTTTAGGTGTTTTTGGTAGGAAATAGTTTTTTTGTAATTTACCCAATTATAATCAAAGAATGTCTGGGGAAAATTTGAAATTTCAGTTCACCTACAAGATAGCAGATTGGGACGGTAACGTGTCCTGTAATGCAAGTACTTGGAGGTCACGAATTGTGGATAGTTGGGATGGATGGTCGGTGCATGGGATATTCTCTGGTGTGGATTAACATCCACACCATTGAATACTAAGCACATGCGCAGAGATCATCCTCATAATTAGACCTGTTCGTAATTCAGAGGCAGTGGTTCGGACTCCACGTTTAACTGTAGGTCTCTGAGATATGCTATTGCCTGTTGGGCTATTAATTAACAGATCTGTCTAAGGCACACGTCAGTTTTAGACTGTAACATGACAAGATTGCGAAACAGTCTTTTTACACTCATCTCTCAATAATACTTCGCTTAAAATACCTGGACAGAAGAAATTAACTAACTACTTATAACAACTGGAAAGGGTGAGCATATGATTTCATGTTTGAATGAGCACAACAAGCCCCAAAGGAAATTTTAAGTATGTCTATAAACTCTGACGAAAATCTAGGGTCTTGGTCTTGCTACTCGATGTAGACTAATTAATTTTTATTGGCAGACCTTATACTTTTTTAAACTTTCACGTACAGAAAGATTGCCTTATTGAATGATTTTTATTGATCAAGTTTCACATGAGGGGCTCCTTGTGTTTCTGGTAACTTCGTTAGGAGAACTCTTACTGCCCAGTGGGAAATATTTACTGTCTCAACGATAAATTTTTTTAGAAATAAGTTCTCATCGTCTAGAGCTTCTAGGTATCATGCGTCATGTGTGAGATGTTCCCCCACCCCCTACAGTATCAACCCCTGCAGTACCATCCCCCACGGAAGGGATGATCCCGGAAGGAAGGTGCGCCCCGTATGACCTGGAGCATGTGGTGCGCAAACATCTCGGCATTTGCTCAAATTTGGAAACCACCCCAGAACAGGGGCGAGGTATTTGGAAAACACTCTCAAATACATCCGGGCGAAACGCCATCTGTCCGTGGAGGCATTTTTTGTTAACGTGGTGTAAATAGAGAACGCTAATCACATTGAACCCAGTGATTTTATTGATAAATGTTTACATGGATATGTCTTAGCTCTGGGGGGTTGTTGGCGATTTTTAAAATGGAAAATATGTAACAGGTTTCCATAGAAAATATCAAAGCTATTGTATTGAATTTCTAATATAAAATAATAAGAACAGCTGTTTAGATGAACTGAAAACATTCCCTTTAGACATATCCATGATCTAACCCATTTCCCAGATCCCCACAGGGAAGTAAATACAAACATTTTCTTCTGCAATTTTCCATGAGTTCTACTACTGTTTTCAGTACCACTCACTTCGCGTGAAATATATTTGAAAAAATCTGCTGCACAAACAAATAGGTCTACTATTAACACATTCCAAAAAAACAGTATCAGTGGACTGACATACTTTCTCCTTAAAATAAATTTAAAAATGACAATCTAATAAAACATGTTATATAAAGTTTATTTAAATATAATCTAATAATTTGTAACTGTTAATGTTCATTTAATGTTTGTAAACTGCAGGTAGCTTAGAAGTTTAGGATGGCTATAAATTAACAGTCCTGTCTAAGCAACATGTACGTCCGTCAGTATTACGACTAAAAGATCGTGTAAGACAATCATCTTACAGTACTAGCTCACTTGTAAAATATCTAGGTAGGTTGTAATTTTAGAAAGGTAATAATACAAATAATAATGGGCGCTCTTAACATTAAATCTCGTTGTGTTTAGCATTTGTATGAACACTGTATTAATATAGGTTGTACAACATGTTGTTCAAGTAAAACATATGTAATGACGAGCATGCCGTTACTGTAACAGCTGTTGCATGTTATGTAGATAGTTATTCTGAACATTCTCTATCACCGTTAGTGAAATAACCTGGACCAGGAACCTAATGCGTGATGTTTGTAGCTTGGTATTCTTTGTAAGTTTATTTGACTGCCTATTTTTAGCAAATTTCCCATAGAGAAGAAGCTGTTACCGTAGGTCTTATGGTAAGACTTAAGGCTGAGACCATGTTATTTTTTCGTCTTTAGGTGTCCAGAGACCAAAAACAATAGTCGTAAAAAAATAAAAAAATATACATATATTTGTGTGTGTGTGTGTGTCTGTGAACACGATAACTCTCGTAAAAATGGTCCGATCGAGACCAAATTTGGTAGAGACGTGTATCTTTCTACATTCGCTCGGACAAGTCCGTAAACCAAACATATCGGTCAATCGGAACGGGTAGTTTTGGAGGGTTTGGTGCTAAAAAATTGGGTTTTTTTAGTTTTCATATGTAATCTACAACGGTTACCGAGATATTAAAAAATCTAAACACAGTACGTTGTATTTTGGGGCTCCAATGTCAATCGTATGGAGGATAAAGAAAATTTAATATTTCACTTATCAATCGATATACCATTATTATTATTATTATTATTGAATTATTGATTTGGAAATTCGCTGAGTACGCAGGTCTCCTGCGACGGGGGTCATTATTTCAGCTTTGTACAGGATTGGTCCAAATGATGTACATTTTTGTTTTTTTAGGTTCTAGCTCACCTGAGGACGGGGTCATATTCCAGATTTCGAAACGTCGTAAAACTTTATTCGACTAATCGTGATGGAAAATTTATGCAATGACAATCAAAATAACATAAACACGCCATCAGCAACAATGAACAGCTGTGATTTGTCACTTACATTTCACCACGGCCGTTACGATATGACATGCCGACAACCGTACTCATATCTGACAAGAAGCGTGACGCAATATGCTGGTGTCATTTATATCTATTGGGACCCGACATTTGTCAAGAGTACGGACCTTTGTTATTTACTGACTGTCTTTTCACGACTGCGTTTACGAAAAAATATTCATAAACACAGTTACCGAAGAAAACACTACGAGACATTATCTCGTAACAGTTAGTTAGTTACTGAAATGACAAACTGAACAGGACTAGATATTTTGAGCCAAGTATGAATGAGTGTAAGATTATTGTGGCGTGATCTTGTAGTATTGTTACTGACTGAGGCTGACATGTTCCTTAAACAGAACTGTTAATTAATAACCCAACAGCCGATGGCAACTAAGGGACATACAGTTTAACGTGGAATCCGAACCACGGCCTCTGAATTACGAATCGGTCTAATTATGAGGATGGTCTTTGTGGAATAACGTAGTATTCAATAGTGCGGACGTTAATCCACACAAGTGCACACTACACCCACCGACCATCGCTTACAACTATCCACAATTCGTGACGTCCAAGTAGCTGGATTACAGTACGTCGCCACCGTCCCAGTCACTAATATAATAGTTCACTGAACATTATATTTCTGTTTTAATTCTTTAAATAACATCAAGTCAACGTCAACGACATGTGTAAAGGACCTACAGTTTAACGTTGGGTCCGAACCACTGCCTCTGAATTACAAACTGGTCTAATTATGAGGATGGTCTTGGCGAACTAACACAGTATTCAATAGTACAGACGTTAATCGACACAAGGGAAACGAAGACTGGGACTTTTTACGTGGCGTGTTTGTTATCAGTACAAGATCGCACCAAAATCATCATACACTCATGTCTCATTCATACTTGGCTTAAAATACCTACCTGGGTAGGTTTCCAGCTGACTGACGAGGCAGTTGTCAACCTGCTCGACGCACTGTGTAGGCGGACGGCGGACGGCGGTCGCGTGGCGGGGCTTGGTGGTCTTCACCAGGATATCTCCCTAGTCCCATTGTGGCTCAATCTCCGCGTGGCCACACACAACCCCACTTATTCAATTGTAGACCACCGACGCACCGGTAGCGTTTTCATAAGCTCATGCACCGACAAGGCTTAGTCAACCGGACAGTATGTGACGTCATCGTCCATTACGTTAATAGTCCATGCGAGTTGGGTGAACTCATTTCGGACGGGTGGCGTACGCCATTTTACGTCATACTGCCGGACGAGTTATCATATGAGTCGGGTAAACACATTCCGGATGAGTGGCGTACGCCATACTGCAGGACGAGTTACCATACGAGTCGGGTAAACACATTTCGGACGATTGGCGTACGCCATACTGCTGGACGAGTTACCATACGAGTCGGGTAAACACATTTCGGATGATTGGCGTACGCCATACTGCTGGACGAGTTACCATACGAGTCGGGTGAACACATTTCGGACGAGTGGCGTACGCCATACTGCTGGACGAGTTACCATACGAGTCGGGTGAACACATTTCGGACGAGTAGCGTACACCATACTGCAGGACGAGTTACCATACGAGTCGGGTGAACACATTTCGGACGAGTGGCGTACGCCATACTGCTGGACGAGTTACCATACGAGTCGGGTGAACACATTTCGGACGAGTGGCGTACGCCATACTGCTGGACGAGTTACCATACGAGTCGGGTAAACACATTTCGGATGATTGGCGTACGCCATACTGCTGGACGAGTTACCATACGAGTCGGGTAAACACATTTCGGATGAGTGACGTACGCCATACTGCCGGACGAGTTACCATTCGAGTCGGGTAAACAATTTTCGGACGAGTGGCGTACGCCATTTTACGTCATACTGCTGGACGAGTTATCATACGAGTCGGGTAAACACTTTTCGGACGAGTGGCGTACGCCAATTTACGTCATACTGCCGGACGAGTTACCATACGAGTCGGGTGAACACTTTTCGGACGAGTGGCGTACGCCATACTGCTGGACGAGTTACCATACGAGTCGGGTAAACACATTTCGGACGATTTGCGTACGCCATACTGCTGGACGAGTTACCATACGAGTCGGGTAAACACTTTTCGGACGAGTGGCGTACGCCACATTTCGGACGAGTGGTACGTATTTTACATACTGCCGGACGAGTTACCATACGAGTCGGGTAAACACTTTTCGGACGAGTGGCGTACGCCATACTGCTGGACGAGTTGCCATACGGGTCGGATAAACACATTTCGGACGGGTGGAGTACGCTATTTTACGTCATACTGCCGGACGAGTTACTATACGAGTCGGGTAAACACTTTTCGGACGAGTGGCGTACGCCATACTGCTGGACGAGTTACCATACGAGTCGGGTGAACACATTTCGGACGAGTGGCGTACTCTATTTTACGCCATACTGCCGGACGAGTTACCATACGAGTCGGGTAAACACTTTTCGGACGAGTGGCGTATGCATTTTACGCTATACTGCCGGACGAGTTACCATACGAGTCGGGTAAACACTTTTCGGACGAGTGGCGTATGCATTTTACGCCATACTGCCGGACGAGTTACCATACGAGTCGGGTAAACAGGACGAGTTGCCATACGGGTCGGATAAACACATTTCGGACGAGTGGCGTATGCATTTTACGCCATACTGCCGGACGAGTTACCATACGAGTGGGGTAAACACTTTTCGGACGAGTGGCGTACGCTATTTTTGTCATACTGGTATGCCCTCATGACACATTTACACATTTAATACGAATTGGCAGCTGTCAACAATTTAGTAAACAAAAAGACATTGTTCAGCGATGCAGAAAGACAGACAGACAGCAATTGAGATAAGACCATTAGCCCATTTAGTTTTTTAGTGGTTTAAAGAGTTAAAGGTTATGTTTGTTTTTGCACAATGAACAAATTACTGCCATTAAATGTTTCTGATCAATTTACAGCCCGGAATATTTTTGACATGGATAGCTCTGGGAGGGATGTTGGCAATTTGCAAGACCAAAATTTGAAACAGTGACGTCATATGGTTAGTGACGTCATAGTTTGGTTATTAGAACAGCTGTTTGGTTGAACTAAAAACCTTTAGAGATATCCAACCTATTTCCCACATGGAAGTAAATAGAAATATTGTTAATTATGTTTTGGCCAATTATTATCATTTCAATGCTAAGACTGTGTACAATAACTAATAATGTTACAAGAATTTACATGGCGGTTTTGTATAATGTAATGGATATAACAAGTAAGTTAACCTGTTGAGGAGTATGCCCGTCATGTGACGTGGCTAATATCAGGGCTACGTAGAGTAGTTGTATTGCTATAAACAGTACCCCCGGGAAAAAAATTATGGATCACTTTAAATATATTTTATTACTACAATAAATGTATAAAAAAGCATATTACAAACACATTTTGACCTTTTTCATATTATTTAATTTCTTAGAACGTGTTTTGGGTGTGATATATTTCAAAATAATGATGCAGGTATAGCGGTAATAACCCATTATTGGCCATTACAAAGGAGTCAATAACTAAACGGCAACAAAAATCACTAGGATAACCTAACAGACAGAAGATCAGTTGAACACTAAGTAGCGCACACACCATCACATTGGCGCTGAGCCAATTCTCGAGAAACATCGACGATACCAACCTGATAAACATAATTTACCGTACCTAGTAAATTACGCATCAGATCTAAACTATTACTATTATTAACTAATTACTACCTACTAACAATTAACTTATTATTACATAAGTTTCATTGTTATCAGTTCTCCCATTTTTTTCGAAGAAGACGTGTAAAATGCCTCCTGGAGCGTTACAGACATACAGACAGACAGACGAACAGACACAAATTGAGACTTGTTTCGGCTTCTCTAACACATGAAACGTAAAAATAACTTAAAAAATAAATAACTCTATAAAGACAAAACTCCAATTTTATTTATACAGATTTAGTTTTGGTGAAAAGTAAAGATTTGTCGTAACATAACAACCATCAACTAAATATTTTATTGAATACAAGCTAATACAGATATGTAAAGTCCCGGGCCTGTAGACACTTAGAACACGCCACAAGGTTCATACAGGACAAGGTGAAAATTCTCCCCAAATCTGACACACCGTACATTGCGGGTGACGGCTGTGTTTTATGAGGGTGGTTTTTGGGGGTGGCTAGGGGGGAGGGGTGTTTGGCGGTAACGCGGTGCGTCTTGAATTGTAATTGCCTTATTATCTGTGGATCCTCGTATTCTGTAATTGGGCTATTTATAACAAAGGCAAAACGATAAAATTACACCATTTTTAGTTACGGTTGGTGTAAGTTTTGGATTGAAATTTCATAATAAATTCGTACGTGTGATGTTAAAAATCAGAAAGTGAATATTGTGTGAGGTCAGGTGGTGGAAATAGCTACACATTTAAAGTTTACTCTACTTTATTTTTTTAGTGGCTCAGATCTGCAAAATTTTAAAAGCAAAATTTTAAATATACAATACATTCTATTTAGTGTAATACAGATAATTTGTAAAATCTAACTCTTAATATTTTATCCAAATGTTTTATATTCAAACCTAATACCCTTATCTTAACCTAGTGAAAGAGGTTGTAATTTTTATCACACCAAACTCATACAGTTTTTGACTTATTAAAAAAAATATCTACTTTTAATCTTGTTTGGACATATACCTTTATCTTTAGTTTTAACAGGAATGAACTGAATTTAATCAAGAACATTCTAATCGTTATTTAATTATTTCGTGTTCATCGTTCATGTCCTTAGACTTATGTGTGTTCATTGGTTCTAAGCAAGAACGTCTAGATAAATTAATTACTTCAAACGCAGCGCCTTCTACTCTTTGCGGCTTTAGGCATAGCAGTAACGTGTTGCGTGTCCCATTCCTTAGTTGCAGGCTTCGCATGAGTCGAAACCTACCTTTGATATCGTTAAGGATCAATCCAACCAAAAGTATCTTGACAGTTCTACACATGAACCATATTATGATATTATATTTGTTATTTCCAAACGTTTTGAATAAAAATGAATAATAATATTTGGTCTGCTATTTTGTATAATTCATTATTTTTCTTACTTTGTTTCCCTATGAGTTAGCAAATATTTATATTAAGTTACAAATAATAATTTACAAAATATTTAGTATTAAGCCTTAAAATAGTATAAACTCATATATTGTCAAGAGTAGTTTATTGAATGTCTTCTCACGACTGCGTTTACGAAAAAATGTTCATAGTCACGGTTACCGAAGAAAACACTACGAGACATTATTTCGTAACAGTTAGTTACTGAAATGGCAACCTGTCCAGGTCCAGGTATTTTAAGTCAAGTATGAATGAGAAATGAGTGTAAGATGATTGTGGTGCGATCTTGTAGTCTTGTTACTGACTAAGGCTGACATGTTCCTTAGACAGGTCTGTTAATTAACAGTCAATGACATGTCTAAGGGACCTACAGTGTAACATGGAGTCCGAACCACTGCCTCTGAATTACGAATTGGTCTAATTATGAGGATGGTCTTTGTGGATTAACGTAGTATTCCATAGTGCGGACGTTAATCTACACAAGAGAACATTACACTCACCAACATTACACGCACAACAATTCGTGACCTCCAAGTAGACCATGATTTTGAAATGGGTTAAAAAAACTAATATTGTTTTTGATTTGACAGCTATTTGCTTTTATTTCGTTCAAATCAATCATATAGACCACACTCTAAGCTGAAAATATATTGTTGTCGTTGTTTACATTGTGTTGTTTACGTTTGAACAATTGACAGTTTAAAGAAACTTTCAAATTATTTAATCATATCTGCTAATTTTATAAACACTAAATTTATAAAACCTGACACTGTACCCTTTTATGGCCTCTGGGTCAGAGCCCTTTGGACGGATTGAAGCCAAATATTTTTTTTTTAATTTCACAAAATATATTGCCTTTCTCAAACAACTCTCTTCTTACAACTAACAATAAATTACTCTCACTGAAAACTGTTCTCAAGCCAGTGTGGAACTATGGCATCTATCTGTGAAATTCCAACTACAACATTAAAATCTCACTACGATTTTAATTAAAGAGTTTACGGGAAAAATTAAAAATCAAAACAAAAGATTAATATTGTGACAAAATTGAAAACTATTTTAACTTACTCGCTGTAAACCTTCAGGACAAAACAGACTTTTTAGATTGGAGAAGACACGGAAAGATAGAGAGGTAGAACATTTTTCCAAAATTTTCTCATTTGTTACAATATCCAAAATTTCATCCTAGTTCGTCAATATAATTTGGTATTAGAACACATTTCTCTACTGTTGATATTCGTTTGGCATTTGCTTATTTTCTATTATTAATAAACAGTTTTCAGATAAAAGTAGACTGTTAAAAGTATAAACATTTTAAATTATACAAATTTTCAAAGTAAATAAACATTTCAAAATGGTTGCCAGTTATTTCATGAAATAAAATATCATCGTAGCAGAGGTCAAATTTATTAATAGGGATGTGTATTCCAACAATAGCTCTGATGAGTTCGTAAGCCAAATATGTTGATCAATCTGAACGGGTAGTTGGGGGGGGGGTTACACCCCAATTCTCCAATGGTTACCGATATATTAAAAAGTTTAAACACAGTACTTTGTATTTTAGAGCTCCAATTTAAATCTTATGGCGGATAAGGAAAAATTAATACTCCACTTGTTAACCTAGCCTATATTTTTTACGAAACTTGGTATTTTGCTTCATGTGATTAAGATCCATCCATTTATAATTAAAAATAATAGTTTATGTGTTCATCATACAAGCTAACCTGCTTAATCTTTTCCCATGTTAATAATATAGAGAATAGGACTCCAATAATAGATATATTTCCTGTATTCAAACCATTAACAATTGGACAGCATGTTAATAAGCATTTGCTTAGCAATTTGAGGATTTAAACAATAACCATTTTATTAAGTTTTGATTTTTAAAAGTCAGAAAATTACAATTCGACACATGAAATAGAGCTTTACGCCATCGTCAGTTTGAGGTCAACGCATGGCGTTGGTTGTCCATTTAAGTAAATACTAGGGATTTGGCCCTCTACAAAAAATGAGAAACAATAAATTAAGGGGTCGTTTTACAAACCCTCCGACAGAGAGCGTCGCGTCAAGTGGTCCGGGGATAAACAGTTCCGTGGTTGCCGTAAAAAACAGCGACAGCAGACGAGCCGAGGCGGTAAGTGGATTAGATCTCGCTGATTCGCAGCTTCGAGTGTTGGCACCACTGTCTGGTCGACAGTGCGTCATTGGGCGAGAGAGACATTCGTAAGGTTAGGTTAGGTGTTAGTTTACGTTAGGGTTGGTTATTTTAGGTCAAATTAGGTTAGGTTAGGTTTGGTTTGGTAGTATACTTGGCCTACCTTGTGGCCTCATTGTGTACTTGGCCTACCTTGTGGCCTCATTGTGTGCTTGGCCTACCTTGTGGCCTCATTGTGTACTTGGCCTACCTTGTGGCCTCATTGTGTACTTGGCCTACCTTGTGGCCTCATTGTGTACTTGGCCTACCTTGTGGCCTCATTGTGTACTTGGCCTACCTTGTGGCCTCATTGTGTACTTGGCCTACCTTGTGGCCTCATTGTGTACTTGGCCTACCTTGTGGCCTCATTGTGTACTTGGCCTACCTTGTGGCCTCATTGTGTACTTGGCCTACCTTGTGGCCTCATTGTATACTTGGCCTACCTTGTGGCCTCATTGTGTACTTGGCCTACCTTGTGGGATGAAGCTGAATTAGTTCTAGTAAGTTCAAGGTAAAGTAGTTCAGAGAAATCTGAATTTTATGGCCAGGGTAAATACAGTACAGTACGTTGTCTGGATGTGCAAAATATTACACCATTGAATTACAAAAAGGTCCTCCTTATTTATTTACCTTTTTTGAAATGAGCTTGAAAGGTACCTCTGTGTTGTATTACCCAATGAAATTACTCAGAATATAATACTTTTACCTCAGACAGGGCAGCGATGGTCGGTGGGTATAGTATTCTCTTGCGTGGATTAACGTCCGCACTATTGAATACTACATAAATTCGCGCAGACCATCCTCATAATTAGACCAATTTGTAATTCAGAGGCCGTGGTTTGGATTCCACGTTAATCCGCAGGTCCCAGTTGCCATTGGCTGTTAGGCTATTATTTAACAGTCCTGTCTAAGCATGTCTGAACATGTCAGCCTTAGTTAGTAACAAGACTACAAGATCGCACCATAATCATCTTACACTCAATCCTCATTCATACTTGGTTCAAAATACCTACATTGTCTATGGTTGCCATTTTAATGATCTAATTTAATATATTATTTTAAGTGCATTATATCTATTTAGTAAGTTATAGCCTAGTAGGTCAGTTATATTAACTGTGAATTTTTTTATATTATTAATTGGTGTTTTATTACTTATCTTTTTTTGTTTAACAATTTAAGTGATTGCCAATAGATTAATGTTTTTATGTAGAAAGCAAGTACTGTATTATATGTAAACTGTTGTATCTCTTGGAAATAAACTTTATTCTTATTCTTATCCTTATTTTATGTATGATACTTTTATAGCAATAATTTCTCAGTTAAATGAAGCGTTTTATTAAGTTTCCTTTCAGATTTGATAAGGGGAAAAACGTAACTACTGTAATAATTTATTGATGTATAATTTAATTATTTATCTTTACTCAAGCTTTTCTTTACTTATAACTGTTCACTAACCTGTAATCTTAGTTACAACATGAATTAACTGGAGTCGATTAGCTGAGAGTATAAAATAATAACAGTTTTCGTTACACGGGCCCTGGTTCTACAGCACAGACCACCCCCAACGGCGGTCACAACCCCCCACCCCCTATATATCACCGTCGCAGCCACCACAAACCCTTAATCTTAATTTCCAACAACACACAGTCATTTGTCGAACAGAATGACGCACGACGTAATCGTTTGAATCTTTGTAAAAATATTTTTTCATTCAATTACGGGGTAAAAATTATCCCCGTTTCCCGGTTTTGGGCCATCAACCATCGCCCCCGTTGTAAAAACAAAATATACGATCGCATTAAAGACGGCTCGCCGGTTCAAAGATGGGACTTGGCCGCGGAAAGTTATGACCTTGTTGTTGCGCTATGAAATATCAGATGGCAGCAATGCATATTTAATTGTTATAGGGGACAAAACGGCCGTCTCGCGAGCTAATTGGAAAAATAATTAGCGTTCTTCATCCGGCCCGGAAATTCGCGTCTTTTTTTAATTTCTCGGCCCATTATAAAAGTTCTTTGCCAGTGTTTATGGCGAGACATTTTTGTAAGAACTCTCTTTAACGTTTCTGACTTCTAAAGGCTATGAGATACTTTTTAAGACATTAAAACTACAGCAAATTGATCAATAATGTTTGTTTTTAGGCATATTTTTCAAACTACCCCCTTTGAGTTTTTAAAATTATAAAAATGAATGTAAATTATCCATGTATTTGTATAACGAATTTTATTAAACTTTAATTTAATAAGCCGAGAAAAATGCCCGTTTTATGAATAAAAACTGAAAAAGGCTAATTAAAATTTTTTGTTATAAATCTTCATTGTTATAAAATGACAAAACAAGTTTACAACATCAAATTTTGGATAATTTATAGAGACAGTCGTAAAAAAACTAAAATTATAATTTTCCGTTTTCATAATTCACTAATTTTAAGTTTTTTCAAATTATTTTTTTTCTTCCGAACTTCAAAATTGAATGCGTGCAAACGATGTTATCAAATGAAATAAACTTTGAGCGAGCTCTTCTTCTCAACTGTCAAATTTAGTTGACATTTGTAATTATAATTATTTTTCATTCTAAAATGTAAACAATGAAACATTTAGTAACAGGCGTAGCCGAGAGGATTCGAAATGTATGCCTATGTGTTGCATGAGTTTAAGATCTACCTTTGCGTTATCAAATTTCGACCGGTTCAGTTATATTCTCTTTTCAACACAAAAAACACACAAAAAAAAAACAAAAAAACAGAACCACCACCTCTTCTTTATAATATTATAGATATTATCGATCGAAAAGAGTCGAAAATCATTTTATGACATTATTACAGCATCATAAATGTTATTTCTGAAATCAGCATGACATTTTACGTAAGAATAATGTATAATAATTGTTTGTTTGAAATTCATTATTTGTGATGGTGGATTTATGTTATTTAGATTTTTACTGCGGACATTTTCCATCCACGATTCCATGTGAAAATTTTGACTGCTTTAAACTTTTAAGTTTTCAGCTTTATACCGGTTTGGTCCGGATTATGTGTTAATTGTGTTATGTTTTAGATATTAGTTCACCTGAGGACGGGATCTGAATCCAGATCCCGAAACGTCGTGAAACTTTGTTTTACATGGAATCGTGATGGAAAATGTCCGCAATAAAAATCTAAATAACAATTAAATATAATTGGTGTAACAATGTATGTTAGTTATAGACAATTACTGTAATTCCCCATGTATAAATAAAAAATTTATAAACCTTTCATTCTAACTCGAGTCACACTCAGTGGAAGAATCTCTTAAATATTAAAAACTTCATCTAATATAAGCTTGTCACATTTGGAAAAGCGATTGAGATACAGAGAGTAAAACTATATTCATTTTCTGTGTCAAAGGGTATTTCTTAATTTAGTGTGAATATTTATTAGCGACTAACAGGTCACCGAACAAAAATTGTTAACAAACAAATTTTTGGCGCGTAAGATGATTATAAAAATGTAAAATAATATTTCGAACTCACTGTTCTCGGTAACAGTTTGACGCTAAACCTGGAGGGTAGTTTAACCTTCTGGTTTCCCGTTGGTAAATCATTTCTAAACCTTTATTTCAGTGTTCTGGTAAAATTGTGCAGGTTAAATGAAATTAACATTGTTATAGAAATACAGTTTAATCAGAACAGTTAACTATTGAATAAATTGTAATGAGTTAAGGTATAATCAAAGCAACGAGCAACGTCTTAGTATAGTCTATTTTTTATAAAGAAACAAGAGACAAGGCTGCCATTGTGTCTTCTGTTGGACACGGTTAGTTCAGAATTGAATTAGGTGTCCTGGAACACTAAAATAAAACAGCACGCTGACGTACACAGGCCCTGACAAAATTTTTGTTTTTAATTTCCTGTGGGAAATAGGTTAGATCATGGATATGTCTAAAGGTAATATTTTCAGTTCTTCTAAACAGCTGTTCTTATTCTTATACATGAAAAATTCAATACAATGGTTCTAGCAGTTTCTATGGAAACCTGTTTCAATTTTTCATCTTACAAATTGCCAACCCCCTCCCCCATATTTATGTCAAAATGACACTGGACTGGAACTGTGACTTCCAAGTATGGAAGTTAAAAATTGTGGATGGAACGTTGGTCGGTGTATGTGATATTCTCTTGTGCGGATTAACGACTGTAATAGCTGCACGTACGTCACAACGTACTCAGAGGCAAAATTATTCTGGTTCGGATCTCACGTTAAATTGTAGGTTCCTTAGACCACTTTTATGCACGGCGTCGAAATGACGGTCGTCGGGCGAGCGTAGGATCAGACGAAACCACCAGTCCGCCACCTCACGCTCACTCACAGTTGGACTCGCAGTGTTCTCCGATATGGATCCCTGTGTATTTTATACGTATTTAACTACGCGTTTTACACCTTATATGAAGAATTAAGAGTTAATGGTAACAAATTTTACAAAATTATTTCCGTATGAGTGTTTCATTTGATGAACTTTGTGCACCTCTCAAGTGGAGCACATTGTTTATAGGGTGTGCCGCCACTTCCTTCTCTTCCGAACTTTGTTTTTCGTTTAAACATATAAACTATAAACTTTCGTAAACATATAAACTACACAGGGATCCATAACGGAGAACATTGTGAGTCCAACTGTGAGTGTGCGTGAGGTGGCGTACTGGTGGTTTCGTCCGGTCCCACGCTCGCCCGACGGTCGCCCGACGACCGTCATTTCGACGCCGTGCATAAAAGGGTGACATTTTCTCAGCGTCTCACTACGTCCGCCCGACGACCGTCGCACGACACCGTGCATAAAAGGGGCCTTAGATTTCATTGGCTGTTGGGCTATTATTTAACAGTCCAGTCTATGGAACATTTCAGCCTTAGTCAGTAACAAAACTACAAGATCACGACACAGTAATAAGAATAATTAACATCTTACACTAATTTCTCATTCGTATTTGGTTTAAAATACCTACCTGGGTAGATCAACATTATATGTAATATAGGTACGAAATGAATAATGCCAGAGTACCCTTTTATTTTCATTTTTTAAACTTGACGTGTGTTTCGGGGATTACCCCATGATACCGGTACAATTTAACCTTAAAAATAAAATACAGTATATTTAAACACTGTCGTGTTTTTTGAAGTCATGTTTTTTCTTGATGAAGTATGAGGTGTTAGTAGTTAGAAAATACTTTTAAATTTTCATGTAATTATTTTTTTGATTTTTTCAAAAATTGGGTTCTTTTGTTGTGTTTGCATTATGTTGTTTTTGTCTTCAGTATAGTTAATGTATTCTTTAGTGTTCATTTTTTCTCCTTTATTTTCCACTGATATAAAAAAGTATTTTTGTTATTTCTGTCTCTTATGTTGTTCTTCTAAAATGTGGTCTGTAGTAGTATTTAATTGTGAAGTATTATTATTAGATTTAATGGCTTTTAAGTGTTCTTTTTTATCTACGTAAAATGAAAATGAAAGGGTACTCTGGCATTATTAATTTCGTAATTATATTACTAGCCCTAACAAGTGAACGATTAATAAATAAAATACAGTGGTAATATAGGTAATATACCTCATCAAAACGTAAACACATACATAACGTACTGTATGGGAACGTAATCCAAACGAGGTCACGATTGTGGATAGTTGAGCGATGGCTGTGTGTGTTCTCTGTGTGGATTACGTCGCACCTGAATACTACGTTATCCGCAGACCATCCTCATAATTAGACCAATTCGATTCGGGTGTGGTTGATTCCACGAACTAACCTTATTTGCCATCGCTGTTGCTATTAATTAACAGTCCTGTCTAAGGAACATTCAGCCTTAGTCAGTAACAAATACAAGATCGGGCCCCATCATTCATTCACCTCATTCATACTTGGCTTAAAATACCTACCTGGGTAGGTCGCCATTTCAGTTAAAAAGTATAAGTATTAAAGTATAACGTACATACGTAAACTACGCTACGAGTAACATAAATTTTTGGCTAATAACATATGATTTTTACAACATTTGCCGATCGCATCCAGTTAATATGTGATTCCGAGTTTAATGAGAATAATAAAAATATGTTTTATTTCTGAAAGGCGCGCGGCTTGACGCATTGATATTTTTGATACAGTTTAAATTGAATAATTCCGCCGTTAAAATATGTCGACCCAATGATTCGTAAATTGATTTGTATAAATTGAAAATACCGCTGTAAAATGTGAAGGAGCAGGGTTGACCGTTCCAAATACATTTATCGGTATAACCGTGACTCTACAGTAGATGACTGTTGAAGATCAATATACGATATTAAAAATAAATATTTTGGTTATTTATTGTTTAGATTATTTTTATTTATTTTTGAATTGTATATGTCTTAGATTTGGAGGGATGTTAGTGATTTTGAAGATGAAAATATGTAACAGGTTTCCATAGAAACTACCATGGCTATTGTATTGAATTTTTAATATAAAAGAATAAGAACAGCTGTTAAGATGAATTTAAAACATTCCCTTTAGACATATCCATGATCTAACCTATTTCCGACAGGGAAGTAAATACAAACATTTTTATAAAAGTAACGTTCAGATTATTCAAAGAAACATTCCCTTATCGTTGTTTATTTTTCTTATTTTTAATCTGAACTTGGCTCTGATTAAATACTTCTGGATCCAATTGTAATCATATATTTACTGTATATACAGGGTGAGTTTTTATAGTTATCCAATAGCTAACATTTACACGACTTAGCGCCACACGTTAAATTTGGAAGTTTCTCAAGTTTCACTCAGTAATACAGTTATAGATTTTTTTCAATATGGCCGGCTTTTTCCAAAATGGTGGCTGTCTTATGGAACACCATGTATTTTATCTTGTTTTTGGATTCTACTCTATAAAATAAACATTTTTGTTATTTGATGTTTTTCGATATCTTTAACGGTTTAGAAACTACGGGGACTTCTTTGATATGCGAATTTTACGTGATCCAGTTGCTGACATTTTATGAAATTTATTAGCAATTACATTAGCACAAAGTTCATGCAACTGATTATGAAAACTTCCTGTACACGTATCTCCTAAACCGTTAGAGATATTGAAAAACACTCAACTACAAAAATGTTTTATTTTAGAGAGTAGAATCCAAAAACAAAAAATACAGGGTGTTCCATAAAACAATTATAATTTAGTCGCCATTTTGGAATGGCTTTTTAAATTCATTTGGTAAAGGCTAGCATACATGCTTGAGTGAATCGTTCAAGTTTTATATTGTATAAGTGAATTTTCTCCAAACCAAATTGGATATACAATACTCGTGTAGTTCAAGTATTATCATTTTTTTCTACTCCTTACACTAAAGTCTTAAAATATTTTATGTGATAGACTAAAGTAATATTGGCTATAATGTCCTGTAATCCACCTACTTGGAGGTCAAGAATTGTGGATAGTTGTAAGTGACAGTCGTTTGGTGTAGTGTTCTCTTGTGTGGATTGACGTTCGCACTACTGAATACTACGTTAATCTGCAAAGACCATCCTCATAATTAGACCAGTTCGTCATTCAGAGGCAGTAGTTTGGACTCCACGTTAAAATGTAGGTCCCTTAGATATAACATTGACTGTTGGGCTATTAATTAATAGTTCTGTCTAAGGAATATATCAGCCTTAGTAAAATTAAATATTTCTTTATACTTAACGTAAATAAAGCATTAATAATATGTAGCTAGTATCTCCTAAACCGTTAGAGATATTGAAAAACACTCAAAAATGTTTTATATTAGAGAGTAGAATGCAAATCAAAAAAATACAGGGTGTTCCATATGAAATTTATATGTTAGCCGCCATTTTGTAAAATGGCGGCCAAATTGAAAAAATCTGTAATCGTATTCCTGAGTGAAACTTCGAATTTTATATTGCATATTTGAATTCTTTACCAAATCAAATTGGACACACAATACCCGTTAAGTTCAATTATTATTAACACTAAAGTCTTAAAAATATTTGATGTAATAGACTAAAGTAATATTGGTTACATAGGTATTTAAATGTCCTGTAATCCACCAACTTGGAACTCAAGAATTGTGGAAAAGTGACAGTCGTTGGGTGTAGTGTTCTCTTGTGTGGATTGACGTTCGCACTATTGAATAATACGTTAATCCGCAAAGACCATCCTCATAATTAGATCAGTTCGTCATTCAGAGGCAGTAGTTTGGACTCCACGTTAAACTGTAGGTCCCTTAGATATAACATTGACTGTTGGGCTATTCAATAATAGTTCTGTCTAAGGAGTATGCCAGCCTTAGTCAGTAACAAGACTACAAGATCGTACCACAACCGTTCTATAATCATGTCTCATTCATGCTTGGCTTAAAATACCTACCTGGGTATTTTAGTTAATAGTGTAAAGTATTCCCTAGGTAGACACATGCCTAACCGGCTTTGGTGTGCCCTTTAATCTTCCTAAATCTAATCTAGGGTTAGTTTTTGAACATCTACTAAATGGTCATTCTAAAATTAAATATTTCTTTATACTTAACGTAAATAAAGTATTATTAATATGTATATAATTATATGTGAAGCGATAATTGTGGATACATCGAATGTCCACACACTGAAACTGTATAAACTCATGTTGTATAAATGTGGCTGTGACAGTCCAGCTGTGGAACAGAGTACTAAAATCAACAAAGGTCCGTTCTGGGTAAATAAAAGTGACGTTGGCAGTGTCGAAGAGTAGTGATTGGTGATCTGGACCGGCCGACGCTGTAAAAACAGCGATAGCGCAGATAACGCCGCCAACGCTCCCTAGCGGCGACTTTTATAACCAGGCGTTACGTCACACCAGCTGATAAGGCGCTTTAATCGCGAGTGGCTTCGAACGGTAAAATAAATATTTTTGTCATTGGCTGATGATCCGATATCGAATCGTTTTATTGGCCACCGTAACACGTCGGTTCGTATAACATCTTGGACGGTTAAAAATTGAGGTTTATCTGTATCCTGTGAAATCTGAAAGTACGCAAAGCCTACATTATTACTTTATTACCTTGTGGCCTACCCAGGTAGGGATTTTAAAAGTGACACTTTTTTATCCGAGGTTAGGTTTAAGGAGGAAGATATACTGAGTTATTATAGTTGGCACTATATAAAGGTTTTTTGACACATGTGCAAATAACATTAGTTAGGTTTTTTAGTTTTTCTCTTTTGCAAATACTGTGCAACATTTCTTCAGTTCAAACGTAAAATCTAACTTGTAGAAAATGTAAGATTCGTAAATATTATAGAACGGATAAAGTGTTGATAAATTGGTTACCATTGTAATGAAGTTTAAAAGAATTGACCTTTGATTTTGAAACAAACTTTGGTAGATAGAAAAATAACATTAGTAAGATTATTATTAAAACTAAGAAATGTATTTTCATGATTCTTTTCTTTGATTTTTTTAACATGTTAACGTCACAATATTGAAATTAATCTATTATTTTCCCATAGATTTTATTACCTAGTTTTTATTGGTTTTTGCAGACGAATTCGAGTTCAGTCTGTCAGTTTATCAGTCTGTCTATCTGTCAGTCTGTCAGTCTGTCAGTCTGTCAGTCTGTCAGTCTGTCAGTCTGTCAGTCTGTCAGTCTGTCAGTCTGTCAGTCTGTCAGTCTGTCAGTCTGTCAGTCTGTCAGTCTGTCAGTCTGTCAGTCTGTCAGTCTGTCAGTCTGTCAGTCTGTCAGTCTGTCAGTCTGTCAGTCTGTCAGTCTGTCAGTCTGTCAGTCTGTCAGTCTGTCAGTCTGTCAGTCTGTCAGTCTGTCAGTCTGTCAGTCTGTCAGTCTGTCAGTCTGTCAGTCTGTCAGTCTGTCAGTCTGTCAGTCTGTCAGTCTGTCAGTCTGTCAGTCTGTCAGTCTGTCAGTCTGTCAGTCAGTCTGTCAGTCTGTCAGTCTGTCAGTCTGTCAGTCTGTCAGTCTGTCAGTCTGTCAGTCTGTCAGTCTGTCAGTCTGTCAGTCTGTCTGAAATCAATCCGAAAACCACATTTTTGTATTTAGAGAGCCTCAAAATGAATAAATCCTCTTTCAACTCAAATTGAAAAATTTTAGGGGTAAACTACCCTCAAAAATAAAAAATTCATAATGCTAAAAATGGTCTGGAGATACAGTAAAAGTGCAGCAGTGTACCTAATTTCATTATGAAATCGTTTAAACTACGTTTTTAAATAAAAAGTACGTGTGGGTTGACGGATACATTTACCGGCGTGTCGGGGGCGATAAATCCACAACTGACAGCGGCAGCAAATTAAATGAAGTCCGCGGCAGTAAACAAACGGCAGCATTAGCCGAGCGATAAATTCATCAACCGGGGATTAGCCGTGCGATGCATCACGGCCGGAGCCGGAGCCCGGGACACAGGCCCACATGCGCGCGATTACCGGGGGATTACGGGACCGGGTTTTGTTTGCGGGACAATGTCGCGGCGCCGCGGGACCGACCCAATCCGCCCCGAGAAATGAAAACGCGACGACGAGGTGTAGATTGGAAATTTGCAGTTTTTGAGCTCGTGCGATTTTAGTTTTGGTTTTTTACCAAATGTGGTAGAGACGTGTATTCCTACATTTTTCTCGGAAAAGTTCATAATCCAGACATATCGGTTTGGGGGGGGGGTTGTACTCAAAAATTTAGTTTTTTGTGTTTTTCGTATGAAATTTAATTTTTTTTTCAATTTTATCTTTCAACATTAAAATCAGCGTAAAAACTACACAATTTAATTCCTTAAAGTTTTTCTTTATCTCCAACGGTTACCGAGATAAAAAATCTAAACACAGTACGTTGTATTTTGGGACTCCAATGTTAATCTTATGGAGAATAAAGAAAAATTTATATTTTACTTACAAATCAATATTTTTGGATTAAACTTGATATTTAGCTTCATGTGTTTGGAATACATCGAATTATTCTTAAAAATCATAGTTTATGTGTTTATCATGGCAGCTAACCTGCATACTCTTTTCCCATATTAATCATAATTCTATGGAGAATAGGCAAAACCCTTTATTTATGGTCAGATGTTCATGAAACTTGGTATGAAATATGAGGCATACTCTTTCCCATGTTAATCTTATGGAGAATAATAGGCAAATAACTAACTCCTATATTTTTATCGACAGATATTGATAAAACTTGAAATATAATATTACTATTATATTCCTACTATTATATATTATTGATTTGGAAATTCGCTGAGTACGCAGGTCTGCTGCGACGGGGGTAGTTTACTTCTCTGTGAAATAGACAACCTGTCTATGGATTGTTCACATTCTTAAGTATCCTTTCTTTATGTTGACGGTAAAATATTATAGATCACATTTCCTGCAAAACTTATACTTACAAATCTATCAAATTTTGCTCAAATCTGTGTTTTTGTATTGTGTCTCCCAACGCCTCTCGGCATTTTTTTACGTTTTGATGGGTAATTAATTTGTGGTTTGTTTGTTTTAAGCCATGGTGCCTGCCCTATTGTTATACAATTGTTATATTTTTTGTATATATTTTTTTCGTATTTCCTTTTTCTGGTTTGTATTTATTATTGTTTTCTGCTTTTGTTTTCTATTTGTTTGTTGGCTTCTTGTATTACTCAAGAAAATTTAAAAAATACTGTATAGAAAACGAGTTGTACTTTGGTATGACTCATTTTCTTTTTGATTAAATCCACCCGGATGGATTTAACTATAGGAGATATCAATCTAGCGGACAGCTATTTAGGACATGCTGATAGCCAATATTATTATTTCAATAAAGCACTTATCATTTCATTTCAAATGTGTAGGGCCTACTCGACCAGAAAAACTGTTTTCTTGCAGAACTTATAAACCGAAAAATATCAATGAACTATCTAAAAAGCAGGTGCTATATGGAAAACAAACATCATCTCAACATAAGTTAGGTGGTGTATACAACATGAGTACTAGAGAATCAATAAAACAGCGATGACAGTAAACTCGCACCGGCCAAAACTAAAAACATTTTAACAGCCAATCGCTCTGGATACAACACAGATTATTTGGACGGTGACGTTTTCAAAGAGTCGTAAACAATTTTTACAACTGAACGCGCGCCGATAGCGTCCACGGGGCGAGTGAAAAGTGCATAAAACATTCAATAAAGCGACAAAACCGGCGTGGCGGGAGTGTCAAACAGCAGAGCTCTCTGGCGGACAAACACGCAACTGCACGCTCCAACACGTCCACTGTGATGGTTAACGAAAACGTTAGGCCACTCCCGTTAAACATGTATCATCTGTGCTGAATTAATTCATTATGTAAGTAAAATCAACAACTAATGGGTAAACAGATAAAACTAAAAGATTCTTTAGTATTGTAAAAGTATATTACTAATTTACAATAATATAATTTCCTTAAGTTTTAGAATACCCGTAATCTTTCGAACAATTAATTGTTGTTTGTGAAACAAGCGATTAAAGTGAAACTTTTGTCTAAAAATACATGGGTTTTGGACAAAAAGGACTTTAATCCCATGATGTAAGTTCCACCTATACATACAAGTAACAAAAGCTACTAATTACCGACTATTAACTTACCTGAATCACTTTAATTTTCCAAGTTGGCTAACATAACCTCAAAGCATCAATGCAAACTATCAGCTGACCGATCAAGAATTTACTACTACTGTCAGCTGCTATTTTTTCAGATATTTCATTACAGAGTGTGCCAGATTTCTCCCATTTCATTCTAATAGGATTACTTTTACTCCCTCGGGACAAAAATCTATACGCTTTTTCTCTTTTGGGACTAAAAGTATTACTTTAATACTCTATTCCACAAAGTAAAGTACGGCTTTACATTGTAGTTGGAGTAAAAATATTTTTAAAATTCTAGAATATAAAAGAACAAATAGAAAACAGTAGAACAAAAATAGAACTCAAAACGAACAAATCAGTGGTGTATATAATTTTTCTAATTTAGGAGATCTTTATTATGTTTTTCTTACGTTAGTTACTTCCTACTTTAACCATGAAAAACTCCTCTTTTACTTTCTGAAAATATTTTTCTCTAATTAATTGAAAGATTTCACTCGGCACCTGGCGAAAACAGTTCACCTTTGCTTCTAGCAGAGTAAGTATAAATGTATGAAAATGTTTAACCTGGAAGTCGTAAAACTATTTTTATAAACAAATTTCCATAACTTTTGAACCATTTTACTTTACAGAGCTTTTTTGAATAGTTTTGATTTTAAAAATTTATAAGGGGTTTTGGAGTGAACTACCCTTAAAAATTGTAAAACTAAAAGGGCTTGGAGATATTGTCAAAGTAAACAAATTTATACGAAATTATATAGAAATCAAAATTTAGTATGGTCACAATCAGCAAGGTTGCAGTTAGTACTCTGGGCCGCCGTAAGATGTCGCGGCGTGGCGGGGCGAAACCTCGTAATTCTCCCGCCAGAATGGGCAATTAGAGAAGCAAACTACGGAGATAAGTAACCCCCGCAATTAATTATAACAGGTTGAGAGCGAGTGCACGTGTGCAGTTGATGAGAACTGGTCGATCCAATAGAAATGTGTATTTATTATATAGAAATTCATATCTGCTTCAAAACTTGTTGTGACTAATCAAACACGTCTATTCAAATTGAACCCATTACATCAATTACAGTGGATTAAGTGCGTAATTGTTCGAGGCAAAATTGTGGTTTGGATCCCACGTTAAACTGGAGTTCCTAGATGGCATTGGCTGTTGGGCTATTAATAATTAAAATCCTGTCCAAAGAACCTGTTAGCTTTAGTCAGTAACAAGACTACAAGATCGATCCACAATCATATTACTCTAATTTCTCATTCTTACTTGGCTTAAAATACATGATCATTTCGCCATTTCATACATTTTATAGTAATGATTCATTAATTAATATCTAAATTACAAATGGGGACTAGGTTCAGAATCAAAGAGGTTAATTATATCAGCCACTGATCCACCTACCCCTTTTATCGCTCGTGAGGAGCAATATGCTTAGAGTATGCTTAGAGTTATGCTTAGAGTAAAAATGCTCAGTTACTGTTTACACTTCTACCTCATGAATTATTCATACATTTAAATATCAGTTTCAATCAAGAATACTTAATTTATTTATTATATTTACCAATATATAAAGTGGGAAAAGACGACCTATTTTCTTCCGCGCACTGCTCAGCGGTGGAACGTCCGGGGAAAGTGGGAATAGCATTGTTGCAAAGCCAAAATGATGTCATTTTTCCATGGAGCAGTGGTCACCTGTGCAAAGGTAGTTTGTTATTGAAGCATATTTAAAAGTGCTGATTCAAACATCGCTATCCAATGGCAGTTTCGTGCAAACTTTCAGTTAGGTCGAAAACAGCTAGGAGAAAACGCATAGCCCTGAGTAGAATTTGGTTCCAAAAGTATGGGGTGACTGCACACACAACCAATACTGTGATGGGGTTCTTACAACGGAAGTTTTGTTGGAGAGTAATCTCACGTTTCTGGTATATCGTATGACCAACATGCCCTATCTGATTGCCCATTGATCTGAGCGTCTGTGACTTTTTTGTGGAGCTACTTAAAATCTAGAGTGTACATAAGTAAGCCTCGCACCTTGGGAGATCTAAAAGAGACCATAAGAGGTTGCCATCCTCACCCCTGAAATACAGAGTAAGGTGTTTGACAGTTTTGTTAGTGGTTAGACTATTGTGCTGACGAGTACAACAGTTGAAGCCATTCGAAGGGACGAGGGCTCGAATCCCGACCATGAGCAATCCCAATTTGGCTTGCAAATGTGTGGTATAGTGGAGTGGAGGGCCTACCTTAAATAAACGGTGACCGGCTTGGGTGGAAGTTGACGGCATTTGTAGGCTGAATTGGGATTGCAGTGGACACCTATTTTGCTTTTACGGTTAGTGGTTATAAAGGGGGAGCATGTTTTATGTTTTTTGTGTATGCTTGGTAATTTATGAAGAGTTGCATGAAAATAGCAAAATTTAAATAGTCATAGCACTTGGAGGGTTAAATTGTGTCGGTATTTTTGTCGCACCCTGTATATATTATATATATTTTATACCCTGTATATATTTTTATTTGTATAGGTTTTCAGTAAAATGAAAGCTAAAAAATGAATAAGGTTGAAGAATGTAGACATATAGTTGCTATTCGTGTGTCGGACTTACATGTTTAGGGGTTGGACACGCTTTATAGGGGATGTTACTGAACCCGAGACTGACTGTTTATGGCAAAGTAAGCAGAAATAAACGCCTAAATATATTCAAACTGCTGCGTTATGTGGGACGTTCAGCTAGGGCTGAAGGGTGGCTGGAGGGAACACATATTATTTTGCCTCTCAAAAAGGGCATGTTATGTAGTTCTTGTGGACGCAATATTAAATGTCTTCTTTTGGAATACCTTTGAGGCCAATAGGTATTAGAATTTGAGTGAGTTTATACTGAAGATAATACATTGTTACCAAGGCACCCTGAATTGGTGAAAATTATTTTTGTGTTTTTAAGCTTTTACTTTATTTTTGTTACTATTTTACATTTTCGTATTATGTTACACATAATGATAGATGGATTTTGTGAGATTCAAACCGCGGCCATTTTGTTTTGGATCAAACTCATAAGATACAGGTGCAGTATTTATATTCCCATTAAATAGAACCACTATTCGATACCAAAATTTCACTTATTCTGCAATTTAAATATTACCTCCAACTCCCAATAGATCGACCTATCAGTAGTTCTAGAGTTATTTTTGTTTTTGCGATTTTCAGTTTTTGTTGTTTTCTTTAAATTTGTTGCCAAATATCTCAGAAACCGTTGTGCTGTTCGAACTCCGAGAATTTCATCATAATCCCCTCTCAATAAAAAATCAAAAATATGATATTTTTAAATTTTAAAATATATAATTCAACGAAAAATACAAATTTTTATGAAAAAATATAAGTACTCCACAGCACCATATAATAAATCAATGTTTAAAATCATACAAATTTCAGGTCCCTATGTAGTCTGGTTCTAGAGATATGTAACATAAAGTTAGCATTACCATTGAATGGGACATTGGATAACCTTTTAATAAACAATTAATAGATTGATCTATTTTTATGATTTCTTACAATCAATAGTATACACCTTCTCATAATTCGTGTTTGAGTTACTCTAGTGTCCCTAACGGCATTTGTGAATAATTCAGCAACCCAAATGAACCTTTCCTATTAGACAGTGTCAGATAGTTTAGTGATAAGTCTGGTTCTTATTGATTGTTACAGATATTCCTGGTAAACGTGCAAACGTTCACTTAAAATTTGAAGTTTTAACTTAATCCTTCTAAATTGATTACAAAAATTATTACAGCATAAGCATTGAGTTTTGTTGTAAAAATATATTTTACACAATCAAAACTTCTATGCCCTATGTGATTTGTTCAATTGGGAAACAAATTAATCTACTGACCTTATACTAAATACAAACATACTTGATCACCTTTCAAATATGTCAATAAAAATTTTTGTACGAACGTATGGAAACCTGGAACATCGAAGCAGCTTATGTTACAATGACGGTAAAGTAAAAACACACATTTATTCGAATGACGATTGTAAAGCCGGAAAAGCGAGTTGTCGGCGAGTACAGCGCCACAGGCGGTGGAATATGAAACCAACAACGCCAGTGACGTATCTCGGCTGACCGTCTGGATTATAGGTTAATGCCGGAAGATGTTTTCGGTTTGTATTATTTTACCTGAGAAAATACTATCACGTACACGAATAATTACTGATTTTTGAACTTAATAGTTTCACTTGAATATAGCCTTCTAGTACGTAACGATTCATATATTTATATACTGTGTTTTTAAGACAACAACAATACATTTTGTGTATATAATTTTTGATGGGCATCTTTATCTATAAAATTAGAGTTTTGTCTGTAGATTACTTGGAGATATCAGAGTTTTGGTTAATTTTAAACCGACATTGGTCTGATCTCAACAAAACTTTTTAACATCTTTACTAAAGGTTTTAACATTACATCTTACTCATTTAGCGAGGGACAGTTAAGGCATGTTTTTCGTATTTCTGCAAGGGCGAATAAGACTCTTTAAAGTGTTTGATTCATACAAGCTTCCGGAGTAACGTGTTTAAGATAATATTGGCATATTTGATGAGACAAAAATACAAAAATCTGTACCTAATACAAATATACTGAAAACCGCGAAATTTACGAGTTTACCACCTTGCAACTCGAAATGTTTTCACGGAAAACTTGAAAAAATTGTGCCAAAGCATATTTGTAATACAATAAACAAATAAACGTTAAAGTTATATGATTTTTCTAGAATACTCCATTTTTTGCTCACACAACTTCAATATGAGAATTTCTTTTTTCTTTGTAATCTCTATATATAAAATTAATTGAATGTATGTATGTATGTATGTATGTATGTATGTATGTATGTCCTTTATGCGTTGCCAAACTACTCATCCGATCGCCATGAAATTTTAGGAAGTTGCTCCACATGTGTCTGGGAAGGTTTTAGTGAAAACAAATTTTTCGAAAACCCCATAAGTTTCCATTTCATGCCGTTTTAAATTTCTAATGTTAACCTTATGGAGAGTAAGTTTGTTTACAAATTGTCTACAATGAAAACATTTGATTTCTTAGCTACAGCTGATTGGTTTACTATCCATTAGCAATATGCTTTACTATCCAATGCCATCTGAATCATTCATTAATGTAAAACTATGAAGTAAATGTGTACTGTAAAAAATAAACAGCTTTATTCGCCACGTTAATAGTTTACGGTTTTGGGGGATTATGTATTTATATTTTCATTTTCTGTCTGATTAAAGTCACGTGTTTATATGATAATTAAAATGTTTATATTATTACGTTTATTATAATAATCAGCTGTTGTATATCTTTCCTATAAAAGCCGTATTACAGTTAGGTTTGGTTTGGGTTTGGATTGGATTTGAAAATTGTGAATTAATCCACTCAGATTTATTTGTTTTATGGGAATGTTATTAATATGTTTTATCGTTTCAGTATTGTTATTCACTATGCCGCGACTCAGAATATATAACCTTTTACAATGAAGCCGTATTGCTATTCGACTTCAGAACATGGCCAATCTTAAAGTTAACATGTGTTTACTGTGAGGCGTTACGAAGTTCGCCGGGTCAGCTAGTTAATAAGATATTAATATTTCAGGTTTACATTTTGTCATGGTATCAAGTAGCTTTCTTCCTAACACTAAACACTACTAATCATACAAACCAAGAGGTTCCCACTAGTTATTTAGATTTAAATAGATAATTGAAATGGCAACCACACCACAGTGCAGGTATTTTAAGCCAAGTATGAATGAGGATTGAGTGTAAGATGATTGTGGTGCGATCTTGTAGTCTTGTTTAAGGCTGCAATGTTCCTTAGACACGACTATTAATTAATAGCCCAACAGCCGATGGTATCTAAGGGACCTACAGTTTAACGTGGAATTCGAGCCACTATTGCCTCTGAATTACGAACTGGTCTAAGGAAGTGGATGATCTTAGCGGATAAGATTAGGACCATGGCGTGTCCTGTATTCAAGCTACTTGGAGGTCATGATTTGTGGATAGTTGTGGGTGGTGTGGTCGGTGGGTGTGGTGTTCTCTTGTGTGGATTAACGTCCGCACTATTGAATACTACTTTGATCCTCCAAGACAATGCTCATAATTAGACCAGTTCGTAATTTAGAAGCAGTGGTTCGGATTCCATGTTTCTGTAGGCCCCTTAGATATCCCATTGGCTGTTGGGCTATTAATTAACAGTCCTGGCTATGGAACATGTCAGCCTTAGTCAGTAAAAATACTACAAGATTGCGCCACAATCATCTTACACTCATTTCTCGTTCATACTTGGCTTAAAATACTTACCTGGGTAGGTTGCTATTTTACTGACTAAGTAACAATACTGTGGAAGTTAATCAACACCCGGAAATAACACATTCACTGATCTCCGGGTCAGGACACTATGACAGGTCAATAATGTATATTTTTATTTCACTCATTTCAAGAACAGGTGCATTTCCGGAAGCAGTTTACGACATATGGTTACCGACTCATCATGTCGAAGACTTTTACCGCTCTGTTTACACGCAGTCGGTACCATGTCAACTGAGGGATCAGTGTGTGCAGATAGAGAGATTCCAATATTTACCGTGGCTGTAGCAGGGGTTGTGTGGGGGGTGGAGGGTGGTAAGGGGCGCACCCTCCCCACTGTACCGATACGTTCGACAATATCTTCAACCCTTCTGAGCTCGTAATTTCGTTAATTTCGAGTTACCCGCCGGAAAACTTGTTAGCAATCTGGTTACAAGCGATTCCGTCGAAATAACGGTTTGTTTCGACAAATTTAATCAATTAGAGAGTTTTGTCCCCTTCTTCCCCCGTTTCCTCAGTTTGTCACCGAAATTTAAATGCGGTCTGTAAAAGCTCGAAGCTACAAAATGTTTTTAGTTTCGAAATGAAAACAACCCCAGTACTCCTTGGGTGGTTTAGGAATGGTTTTGGGGTATTAAGTTGTTGGCGTTACGGGTTACGGGTTCAAATCCCGGGATTCCCATTTTAATGTTCAACTGCTTTCCCTCAAAGCATTTGTGTGCTCTTTGATTCTGTGAAACTGCCTTTGATATTTATACAAGTAAAATGAAACATTACAAAATTAACCTATTTAAGGATTTCTTTAATATAAATGAAATCGTAGATTAGATTATTGAAATGGCGACCATACCACAAAATAGGTATTTTAAGCCAAGTATGAATGAAGATTGAGTGTAAAATGGTTGTGACGCAATCTTGTAGTCTTGTTACTGACTAAGGCTGACATGTTCCTTAGACGGGACTGTTAATTAATAGCCCAACAGCCGATGGCAATTAAGGGACCTACAGTTTAACGTGGAATCCGAACCACGGCCTCTAAATTACGAATTGGTCTAATTATAAGTATGGCATTTGCGGATTAACGTAGTATTCAATAGTGCGGACGTTAATCCACCCAAAAGAACACTACACCCACCGACCACTACTCACAACTATCCACAATTCATGACCTCCAAGTAGCTGGATTACAGGATGACGCCAACGTCCCGTGTGTGTACTGAGTAATAAATGCCTCAGGACAGTTCATTGACTTATGAGTAACAGTTTTGTTAGTGAAACACTTAAATTTAATTCGTCAAGTATACGGTTTAGCTAATTATTAATGTTATCTATCTGGACTTTTCAAACGTGTCTGTTTTTAACTACACTTGTATATATGTTGGTTCGTGTGTATTGTGCATGATAAATAGGTGTATTTGATTTAATTTATTTATTTGAGATATTAAGAGGTAGTATATAACTAAAACTTTAAATTTATATTTAATTATTAGGTAGTCACTTGAAAACGGGAGGAGTTTCATTATCTCTAGAAACGTTTGTGGCTAAAAACACAGACAAGTTGGAAGAGTTGTAATAAAAGATATTATTAAACGCAATTAGTTATGAATTTTAAAGATTCTGTAGAATCAGCTGTTAATAACCTAGATAATTTTTTGCAGTACCAAGGTATCTGGTTGATTTTACGCTGTTGCATACTTCTTAATTAATTAGCCAGTGTTATTAACCAATTTTGCGTATTAGCATTTTAATATTCAGATATAATATTTAAATAGTCAGTATTATTACTTGAATTACATGTGTAATGTTGGAAAGTCGAGTCGAGCGTTCCAAGCCACGATATAGTAGCAAAGCACCGCCGGTGTATTTCAGCAAAGCAGTTCATCGCGGCAGATGGTTAACGACAGTTGATAATGATACAGCCCCCCTACACTCCCCCCCTGACCATCTCTACCGGCAGAATATATTCCAGCAAATTTTTCTCTCTCGACTTTCCCGAGCGGTGAAATTAAGTCTGTCGCTGGGTAACTTTTCGCCGGAGGTTGGTTTTTTCACCACCACCCCCGAGGTGGATGGGTCACCACCCCCAACCCCCAACCCCAACCCACAACCTCTCCCACTTCCAAGATGGCGGATGTTAAGATAAAGCTTTCACCCCTCCCCGTGCCCAAACCCGGCACTTTCTCTAAGTAAAAAAGCAAAGTGCCTCTCCGCCACTGCGGCTGTGATATTTGCGACGCCTTTGGCCGCTTTTTGAACCCGTTTCTTTATTCTCGCCTTCTTGCGGAACACGTTATACCTCACTGACGTACCAATGTTACACATTATTTCGATTATAAAAAATTAGTAAGGCCTATTTTTCAGCTCCCATACTATCGAAACGTATACTATATATTTTTTATATTCCACATTATTCAATACTAATGACACGGTTTATTTTTAACATTGTTGAAACACATTATTGTCTGTGAATGTTAGATTTAATATCTTAATTTTATTAGAAGTCAAATAAAACATATTTATTTGACATATTTCTATGTGTAAAATGGCTTAGGTCATAGCTGATATGACCTACTATAATACTAATTTACTATGGGGTAGTAGCACACATATCCATGAAATTTTACTACTGCAGAAAAAAGTTGTAAGAATAATAACAAACTCAGATAGACTAGCCCACTGTAGACCATTGTTCATAGAGTTGAAGGTATTGACTGTAATAAACTTATATATTTATACTGTTCTCTTATATACAAATACAATTAATAAAATACAAATACAATTTGTAGATTGTCTAAAACACAAAACATTTATGAAGCTGTAGGCCTGAAAATTTTTAATAAACTGCCTCTAGAGTGGAGAGAAGCCCCATATAGTTTGTTCAAGAAGAGATTGTACACATTTTTAGAAGTAACATTTTTTTTAAACAATAAATGCATTTTTTGAATGTCAGAATATAACTTTATAAGTGTCTTTTGATTATTATGATTGTAGGTATATTAGAATAAGACATTTAAGTGACCTTGTGATGTATCCTTATCTTATGTTGACAATTCAATTATTGTACTGTTGTGTCTCTTGTACCATTTTTCTTTTGTATATATTGTATATATGTAACCTGAAGTTGTCCATTGCTGCAAAGTTTAACGACAGTAAAGTTTTTATTTATTTATTCATTTATTTATTATGTTTATAAGGCACACAGACTAGTAACTTAAACACTGCTTAAAGTTTACAGAAGTGAAAAAATAAGCAATATTTCCCATAAGCATTGCAGTTCATCTTGTTACTTCAGGAATTTTCTTACAAAATATTAAACATATGACTATCATAAAGAAAACATTATCTGGTCACGTGACCAAGGATGCAAATCTGATAATCTATACTTGTTATGAAGATCATTAACAGTAGCTCGCAAACGGTTACATTTATGCCAAAATTATCAAGAGTAAAGACTTCTTAAAATTAACTGTACTATCCTAAAACGTCAAAAAATATAGAATGTTCCGTAAGAAATGATCAAGTTGTCGGCCATATTGAAAAATGGAGGCTATATTTTTCGGATTCGAAATTAATTGTGAAATTCTCTAAAAAAATTAAGGGGAGTCCCCCATAAGATGTTTGCTGTCATATGCATAGTATAAAAGTTAGCTATTGGTTCACTTTAAGTGAGACACCCGGTATATTGAATTATCTTCATTTAACAACTTAGGTGTACTTTAAATACTAAAAACCATAACTAAAACTTTTAATATACTTGTCTTTTGCTAGAACATAGATCGTAATAAATGACAGCAAACTAAAGGTTCATAATTCTTTAACAACGTTAACCCTTGGAAGAGAGATGTTAAATTCAAACAAACAATAAACCCTAATAACGAGGGAAGCCGAAATGAATTTATCAGCATAACCCCTGGCTGGCGACACCCGGTATATTAAATTATCTTCATTTAACAACTTAGGTGTACTTTAAATACTAAAAACCATAACTAAAACTTTTAATATACTTGTCTTTTGCTAGAACATAGATCGTAATAAATGACAGTAAAACTAAAGGTTCATAATTCTTCAACAACGTTAACCCTTGGAAGAGAGATGTTAAATTCAAACAAACAATAAACCCTAATAACGAGGGAAGCCGAAATGAATTTATCAGCATAACCCCTGGCTGGCGAAGGAGATATAACCGCCCGACGCAGACGAGTCTTGGGAGATAATGAGAGAAAAATGAGCAATTTGTGAAATAAAGTCCAGAAACTGGGGTGGGAGGGGGATGATTAAATTAATGCGGTGCGGAAGGGTTGTTTATTAGCCAGTTTGCGACGGGCTGCTCTCTGACGGCTGGAACTGGAACTTGCGGGCTGGGAAATGTCTATCTCTGACAGATTATACATGTTAAACCAACCGTCTACTTTATTCCACTGCTGTATAAATATTTGAATACGTTTAAGTCACTAATAAGCGTATAATACTTTAGTTATTAAAATTAAAGTTTAATTTGGAGACACTTATAGTTTACGTCTTAAAAACCTTTCGTTCCTAAAAATATAGATTAACCTATCAAAAATGTTTTATATATTTATAACTAAAGTTTTAGAATTTTGCGTAAAACATATCTATACAGAACATTTATTGTTAGCTAAGAGATTCTAAAGTGTATTTTTGTTACTCGCTCATATTACAACCTTCAGCTAGAACGAACATCATTCTGTTAACAGATGTTTTTACAAACATATGTTTTCTATTGTCATTTGACACTGAAGAAAAATAATTGTTATTGAAATTTCACAATAATAACTATTGTGAAAATAACAATATCAAAATTATTTATTGCAACAAAATATTTTTTTACAGTTTTAGCTAGTTTATGCAGTTATTAGTACGGCGCAAAATAAAGTAGGTAGCTTACCCGAAATTTTTACTGGTCTCGCATAGTAATCAGATGGACTCACATGGAACAACCAGACTCGTCCAGTAAATACTTATTTTCTAGACTAGTAACGTAATATGCTGTACCAACCTCCGTTTAGTAAGAATTGTAACAAAAACATGAATCACTTTAAAGTTTTTTCTTCCACTTCTCTACACTCGATCAGTTTGATTAGATTCAAATTTCTTTTCTTGACATTAGAATTAGGCTCCTCAGGGAATTTGGCATTCAGAATTAGGCTAATCAATTTACACTTGCATAGTTTCCATATTGAAGAGTATTTTAGAAATCTATTAGTGTATGTTGGGTACACCTATGGGAAAGAATTTAACTTTTAATACAATCTCGATGTCTATTAGGATTTTATAGGGTGGTTTCTGTGGCCGATCGGGAGTACTTTTCATCTACTCTCTTACCGGGCCACCAAAGCCTATGGCCCGTACCACCGTTGGCCTGCTGGAATTTCGTTTTATACGTTGGGGAAATAATGTACGCACGAACTTTGACGAGGAACGGTGTGAGACTCACCTCTAGGTCTCGGTGGAAGTTACTCACTAAACCCTTTACGATCCCCATTCTCCCAGACGGGACGGCTTTTGAAAACAATACTTCGTGTGACTAGACTGGATATTTAGATCACACAATCAAAGTTAAGAGTCTGCATCAGTGGTAGGCATCTTGAATTTTAGTCCCGTAAGGACAATGTTAAATTCTGGCGGAACATACCTTCACTTTGGCGTGTGTAGTGGCGTTAATTATCAAAGTATCAATGTAAAACTTTGGAAGTACATTGATGAGATGTGGCTCAAGGGCATGACCTTTTCAATATGTTCAAAAATTTAACTTGATATAAAAACAAAATCCAGGAATATTTTACAAAATAAATCATTATTATTTTTTTATTGAGAGCGAAAATAAGAAGTTCTGTAAGGTGGTGCCCTGGAGGACTGTAATACCTTTAATTTGACACCTCTTCCGTTAGTTTATGACAATAGGTCAAGGAGATATAGGCGCCAGAATTTAACATTGCTCTTACGGGACTAAAATCCAAGATGGCTACCACTGATGCAGACTCTTACCTCACTTCCCTGTTCTCGATTCACAGAAATTTCTTCAGAATCCAGCAAGTTATCTAGATTCGATTGTATCCGGGTTGAGATAGCCGATAGCAGAGTTCAGAGACTTCAAAACGCCCTCAAATCAAAGAAAAAGAAAGTATGACAAACGTCATCACTCTCCCTAGAGCAGCAACGGTCAATTCAAAATTAACTTTTGCCCTGATGGAGTTAATCTAGAAGGATTCCATTTACTTATCAGTTAAACTCCGTCTATTAAACCATACCTTTGTTTGTTCATCTACATTCAAGAGATTACAGTTGTCAGTGGTAAACAATCGTTGTGACATCTATGGTTAGTTGTTGAAGTGTCGAAGAGTCGAGGTTGTAGTGACACACTATGATTGAAAATTCAGGTAATTAATACTTAAATTATAATTTTAATTTCCTAAGTATTTTATTACGTAAAACTAATTTCAACGAACTTGATTGCCAGGTGGTTCAGGTGCGGCCAGATGTGCGGACAACCAACTACCGGAAGCGACCCGGTGACTCCGGAAGAACCTCGGACAATACACATTAGCAGGTGGAGGTGGTCAATCTGTCCAAATCACAACGCGCCATGTGGCGGGGCACCTGCCCGGCGGCGGACCGTGGCCAAAGGGTGGGAATGGTAACCTCGTCAGATTTGCTTCCGGATGCGGAATTGTGCCAGAGGAAATTTGCATCTGTCACTGGTTCCCACCGTTACATAAGCGATTTCAGCTGTTTATGTTTTAGAATTTTCTCTTATGAGTCTGGAGTGCATCTGCCATCTTAGATTTTTAGTCCTTCATGTGCCTATATACTCATAACACAAAAAATTGTTATTTTAATGAACAACCCAACAAGTCATTCTGCCCTTAAGAGTCTGCATCAGTGGTAGCCATCTTGGATTTTAGTCCGGTAAGAACAATGTTAAATTCTGGCGCCTATATCTCCTTGACCTATTGTCATAAATTAACGGAAGAGGTGTCAAATTAAAGGTATTACAGTCCTCCAGGGCACCACCTTACAGAACTTCTTATTTTCGCTGTCAATAAAAAAATAATAATGATTTATTTTGTAAAATATTCCTGGATTTTTGTTTTTATATCAAGTTAAATTTTTGAACATATTAAAAGATCATGCCCTTGAGCCACATCTCATCAATGTACTTCCAAAGTTTTACATTGATACTTTGATAATTAACGCCACTACAGACGCCAAAGTGAAGGTATGTTCCGCCAGAATTTAACATTGCTCTTACGGGACTAAAATTCAAGATGGCTACCACTGATGATTATTCTTTGTTGTTTTTTTTTAATTCAATAGGATCTCCCTCAGAGAGCTTACGCAGAATAGCAGCTGAAGCTCCGAGTGTGTCTTCGGAATACTCATTCCCTCACCCAGCAGCATGTTCTACTTTCGTTCAAAATTTCTTTCAGTTCTTCACTCAAACACACAACGACTTCCTTAATGGCCTAATTAACAGCCTCCTCATACTCCTTTTCACTATCCATCAAAAGTAATGTTATATACATATTTGTGCACAGCAGTCACTCCTCACACGTCGAACACCGCAGATCTACTGGCGTCCACTAGAACAGGGCTTCTCAACCTGGGGATCGCGGGCAGGGTCCCGGGGGGTCGCGGAAGCCCCGAAAATAAAAAAAATAATGAGTTTAGACCCGATTTATCAAAACAGGCTTAGATACTTATTTTTATCCTTCAATATAGAAGCGGTAAACTGTTGAGCAAAAATAAATTGTAGATATAAATTATTTTAGGGTGAATGGGGGTCGCCAACCTGTTCAAACGTAAAAAAAGGTAAAAAGGGGGCCGCGGGACCAAAAAGGTTGAGAACTGCACTAGACCATAATGATCCCGTGTACAGTGGCCTTTATGAATATAAACTGTGTAACTTACTTCAGACTGTCTTAAGAAGTAACAGCATAAATACTTCTCACACAATTCTCGTAAAAAAGTAGTTGATGTTTTGAATAAAAGTTAAAAAGGTTACGTTAGGAATTTGCTATTTTTATTGTAAAACAGGTAATGGTGACTGGGACGGTGGTGACGTCCTGTAATCCAGCTACTTGGACGTCACGAATTGTGGCTAGTTGTAAGCGATGGTCGGTGGATGTAGTGTTCTCTTGTGTGGATTAACATTCGCACTATTGAATACTACGTTAGTCCGCAAATACTATCCTCATGATTAGACTAATTCGTAATTCAGAGGCCGTGGTTCGGATTCCACGTTAAACTGTAGGTCCCTTAGTTGCCATCGGCTGTTGGACTATTAATTAACAGTCCTGTCTAAGGAACATGTCAGCCTTAGTGAGTAACAAGACTACAAGATCGCGCCACAATCATCCTACAGTCACTTCTCATTCATACTTGGCTTAAAATACCTACCTGGGTAGGTCGCCATTTCAAATGGTAATCTAATGGTGAGTCAATTATCAGCTATGATTTCGAGATCCTTTTTTCCGAAAGTAAATACGTTTAGTAACCCAAGAAACCCTTTTTTTACAATTTTTAATGTGTTATATGCATTGGGTGATGGAAAAGTACGTATATTTCCTAAACGATTTAACTAAGAACAGACAACTAATGGATACAATATATAAAATAACACGCAACTAAAAAACATATTTTTTTAATTTTTAATAATTCCCTCGTAAAATAAATGTTACATTAAAAAAATAGTTACGTACTATTTTAAAGGGTATTGTCATAACCTTATTTTTACGAAAATATATATTTTTAAGATAGTAACATTATAACTGATTGTAATATTAAGTGGCAAGTCTGAACCGATTGTAAACAAGGTGTATGTTCTTGTATGTCACAGGGTGTTATTGTTACAAGGGGATGATTCCCGTGTTGCAACCCCTGCTAATTGGTGGAGGGGGTGATGAGTCGCAACTGTATCGTCTTCCCAGGGTCAGACGCTCGTTGATGGGAATTATACACACTGAACACGCTAAAATATTGAGGTTCGTCAATGAAAAAGGTTAAATGAAAACGGGAGGAGTTTTGATACTTCTCGAAACGTTGTGTTTTAACTTGGTGGGAAATCAAAAACGAATTTATAAATTAAGTTGAACTAACCAGTAATCCTGCAGTACCTCTGCCATCTTGGATTTTAATTAAATTTCAAGAGAATTAAAATCCTGCGTTAAAAAATGGATGTCAAACACGAATTTTCAAATTGAGACACTTCGTGTTGGTTTGAAATGATAATGAGTTAACATAAACATATTTATTTATTACCTTCTACCTTTTTTTGAAATGGCGACATATACAGATAGGTATTTAAAGCCAAGTTTGAATGAGAAATGAGTATAAGATGATTGTAGAGGGGTCTTGTTACTGAATAAGGCTTACATGTTTCTTACCAGCGATATATGTGATTTAAGTGTAAAATGCCCTTTTTAGAAAGTGACAGTAATACCCTTATTTGAAATCAAATACAAGGTTTCATGGTACAAAACTACGTCACAACGATTTTGTTAATTATTCTTTTTGAAATGAAAGAAAGGAGGTGTTGATACTAGCACCTGATAATGCTGATACCTGCTAAAAGACTTGATCATTTAATTATTAAATGATTATAAAATGTGGCATTAAGAAATAGGATGCATGAAATTAATCTACAAGTAAAGATTTTTTCTTTAGTCAAAATAAATTTAATTTTAATATTATTATGTTATAAATACTGAATTACTCTTAATTGTGCAATATTTATAACCTCTTCACAAATTACCAAACATTTAAAATGAATTGCTCATGCGGTTTCCCCGATTGTGCAATTAATCAAACAAAAAATAACTCATAGGGATAAAAGTGACAACGTGACTGTAAGGGTGGCGGGAGTCGACATAAATCAGCTGATGATCAGCTGTGGGATGCTAATGCCCATCAGCTGATGATTATGTGCCATCACGCTGCAGTGGTATCGCTGTTCCGCCCCATTGGCCCGCGAGGTCTCGATTGTAGACTGTCGATCCGACCGCTAAACGCCCATTAATCTGTCGTTTATCGAGATATAACTGCCGATTTGTTGACGTGTGAATTGAATGTTTATTTTGGCAAAATATGAGGTTTTATAGAGTGAAAATACGTGAAACTACGATCACACAAAACCGTAAGGTTTAATTTTAAGGATACATTTAATTCTGTACCGTATTATTAAAAACATTAATTTACTTGGTGTCAAACCTCACCTATACTTCCCATATAACCAATGAAAATCCCATACGAGCAATAGTAATTTTGGGACAGCCTTTCTAATTACTCGATTTTTCTGATTTTTATGGTTATCGAGGGAATTACACTATCCATTTTTTTAATAAAAGAGATATTGAAAGGAATAAAAATTAGTGTGTTTATTCAAATTAACTTCACATTTAATTTAACATAGTAGATCCATCACAAAATTAACATTATTTTATGGGGCTAAAACGAAATATTTTGCCACTCCATTAGACTCATACAAATATAAATATTATTTTTTACCTGCAACTCATTATGTAGCTTTTGAAACAAAATGTGTTTACGAATAAGAATTTTCAACGTTCTGTGAAACGTTAAAAAATCAGCATCGAAATCAGATTCGGGTGAAGAAAACTTTACAAATTAAAAGTTTAACCAATAGTTTGCATTGATGGTAATGATTTAAAGTCTGAAAATATTATTTGATCCTGTTTTCCGCGTATTCAAAACTCAAAAAAGGCTAACTGAGTAATGAGGGAGTAAATAAGCGAACATCTTACTGGAACCTTTTTTCTTTTTCAAAAAATATCTTAACATTATAGTTTATTTTTCAATCGATATTGTTTTATAAATTTAAATTCAATTCTATTCAGACACCCTTAATTAGTATAATGCTCGAAATAGAAAACAACACATGCATAATTTCCATTTTGTCCCATAATGTTTAATAGTATTTGTTTACAATAACTGCATCAACTACAAAATATTATAGATTATTAGATTATATTATTGAAACGGCAACCTACTCAGGTAGGTATTTAAGCCAAGTATGAATGAGAAATGAGTGTAGGATGGTAGAAGAGTAATTTATTGTTTGTTGTAAGGTGAGAATTAGTATGTGAAAAAGTATTTACTTCCCTGAGGGAAATATAATTCATTTATATTAAAAATTCAATACAACAGCTCTAGTAGATTCTATTGAAACCTGTTACATCTTTTCCATCTTAAAAATCGCCAACACCCCTCCCCCAGAGCTAAGACATATCCATGTCAAAAAGCCAATACATATTGTAGAATTTTAAATTTATAAGTGTTTAGCGAAAATTGTAAATTATATATCATATAAACAATTTTTAAGAATTCTGGTAGAGGGGGTATGTCACGCGAGTCTGCATCAGTGGTAGCCATCTTGAATTTTAGTCCCGTAAGAGCAATGTTAAATTCTGGCGGAACATACCTTCACTTTGGCGTCTGTAGTGGCGTTAATTATCAAAGTATCAATGTAAAACTTTGGAAGTACATTGATGAGATGTGGCTCAAGGGCATGACCTTTTAATATGTTCAAAAATTTAACTTGATATAAAAACAAAAATCCAGGAATATTTTACAAAATAAATCATTACTATTTTTTATTGAGAGCGAAAATAAGAAGTTCTGTAAGGTGGTGCCCTGGAGAACTGTAATACCTTTAATTTGACACCTCTTCCCTTAGCTTATGACAATAGGTCAAGAAGATATAGGCGCCAGAATTTAACTTTGCTCTTACGGGACTAAAATCCAAGATGGCTACCACTGATGCAGACTCTTAAATGTGTATTAAATAAGTCGAATTTTGTTGGTGTTCAGTATATTTTATGTTTTTATGAAAACCTATGTTTGGGTTTTGTTATGCAATTGTAAAAATAGTGAATTTGCAAAACAAAATGTTTCGTGGTCATTTTACCGAACGATAGCGAGGCTCCAGATGCTACCGCAGGGAGCACCTGGCAGAGGCTATATATCGCCTCTGATTCATGGGCTAGATTAGGCGCCTAATGAAATTCCGGCCTGGTCGACTGATTAGGAGCCCTTGATTGATAAGAGGGAGAGGAAGGGGGGAGGGGAGGGGACCAATCGACGGTCGTATGACCACCGCCCGTATTGCGGGTCAGAGGTCATATGGGGATTTATTTGTCTTGGTCGTTGGCAGCGCTGGAATAAGATTTTCAAATTACTTCCAACATGATTCACCATGTGGTAAAGTTTACATATAATTTTTCTCTCAGGGTAGATTTAGTTTTCATGTAGAAAAAAGGCGTGGTAAAAAAAATTCCACTCAATTAGACTTTTTAGGAACTTAGTTAAACGAGTAAACGCTTATGGTTTATTTTATTCAACACATCAGTATATATCATAAATAAAATTAGATTTTTTTTATATGATGTGAAATTGTGATAATGGTATTTAAATAAATAGAACAAAAAAGACTACTTTCAGTTTTCCTTTAAGCATACACAGTCTGTAACGCTAAATCTCTTTTATTTTCGTCTCCTATGGAAAGGCAAATAAATATGGACATTTTTTATATTTCATATATATATAATTATTTATATATTATTTTATTTTATTATTTATAATATATATTATATAATATAAAATTTATTTATTATTTATTTATTGTTTATTTATTCATTAATATTTTTATAAACATATGATATATTTTCATTATTTTATACCTTTTGTAAATTATAAACTGTACATTATAATAAAATAAATTGCTAAATCACAGTTCTGAAAAAGTAAAAAAAGCAATCATTAAAGATAAGTAATAAATTTATTAAATAAAAATATTTAGTATCACGTTAATCCAATTAAATTATTTTATAAAATAAAATTTATTATTTTACGATTCAAAATAGTATGAAAAATTCAATTTAATTTTTTAAAAAAATTACATATTTAATTTTTTCCTTATATCTAGGTAAATATTTAGTCATAATAATATGTATCTTATCTTGCTTCTCATCATGAGGGTCATATAAACAGTAGCTTAAACTTAAATTGTACAATTGAAAAAGTAAATAAGCAATCAAAGGCTCAAGTTAGTCCGATATATTGTGAAATAAACAGTATTTAGGACCTAATCTACAGTTAGTTACCCAACATTTTCACTTCGGAAAATAGATTTTATTATCTACGACGGATAGTAATGACAAAAACATTTGTATTCAGTACATAAAATATATTTATTGCTCGGAATCGTGTTTGTAAATTCCTTGGCATCTGACTAGCTTAATTGTAAATTTCAGGTATTGTGGACTTCAGTTCAAGAGGTTCGATTCCCGACATGCCCTCAAAGATTTGATGGGTTTTTTGTCTTCTAACTCTAAATATCAGGATCAGGTAAAATAAAAAGAAATCCTCAAATCAAAAAAATCAAAACGTCAAGTCCTCGTAGCTCCTAACCCATTAAAGATTTTAATGGGTTTACAAACATGTTTACATGGTTTACCATTAACAAACATGTTTTATTTTAGAGAATAGAATCCAAAAACTAAATAAAACACAGGGTGTTTCATAAGACATTTTAAGTTAGCCACCATTTTGGATATGGCGGCCATATTGAAAAAATGTTAAATTTTATTCTTGAGTGGAACTTAAAATTGAGCAAGTTCAAATTTTAAAATGCTATGTATATCGTGTAATTAAAAAGTTAGCTATTGGATCACTTTAAAAACTAGCCCTTTATATGAATCTTATGTTTGCGTGTTTGTAATTGAATGATGACATTTTTTGTGTGCATTTAGCACGATTTGAGGATGGTTTCTGTGAAGTTTTGTGGAAATCCGTCCACAGGGCTTCACCCCAAAGTGCATAAAAGGGTGCAGTGTCAGGTTATACAAATTTTGTGTTTACAAAATTAACAGCTGTGATTAAATATTTTGAACGTTCCTTTAAACTGTATACATTACTGTTAGGCGGAACGAAGTTCGTCAGGAAACGCTAGTGTCTTTGTATGTTGAAAGAACAAAAACATTTTGAGTGCTCCGAGACCAAAATATAATAAGTTTTACTTTCATAAATTTAATATAAGCAAACAATCAAGCTTTACTCGCACTTCATAAACCCGTGAAAGCCTAAATATAATGCAAAAGTCCCGCCGATAGTCCTGCGGCGCACTTTCATAACGAGATGGCTGATATTAGACGTTTTGACGGCAATATCCACATCATAATACGAGCGGATGTATTGAAGCGGTTTGCGGCTTAATGTAGTGAGCGCTATATTAAAAATGGCGACCGGTGTAAGCCTGACTTCAAACGGCACCAAACAATGCCTCCCTGATAATCCGGGAAACATCATTTATTACCGGATGCCGACTTGATTATGCGGCAAATCTGCCCGCTGGTAAACACTAGCGCTAAGATGTTGGAAGCGGGACGCTTATGAACTGAAATGTACTTCTGAACTTCTACGCGACAGACGTTTGCTCGGAAAGTAGTTGAAATACGTAATGTAAATAAGGAGATGCAATAGAATAAGTGTCTCGCACGATTTTACAAAGCTTAAAAAATATACAGAGTGTCCATGAAAAACGTTTTAGGACTTCTTTGAGTCATTAGGTACATTAAAAGGAAGAAAAAAGTGCCGATAGAGGTATGGCCTAAAACGATTATTTTCTCAGATATCCGCCATTTTGTATTTTTCACAAAGTATTTTTTTATTTCAAACATTTTCTAACGGATTATTTTAAAATTTGGTATGTGTTTTACACTAGTAGATTAGTATTATTAAAAAATAACTAGCATGATCCAAGCTCAAAATTCAAAATGACGGCAATTTTAAATTTTACCCTGAGTAAAATTTATTATAATTAAAAATATTTTACTTTTGAAATGTTAAATGGCCGCCATTTTGATTTTGACCTTGGATCATGCTAGTTATTTTTTATAGTAGTCTATTAATGTAAAACACTTATAAAATTTAAAAATAATCCGTTAAAAATGTTTTAAGTATTAAGTAATTCAGATTCAAATACACAAAATAATCAAATTTGAAATTAATTCACAAATTCATGACTAACTTTAACTCCAAATTTTAATATTTAAATGAGCATAAAATTCTAAAATATTTAATATTCGTGCCCTATGAATTGTAGATATTTGGTTTATTAATTTCAATTATTTAATTGAAATTAATATACCAAAGAGCTATTATTTAACAGCTAACCATGTTGGCTCTGAGACCATGGTTTCATAACTCATAACTCGTAACAATGACTCATAACTTATTGTTATGGTATACCACCGATCCTAGATAATTAGGATTGCCTAGTTGCCTAAATAAACTGTATTAACATTATACTACAGTAAATTTGTTTGTTTACATTGTTTTGTTTACATTTAAAAAAATGACAATTCGATGTAACTGTAACAGCTGTTTTTTTGTAAACACTAAATATAAAACACATTATTCAACTTGGAGATTGTGCTCATCAAAATAAACAAAAAATTATATATATTTGTCAAAAAAATGTTTAGTATTTTTGTATTTTTTAAAAAAAAAAGTTTATATCAAGAACTATTTTCATACACCAAACTTAGACAAGTTTATTGTCAAAAACAAATAGTTTAAATTATCATTGAAATTCTTTCTATTTTCAACAGTTTACATATCTTTTAATAAAAATCAAAAAATTACTTATAAAATTTTTTACATGATACAAAAAAGATTAATTTTAATTTCAAATCGAATTTTTAACGAAAATCCACAAACCGAAAAAAACACTTTTAATTTAGAATACATCAAACACATTGTAAGAAAATTTTACTAAATAATACGGCCGCTGTGCGCGTTTATGTAACATTAAATATTTCTGTATCCGTGAACGGATTTCTACAAAGTACGTTCATGGAAATTAAAATTTAAATCGTATCGTGTAAAAAGTATAACATTAATGGTTTTATTGTTATTTTAATTAAAAGATTTTAACCAGCCATTTTAAAATATTCAAGAAAATTAAATTATACTGAAAATATTTGTGTCTTTGACTATAAATATGTGTGAAGTTTGGTTTTTATCTTAAATGGTCTTATGTAAGTAAAAAATACAAACAGTGGTAAACAAATTTTTCGACAAATGGTTATAGGTGATTTTTTGTTTATTTATTACTATCACATGAAGTTTTATTATGAACATTATAAAACCAGACGCTGCACCCTTTTATTCTCTCTGGGCATTTACAACAATTATTGGCATTTAGCATTAATTCTATATCAATAAAATTAAAGTATTTATGTATATTACTTGAAATCATGGTTATTTTTTTCGTTTTTCATCCCAGAAAATCTGAAATAAGTTTATCTCAATCCTGATTATCTGTCTGTCTACCTTTCTGTACCGCTGGACAAGGTCTTTGAATAACCACTCTCGCTCCGGGAAAAAAGAACATCCACATTTATGAAACTTATTTTCTTATTCTACAACTTTCACAGAAGGTTTTTACTTACGTTAGCACCCTCCCTACGACCCACAACCTACTAAAATAAAGTAATGAGCTCTCAAAAATACATTTTTTGTGATATTAGCAACATTTTTTTAAAGTTTAACTAAAATTTTTATAATTTTCACAAAAAATCAACAACACAATTCAACAACAAACAAATTCTAAATGGTTATGAGCGATGGTCGGTGAATGAGATATTCTCTTGTGTGGATTTACATACGCCTTATTATACTACGTTAATCCCCAAAGACGATCCTCATAATTGGACCAGTTCGTAATTAAGAGGTTTGGACTCCATGTTAAACTGTAGATCCTAAGGGATCTACAGTTAGCCCAAACTGTAGCCCAACAGTCAATGGTTTATCTAAGGATATACCATTGACTGTTGGGCTATTAATTAACAGTCCTGTCTAAGGAACCTATCAGCCTTAACATGACTACAAGATTCACAATTATCTCACACTCATTTCCCATTCATACTTGGTTTATCTGGACAGGTTTTCATTTTCAGTAACTAACTTCAATTTATAAAATAATGTTTTTATTTATTTTTTATTCTGCCCAAATCTATATAAATAAAAGTAGAGTTTTTTCTATACATTGCTCAGAATTATTAATTTTTTTAGTTATTTTTACTTTTCGTGCGTTAGAGAAGCCGAAACCTGTCTTATCTCAATTTTTGTCTGTTTGTCTGTGACGCTCCAGGAGGCATTTACGCCGTCTTCTCCGAAAAAAGGGAAAACTGATTACAATGAAACTTATTTCATGTATTCTCCACATTCTAGAGAAGGTTTATAAATGCTTGAAATCGCCCGCCGCCCCTTGAAAAGTAAATAACGAGCATTTAAAAACCCACTTTTACGCAATATTACTCCCATTTTGATTCAGTTTTCAATGAATAACCTACTGGTAATAATCAGCTGTTTTTGTAGTCTAAAGATTTAATACAAGTAAAAACAAACAGCTGTAAAATCAATATTATTAGTTTATATTGGTCATTGATTTTAAACCCATTTCAAAATCATACTATATTAAAAAGTTATTTTAACGTACAACTAATTATAATAGTGGTATAAATGTTCTAATCTATTTAATTGTAAAGTAATGCTTAATAATAAAGCTGGATATTAACTTTTTTTGTATTGATTTGTTTAGGATTTCAGGTTTACATTTTGGTGTGGTGATCTTTCTTCTTTAAACTGAATCCTAAAACCCGTACAAAAGACGTGCTTACTGCTAGTAATTTATATTTTTGTTATAAATAAAATGACGAGTTCTATTTCAGCAAAGTTTAAAAGACACACGTCACCTGCAAACTTTACATTTGACCTTTTCCAACGACTCGTCGTCGATGGTTACGTCCCTTATCTTCCGAGGGGAAGTGGGAAAGATAAAAATGCAAAGTTCACCAATTTGGGAACCACGATCGTCGATTCGCAGTCGCTGACATTTCCATTTACGGACGATAAACGAACAGGGCGTAGCGAAGAGCGTGGCCAATGTGTCGCATGGCAGACACAGGCTGCCATAACAAAGTTCTGTTATTGTCAATTTCCAAATATCAAACCAATGCTGAACAAAGTATTCAAGGAACAAATTTTGCTATGGGTAAAAATTTAGTTATGTTAAAACCAGTTCTAACCAGTAACAATCTTCACTAAGTCAAGTGTTTAAGACTTTTATAATTTATTAGCTAGAAAAGTGATGACTGCTTATTATCTGAAATGAGTCACGCGTGGATACGAACCTGAGAAGTTTTATGAAATAGGCGAACGTGTTACCATTCAGCTACCGTAGCTGTAAAGAACCCTTTTTGACCTTCTTTTGGGCAGAAAATTAATTTTTATCCCTTTAGTACATTATTTTCGTGTTGTAGCAACAATTCATTTATATATTTTGTTGTTAATAAATTTAATATAAAATTTTTATAAATAAAACTAAAAATGATTATGAAAATATACAAATTGAATATTCCCAAACTAATATCTCATAGATAACACGCTAGCTCACGTTAGACAGTTATTTAAATGGCAATCTGTCCAGTTATTGTAAGCCAAGTGTGAATGAAAAATGAGTGTATGATGATTGTGGCGCGATCTTTTAGTCTTGTTACTGTCTAAGCCTGAAATGTTCCTTAGACAGGACTGTTAATTAATAGCCCAACAGCCAATGGCTCATCTAAAAGACCTACAGTTTAACGTGGAGTTCGAACAACTTTAAAGCCTCTGGATTACGAACTGGTTTAGTTATGAGGATGGTATTTGCGAAAGAACGTAGTATTCAATAGTGCGGACGTTAATCCACTCCAGAGAATATTCCATCCACTGACCATCGCTCATAACTATCCACAATTCGTGACTTCCAAGGTGCTGGATTACAGGACACGCCACGGTCCCAGTCCACGTCGAACCCAGTGGCAGGTGAGTCATCTCAGTCTGGCCTATGTGATTGGACGCCCAGAGTTTAGAATAGTGGTTTGTGTTTGAGGATAACAAATTAACTGTACGAGAATGTTCTACCTTAATTGGGTGTGTTTATAAGTACTGTTAACCTGAGCTTTACTCGGATAGAATAAAACATGTACAGTACTAGAATAAGTCAATAGTTCAATTAAAATATATATACTATGTTCTAAATGTAAAAACGGGTTTAAACAAAAATATATTGTCGTTTCAGACGTCTGCCGCGTTTCATGTTTAATATTAAAAATACTGTGAAAGATTTTCATCACAAAAATGTGTAAAAAGTAAGCCAAACTAAATATAAGTATTCTTTAAAACGTAAAGATACGATATTACATTATAATGAACCCGAGCGTAATTCTAACCCGAATGTAAAGCCAACCTGAACGTAATGGCAACCCGAACCCGAACGTAATGCTAACCCGAAAGTAATGATAACACGAACGTAATGCCAACCCGAACGTAATGATAACCCGAACGTAATGCCAACTCGAACGTAATGCCAACCCGAACATAATGACAATCCGAACGTAATGGCAACCCGAACGTAATGTCAACCCGAACGTAATGCCAACCCGAACGAAATGCCAACCCAAACGTAATGAAAACTCGTTATTGTTAACTAGAAATTATCAGAGAAAACGAAAGTTGAACATTTTCCTCTGGCGGGGTCCGGGCAGCTTTATGAGTGACCGGCCTATTCAACCCCAGAAATTGGAATTTTTAATATGGCAGCCACGGGGGAGGAGAGCTTTGTGGTCAGATTTATCGACGTCTTTACATATCGGGTTTCCGCGCCTTTGTGACGCGGACTGGCTGTACGCCGTTCAGTGTACGGTGTAGAGTGTACAGGGCGCTTTGTGGCCGTCATCAATAATTTCTACGCTTTCAGAGTCCAATATCCCTGATTAAGAATAAATTTGGAAAAGGTAGGTATCTTACAGATTTTTTGTGCTTTGTATGGAATACGTGAAATATAATACATGAAGTGATACGTGGATAGTAATCAAACCATACGAGATATTTTCATGTGAACATTTAAAATATCTACTAAATTAGATAATATTTATAACTAAACTTTAATAAATTTTTAATGGTCATTGGTACTTATAAAATTTGTCTCTGTAGCCTACTATTTTTTATGAAACTTGAATAACAGACTTTGTTACACATTCTTAACAAATATCAGTTAATTTTGACTAATTATGGAAGAATGTAGTTCGGAGAATAGCTTCTTATGAAACAGTTTATAAAGAAATAGAACCAGTTGTAAGTGAAATGAAATGAAATATAATAATAATGGAAAAGAAATGGATTTCATTTCTAGTACATTTAATAAGAATCCCAGAATATACAATTTGTAGAAAAATAATTGAAAAGTTAATAAATAGTAAGTGAAAAGTTAGATGGATCACAGAAATTAAGAAGGTCATCAGGACACTACAGTTAACAAGATAGACGCCTAAAACACTTTGTTCCAAAAATACCAAATCAGCCTAAAAACAAACATAAATTAAGTTGAGTGGTTTTAAAGGTAGAATGTAAAGCACAATTAAAACAAAAGAAGAACGAAAAAGTATTGTGCTATTAAAAAAATAACTTAAGTTACTAAAATTACTAAGATATTCCAATGTTGGATTAAAGCATAATAAATAAATAAATATTATTCATCTGCATTAATAAATTTCTAACACATATTATGTTACCACTGAATCAATGATGCAATCTTAATCAGCTGTAAACCAGCTGATTCCAGCCCGGTGTTACGTATCGTGTAACAGTACCCGGACCACACACGACAGCTGTGCCACCTTCTCGTGGAGTCACTCAGGGTTCTCGCGTTTTACGAGATTTTGATGGCGCTAAATTCAAATCAGTTTTAAGCCTGCTTCTTAGGGAAACTTTATGAGCTTGGCCTTTTATACTGATTGTTAAGTGAATCACCTAAACATGGAATTCATTTGTAGTGGTCGTAAAATACTTCAATTAAATAAGTATTGCTCATTGGTTAAAGGGTGTGTTTTAAAGTGAGAATGTTTCCATGATTTGAATTTCGTGCTGTAGTACACGGATGTTATTGATAAGTCGAACGAGACATTCACTGTCTGTTTAACTTTCTCCTTGCCTTTAAATGTTTATTCTCTATGCTAAAGAGGCGGTGTAGCAGTGACGCAACAAGAGAGCTTGTACAACCAGCTTTCAGGCATCACGAGATCCACAAATGAACGTTTCTTTTGACTCTTCGCCTAGAGCTTTTTGGTGCAAAGGCATCAATGAAAAATTGAGACACCATGGTTCTAAAATTTAAATAGTATTTCAAACACAAAACAATGATGGTTATAGAATTAATTAGATCAATGTGTGTGCCCTATTGAGCCAACGTTTCAGTCATTGGAAAATCTAAATACACAACTTGGAATAGGAATACTTGGTGCTATTTATTTTTATATTTATTATTTTCTTATGAATGCAATGTACTTCATACACAAAACAATTATGGTTATAGAATTAATTAGATCAATGTGTGTGTAGCTTTCTTTCTAACGAAAAGCAATTAAAATTGTTCTTCGTTGAATTTGTTGAATTTGTTTGTTGTGTCGTATTGAATTTTTAAGGAACGTGAATTAATTAATTGTATTTAGGCTACTTCCCTGTGGGAAATAGCTTAGATTGTGGATATGTCTGAATGTAATGTTTTCAGTTCCTCTAAACAGCTGTTTTCATTAACTTATGAACTCATTTTCGTTACACTTTTTATTGTTTAACATTTTACATTACGTTTATTATTTCTTCATAAGTGTGGATGTGTTGTGGAGGGTGTGCGTTTGTGTGTCCTGCTAGTTAATTAATTAGTTAGTCAGTTAGTTACTAAAATTGCAACCCGTCCAGGTATGTTAAGCAAAGTATAAATAAGAAGTAAGTGTAAGAGATTGTGGCGCGATTGTGTAGTCTTGATCCTAACTAAGGCTAACAGAACTGTTAATTAAAAGCCCAACAGTGAATAGAATATCTAAGGGAACTACAGTTAAACGTGGTGTCCGAACCACTGCCTTTGATTTATGAACTGACCTAATTATGAGGATGGTATTTGCGAATGAACGTAGTATTCAATAGTTCGGATGTAAATCCGCAGATTAGATTATTGAAATGGTGACCATACCACAAGGTAGTTATTTTAGTGATTGAGTGTAAGATGATTGTGGCGCGATCTTGTAGTCTTGTTACTGACTAAGGTTGACAAGTTTCTTTGACAGGATTGTTAATTAATAGCTAAACGGCCAATGGCAACTAAGAGACCTATAGTTTAACTTGGAATCCGAACCACGGTCTCTGAATTACGATTTGGTCTAATTATGAAGATGGTATTTGCGGATTAACGTAGTATTCAAAAGTGTGGATCGCTCCCAACTATTCCCAATTCGTGACCTCCAATTATCTGGATTACAAGACGACGCCACCGTCCCAGTCAAATACCCCATTTACCTAATTGTTAGCGACTTGGACTTCGGTAAAAGAGATCATAGGTTCAAACCCTTCCCAAAAAGTGATTGTGTGAAATCACCCACCTTAATAAAAATGAATGGCGTGGATACAAAAAACGTGAAGAACAGTATCTGCAATCGGTTTACACTTTCCAACGACATCTAGGGAGAAACCAAATATAAGAATCGAAACGATTGAAAAAATAAATCCTTTGACCGGGTAGTTCAAAGGACTGCCGCAGCCTGTGGGTTGATTAGTAAAGTAAACGGCACAGCGGAAGCGGAAGTTGTCGTGATGGCGAGCAATCACTCGGAAGCCCCTTGGAGACTTGTCGTTTTGTGCGTTTGTCAAAACGTTTACCGCCAGGGGCGCTAGGGGGCTCAGGTGCGTCGCGGCGACCAATTAGTGAGATGAGATGAAAGACGCGGTGATGCACCGACAGGGGGTCCAGGCGACACCGTGCTGGTTTTTAATCGTTTTAAGTTTATATAGAGTTACTAATTTTAATTTCTCCCCTTATACATAATATATGGAGAAAGAATTGTTTTCGTCAAAATTTTCGAATTTGAGTTGAGGGTGGATGTATCCGTTTTGGGGTCCCCAGAATCCAAAAAAGTGGGTTTCGACGTGATGTCTCTACGTCCGGGTGTCTGTCTGAGTGTGTCTGGATGTGTACAGAGCCACAGCCTACCCCGTTGGTCCGATTTAGATTAAATTTGGCATGTATGTATATATTAACCGTATCTCCAGGAGTTTTTTTTTAATTTTTAAGTGTAGTTTACCCCTAAAAACCTTTAGAAACGTGAAAAATCCAAATTTCTCAAAAACGGCCCTAACGATTTTGATTAGTTCATAGTGCACAGAGTACTAAATAATTTGACACCCCCGCATGTCTGTAAAAATGACGGTTCAAAAGTTATGGGCTTTTAAATATCAAAAATTAAATTTTTAAATATTCAGCGTAAACAATAAAAGTAAAGTGTAACTTGACTGGCACCATTGAAACCAGCTTAAAAAACTAAACAAATTAGTATTTTAAATTATTTGAACGACGAAAGGTTCCAGAGAGTGACAGTAAGGTGATCTTTCTTTTTACATGAAACTTGGTATGAAGCGTAAGGTCCAATCACAAAACAACTCTAAAAAGACTTGGTATTACCGTGGTGAGGGGTTTCCCCCATACAAAAAAACTAATACAATTATTTTATTTTGATTGTTACATTTTAAATAAAGTTAATTTATTAATCAAAATTTATTATTTAGATATATTATAAAGATATTTTTCTTGTAAAATTATATATATTTAAAATACCACGATGTTATAAAAAAAAACAATACAGCGTCCTCATTATTATAAATTTGTTAAACTTTACTGCGTATATATCTATAAATTCTACTATTTTTGTTTAAAAAATCCCTCTTTTTGTTCCTTGCAACTCTCTAGAGCGCGTTGATGTTAGTTTCAATTAATGGCTGTCCGGTACTGGTGTAGACTGTATTTGTTATTAATTTATCTTATATTTTTGTGTTTTTGTAGATGTTTCTTTTTTAATATAAAAATAAGTTTGTATATGAAACAAAGAGTTTTTGAAAATGGGAGTAAACAACAACACTCGAAATTGTGTTTTTAAACACAAGGAATATCAACACAATTATTAGTTTAAAAATCATTACATAATCATTATTATTATATGTTTTGGGAAAATTTTTTTAATCGGGTTCCTTAAATACACAATTTTATTACATATAACTATTAATTAGTCAGACGTAGGATTTTATTTTAATAATAATAATATACAAGTTTAAAAAGTGTAACGGGTCCATCCCATAATCATTTGTTTCAGTTTACTGCGTACTTTGTTATTTCCTCCCTATAAATCTTCTTATCGCAACTTTATCAACATCTATAAATAAAGGAGCTTTGTTTCTTAAGACTCAACTTAAAGAGTCTGCTGTCATGATTCAAGAACTCCTGTTTTTAATTAATGGCTATACTTCTACCAGATGTGACTTAAATTGTTGTTATTCATTATATGAAATATTAATCTTTTTCTTAAAGTAAAAAGAAATAATCTTATTTAAATTTTTTAAAAAATAAGTTAATAGAGAATTAGAGGAACAAGAGTTTTACTGCTAATGGTGAAATATAAAATTGTTTTTAAAAATACTTATAGCAAAAAAATTTGAAAACAAATGAAGATATTCTATAAACTGTGAGCATTAAAATTTTCAAATTGGTCTTTATTATTTTTAGTTATATTAATGACATTTTTTTAACGTATTGTTTTTGATGATGTAAATTTTTAATTCAATGCCACTATATTTTTTATAATAAAAGGAACTAAACATATATTTTAGAGAGAAATTTTAAATTACAACCACCGTAATAATTCATTAGGATGAGTAAGGTCCCATGGAAATACTATACAGGGTGTATCTGAAATACGCCAAAAAATTTAGGATATTGTTTCTGAGGTCAAAGCAAACAAAAAATGTCCTGTGAACATAAGGTCTCTACTTCTCTATCTCTAGATTGCTATAATTTTAGAATAACTTAAGCTACCAACTTTAAACTTGGTACGTGTATGATTACTAGTGGGACTTTCTTTTATACATACTATCATTTTTCCACTTTGTATACTGTTTCAAAATGGCGGTCATTTCAATTTTTCAAATCTCAATATCTCAAAAACCATGGAATTTACAAAAACTATATGAAGATGTAAACTTTTAATTGGGCTATCTTATAATACAAATAACAAATTCTTGGCCCTGTACTATACGTACTGAACACAACATTCTCATTGAAATAGTCGGATATTCTTATAAATCCCAATATTTAAACAGACCTTCACGTTGAATTCACAAAAAACATTTTTTTAAATACATATAAATTTTGGGGAAACTAGCCAGTTGGTTATTTTACATAAAATTTTTCGGCGGATTTTTAGTCACGGCTCTAAAAACTTTAAATTTAAAAAAACAAGTTTTCCCATAATTTATAACTTTTTTTCAATTACAACTTGAGTTTTTGTTTAATCATGTGGTTATATGAGAATTGACGACTATTTCAATGAGAAATAATTAACTTAGTGTTTTTGAACCTTGGTACTGTAGATCTTACTCCCATCGAGGACCACTTGGTTGATTGAGGTAACTAATAATTATTTTATTTCTTATATGATGTAACATTTCATTACATTGGTTTCAATGGCCGGAGTTAAAGTAAGTTCTCCTCTAGCCACGCTCTTGCCGTCCGCTGCCGCTGTCCAACAATTCAGCCTTCAATGAAAACGACGCAATTCAGGTGCTGCTCTCAATTTGCCTTGTTAGAACCGCACGGCGCGTCGAAAGGAATTTACCATTTTACTAGCGTTACCCGTCGCACGTTGCTACGATGTACAGAACAGATCAATCAGGTTTAGATTTGCTGGCAAGTATGACACGTAACATAATTATGACTACCTTCCTGAAATGGTGGCATTTAGGTATTTTTAGCCAAATTATGTATAAGAAATGAGCGTATTCATATGGGTTGGACTTGAAACATTAAAACATATATGAAAAATCGAGACAGACTATATCATTTTACACCAAGGTACCTTTAATCATTTTACAGCCTGGTAAATACACACATTCGCACATGCGCCCCCCCACACACATACAAAATCAAATATTTGTTAGTAATACACAGTATCAACCATTTACACATATCAGATAGCGAAAGGAAAATATAAAAATTATACAACAGCTGATTATTGTAATAAACATAAAACTTTACAGTTTGTTCAGTACATATTTACTTTATAGTTGTATATTAATTTAATGATTCAGACTGCATTGGTAGTAATAATACATTTTATATTTAAATGTCATGTAAAAATTCAAATTATTTAATCACATTTTAATTTTGTAAACAGTAAATTATAAAATTGACACAGCACTTTTATGTTTGCTTCTTTTGCTTGCTCAATGTGAATAAACCATTCACTAAAGAAGATGTTTAATGATAGCTAGTATTTTTTTATTTTTTAATCATTACAAAGATTTCTAATTTTTGTTAGAATATTTACAAACATTAATACCCATATTTTTTACACCACTGAGAAGTAATTTACGTGTATTCAAAACTATATCTAATAAAAATTTACAACTTTAATCTTAAAGTTAAAATAAAAGTAAATTATGTTTTAAAAATTTGAATAACTTTATACCCAATTAAATTAAAATTCTCGGTTTATTGTCAAATTTCACATTCCGTTAAAGACTGAAATGAAAATTTTCCCTCTTACTGGTTTTAAAAAGGGACGTCACTAAAATTGGGTCTTATATTTACACTGCTACTATCTTTTTATAGATTAAATAAATGATTTGAGTAATAAATACCCTATGGCTCGTGGTGTTTATTGTATTTCTTACACTATAGCATTTTCAACTGACGACGAGTCTTTTCATGAGTTAGGGCGACAAGCTTATACAGTGGATCTCGTCTATATACATGTAAACACAACACACACACACACACACACACTGCAACACAAACACGACGAGTAAATACACAACGTTACAAACACATTTACCGATACTGACTTTTTACACGTGACGCCTACGAGGAGTTAGAGTTTAAAATAACTGTTTACTAACTGAAGTGATTCGGAAGGTTTACGTTCTGAAAATATATTTTTTTTAGAATTTAAGGTTTAAGAAGTTTCAAAGTACGATAGAGTTCAAAGAACCAGGTTATGGTTGTGATATTTTATTTTGAAAACCTCTTCTTACACCACCGACTTTCTAACACGATTATTTAGAGCTCTCTGAGACGACATCAATCGTTAAAACAAAGTACGACAGCTTCTGGCACAGTGTCTTACAGAGTATTACACCCAAACCTAAGCAGTCACTTCATTAACACGTGGTGTTAAAACTTCAGATACAGTGTCTTAGGAACCCAACCAAGCCAATCAATCATTAAAACAAAGTACGACAGCTTCTGACACAGTGTCTTACAGAGTATTACACCCAAACCTAAGCAGTCACTTCATTAACACGTGGTGTTAAAACTTCTGATACAGTGTCTTAGGAACCCAACCAAGCCAATCAATCGTTAAAACAAAGTACGACAGCTTCTGGCACAGTGTCTTACAGAGTATTACACCCAAACCTAAGCAGTCACTTCATTAACACGTGGTGTTTAAAACTTCAGATACAGTGTCTTAGGAACCCAACCAAGCCAATCAATCATTAAAACAAAGTACGACAGCTTCTGGCACAGTGCCTTACAGAGTATTACACCCAAACCTAAGCAGTCACTTCATTAACACGTGGTGTTAAAACTTCTGATACAGTGTCTTAGCAACCCAACCAAGCCAATCAATCTTTAAAACATATTGTGCGACAGCTTCTGACACAGTGGCTTACAGAGTATTACACCCAAACCTAAGCAGTCACTTCATTAACACGTGGTGTTAAAACTTCAGATACAGTGTCTTAGGAACCCAACCAAGCCAATCAATCATTAAAACAAAGTACGACAGCTTCTGACACAGTGTCTTACAGAGTATTACACCCAAACCTAAGCAGTCACTTCATTAACACGTGGTGTTAAAACTGCAGATACAGTGTCTTAGGAACCCAACCAAGCCAATCAATCATTAAAACAAAGTACGACAGCTTCTGACACAGTGTCTTACAGAGTATTACACCCAAACCTAAGCAGTCACTTCATTAACACGTGGTGTTAAAACTGCAGATACAGTGTCTTAGGAACCCAACCAAGCCAATCAATCATTAAAACAAAGTACGACAGCTTCTGGCACAGTGTCTTACAGAGTATTACACCCAAACCTAAGCAGTCACTTCATTAACACGTGGAGCCAAAACTTCAGATACAGTGTCTTAGCAACCCAGCCAAGCCAAGCAATCATTAACACGCAGAGCGATATCTTCAGACACAGTGTAGGAGTCTCCCACCCAATCATTAACCCGCGTGTATTTTTGGTCGGTGGGGTCGAGGGGTCATGCGCGCGCTGTATTTTTGGTAGGAAAGGTCGCAAAGGTGATGCGCGCGCCGAGAACGAGCTCTGATTGGACGACCCCTGCCCTATCGTGACCCCAACCCTTCACGGGCCTCCCCCTGCACCCGTCACGACACTCTCATTAGACAAGCTCAATCCAAGAATCTAGCTGTGACTACGTAAATAATCTCGCTACGAATTGTAAAATGCCTAACAATGATTAGAGCGGCGTTAGGGACAACTGAAATCTGCCTAGACGGCGCTAGTGTCGCTTATTCGTTACGCATATGTGATAGTTTCATGCAAGCTTCCTAAGTGACATGATTAAGATAACAATTCTGTTTTTTTGTATATTTTTAAACATTTTTAGACCTCCAAAATGCCATAATGACATGGATATGTCTAAGCTCTAGGAGGGGGCAGGCAATTTGTAAGATGACAATTTGAAACAGGTTTCAATTAAAACTACCAGTGCGAATGTATTGAATTTTTAATGCATATGATTAAGAACAGCTATTTAAATGAACTGGAAAAATTCCCTTTAGACATATCCATGATCTAACCTATTTCCCACAGGAAAGTAAATACAAACATTATTTATAAGATTTTCGGATTAAAAATGTGGCGTTGAAATATTATTTCCTTCAGTATACAATTTGTTTGGGTGAGGGGCGGCAGAGATACAAAATAATATCGATCTACCATTTCTAGATGTACAGTATCACCGTTATCATATCAGTGACACACGTAGCCACTCGGAGGGTAAGGGGTGGCAGGTTGACAGAGATACAAGATGATATCGATCTACCATCTCTAGATGTACAGTATCACCGTTATCATATCAGTGACACACGTAGACACTCGGAGGGTAAGGGGCGGCAGGTTGACAGAGATACAAGATGATATCGATCTACCATCTCTAGATGTACAGTATCACCGTTATCATATCAGTGACACACGTAGACACTCGGAGGGTAAGGGGCGGCAGGTTGACAGAGATACAAGATGATATCGATCTACCATCTCTAGATGTACAGTATCACCGTTATCATATCAGTGACACACGTAGACACTCGGAGGGTAAGGGGCGGCAGGTTGACAGAGATACAAGATGATATCGATCTACCATCTCTAGATGTACAGTATCACCGTTATCATATCAGTGACACACACGTAGACACTCGGAGGGTAAGGGGTGGCAGGTTGACAGAGATACAAGATGATATCGATCTACCATCTCTAGATGTACAGTATCACCGTTATCATATCAGTGACACACGTAGACACTCGGAGGGTAAGGGGTGGCAGGTTGACAGAGATACAAGATGATATCGATCTACCATCTCTAGATGTACAGTATCACCGATGTCATATCAGTGACACACGTAGACACTCGGAGGGTAAGGGGTGGCAGGTTGACAGAGATAGAAGATGATATCGATGTACCATCTCTAGATGTACAGTATCCCGGTTATCGTATCAGTGACACACGTACACACTCGGAGGGTAAGGGGTGGCAGGTTGACAGAGATACAAGATGATATCGATCTACCATCTCTAGATGTACAGTATCACCGTTATCATATCAGTGACACACGTAGACACTCGGAGGGTAAGGGGCGGCAGGTTGACAGAGATACAAGATGATATCGATCTACCATCTCTAGATGTACAGTATCACCGTTATCATATCAGTGACACACGTAGACACTCGGAGGGTAAGGGGCGGCAGGTTGACAGAGATACAAGATGATATCGATCTACCATCTCTAGATGTACAGTATCACCGTTATCATATCAGTGACACACGTAGACACTCGGAGGGTAAGGGGTGGCAGGTTGACAGAGATACAAGATGATATCGATCTACCATCTCTAGATGTACAGTATCACCGTTATCATATCAGTGACACACGTAGACACTCGGAGGGTAAGGGGTGGCAGGTTGACAGAGATACAAGATGATATCGATCTACCATCTCTAGATGTACAGTATCACCGTTATCATATCAGTGACACACGTAGACACTCGGAGGGTAAGGGGCGGCAGGTTGACAGAGATACAAGATGATATCGATCTACCATCTCTAGATGTACAGTATCACCGTACCATATAAGTGACCCACGTAGACACCTGGAGGTAAGGGCCGCAGGTTGACAGAGATACAAGATGATATCGATCTACCATCTCTAGATGTACAGTATCACCGGTATCATATCAGTGACACACGTAGACACTCGGAGGGTAAGGGGGCGGCAGGTTGACAGAGATACAAGATGATATCGATCTACCATCTCTAGATGTACAGTATCACCGTATCATATCAGTGACACACGTAGACACTCGGAGGGTAAGGGGCGGCAGGTTGACAGAGATACAAGATGATATCGATCTACCATCTCTAGATGTACAGTATCACCGTTATCATATCAGTGACACACGTAGACACTCGGAGGGTAAGGGGCGGCAGGTTGACAGAGATACAAGATGATATCGATCTACCATCTCTAGATGTACAGTATCACCGATATCATATCAGTGACACACGTAGACACTCGGAGGGTAAGGGGCGGCAGGTTGACAGAGATACAAGATGATATCGATCTACCATCTCTAGATGTACAGTATCACCGTTATCATATCAGTGACACACGTAGACACTCGGAGGGTAAGGGGCGGCAGGTTGACAGAGATACAAGATGATATCGATCTACCATCTCTAGATGTACAGTATCACCGATGTCATATCAGTGACACACGTAGACACTCGGAGGGTAAGGGGCGGCAGGTTGACAGAGATACAAGATGATATCGATCTACCATCTCTAGATGTACAGTATCACCGATGTCATATCAGTGACACACGTAGACACTCGGAGGGTAAGGGGCGGCAGGTTGACAGAGATACAAGATGATATCGATCTACCATCTCTAGATGTACAGTATCACCGTTATCATATCAGTGACACACGTAGACACTCGGAGGGTAAGGGGCGGCAGGTTGACAGAGATACAAGATGATATCGATCTACCATCTCTAGATGTACAGTATCACCGTTATCATATCAGTGACACACGTAGACACTCGGAGGGTAAGGGGCGGCAGGTTGACAGAGATACAAGATGATATCGATCTACCATCTCTAGATGTACAGTATCACCGATGTCATATCAGTGACACACGTAGACACTCGAAGGGTAAGGGCCGCAGGTTAACAGAGATACAAGATGATATCGATCTACCATTTCTAGATGTACAGTATCACCGGTATCATATCAGTGACACACGTAGACACTCGGAGGGTAAGGGGCGGCAGGTTGACAGAGATACAAGATGATATCGATCTACCATCTCTAGATGTACAGTATCACCGTTATCATATCAGTGACACACGTAGACACTCGGAGGGTAAGGGGCGGCAGGTTGACAGAGATACAAGATGATATCGATCTACCATCTCTAGATGTACAGTATCACCGTTATCATATCAGTGACACACGTAGACACTCGGAGGGTAAGGGGCGGCAGGTTGACAGAGATACAAGATGATATCGATCTACCATCTCTAGATGTACAGTATCACCGTTATCATATCAGTGACACACGTAGACACTCGGAGGGTAAGGGGCGGCAGGTTGACAGAGATACAAGATGATATCGATCTACCATCTCTAGATGTACAGTATCACCCGTACCATATCAGTGACACACGTAGACACTCGGAGGGTAAGGGGCGGCAGGTTGACAGAGATACAAGATGATATCGATCTACCATCTCTAGATGTACAGTATCACCGGTATCATATCAGTGACACACGTAGACACTCGGAGGGTAAGGGGCGGCAGGTTGACAGAGATACAAGATGATATCGATCTACCATCTCTAGATGTACAGTATCACCGGTATCATATCAGTGACACACGTAGACACTCGGAGGGTAAGGGGCGGCAGGTTGACAGAGATACAAGATGATATCGATCTACCATCTCTAGATGTACAGTATCACCGTTATCATATCAGTGACACACGTAGACACTCGGAGGGTAAGGGGCGGCAGGTTGACAGAGATACAAGATGATATCGATCTACCATCTCTAGATGTACAGTATCACCGTTATCATATCAGTGACACACGTAGACACTCGGAGGGTAAGGGGCGGCAGGTTGACAGAGATACAAGATGATATCGATCTACCATCTCTAGATGTACAGTATCACCGGTATCATATCAGTGACACACGTAGACACTCGGAGGGTAAGGGGCGGCAGGTTGACAGAGATACAAGATGATATCGATCTACCATCTCTAGATGTACAGTATCACCGATGTCATATCAGTGACACACGTAGACACTCGGAGGGTAAGGGGCGGCAGGTTGACAGAGATACAAGATGATATCGATCTACCATCTCTAGATGTACAGTATCACCGTTATCATAACAGTGACACACGTAGACACTCGGAGGGTAAGGGGCGGCAGGTTGACAGAGATACAAGATGATATCGATCTACCATCTCTAGATGTACAGTATCACCGTTATCATATCAGTGACACACGTAGACACTCGGAGGGTAAGGGGCGGCAGGTTGACAGAGATACAAGATGATATCGATCTACCATCTCTAGATGTACAGTATCACCGATGTCATATCAGTGACACACGTAGACACTCGGAGGGTAAGGGGCGGCAGGTTGACAGAGATACAAGATGATATCGATCTACCATCTCTAGATGTACAGTATCACCGGTATCATATCAGTGACACACGTAGACACTCGGAGGGTAAGGGGCGGCAGGTTGACAGAGATACAAGATGATATCGATCTACCATCTCTAGATGTACAGTATCACCGGTATCATATCAGTGACACACGTAGACACTCGGAGGGTAAGGGGCGGCAGGTTGACAGAGATACAAGATGATATCGATCTACCATCTCTAGATGTACAGTATCACCGTTATCATATCAGTGACACACGTAGACACTCGGAGGGTAAGGGGCGGCAGGTTGACAGAGATACAAGATGATATCGATCTACCATCTCTAGATGTACAGTATCACCGTTATCATATCAGTGACACACGTAGACACTCGGAGGGTAAGGGGCGGCAGGTTGACAGAGATACAAGATGATATCGATCTACCATCTCTAGAATCAGTATCACCGATCATATCAGTGACACACGTAGACACTCGTAGGGTAAGGGGCGGCAGGTTGACAGAGATACAAGATGATATCGATCTACCATCTCTAGATGTACATATCACCGTTATCATATCAGTGACACACGTAGACACTTGGAGGGTAAGGGGCGGCAGGTTGACAGAGATACAAGATGATATCGATCTACAGCGTCCGTAGCTCATCCAAGCGGATTTTTCTGCAACTAGCTTCCAATATTTCATATAGCTGTCTTTACAGACTTTTTTATCATTAAAAAACATTCTTTCATGGAATCTTTTTTACCTAGTGAATAATGTTGAATATTATTTGTTAATACAACTAAAAGTAAACTTATAAACTAAGTTATAGTGGATTCTTAAATGGTATAAATATCTTTAAAATGTTCTTAAAAAATCATTTGTATGTTAAATAAATCTAAAAAATATTATTTTTTATCTTGGGTTTTTGACACGCATATGTCCTAGCTCTTGGGTGGAGGTGTTGGCTATTTGCGCGATCACAATTTGAAATAGTGACGTCATTTGGTTGGTGACGACATAGTTAGGTTATAAGAACAGATATTTAGATGATCTGAAAAATTAAACATATCCAATATCTAACCTATTTCCCACAGGAAAGTAAATACTATTTTTATGTTAATACTTTTCATTTTACCTTTGTTATTTTCATGTAATAAATGAGTTATTGAACCTTATTGGGATTAATGGATTACAATATTGATTTTTGGTATTTTGATTTATTTACAAACACATTATTTAGTGTTTTGGACGCCGACATCCAAAAATTACATCGCTTTAATAGATAAACGAATTAAAAATTATAAGTGTTATGCAATAATAAACACGTCTGTACACAAAATCCATTGCAGCACATTTTAAGCTAATTTCCAAGGAACATATTCTCCCGCTGTCGTGGGGTGGGGGTTGTGACCCTGGCAAGGTATTACAATGCAAATCACCAGTAACAAATCGTGGGGCAGATCGCGGAGATAGCAAAGCCCTCACGAGCCGAGTCTTCACTCTAGAATTGATCCCAACAATTACCAGGACGAATATGTCCTGTTTACTACGTTGTTGGACTAGGAAATGAGGATTTGCTTGGAAATCGTTATGAAACTTCAGAATAAGGAACGAATCTCAAAATAATTGATTAGTTTCATTAAACTTATAGTATTTAATTTACTGATACACTTTTTAAATTTATACTTATACTTTTAACTGAAATGGCGACCTACCCAGGTAGGTATTTTAAGCCAAGTATGAATGACGAATGAATGTAGAATGATTGTGGCGCGATCTTGTAGTCTTGTTACTGACTAAGGCTGACATGTTCCTTAGACAGTACTGTTAATTAATAGCCCAACAACCGATGGCAACTAATGGACCTATAGTTTAACGTGGAATCCGAACCACTGCCTCTGAATTACGAATTGGTCTAATTATGAGGATGGTCTTTGTGGATAAACGTAGTATTCAATAGTGCGTACGTTAATCCACCCAAGAGAACACTACACCCACCGACCATCTCTCACAACTATCCACAATTCGTGACCTCCAAGTAGCTGGATTACAGGACATCCAAAACCGCTATTTGTAGTGTATTTTTGCAAACGTCATTCATATCTTAAGTGGTTTTAACTTTTGAGGTGTCAACAAAATTAGGGCCAAAAGGTCTAGCCTGAAGTAATTTGTTACCGTATAGAGTTCTGGGTGTAGGCCTAGACTCTTGAGTCCTAGGATAAGAATGTTGCACAGTAAGACAAAAAATAAAATTCTAGCGTCCTAACACTGACTAATATAAACCCATACGAAGGACGTAATAACTGTTAGTTACGTTTAAAGTATATACTCATGCTATTGTCTAGAGAATCCATTCAAATTCTTCTAACGACGTCAATATGATAGATCGTGGAGTACGAGTGTCGTCAGGAAGAAATAATTTTTCAGCGCTCGTTCGAAACCATCAGCTGGGACGTGCGTGAAATCCTTTATCAGCTGTTTTTTATGCATTGTTGCCAACTGATAAAATCATTTTACTGCTGATTCAGACCAGAACACGCTGTCATTGTTTTAATCAAGATCCATATTATTCACTGGAGGATTTATGGACTGAAAATAAAACTCAAGTTGTGGGGTGTGAAATACGAGAGTGTGTGAAATTGTCGATTACAACTAGTATTCTGTGATTACATAACTTTGAATTGACACTACAATACTTGTGTGATAAAATAGAAAAATAAAGTTAATAAAATTAACCGGCACGGTAACTTAGGGATAACCCTCTGGCACAGTAAGTAAAAGGTTGCTGGATCAAAACCAGTTGTCGGCGACTCCTGTCAGATCATGAGCAGTCACTCTAGCTATCCTATGTGACTCACTCCACTACGGTATCTCTGTCTATCATTCACCGCGTAGGCGTAGAGAGGAGACATATGGTGATTGGAAGTTGAAGTTCAACCGTAATAGATTATACTCGTATCATCGGTGTTCATAATTTGCAATTTGTATTTTTTTGTGTACTATCCAACTTCACTCATAGCCACCTTATGTCAATGAAACCACTTTTATTAGTACGTATTTATTTATTGTATTAGCAGCAAAAACTAAGGTAACTAGAAAGACAGAGAAGTAAGGGTCACATAAACAAAACCGATGACGACACTGGTAAAGAAATATTTGTTTACACTCCAGCTGCCAAAATGTCAACATTTTTCAAAACTCATGATGAAAACGTCATTTGTATCTTGACCTAATCAGTAAACACTTTTTAAAATTAGTTATATTTTTGAACGACACATCAACAATGAAATGAAAGGGTTCCTCTTTCAGGCATTAACGTAAGCTTAACACGTTAATTATTGAAAAATGGAACTTAACCATAATTCAAGAATCTAACAAAACTTTTGAAGTAATTTTTTTTCTTTATTTAGGCTAGGGTTTGAAAACCATGCAGCCTCGCAGTACACTTTTCTTGGATGCTTCCACCGTTTTTATCTGGTATTAATGGTTTGGTTAGTTACAACGAATATATAAGTTGATATTTAATTTACGGAATTTAATTAGTTGGCTGGTTAGTACTAGTGACACTTTTACATTCACATTTTCCTATCAATGTTTGAAAGAAGGATATCTAAGGTTCCTGAGAATTACTAGAGGGATGGGAAGGTAACTTCTTTGCTAGGGACCCATCTGGCTGACCTAACTCCCTAGAAGTTGGGAGGGGGGCGCAGATGAAGAAACCCAGGAATGGATAATAAAAATGTGCACAAGTTGTGTGTGTATTGGTCTTTTTTAAATATTTCTTTTGGACTCCTTCAAAAAATTGTTTATTTCTCTATAAATATTTTCTTCATTAGACCTCAATGCTTCTACTATATTTGTTTTATACAATTTGTATGTTTCTATGAGACAAGTATTTTGAAGTAATAATTTCCAGCTATTTATGTAAATAAACATTTATGTCGAAGGTCAGACATTACCATATGTTTGGCGGGAAAATCGCTCTTGACCCATACCCATACCCGTACCTGAAATACCTCGTATTTCTAGTTACCTTGACACAAACTATAATCAGCTATACTTTATCGCAAATTACAAATTATAATAACTATTTATTTAATATTCTTAATTTATTACATGACTCAGTAGCTTTTTTACTGACAGCTTATTCACTTGAAAGTATCATTAATGGATAACCCAATAATAATACTCAAACAATATCTACCAAACAATTATGAGAACAGTCTTGCCACACTCTGCATGTCAAATTCTATGGGGATACTATAAAAAACTCTTAATACTATAAATATGGTGTACTTTTATTACCAGTTTAACTGTAAATTAATTACAGGTAAAGTTATGAATTTTAATAAATTAATAAAATATATTAAATTAATACTTTTTAGTTGCGTATCATCTAGTTGTACTGAACTGTCTTCTAAAATAATTTAGAATTTTAAAAAGAAGCCCTATATAAGGAACTATCAGCCTTAGTTAGTAACAAGACTACGAGATCACGCCACATTTAACTTACACTCATATTTCATTCATACTTGGTTTAAAATACCCAAGTATGTAAGCGGAATTGGATTTAAGTCCAATCTCATAATTATTTCCGTTATACTCCCATTTTATAACAGCCAATTAGGGAAATATAAATATGGAATTTAGAAATTATCCTACAATCAGGTATTCAAATTAAACACTGTAAAATCTGTTAAATTCTTTATATTGAACAATTTAATATCCCTTTTATAATTGTAACTGGTCTTACTGTAAAATAATAGAACAGTCTTACTTGATTTATCCTGGATTTGACTTGATCTTAGCTGAGTAATGGTTATTGGAAGACTCTTGTTATTTGGAACAAGAAGTTTGAAATGAAGTGAAGGCTGTTTTATGTCTGAAAACAACACAATTCAAATAATACTAAAGCAAATCAAGTAATATTACTAATCATCTTTGGATTTAATATTCCAAAATTTAAAATTAAGAAGTTATACAAATCAAACATGTGGCAACATAATTAATCTCCATTATTTCATCAATTATAAACTTTCTACATTAAAAAATTACTTTTAAAACATTTGACATAATACTTCAATTGATCGGTAATAGTTTTATACATTTCAATTTCAATTAAATACATTAAATAATACTTTCTTTACTTACAATTTCTACATACAGCCATTTCATTTTTAACCATCAGCTTCAAGTGATCAAGTTAGTGAAAATGTTATTTAACTCAAGCCAACTTCCTACTTCCAGGAGTACCAACTTGACTAATCGTAAGTATTTAACTAACTTACTTCTATTTTATATATTACATTCATATAATTTTTTTTGTAATGTTAATTTCAATACAATATAAATATCCTGTATACCGTTCCTAATTTTGTCGTTCGAATCCTACGTTAAACTGTAGGTCCCTTAGATGCAAGTGGTTGTTGGGCTATTAATTAACAGTTCCTGTCTAAGGAACATGTCAGCCTTAGTCAGCAACAACTAAAATTATTCTATTCACTACCCTGTGGGAAATAGGTTAGATCATGTACATGTCTAAAGGGAATGTTTTAAATTACTCTAAACAGCTGTCGTCACCATATGACGTCACTAATCACGTGACTTCAATAACCAAATGACGTCAATGTTTCAATTTTGGTCACGCAAATTCCTAACTCCCCTCCAGAGCTATGTGAAAAAATTTTCGCTCCACAATCATACACTCATTATTCTCATTCATACTTTGTTTAAAATCAAATCAAATCAAATACTTTATTCCAGCAAAGAGAAGGTACATATAAAAATATACAACAATGCAATTAATTAAATCTGGAAGACATCACAAAGGCATAAGCCTGTGTGTGGGGTCTGAGTTATTTGTAGTTTAATATAATTAAAAAAGTAAACAAAATACAGTTTATATATTCTTGCTCATATACACTCACTGCACTCAATCTTACTTTGCTATTACATATATTGTACAGAAAAACACAAAAAATACAAATTACATAGACGCTAAAGAGCCACAGGTATGCACCCATAAGAGAAAAATAATTAATTTCATTTCATTAAAGTTCACAGACAGCACACACATGCGCTCGCACATCTACACACACACACTTGCATCCTATTGTTTGATACCTACCTGGATAGGTTGCCATATCAGAAAGCTAAATAGCACACTGTTTAACACTTGTACTAGTGGTGGCCGAGTCGCTTCGCTCGACGGATCAGCGTCTCGAGGGTGCGATACTGTCCTCGCACCTTATCTGGAGAGCGCCGCTATGATGGATGACACTGACGGAGGGTGACGGACTCCTGGGACTCAGTCTCGCCCTTCGTCCCGGCTCATATTTTGCACCAAAGATAAAACAGCTTTTAGCGCCCGAGTCCGCGACAACCATCGTAATCAGATTGTTGAGTTGACCGCTGACGGGAATTTAATATAGATCGTCGGGATATGGAGTTTTATGGGGGAGGGAGTGGGGGAGGTTTCTTAGTTTCATTCTGTTTTAGTGGTACATGATGGATTTTGTGGGGTGTTAGCAGATAAGTGGAAAGAAAAAAGTTAGCGGAAGTGTTTAACGGAAGTGCCGTCATATGGTTATAAGAACAGCTGTTTAGATTAACTGAAAATAGTTCCTTTATACATATCCATGATCTAGCCTATTTCACACAGGTTAGATTAGATTATTGAAATGGCAACCATACTACAATGTAGGTATTTTAAGCCAAGTATGAATGAGGATTGAGTGTAAGATGATTGTGGCGCAATCTTGTAGTCTTGTTACTGACTAAGGCTGACATGTTCCTTAGACAGGACTGTTAATTAATAGCCCAACAGCCGATGGCAACTAAGGGATCTACAGTTTAACGTGGAGTCCAAACCTCGGCCTCTGAATTACGAATTGGTCTAATTATGAGGATGGTCTTTGCGGATTAACGTAGTATTCAATTGTGCGGGCGTTAATCTAAAAAAATGATTGTATTTACAGGGAAGTAAATACAATAATTTTTGTGATGTATGTTTTGTTCTGTGTATCAATGGAACAAACACGTAACTAATTTTTTATAAATATTTATTCCATATTATTTCAATAATAGGCCTAGCCATCCGCCATATTGTAACTGAAACATTGTCACTTTTGCTTTGTTTTCCCAACGTCACCTTTATACGATTAGATCAATAAATATCATGTTATTTTCAAATCAATAGTTCTAATACTATTATTATAGAAGAAAAGTAAATGACTCATTATTCGCCGGCTTCACCTCGCTTCCGATCTAACTTTGTTTTTTGGCCAAATTGTTCAATTTATTTCGTGTTTGTGGTTCGGTGTGTGTTAGTATTGTGAATGACGACTCTTCACTACATTAGCGTTGAGGATATTTTTTCCAACTTGATATTCGACCTTGATAATGCATCTATAAGATCCCAAACCAATGGTGGTAAGCACAAAGTACACTACAGGTTTTAAAACCTTATTTTTATTAAAAGTAAATGCAGTATTAAATAAAATAAGCGTATGAAAAATAACATGAGTGAAATATGAATGTAATGATTATAATCCTGTCTACAGGCTGCATTGTGATTAGCAGTTTTTTTACAACATAAACAGTATTCCTCTATTCCATTCAACATTTTATTCAACTCCAATTCACAATTTCCCACTCAGTTGCTGATGCAACTTTGTGACGTAACTGTCCCACTCGGCTTGGAACACGTTGCACGCTATCGGATCCCCCATGTTGTACTTCTTGGCGAAATTCCTGATTGAAAATTTCCCACGCTTATCCCCGGATTTGTTGGTCAGCCGAGGTTCGTCGAATTTTAATTTCCCGCTCTGTTTGTACACGAGGAACACATACCTGAAAGCAAATATTAATTAATACTTTGTTGTAATTTACTGTAGGTAAAAATTTGAATGGTATTTAATGGTAATTTGAGTTTTAATTTATTTTATCTCATCTCCTCTTCAATTACTTACTTACAAGTTAGCCTACTGACTAGTACCCCAGCCGATACTTGGTCACATCAACAGCTTCTCCAGTGGGTTTGTTCAACAGTATTCTCTTCTTCGAGTCTTAACTTGGACGTGTTTTAAGTCTTCCAGCTGGTCTAATGTCTTCGAGATTATTTCTTAATAAGTTCCTCACATTCCTCAATACGTGCCCAGTTCGCCGAAACCTTCTCTTTGTTATATCATCCACTATATCCGGATTTTCGGAAAAGTTGGTGGATACATGATCCAAACCCATTGTTCTAGTGTTGGACTAAAGATGTTTTAAGTACCAATTTTCAAAAACAAGTACTTTCTTATTTTACTTTTTCTTCAAGGTTTCTAATTCATATATTTGTACTGGCCTAATATTTTTGTACTAAATAGAATAATTTTCTATGTTTTTGAGAAGAGTCTTGAGCTGAGTTGATTATTGCTCATTTGCCAATCTTATTCTATTGAAAACTATACACATCAGGTATGTGAGATTTTCTATATTTTAAAAAATTATAGTTTTTCTCCATAGGTTGGAAACTTCCTCTGCACCCATTGGAGACAGCTTACAGAGGGGTTTTATTTAATCTGCATTGTTATGATAGGCGCACACAACCTAGGTGGACTTCATGTATACTGGCTTGACTGGAATGGTGGCATGTCCTGTAATCCAGCTATTTGAAGGTTACGAATTGTGGATAACCATGAGCGATGGTCGGAGGATGTGATATTCTCTGGTATGGATTAACGTCCGCACTGTTACGTATATTACACTACGTTCATCCTTAAAGGCCTTCGTTAGGCTGGCTGTTTAGTTGGTTAGTTAGACCAGTTCGTAATTCAGAGGAAAATTGGTTCGGATTCTATGTTAAACTGTAGGGCCCTTAGATTTCATTGGCTCGCTTAGTCACAACATGTTGAACATTTACATTCAAACTTTCTTACATTCAAAACTCTTATCTGGTCAGGTCGCCATATCAGAAATTAATAATACTAATTCTAAGTAATAGTCCTGTCTGAGTTCGGTGACGAAATAAAGAGTTAAGAAGTAAATCACAACGCATTTGCTGATAGGAACATACAAGGAGGTCTTGACCAGACAGACTGAAAGAAAGTTTAAGTTATGTTTAGATTACCTACTTTATATTTTAACTCTCGCTCTCAACTCCTTATGCTAGCAGTACACTCTTGCCAAGACAGGACGAGAGCAGGTGAGGACAGTGTACACGGTGCGCTCGGCATGTCTCGCCATGTCCTCGCCTACGCTCGTTCTAGGAGCGGTTTTGGCACGAGTCAAAGGGCCCTAAGGACCACGAACTCACCCGAGGGTCGAGCGCGTTAATATTATTATAGATAAATATTGTCTTTTAATTATCTTTTTTCTGTTTCAGTGGATTCCTTTCATTCACAATCTTCTACATCTCCAGGGTTTCTCGACTTCTTCTAGTCTTCTTGTAGGTATAAAAGTACTTGACATAGGCAAACGACAAAAGCTACTGCTGCTACTTCTACATCAAGATTCTCCCCCATCTTAACCTCCACCAATCACCAATCCACCACGGTGCCCAACCCACCCTAGGCGAGAGTGTACTTCGTAACCTCCCTGTAAAATGTTGTGGGTCCTCGTCGTGAAAATCCTTGCCAAACGTCCGGGTGAGAGTGTATTGCTAGCATTCGCTTCAGGTCACTCACCTATGCAGTCCGGACCCCTTGGGAGGCCCAGCGCCTACGTACTCCGAAAGAGTCTCCCCCTCGGACACCCTGTCCCCCGGGATGTTCACCACGAGCCAGTGGTGCCACTCACGGAACTTGGGGTCCTTGCGGCTGGGCGCGTCTGGGTCCGTCATGCACAGTGTGTACCATCCGTCCTGGTCCGCCGGGAAGCTGACCACCGGGGGGTTCTGCACTTGGGTCGGTGTCAGCTCGCCCCCTGGCTCCACCTTCAGCTTCCCATCGTACGTCACTGAGACCACAGCCAGCGGCAGTTTATCTATCACATCTGGAGATATCGCTAACTTTTCCATTTTAAACTCGTCGAAGGATAGAATCAACATAGTAGGCTAAATATTTATATTGCGTCAGCTGTTCAATTTTTTTCTTTCTACTTTTAATCTAAGCTATCAAAAGACCATGCAGCCTCGCAATTCTCTATTTTGTGGTTGCTTCAAAAATTATTAGGGTTCTCATTTTGTGTTTCTCTTTAGGTTTGTCTTTTAATTTCTCTAAAGAAATTAGCGATTTCTTTATATGTTTCTATTTCATTACTTTTAAGAGCAGACGCAGGATCTAGTTTAAATTTTATGCAAGTTTTATTGAGTAATTTGCTTATTAAGTAGTTGTAGTGAGGGCATATAAACATTAAATGTTCTAGTGTTTCTTCTTGATTTAAAGTACGGCTTAAGCATTAAATTAACCCCAAAATACAACGTACTGTGTTTAGATTTTTAGTATCTCGGTAACCGTTGGAGATAGAGAAAGACTTTAAGGAACTAAATTGTGTAGTTTTTAAAGCTGATTCAAATGGGGAAAGATAAAATTTGAAATTTTTAAAAATTACATGGGAATAACACAAAAAACCCATTTTTGGGGTACAAAACCCTCCAAACTACCCGTTCTTATTGACCGATTTGTCTGGATTACGAACTCGTATGAGAAAATGTAGAAATACACGTCTCTAACTAATTTGGTCTCGATCGGACCATTTTTGTGTGACTGTTGTTGTTGGCCTCTGAGCACCTAAAAATGAAATAATAACCTGGTCCCGGTTTTAAGTCTTGCCATGAGACCTATGGTAATACTGTAGCTTCTTCCCTATGGGAAATTCGCTGAAATGTACTGTGTTTAATTACACTTCACTAGCCGTAGGTCCATGGTGATGTTAAAAACAAATAAAAGTTAAACAGTACTTCAAATACAGCTTAAATACAGGAGATCAGTCAGACTGATAACAGTACTTATTGTCTTTAAAAACTTGATAATGATCACCGATAATATTGCAAGAGGGGAGAGATGAAGATTTGATTCGAAACGTCACCGACTCGATGAAGAGTGACGTTTTTAAATTCCCCTCCCTCCTTCAGCCCTTAGTGCTACATTATTATTGTAATCTTTACTTAGAGAGGAAAAGTTACTTTTGTCGTCGACACTTTTTTATTGACAAGCGGAGAAATGCGGCGTCGCTCCGTGCTTGTGAAAGAACCTTTTATACTTTTAGAATTTCATTCCAGCCGAATATGGGGTTTTACACCAAAGCGTGTATTAATGTCTACATTGAATGTTTTACTATCTTTTTGTAAAAGTTCACGCATATAAAGTTAGTATTATATAATATATAATGAGGGACATATAATGTAACACTATACCAATAATTCACTGCCAAAAATTGGGATTTCTTTTCTGCAATTCGATATACATAGTATTTTTCAAATCTTAGTTCCCGTGGGGATGCCACAGTCATTTTTATAATGAACAGTATTGTAGCTAACAAACCACGGGGCTTGAAAGGTTTGTCGAAGCACTTTTGAACAGTTAAAGACCTAATAGGGTCTACGCTCAGTGGATGAGGGGTGTTAGCAAGGCGCGTCACGCGAAAATTGTGACGGTAGTGACGTCATATGGTTATAAGGACAATTGTATAGAGGTGTTGAGAACAATTACTTCAGAAATATCAGTGATCTAACCTGTTTCCTACAGATAAGTAAATACTTTAAATTTTTATACTGTAGTTTAAATTGCCTATTTTGTACGCCGGTCGGTTTTAAGTTTAACAAAATCTATTAATTCTATTCAACCCGACATCCACTCGACTCGTGACCAATCCCGCTATTGTAGTTCACATTTTAATTTCCCGGTCACAATAGGCGCTGCTACATGGCGATATCGGCGCCGGCCAGCTCCGACCAAACACGAGTCACAATGGTCGGATTACCGGGGGGTGCTGTAAGCGGATCGGCCAGGTAATCGCGATAATCGATGTGTTCGCTTCGACTGTTGATGTATTCATCTCGATAATCCGGTAATCGATGTTCTCGCCTCGACACCTACCGCTTCGGTGCAATGACGTGCTAACCGGAACTAACGCGGGGGTTGGTTAGCAAGTGGTCTACTTCCGGTTTAAATAGTCATACATTAAAGGAAGAGAAAAGCTTAGTCAAACATTAAAACAGTATTTCTACGAGTCAATCCGTAGTCTCAAAATTCAACAGTCGAATAAACTGAGTCAAAATTAATTATATCCTTTTAAACAGCGTATACATATTTTCCAGCCGTATTTTTGGCAGCGACAGCATTAAAGACTAATTAGTATTGAGTGTTGTAAGCAATAACATGCTCCAGATGGGTTTTCGTGTTAAAGTGCATGAAAAATTATGTAAAAAGGAAGGATTTCTCAACATAATTACTTACTGTGTGTTAAATGGAATACCCATGGACGGAGTTAGAGGTCATTTGTTGGAGGCATAATATTGGGGGGATGCTGGGGTATGAAATATCCCCTTGGCGAAGGGGTTTTTTGAGAAATGCATGAACAAAGAGTTTTTGTAGTATATTATTGTGAGCATATTTTTCTTCAAGAGGTTAAGAAGAAAATTAATGAATTAGCAAATTGCAATTTCATACTTTGAGGTTATTTACTTTGTGTGTCATAAAATAACCGACATACCGTGTGAGATGTGGTGATGGTTATTGAAAAATAAAATAGATTGTTTATAGAGAACGCCCTTTGCATAAAATGTATTAGGTAAGTAGTTTTTGTATTAATAATTAATTGTAATATCATAAATAATATGATCAATTATATAAAACAAGTTCTACAAGCAATAAAGCAGGTGACATACCGAATTTTATATAAAGAGGAAACATACATAAATCCTGAAATGAAACACAAGCGGCAAAGCGTGTCGGAGCGGAAGTAATGAAGAGTGCAAGCCGGAAACAACATGGCGCGAGCTCTCGCCGACAACAATGATGATCTCCCGCGCGCGCGAAAACCTCTCAATTTGCGCGGCAAACTGTAAACCCGCGGTGAAGCAAATTACGCCTAATTCGCCCTTATTAAACCTCCCCCAACACCGGCTCAGCACGCCCGATTACCCGTTTAACTTATTTAGTTTGGAGGGATTTTGTAAAAGCACGTCTCACGGTGTGAGAAGTGTTACACTTGACGGGGTAGTGGGGTTAGTGTTTACTAAATATTACAGCGTCATTTATATTTTAAGTACGTGTAGAAGTAAATATTAGACCTAGATACAAGCTGACCCGGCGAACTTCTTAACGCCTGACAGTAAATACATGTTAACTATAAGATTGGCCATGTTTCGAAGTCAATTACCATTGCGGCTTCATTGTGAAAGGTTATATATTCTGGACCGTGACATAGTGAATAACAATACTGAAACGATAAGACATATTAATAGCATTCCCTTAAACAAATAAATCTGAGTGACTTAATTCACATTTTTCAAATCTAATCCAAACCCAAACCAAACCTAACTGTAATACGGATTTTATAGGAAAGATATACAACAGCTGATTATAGTAATAATCGTAATATATATTGTAATTATTTTTTAATTTGAACAACATATAAACACGTGACTATTAATCAGACAGAAAATAAAAAATATAAATACATAATCCCCAAAAACTATAAACTATTAACGTGGTGAATAAAGCTGTTCACTGTGTACAGCGCATATTTAATTTATAGTTTTACATTAATAAATGATTCAGATGGCATTGCATGGTAAAGCATATTTCTAATGGAAAGTAAACCAAACAACTGTAGCCTAAGAAATAAAATGTTTTCATTGTAGAAAATTTGTAAACAAATTTACTTCCCGTAAGGTTAAACATTATTTAAAACACCATAAAATGGAAACTTATGGAGTTATCGAAAAAGAATTTTCGCTAAAACCTTCCCAGACACATATAGAGCAACTTCATAAAATTTTATGGCGATTGGATGAGTTGTTTGGCAACGCATAAAGGACACACATACATACATTCATTTTTATAGATATTGATTAGTCGAGGAAGTTCTTTATCTTTAATGATGGTAACACCAACAATTTAACTGTAAGATTTTAGCGGAAACCGGAAACTGGATGTAATAAAGTTTATCAGCCAGTAAGTCTGACGATTTTGTTAAAAATATTATGATGAATTCAATCCGAAGTAGCAAAGTACAGTAACTTACATATTACCTATACGAGTGCTTATATACTGAAGATTAACTTTGATTCATTTAAGGGGACAATTTGGTCTATTTGTTAAAATTGAAACTCGAACCATTATTTTAAAATGTTCTTTATTGAGAAGAAACTGTTTTAAAATATGGAAATAAATTGTTTGATTGACTTTAGGCACTGTTGCCTACTCTTCTTAATTTTTGGAAATTTTTGTTATACAGAAAAATATTGTTGAAAAACGAAAATAAAATTAATATTGAACTAAGAAAATTGTTGTAAATCTTTGTATTAAAATGTGCCACGAGATTATGCGCTTTAAAAATATTACGCCTCTACCTCTTATGGATTTTTTTATTTAAAACTAAACTCAAGAAAAAATATGTTTTCAGGATGAGCAGGATTAAAACAGTGTCACAAATCTTTAATTAGAACTTGTGCAAGCAGTTTGTACTTTTAGGTCATTAAATACATACAAATCTTCCATTGTCTAAAAAAAATTAAATTGATACAGCATAGAGCATCCCCTTAAATATTAAGAGGTCTTCTGTACATGTTTATACCATTGAAAATACACAGAGGTTTAACCTATTCGGGCCATTTCTAATTTTAAAATTCTGCATAGTAAATTATGCTTGATTTATACTACTCTGTAAATATTTTGGCTTTTTAGTAGTTTTTAACTAACTTTTTCAGTATTATAAATGAATTCGTTTATCTAATTATGTATTTATTTATTTCTAGCACAGCTCGTCCTTTGGATGGATCGAATGACTCGATGTTCAGAGGCAAGATACTGTAGTTATCACTATAAAAAAATTACCCAAAATCAAAGTAATTAAAACAAACTAAATGAAAAAGGAAAATAATTTATCAGCTTTTGGATTACGGTTTAATTTGTAGAACATTTTAGTATAGTATAATTAATTTTAAAATAGGTTTCAAATGAATAATCAATTTAAACGAACTAAAATTGATTCAAGATCTGGTTATTTCTTTCTGTTAAATCGTTTTAATCGAAAACAAGTTCAGTGAAATCTAGAAAATATATCGTTAATATCGGTCAAAACTGGGTTTTAAGGGCCAGTACTTAATTTTAGGTTAGTTTAATCAAACGAAACCCTTCTCCAAAACGAAAAAAATAACGAAACGAAATATTTTTTATCATAGTCAATGATTCCGTTACACAAAGCAGAGTTGCAAAAAAACCCTGTTCGTTGTAACAGAAAAAACATTGTTAACGGACAGAAATTGAGTAAAGACATATTTAGGGTTGGAATATAAAACGTAAACAAAACGAAAATACCGTAATTCTAAGCATACATGTACAGACAGCTCTGATTTTATTTATATAGATATTTTATACTCCGTAAACAAGCCAATAATCTCCTGATAAATGAATTAATTTGAACAAATTACACTAAATAATTAAAGTTTAAACTAGATTTCCAAATCAAAACTGTGTTGAAATGACGTCGATTGTGCGAGCTGATGGTTCCGGAGAGGAGTATAGATGTCGCCACCTTGTCGTTAGCGGCCCATCAAGTTATGGGATATGGCTTGGAAACCATTTTATCCTCCTTAAATGTCACCAGTCTTAATGTGTTCCTTCAATCTGTCATCTAAGCTGTGGGATTCAACACGGATAGCTTGACTTATAATGGTGTATTTCAACACTAGATGAAGTCATTACAGCTTTATCTTTTATTTGCATAGATTTTTTTATAATATTAATATTTAAAAAACAATTTTAATTAATTAAATTATATTTATTATGTTTAATATATTTTAAGAATTTTTCTAGATATTATTTTTTTATTATATGTTTATTGGGTGGTGTTTTTAATCAAAATGGTTCTATCCTCAGTGTAAAGGTTTTCGAATTTTCGTCAGATTTAAAATTTTTGTGATGATCATATTTTAAAATAATGTATAATTAGTTATTAACCAAGGATTTTTTTACAATTCCCAAAAAAATGTATCTTACATTTGTTTTTTTATGTATTGTTTTTTTTGTGTGTGTGAACACGATAACTCTCGTAAAAATGGTCCGATCAAGACCAAATTCGGTAGAGACATGTATTCCTACATTTTCTCGGACGAGTTCGTGATCCAGACATATCGGTCCATTGGAACGGGTAGTTTGGGGGAGTTTTGTACTATAAAAATGGGGTTTTGCATTTTTTCCATGTAATTATAAAAGTTTAAAATTGTATCTTTCACTATTAGAATCGCCTTAAAAAACTACACAATTTAATTCCTTAAAGTTCTGCTCTATCTCCAACGGTTACCGCTAAATAAAAAAAATCTAAACGCAGTACGTTGTATTTTGGGGCTCCAATTTTTAATCTTACAGAGGATAACGAAACATTCCCCTTATTAACAAATAGTTTTGGATGAAACTTGATATTTAGCTTCATGTGGTTGATATGCATCCATTAATGCTTAAAAATCATAGTTTATGTGTTTATCATGGTAGCTAGAGCACATTCATTTCCCATGTTAATATTATGGAGGATAGGTTTCAATTACATTTTCAAAGAATGGAAACATAAAATTACTTGAATGACATGAGCTGTGAACTCTAAAATTTGACAGTTCGTAAAGCAGAAGACACAGTTAATGACACAGGTGTAAAAGCCATAGGTTTCAATGTTTACAGTTTCTATCTCACCAGCAGTTTACACTACTTTTTACAGTCCAGGGAGAAGAAGAAGAAAGTTAATTTTTATAGATAAACTGCTCGATCGAAATTAATATTGCTGAAAATGGTAGGTTTTAAGTTTTCTCCCAATGCCTGTCTCTATTACGTTATTACTTATCCTTTCCCAAAATTATTTGCGAAGGACGGATACTTTAGCTAGTATAATAAAAGAGTTTTTACGTTAAAAACAAAATCACATTTATTATTAGTCAAAATTTAGTTGTACAAAATGAAACATTTCAACATTTGTAACATTGCAAATATTAAGGATATTAATGTTAGAAGTGGATAATCTCCATTCCACTTTTAAAATAACATTGTCAGCAGTTTATCGAAAAATCAACTTTACTTCTTTTGAACTGTAAAATATGTGCAAACATGTTTCATTAGAAAAAATAATAACATTGAAACTAAAACAATTTTTTCTTCTTCTTCTTTTTTTAAGTCAAATTTTATACACAGGTTGACAAAGTAATTTTATTTTAATTTTAAAAATGTAAACATAATTACGTTACAGTCCAGGGAAAGGAATGAAAGTATTGTTTCTGATAAATGTCTTTGTGTAAAATTTCAGTTTGGTTTATATTTTTTGCTCAAGTTACAACAAAAAAACACACAAACAAACATACAGAAACAACCTCTTCTTTATAATATTATAGATAATAAAGAAGAAGGGTGATTATAATTTTATTTCAACCGTAAAAACAAAAATTCAGATTTTATTATTAGTCAAAATTTGGCTCGAGTCGAGTTGAGTGGCAACACTGAAACAGTTATCCACTCCATCCACAGCGACGTGCCCGGGGTGGCAAGCAGCTGGTTGTTATTCCACTGTTGCCGCCAAAATCATTACGTTCGGTGGTGAGGAAATTGTCGAGTTTTGTTAGAAAACCCCGCGAAATCACATCAGAGCTGTAAACAATATTCACTTGTCTATAGGGGCTTTTTCAAGGAAACGACTTTTTGTGGGTGGACTAATATTTTTACTTGAATGAGAAACACTGCACATGTGATAAACTAAAACACACAGCGACGCTTTAGTGAATATGTGATTATTTTAATACTTTTAACTGAAATGGTGATCTACCATAATTGTGTGAGCGGCGTTAGGGACAACTGAAATCCGCTAGGTCGGCGCTAGTGTCGCTAAGTTGTAAGTGAGTTTTTTGTTATATTTTGTATAAGAATATTGGTTCAAAAATGTTGCGTTAAAACTCATTTTCTGTAGAATACGAAATATTTTTTCTCTTTTCAAAATTTCAAATAGGTTACGTGAAAAAGGTATTTTATTTATCCAGGTTCCCAAAATTTCAGCACAAAAACATAAGCAGTTTTCCCACACTCCTTGCACGAAAAACGCAACATTTCCGAATTAATTATGCTGTTACTCGAAAAATTTTCACTAAAAACTTGAAAAATTATGCCAAAGCATATTGATTAACAAATAAACGGTAAATTATGACTTTTTAAGATAGTCGATTTTTTCGCTCGCAGCCAAGTATAAATAGGAAATGAGTGTAAAATGATTACGGTGCGATATTTTAGTCTTGTTACCGACTAAGGTTGACAAAAATTCCTTAGGCAGGACTGTTAATTAATAACCCAACAGTCAATGGTGTCTAAGGGACCTACTGTGTAACGTGGGTCCAATTCACAGTTTTGACTTATAATTATGAACTGGTCTATTTAAAAGGATAGTCTTTGAGAATGAACATTTAATAGTGCGGACGTTAATCAACTTCAGGGAATATCGTATCCACTATCCATTGCTCATCCACACTATCCACAATTCGTGACGTCCAAGTAGGAACCTAAGGGCTTATGACCTTTTTTTGAGGATGTTTATTCATATTATAGAACCTGTGACCTCCACACTCTATACTTCATACAACCTTTAAATAGGTATGAAACTTTTTTGATACTGTTTACAAATTTATTCTTACTTCAGATAATTCCTTAGCTTAAAACTACAGATAATAGTAGTAGGTGTAAGTGAAAAATATTCATTTTGATAGCATTAGTGGCACTAGATAGTAGTTTTAGAAAAGACATCTCAAAGTTAAATATGTTAACGTGGTGGATGTAGGGACACATGACTTCCATTTAGTATTTGAAGAACATCCTGTATATGTATAAAAAAATTTCAATAAATATTTCCTTCTCCAACTGTGATCTATGGTTCCCGGGCGTCCACCTAATGGCTATCGGCAGCCCTTGTTCGCCACGTCACAAGTCTGATACCAACATCTATGGCCTGTATTTCCCACTGCTGGATTCATTAATCTTGTCCTTTGGGGCTGTTAGGGGGAGGGAGGGGTGAGGGGGGAAGTGATGAATGGGTTTCTTGACTACTGAAGGAAAGCTCAGACTGCCTTACCTTTAGCGGCCACCGTGATATGTGTTGTCAAGTGTTCAACTAAAGGTATCCTATATGCTAATTTTTACAGTTTTATTCCTAGTTGCCATGGAAATGTTTTAGCTCTGGGAGTTGTTGCCAATTTGCGCGACCAAAAATTGAAACAGTGACGTCATGTTTGGTTATAACAACAGCTGTTTAGATGAACTAAAAACATTCCCTTTAGACATATCCATTATCTAACCTATTTCCCACAGGGAAATAAGTACAACTTTTAATATAGTTGTTACTTTAGAAAACCATATTTAGCATTAAAACAAAAGGAAATGTAGGCCTATACAAAATAATTCAAGAAATGTGTATTTTAAACTGTTCAAACGTATGTATTCATTTCAGATCGGCCAATTACAATAGAAATACGAGAGTTACAACTAACTATTGTACTTATAAATAATTATTAATTTCTGCAAACTTGAATTTTTTACTTTGAAATCCATGCTTTGACACAAAATGAGTTGATAAAAAGTGATAGGGCATTAACAATAGTAAGATATAACCTAACATGCTTTATGAACATATAGTCTAGTGATGTAGTACAAGATAATTAATTAATGAAATGAAACTCGCTAGATACAGGTTTTGTCAGTATACATACATAATTCAATTAAAAACTTGTATGCATCTTACCTTATCTAGAGTTACTGGACCAATTTCTGTTAAGTCATTAGAAAGTCATAGTAGATTTGCCAAAAAATATGAAAATGTTAATTTTTTAGTATTTTATGGTGAAAAAGTTAAAAAACATTTTTTCCCGTAAGAAATACATTGAAAATGGGATTTGACGAATTTCTTATTTTAAGGCAATGTTTGGCAGCCTTTTTGAGGTTTCTCAGGGAATGCATATTAGTAATTTGTTGGAAATTTAATTCTCTTTCTGAAAATTACATTTTGGTCGATTTCCTCTCCGTTTAAAAGTTGTTTACAAAAAACCAAAGCTACTACCGATTTCTTTGTGTTGAAAAAATATTGAATTAAAGATATTTTTGTTTAACTTTGTACAACTAAATCTAGGGTTCTACTAGACCGATTTTAATCATTAATGCGTTGTTGGAAGGCTTCATTCATGTAATTTTTCCAAAAAATATGAAAGTTTGATGTTTTTAGTATTTATGGTGAAAAAGTAAAGAAACATGTTTTCCGTAAGAAATACATTGAGGTACCCTTTTTCTAGAAACCGTTGTATTTAACTACAACGGGCTCTGTTTCTAGTACATACATAATTCAATTAAAAACTTGTATGCATCTTACCAGCATACGGTTACCATCGTTTATCACTAAACGTAATGTAGTATGTTTCATTGCAAGGTTCGAAAGTGATATTTTCGTTGTAATTTGTGTGAGTAATGAAATTACACTTTAGACTCGTGTTATGAACTAGATTTTCTAGTCAGACTGCATCAAGTATGAAGCTTACTACGGTATAAACCAAAGGTTTAACAGACGAAAGAGTTGCTTCCATATTGTTCTTGCAATTATAGACGATCAGCTGATTGTCTGTTAACACTAATAATCGATTATTTCTTTCGATACTATCGATGACTTGCCATAAAAATGCACATTGTACATTTAGTACAATTAGTATACTGGGATGGTGGCGACGTCATGTAATCCAGCTACTTGGAGGTCACGAATTGTGGATAGTTATGAGCGATGGTCGGTGGGTGTAGTGTTCTCTTGTGTGGATTAACGTCCGCACTATTGAATACTACGTTAATCCGCAAAGACCATCCTCATAATTAGACCAATTCGTAATTCAGAGGCCGTGGTTCGGTTTATATGTTAAACTGTAGGTCCATTAGTTGCCATCGGCTGCTGGGCTAGTAATTAACAGTCCTGTCTAAGGAACATGTCAGCCTTAGTCAGTAACAAGACTACAAGATCGCACCACAATCATCTTTCACTCAATCCTCATTCATACTTGGATAAAATAGCTACCTTGTGGTGTGGTTGCCATTTCGATCATCTAATGTAATCTGCTCTAATTGTAAGAACAAGCATTTAAATCTTTCAAATGTAAACGCATTGCAGCTTCATTGAAACTTTAAACTTCCTAGAGTGAAGGCGGTTAAGAAAGAATCCTTCATACGACTTTTGCTAATATTTGAACACTTTCCACAAATTACTTTTAACCTTTACTATGATAACCGTTAGAAAAGAAAATACTAAATACAATTAGTTAAAACGGAGTGATTTATCGTTCGTAGTTTTAACTATAACATTATACCACTAAGGTACAAAAATAATTTTACAAAGAATGTAACATGTATGAGCAGTTTAAAAGCAGGCACTTGACGGGATGACCATTCAGAAGGCTGTGGCTATTTATCACAGAGCGGTCAATTTGCCAGTCCACTGCCTGTTAGATTGATTGTGGTGCTCATTCGGCCGTCGCGTCCACTGCCTTCTACATTACATTGCTAATGGACACAACATAACCTCTCTTTAGTTTGTTGCCAACCTTTAACATGGACATGTGCGACTTGTGAAACTCGACATTATTATTTAACTCAGACTCATCAAGTCTGAACTTGAACACCTTCTGTGTCATATTGTTCTACAAATATCTTTTTTTACTATTTGAAATTATACAATCTTTGTTTAGGTCTGTCAATAAATTGTAAGCGTAAAAAGTTTTAATTTAATAATCTAAGGGAATTTAACCATCAACAGGGTACTTTTGTACACACGTACGTACTTTGAAATTGATGGAGTTGGCCTAATTAAAAATAATAATAATAGGTGCCCTGGTACTTTCGGAGAAGTTGAACACAACTAATTGTCCTGTTTTATTGAGTTGAGTTTCGGTTTTCGTGGTGTAGAAAAACGTAGAAATAACTAAAAATTCCATATTCCCAATTTTGTTTAGAAACCTTTTGTAATGTTTTCGTGATGTTATAGTCTATAAACAATATTTTGAAGCGTGTCGGAAGGTTCCCACCTTGACTCCCGGGGAGGGAGAGCAATAACTTTGACGTGATTTGAGGTTGTGAATCCGACAGCTAATCCACTTCCCTACCTCGTCGTCGAGTCTCGGGGGCCCGACACTCACCTACCATATATCACCGTCAATCTTAAGGACTACACACTTGTCTACCAGTTCTCCGTAGTTGATCTAGAATCTAGGAACGATCGATTTCCAGGGACACCCAAAAAGAATAAACACAAGTATAATTCAATTTTGCATTCATTGTGCAGCGAGCGATGTACGGTGGGCAGGCGGAGTGTAAAGGTTGAACTGGGTATATATTTTATTGAACATTTACTGTAGGAGGCTAATAAATCTGTAAACCATTCTTTTTATGTGCCAGTTTCTAGGAACCTGGCACTCGTCAACTTACTCACCGTCAGTTTTTTGGAACCTGGCACTCGTAAACTTACTCACCGTCAGTTTCTTGGAACTTGGCACTTGTACACTTACTCGCCGTCAGTTTCTAGGAACCTGCCACGTGTCAACTTACTCGCCGTCAGTTTCTAAAAACCTTCCACGTGTTAACTCACTCGCCGTCAGTTTCTTGGAACCTGTCACTCGTCAACTTACTCACCGTCAGTTTCTAGGAACCTGGCACTCGTCAACATACTCACCGTCAGTTTTTAGGAACCTGCCTCTCGTCAACTTACTCACCGTCAGTTTCTAGGAACCTGTCACTCGTGAACTTACTCACCGTCAGTTTCTAAGAACCTGGAACAAGTCAACTTACTCACTGTCAATTTATAGTCAATATATTTTCTACAACATTGTATACTCTTGCAGCTTATTTCTAGTTCACCGTCAGTTCTCACGGACCATCCTAACCAACTAATCTTCAAAGTATATACTCCTTTTATGAAATTTGGAAATTGAAATTTTATTTAAATTTTAATAATATGATTACGCTATAAAGTCTTATATCTCCAGAATATAAAACGAATAATGAAATTATCTCTAGAAGGATCAGGATCAACCTGTAGACGTAACATCAATCGGTGTGTTATTATAATAACATCAAACAGCCGTTAAGTCAACTTCGTATACCGAGTCGCATAACTCTTGTTTATTTTATTACCCGGGACACCCCCTCCCCCCCTCACACTCATCATTCCCACAAACAGATGTCTCGCACTTCTAGATGACATTAGTGTGGCGCCTTGCTGCGTTATCGCTTCTTACTCTGTGTCAGGACGTAATAAAACATCCGAGACTATACGATCTGTCTCTACAATTGAGGAAACATTCCTACAAAAGCAGACCTACACCTGAGCGAAGTTTGGTTTAGAGATTAGTTTTAGATTTTGTAAACTAAGCTTAATCATAGGTTAAATAAGGAATTTGTATCAGGTTGCTTTTTTCCATAAAAATAACAAGTGGACGAATAACTAGGTTTGCTGCCTCGGGGAACAAAAGAATTTGTATTTTTCAAGACTTTCCACCTTACCTAGATTAAGTTTACAAAGTTTTCTCACATTATTTCATTAAGTAAGGAAGCTATATCAATTTTCTTACTCTCCTTTTAAGAATAACATTAGGAATGAGTAAGTAGGTTTGCTGCCACTAGGCACGATAAAATTTTAATTTTTCAGCTTATTTTATTATATCTTAACTATAAAAAACCTGTATACAATGTTTTCTCACAACGTTTCAAATAATAAGCAAGGTATTAATTTAAAACTTGTTTCTCTTAAGTTAACACTTGGGCTCCAAAAGACAACGTGCTGTGTTTACAATTTTCTATATCACTGTTAACACTTGTCATATAAAAATGTAAGATTCAGTCAATTTCAGCGAAATTGATGTGATAATTATTTTTGAAACTTACATTTTGAGTTTAAACACACGAAACAGAGAACGCGCACACACACACACACACACACACACACACACACAAACACACACGTACACACACATTACCCTCTATTTTAGATTTTTTACACCATTTGTTTCAGGGCCAGACTTTGAGTCACTGTTCATTTTGAACAAGCAGTGAGTCGCGTTCTATTTAAGGAGCTAAAGTAAAAAGGCCAGTTTTATTTGGAGTCGAGTCTGAAAATAGCACCAATTAGAAAGATAAACGTAATTAGTGTAGATGACTGACCTCATGAGTAGCGTCATCGCAGCTGCCTCGCAATTAGACACTTGCTCCCAGTCTGTACTGACATTGTAACTGGCACTGGCACTGGCACTCACCTCTGGCACTGACATTGTAACTGGCACTGGCACCAACGTTTGGCACTGAAATTGTAACTGGCACTGGCACCAACTTCTGGCACTGACATTGTAACTGGCACTGGCACCAACTTCTGGCACTGACATTGTAACTGGCACTGGCACTCACCTCTGGCACTGACATTGTAACTGGCACTGGCACCAACTTTTGGCACTGAAATTGTAACTGGCACTGGCACCAACTTCTGGCACTGACATTGTAACTGGCACTGGCACTCACCTCTAGCACTGACATTGTAACTGGCACTGGCACCAACTTCTGGCACTGACATTGTAACTGGCACTGGCACTCACCTCTGGCACTGACATTGTAACTGGCACTGGCACTCACCTCTGGCACTGACATTGTAACTGGCACTGGCACCAACTTCTGGCACTGACATTGTAACTGGCACTGGCACTGGTACTCACCTCTGGCACTGACATTGTAACTGGCACTGGCACCAACTTCTGGCACTGACATTGTAACTGGCACTGGCACTGGCACTCACCTCTGGCACTGACATTGTAACTGGCACTGGCACTCACCTCTGGCACTGACATTGTAACTGGCACTGGCACCAAATTCTGGCACTGACATTGTAACTGGCACTGGCACTGGCACTCACCTCTGGCACTGAAATTGTAACTGGCACTGGCACCAACTTCTGGCACTGACATTGTAACTGGCACTGGCACTGGTACTCACCTCTGGCACTGACATTGTAACTGGCACTGGCACTGGTACTCACCTCTGGCACTGACATTGTAACTGGCACTGGCACTCACCTCTGGCACTGACATTGTAACTGGCACTGGCACCAACCTCTGGCACTGACATTGTAACTGGCACTGGCGTAACTTCCGGCACTGACATTGTAACTGGCACTGGCACTGGCACTCACCTCTGGCACTGACATTGTAACTGGCACTGGCACTCACCTCTGGCACTGACATTGTAACTGGCACTGGCACTGGTACTCACCTCTGGCACTGACATTGTAACTGGCTGACATTGTAACTGGCACTGGCACACCAACTTCTGGCACTGACATTGTACCTGGCACTGGCACTGGCACTGGTACTCACCTCTAGCACTGACATTGTACCTGGCACTGGCACTAGTACTCACCTCTGGCACTGACATTGTAACTGGCACTGGCACTGGTACTCACCTCTGGCACTGACATTTTAACTGAAACTGGCACCAACTTCTGGCACTGGCATTGTAACTGGCACCACTGTACCTCTGCACTGACATTGTAACTGCACAGGCACCACTCCACTGACATTGTAACTGGCACTGGCACTGGCACTCACCTCTGCACTGACATTGTAACTGGCACTGGCACCAACTTCTGACTGACATTGTAACTGCACTGGTCCTCTACACTGAAATTGTAACTGGCACTGGCAACTTGCACTGAAATTGTAACTGGCACTAAACCAATTTTGGCACTGACATTGTAACTGGCACTGGCACAACACTCACCTCTGCACTGAAAGTAATTGACTGGCAAATGGCACTGACATTGTAACTGGCACTGACTGGTACTCATTGGCACTGACATTGTAACTGGCACTGGCACTCACCTCTGGCACTGATATTGTAACTGGCACTGGCACTCATGCACACTAAATGTAACTCACTGGCACCAATTTGGCACTGACATGTAACTGACTGGCACTGGTACTATTGCACTGACATGTAACTGGCACTGATTTTGCTGGTTGTATATAAAAAATGACTGACATTGTAACTGGCACTGGATCACCTCTGCACTGACATTGTAATGGCACTGTGGCACTAATCACTGTTAATAACTGGACCAATTCACTGATTGTACTATGGCACTTACAATTGGCACTCATTGTAACTGGCACTGGCAAACATTACTGAAATTGTAACTACACACTCTGGCACTGAAATTGTAACTAATGGCACAACTTTGGCACTGAAATTGTAAACACACTGGACATTTGGCACTGTATTGTAACTGGCACTGGTATAATAGGCATGACATGTAATACTGGACAGCACTGATTATTAATGCACTACATATCAATGTAACTGGCACTGGTACCATTGGCACGACATTGTAACTGGCACTGAATCTGGCAGACATTGTAACTGGCATTGGCAAATTGGCATTGACATTTAATAGAGCAGGCAGTATTATGTTACTCAGTGGTTGGCACAACTGGTACTGGTAGACAGTCCAGCTCTGGCACTAGTACTGGTCCAGATGCTCACCTGTGGCACTGGCACTCGGCTCTGGAATTGACATTGGACAATGGTAATGGCTCCTAATAATTTAAACGGGTCACGTGTACGCCTTTTATGAGTGAATACTAGTGAAGGATGAGTGTGATGAATGAAATAAATTTTAATTTTATGACTTGTAGTTTTGTTACTTACAAATTACTGCTCTTTCTTTTGCCATGATCATTAATGAATTAGATTAGATTATTGAAATGGCGACAATACTTCAAGCTAGGTATTTTAAGCCAAGTACGAATGAGGATTGTGTGTAAGATGATTGTGGCGCTCGATTTTGTAGTCTTGTTACTGACTAAGTCCGACATGTTCCTTAGACAGGACTGTTAATTAATAGCCCAACAGCCGATGGCAACTAAGGGACCTACAGTTTAACGTGGAATCCGAACCACCCTCTGAATTATGAATGGTCTAATTATGAGGATGGTATTGCGGAGAACGTGTATTTAATAGTGCGGAGTTAACACACAAGAGAACACTAATCCACACAAGACACTGTTCCCACCAACATTGCTCACATTTATCCAAAATCATGACCTCCAAGTAGCTGGATTACAGACGTGCCATCAGTCATGAATCATTGGTATAAAGTATCAATTTTTGTATCAAAAAAACTAACGTAATATTAAATAGGTAAATGAAGCATTTATTGTTATAAAAATATGTATATACACCTGAAAGATTTCCATCCTAATTCTAATAATAAAGTTTTTATTGAGTACATGACCATAACCTTAGAGAACAAGTTTCATTTAAAACGTTTGATAAATACGGTGAAACAATTATTAAATTAAGAAATTACATTGACCTTACATTGGAAGCCTTGAAATAACGTTCTGTGTTTACCGCAGACAGTAAATTTTAACTTTTCTCTAACAATTAATCGTAGACTAATTATTCAAAATACTAATTTGTTTAACATTCCGAGCAAAAGTATTGTTAAATACAATAAACATGTCTAATAAAGAGTTATGACAAAGTTAAACAATTGCAAGAACAACATCGACATTTTTCACTTTTAAACCAAATAGATCCGCTTTACAGGATGAGAAGGGGTGGGGAGAAGTGGGCTTTATGGTGTGTGGGCCTGTAAAGGGCACTCAGCTAATGTAGGGGGAGTCCACAGCACTGGCTAACAGGATCACAGCTGACAACATCGCTGTCTGTCGTCTGCTGTTACGTCACAATACTACAGTCTGTAGTATATCCTCCATCTTGGATTTGCAATATTTTTATTTTGTGACAGTATTACTGACCACTCGATTGTCGTAAAACAAGGTCGAGGAGTCAAAATAAATGTAAAGTGGTTATGTAGGAAATTACATTTTATAAATTTTTGGATGGATCTCATTCAGTCCACAGGCGTTCGGTCCACCGTCTCCCTACTTTTGTCTAATGGGGGAGGGTGGGGGAGACTCCTTCAGACTGTGCTTTGCGGAGTTGAGTTTGGTTGATTACTGATATTATAAATACACAAACATAGGTCGGAGAGAGTCTCTACTCCTTTGATTCTATTGCTTCAAGTACATTACTTAGTCTTAGTCAGTAAAAAGACTACAAGATCGTGCCACAATCATCTTACACTCATTTCTTATTCGTACTTGGCTTAGACTGGGACGGTGGCGACGTCCTGTAATCCAGCTACTTGGAGGTCACGAATTGTAGATAGTTATGAGCGATGGTCGGTGGGTGTAGTGTTATATTGTGTGGATTAACGTCCGCACTATTGAATTCTACGTTAATCCGCAAAGACCATCATAATGACCAATCGAAATAGAGATCTGGTTCGTATTCCACGTTAAACCGTAGGTCCCTTAGTTGCCATCGGCCTTTGGGCTATCAATTAACAGTCCTGTCTAAGAAACATGTTAGCGTTAGTTAGTAACAAAACAACAAGATCGCGCCACAATCATCCTACACTCATTTCTCATTTATACTTGGCTTAAAATACCTACCTTGCCATACCTACCTAGGTTGCCATTTAAATAATCTACTCTAATATTTCTTAAATTATCATGTAACTAATTTTTTAGTGAAGAGCAATGTTAATTACAATATATTTAATTCGTCTTATTTAAAAACTGTGTCTGTAATTAAGTATTGACATTTTACTCTTTTTAATATGTTCAAAAATAACAGATATAATTTTGTATAAAAAAACAAAATAGACTATTTTACATTTCATATTTTTTTTTATTGAGACAAAATAAGAGATTCTTTTAGGTTCCCTGGAAATATCTCTATTGAACCACTTCCGTAATTTGACAATATGATACGAGTTTAATTTGTTTACGGACTAATATAAAGTAATATCTGATTTAAAATAAAATATACTTACTTTCATAAGGTTAGTAAAATAAATATATTTAGTTTTTAAAACTAATTACATTTTTTTGGATATATTTGATCTACGTAGAATAACAAATTAATTTCAAAATTAATAGACATTGTAAATTTTTATTTTGATTTATACACATACCAAATTTTTATACAGCGCCTTCAATAAACCATCACAGTACATATCTGCATATAAAATATCTTTATTATTAAGGAGTTCTAATCTTAATCTTTCTAATCGCAAATATAGCCAAGATTATTATGTTTTAATTGAATATTTTTATTATAGATTTAATTAGGGTTTTTAACATGAGATCGGGGTACAGTTTAGAGATCTAAACATGCAATTTCAAATAGATGTGTTTATTTCATGGATTTCGTTTGTTTATCTTATAATGTTTTCGAAAATTCTTGATGGCTGTAACATTTTTTCTCTAAAATAATCTGTTTGATTTTATCTGATATAAAGTTTTACGTGATACCTACAACGAAAATAAATATAAAAATGTAAATAATGAGGAAAATAAAAATAAGGAAAAAAAAAAATAAAAATAAAATTATAAAAAATAATAAAAACAAAATAAAATAAAAAATCTAACAGAAATAAAAAATGAATATAATATAGGATATTTTTCAACTTCTTGTTTTAAATTGGTGAATTTTTTTTATTACAAAAATAAAATTTGTAAAATGAAATTGTAAAAATATCAAAAAAAGGAAAATCATGTAAAAAGATCTGAATAAGAGAGAAGAACAAGTAGGTAAAAGGTGCGTACGGATGTCTCGCATCTACGAAAACATGCCAATAAGGAAACGAATGTAAGAGTTTTGATAAAGATACAATAGTTTTTATACTAGTGAGTGTTTATGTATTAGGTAATGAAAAAATAATAACCACTTTACAAAACTATTGAGTATTAAAATATTCGTCTGTATCAAAAACTGATTACTGGTAAATATCAGAGCAACTAAAGAATGCTGTGCAATATTTCAAATTTGTCTGTGTTGTATGATATCTATTTACAAGTATTAATATTAACACTGTATGTTTGCAGCCATTCGCACAACTATGGTAATCCACAACATGTTGGCCACAAGTAAACCTGAGTACTTAAGAGCCAAGCTAAAACCCCGATCTGAGGTTCAATCCCCTACTACTAGGCAAGATGCTGTGCTGGAGTTTTCTCGTGTGCGGTTGGAGTTTGACAGGAAGCGTTTTTGTTACTCTAGTCTTAAATTTTATAACTTAATGTTCTTGGGCGGAGGTGATGGTCCTTTCAATGGAAAAAATTATAAGAGTTAAGTAGTTTATATGCAATTTTTGTTTTAACTTTAAAAAGTATTGTTTATTGTTTATCAGGAGTAAAGACGTTATTCATTTATTCAAATCGTAAAATACAAGCGTGAGTGCAATTTTCTATTCTATCAAATCCTGTTTGGTACTCAATGCTAGAACGGTTTATACGTACTAAACCAGGAATCCTGGAAACCATGTTTTAGGCTAGCACTGCAAGGATCGACCTAATCTAATTCTTATTCTTAATAGGTTTATACAAGTTAAACTGTACAATAGCATTAATTCACTAACACTTCTGTATAAACTAATTGTATGACTTTACTAACAAAAACTTAATCGCCCAAAGATTTCTATGTCGTGTCTCCTAAAGACTTGCTGTCAAATTCCGTGCGCACTGTTTAAAGTTATAATAGTATACTTTGTCGTCAACGTTCTTATCAGATTGTCTGATAACAGCTGGTGGGATGTTGTTGACTAAAGTTAGTTTACTGACTGTTTTTATTGTGTCAATTTTTCAGCTTTCTGTAAAAGTAGTAGTTGGTCAACTAAAATGTAGTAAGTATATCCTAACAGAATAGACTATTCAAAATCGTAAAATTAAATGTGTTAAGAGAAACGTGGGTACTGAACACGAGTTGGGTATGCTCCTGCTAAATTGTAATATACACAAGAGGCGCGTATATTTTTATATCCTTTTAATTACTATTGTTTTGGTCTCTAGGGACCTCAAAAAGAAACCCCTACTTAAGTCTGACCTCGCCATCTACGGCTATAGATTTTCCTTATCGGAAATTCACTAACACACAAATTTGTGTTGCCTTGGTGTGAGATGGAGTTAAGAATTTCCCCCAGATCTTTAAACTTGTCGTATGGCATAATATAAAAGGTTCATCTCATTATCTTATAAGAGGATGGGTAAATAGGTAAACATTTTGTTGTGGGTGAAATGACATCCATGGCATTTTAAATAAATTGTTGCTAAACGTAACTTTACTCAGGATTTAAGATAATCTTTTTAATTTAACCTTTGTATTTATTTGAGTAAGGTAATACTTGTCCAGTTAACTGATACCATTTTAACAATAAAAGTGGATATGTAAAAAAGTTTCATTACATTTTAAATTACGTGAGATTATAACTGAACTGATATAGGTAAAAGTATCAATGTTTTATTATATATGCCAGTGAAATTTCTTTTAGGTTTTAATATGGAATAGTCCAAACCCCTGATCATGATACTATGTAACGTGGGAGTATTTTTGAATTGTGATTATTAGCAATAATTCTTTTTGTTCGGTTCAATTTATTAGAATTTATCCTATGGTAATATAATATAATAATATGCCTAGTTATGCTATAGTTTAGTTTTAATGGACTATATTTTGTTTAACTTATACCTGTACCGAAATGAGAATAGGAATATACATTATATTATGTCTATTCATGAAAAAATGTCAAAAGACGGTGACAGCTGGTAACACTGGAGTTAGTCCATAGTTGAACAGCTGGGAAATAATGCAGCGTCTGCAAGCTGCATTTGTTTTTTGAAAGTTTTGTTTGGGATTTGGAGTGTAAACTCGGTTATGTTTGAACTGAAAGGTTTGAATATTTGAGTTGGAGTCAGATTTTAATAACTTATTTCGTTTGTTTGGGCTATAACTAAATTTTTAGCCCGTAATTTATATCCGAGATAAGGGTTTGTGGGGAACAAGGTACTGCATCAATATTGTTATTGTTAAATTATCTTAAACTTTAATCGTTATAGGCAAAGCGAATTTTTAGTACCTATGACTGGATTGCAATTATTGATGGTGCAATACTAAACTAGTTAAGTTACAACATTGCACCATCACTCTGCACGTTATTCATAATTAGTTTAACTTATGTTTCTGAAATTCAAGAATTCTTTGTTAGTTAAATTGCAGGTATGTAATAATTTTTCTTAAGCTGGTATATAAATAATAAGATCCAAACTTACTGGAGAGAAAGCCTTACTGACCAGAAATGTCATCTTGAGTTTTTTGCATTTTGGTATTTTTTAACCTTATGATGGGGAACAGTTCAACAACATACATTGTAAATGAAATCAAAGCAATTACCAGTAGGCCTATGCAAAATTTTCAGAATTTACCTCAGGTTAATGCTTGTTTTTAGTAAAATAGATTAAACAATTTTATTTTAAAAATGTTATAGTAAAAGTAATTGTTTATAAATCGACAACAATTATATTAGAGTGTAGTTTACTATAAATTGTCATATTGCTATAGTATAAATGTCAGGTGTAGGAGAGTATGCGTAGTACTCGTTAACTTTTACCCTTGAAATAAATTTTTGCTGACTGAACACACAATTAGTTTGTAAAACACAATTAGTGTGTAAAACACAATTAGTGTTAGCCTAATCAAACAGTAAAAACATGTCACGTGTTAACTGAGAACATTGAAATCAACCAAGGTTAACAACATTCTAATCGCTTGATTCGTAAAAAAATTCCTTTTGACTTTGCTAATTATTTTGTTTAAACTAACCAAAAGAAGACCATTCAATTTTTTTCTAGTCAAAAGACTATTTTGTAAGTATAGGCTAACACATAAATAAAAAGTTGATTTCGCTTAAAGGTCTGAGTATCTTAGTGATGATGAGGTTTTATTGGCATTTATTTTGTATATTATCAATAAAAAATAATTCTGTAGCCTATTCTTCATAATTTCTATATTTTTAGTCTGTAATTCAGGAAACTGGATTATGCCTCGGTTCATCACAATACTATTTCTTTTTCTCACTTTATTCTTTTATTAGTTTTTATGATACTCCAGTTTTATAGCTCCAAAGTATTTAGATGAAAATTTGACGTTTAATAGATATTACATTTTGAATTTACTCTCTTATATCTTTGTGTGTTTCATTAAGGCTGAACTAGCATTCTGAACCTAAATAGCTTCCTTAAAATTCCAAATAAGCAATTTTTATGGCAACCAGTCATCATAAATACTTTTTCAAAATGTGGCATTTAAATTGACAGTAGGCCTAGAGCTCATACACATACATTTTTTACATTATTATTAGCCAAACTCAATGATGACAGCTTATTACTTTACCCCAACCATTAGTAAAATACATAAGATAAAATACCCCCGTCGCAGCAGACCTGCGTACTCAGCGAATTTCCACCTCAATAATATGACAATAATAATACAAGTATACGACAAGATCGATCAATCTTAAAAAAAAAAAACACCTGTTGATAAGTAAGAGTATTTGCCTATTTTCCGTAACATTAAAATGAGAAATAGTATGCAGGTTTGCTGCTTTGAGGAACACCGAAAGTAGGCATTTTTACCATAAAATATTTTTATATTGACCATATACCAAGTTTTATCAATATCTGTACATAAATAAAGGAGTTTATTTATCTTATCGAGTATGCCTAGTCACCTTAAGATTAACATGGGAAACAGTATGCAGGTTTGCTGCTGTGAGGAACATATAAACTATGATTTTTTATCCCAACCATATAATGGATCCCAACCACTTGAAGCTAAATACAAAGTTTCATCCAAAACTATTGGTTAATAAGCAAAATATTAATTTTTCCTTATCCTCCATAAGATTAGCATTAGAGCCCTTAAATACAACGTACAACGTTCAGATTTTTAATACTTCGGGAAGCGTTGGAGATATAGCAAACCTTTAAGTAACTAAATTGTGTAGTTTTTTGAACTGAATCTAATGGTAAAAGATAACATTTGAAATTTTTAAAAATAATATGGGAAAGACTAAAAAAATGTTTTGGGTTCAAAACTCTCCCTCAATCTACCCGTTCCAATCTACTGATATGTCTGGCTTACGAACTCAACTCGTCCGAGCAAATGTAGGAATACACGTCTCTACCAAATTTGGTCACAATCGGACCATTTTTACAAGAATTATCGTGTTCACAGACACAAATATATATATATATATATATTTATATATATAAATGTTAACAACTATTGTTTTTGGCATCTGGGCACCTAAAGACGAAAAAATAACATGGTCCTGGGCTAAGTCTTACCATCAGACCTACAGTAATAGCTTCTTCCCTATGGGAAATTGGCAAAACAAACTTGGTAGTTTAGCTTACGGTAGTGTTAAATAAATTATAATGAAAACTGTTGACCGTATGTTTACTTATAGAAATAATGTAAGTTTTGACTTATAGAAAGTATGTACGCTTATACTAATAAATTCAATAAAGTTTTTTTGTATGCCTCTTAGATAGGTAGATGGATATATTAATTGATGGTTAAACAAACACAAGTTGTAATGGATCTCACCAAAATATTATCACAATAAATATGGCTGAAAATACTGTATAGCTATAAATAAAACGAAATGGAATCAAACAACACTTTATGCTGCATGTGCTATAAGATATATAAATAAATATACTTAAATGAACAAATCAAAGGTTTTTATCACAATCAAAAAAGGTGTAAAAAGGTGATCTCATCAAAATATTTTTATTACAAATATGGCTGTATAACAATAAATATGGAGTCAAACAACACATAAATATTAGCAATGTACTCAGAATTTTAAATAATAATATAATAATTATAAAAAAAGTTTTTAAAAATCAACAGGATCTATTTTATTCTGCCATAAGATTAAAATAGGAAAGATTGAGTATTTGCTGCTGAAACATGAAATTGAAAATAACTATCAAAAAAATAAACTAAATATCTGAAACATCTTACCAACTAATCTATTGAAAAAACAATCAACCCGTGTTAAATTAATATATAAAAAATACAAACAAAAACTTATATAAAAATAAAAAAACACATGATTTATTTTTAAGATATTAAGGAATTAAAAATCAAAAGTATTTTATATTTAGATTTATATAAAAAAAGTTTGTTTTTAAAAATATATCATTGCTGTTAAAACACACAAAATTTTTTTCCATGTAATCCAACATAACTTACAATATCATTCATAAAAAAATATGTATAAGTGAAAAATTAATTTTTTATTATAAGATTAAACATTGATACAAACAACATCTTTTTTAAGTTTATTTTTATTTTAAGTTTTAAAATAAGAAAAACTTAGAACTTAATTTGTAGTTTTTAATATCAGTGAAAAAATTATAAATTAAAATACTGTGAAAAACGAAAAAACCCCATTTTGGGTAAAAACACTACATCTATGACCGATATGTCTGTTTTACGAACTTCCGAGCATAGGAATAAACGTCTCTACCAAATTGGCCTTCGATATTTTAAACGAGAGTATTGTGTTAAGACACACATACTTATATATATACATATAATATAAATATATTATATATTTAAAATATATATAATATTTAAGAATGATTTTGGTTCTCACCTAAAAGAAGAAAAAATCATGGTCTCGGGTAAATCTTTGTAGAGATAGAAAGTCTTATATATTCAAAATCTCATGTGCTAGAAGATAATAGATAAATGTGCGTGCATTAAAAAAACTTAAGTGGTTTTAACACAATCAACATTTTTTCAAGTCATCAAAGGTCTCACAAGCCATTCGAGTAAAACATTATTAACGTACATTTCTGAAGTTCATTATACATGACATGCTGTGCCTTAACAGAAATCAATTTAAAACACTCCTAAACCCTCATAAAAATTTAAAACCTTGCTAGCCTAAGATATTTTAGCGAATTTCCCATAGGGAAGAAGCTATTACCGTAGGTCTCATGGTAAGACTTAAGCCCGAGACCATGTTATTTTTTCGTCTTTAGGTGCCCAGAGTCCAAAAACAATAGTCGTTGAAATTCATATATATGTATATATATATATATGTGTATGTTAGCACGATAACTCTCGTAAAAATGGTTCGATTAAGACCAAATTTGGTAGAGAGGTGTATTCCTACAACTGCTCGGACGAATTCGTAAACCAGACATACCGGTCAATGGGAACGGGTAGTTTGGGAGGGTTTTGTACCCCAAAATGGGATTTTTGCGTTTTTCACATGTAATTTTTAAAAATGTCTAATTTTATATTTCACCATTGGAATCAGCTTAAAAAACTACACAATTAAGTTCCTTAAAGTTTTTCTCTATCTTCAACGGTTACCGAGATATTAAAAAATCTAAACACAGTACGTTGTATTGTGGGGCTCCAATGTTAATCTTATGGAGGATAGGGAAAAATTAATATTTCCCATATTAATCAATATTTTTGGATAAAACTTGATTTTTAGCTTTATATGGTTGAGATCTATCCATTTATGCTTAAAAATCATAGTTTATGTGTTTATCATGGCAGCAAACCTGCATACTCTTTTCCCATTTAATCATATAGGGAATAGGCAAACTCCTTTATTTATGGACAGATGTTGATGAAAGTTGGTATAAATGTTAAGATAAAAATTATTCATGGTACACAGCAGCTAACCTGCACACTCTTTCCTATGTTAATCTTATGGAGAATAGGCAAATAATTCTCATGTTTTTGGACTTATTTTTATAAAACTTGTCATATATTAAATTATTGATTTGGAAATTCGCTGAGTACACAGGTCTGCTGCGACGGGGGTATTTTATTTTATGACAGTAAATAATTTCTGATGAAATAAAAAAAAACAGGCCTAGCAGTGTCACTTTAAAGTCATTTTGAGAATAATCATTATTCAAAGATTTCAATTAATTTAGTTCATTTTCTAGGTACCAATGTAAAATAATATGTTCAAACAATAATGAAGTTGGGTTAGTATTTGTTTTTTGTTGGATATTGTTTCAGATATTTTCATGATCGTTGTAAAAGCATGCAAACAGCACTTTTATTAATATTATAATATAAATATAGTATACAATTTTAACATAATTTCATTCTAAAAATTTAAATGTTAAATTTTATAAAGTTAGGCTTACTCTTTCTTTTTTTCTCTGACTCGAGTCAATTTGAACTTAATATTGTGAAGAGCTCCTCTGTAGGCCTACTGTTTAAGTTGAGGGGGAGACCCGTGCTAACAACATTGTAAGGAGTTTAGGCCTGATGCTCCATCATAGAACAATGATGGATGTCGTATCAAGGGCCTAACATCCCACCTCTTGCATTGCTATAGATCTCTCTAGGGATGTCATTGATCATGAATGTCCCCCCGCTGTGTCTTGTCTGACCTGTTGTTGGCTATAGGTGTATTGTTGAAAATATTTCATTAGTCACACAAACGTTTGTTGTTTCATTGGTCAGGGTGATTATGCCTAGGCTAAGTATATTCTTGTTTTAATGTTTAAACTAGTGTGTTAGAGATTATGATTTTGTTATTGTTTTTATTTACTATTTAAATAATTTGCATAACACAAAAACTTCTGACCCAGACATTAAGGTATTGAGTTTTTGACATGGATATGTCTTAGCTTCAGAAGGGGGGAGATGTTGGCAATTTGTAAGATGAAAATTTGAAACAGGTTTCCATAGAAACTACCAGAGCTATTGTATTGAATTTTTAATACATACAAATAAGAACAGCTGGTTTAGAAGAACTGAAAACATTATCTTTAGACATACCCATGATCTAACCTATTTCGCACAGGGAATTAAATACAAACATTTTTTATATCGTAGCTCAAAGAGGTAAAAATAACTTGAAAGCAGCGTGTGGGTGGTTTTGATATAATAAATGAATGTAAAATGAATATTCTCTTAATGTTTATATCTGTACTCAAATTTACTTATTATTAAGCTTATTGCCATTTTTGTTTTAAAACTTTGGATTGTTTGTGTTTCAGATATGACTTCAGAGCAAATCGGCTCTGGTGATTCAGAAATGAAGTTTACCGGCATTTTCAAGTCTTTAGAGTCAGTCAAGAAATGCCTACAAAGTGAAAAGGTAAATTTTGAGCTTTCTTTAATCAAGGTTCTGAGTGTTGTTGCAATCCCTCTATTAGTGTCTCAAATTGTTGTCTCAAAGAAAAAGCATAATCTACAATTATTTGTTAAAGTAATATTTATTTGTTAAAGAAATACAGGGTGGCGAGCGGCTGTCTACCTTCCCCTTTCCACTCCCTCTAGTCAAAACCGGTTTTGTTTTAACCCCCAGTGCATTCATATCGGCTCAGGGGGCGATTAGGGACTGACAGTGTGGCAGTGACACTGCAAATGCATTAATGTTATGATACCTTATACATTGTATTGCTTTTATATAAAATTTTTTATACAAAACTAAAAAATAACAAATTATATTGTTTTTCATTATGGCTTACGTCAAGCAAAGTGATGATGGCATTCGTGCGATGCTTGAGGATGAGTTTGGTGCTAGTCATGATAGAGAAAAAGATATAGTTGAAAATAGTGACCATGCAAGTGACAGTGAACTTCCAGAGTATGGAAACGAGAATAAAGATTATGAGTTTAAATTTTTAAATACAAAAAATAATATTTTGTTGTTATAATTCTAAGTGAAATGAGTACACAGTATATTTTTCAACTATTAACTTGTAAATAAGTTAGGCCTACTTAAAATTAAAATAAATAATTTTTAATAACATGTTATTGTTTTACTACTTCATTCTAACCGAAAAATTAATATAAAATTCTAAAAAGCATTGACATATACGTGAAATTCCAATTTACAGCAATAATGCAGGCTGACAGTCCGCGTGTGTAGTAATGTAACAAGTGTCCGTGCGTGCAGAAGAGGGTTAATTCACCAATATAGTTAATTAATTAGTTTATGTAATCAATTATAGTATCTCATATGATTTCCTATTTTCAATTAAGTTGTTATAGTTATAATTATTTTATTTAATGAAGTTGATTTACTGTACAAAAATGATTGTATTTAGGGGCTTACATCACTGTAAAAATAGGTTAAATCAAGGATTTGTCTAAAGGGAAGGTTTTCAGTTCCTCTAAAAAGCTGTCGTTATAGCCATATGACATCACTAAACATTTGACATCACCGTTTCAAATTTTAGTCTGACAGATTGCTAATACCCCCCCAGAGTGAAGACATATCAATCAATGTCAAAATGTATTTCTATATTTTTTCAGTATTTTGGCCTTCCGGAAGTTCAAGAGTTGTTGAAGATATTTGATGAAAACTATTCTAATATTGATGAGGTTGTAGACAGATCCAAGCGTAAAGTTTTCATTGTTCTCGAGGGCATTGATGCTTCAGGTATCCTATATATTAATTAACTGTATCCAGTGGTCTGACACATACTTTCTCTTTAAGTAAATTTAAAAATGACAGTCTGTAATAAAACTATCATATTTTTTAATGTTTATTTAAATATCATTTAATAACGTATTGTTTGAAAAATAGTCATCTAATTTCTGAAAATAACAACAAGAGAAACAAAGTTACATTAATTGTAACTTTGTTTCAAAATTCACCTCCCCCCCCTGTAATGCCAAGCCTTTTTTGCGTGGGTTTTATCGGGTGATTTGACCTTAAGCTGCATACCGAGTTTCATGGAAAACTGTTGGGAAATGAGAAAGAAATTGATTTTTTAATATTTTCCATAAGAATAACAATCGGTGCTTTCAAACAATGTTCTGTGTTTATCATAGACGGAAAATTTAACTTTTCTCTGGAACTGTTAGTCGTAGACAAGTACAGTAATTAAAGATACTGATTTGTTGAGTTTTTTTTAGCAGGTTTCAATGGTGGTAGTCAAATTATACACTACCTTTATTGTTTTGGCGGATAAATATAAAGAGATTTTTTTTACATTTAAAAGCCCATAACTTTTGAACTGTCATTTTTACAGACATGATGGTGCCATATTATTTAGTAAGATTTAGTAGATTTTCACGTTTTTAAAGGGTTTTTAGGGGTGAACTACTCTTAAAATTCAAAAGTTAAAAAAACTAGAGATGCGGTAAATATATACCAAATTTCATCTAAATTGGACCAACAAGGTAGGCTGTGGCTATGTACACATCCAGACATAGACACACCTACACGATAGTATTGAACATCTACTACTAAAAAAGTAAATATTGCGTTACTCATAGGTGTTTTTTATTTCTTCCTCGATATAATATTTTTATGAGTTTTACTGGCTCTCACTCTTCTTTTGTCATTACATTTTTCTAGCATTGTCTTCATGATTATAATAAAATATATAATACAAATTTAATGTAATTTAAAATGCATTATCATTGAAGCTATATTAATATCTATAACTTTGATTAATGTTGGGAAAATATCAAAATTATTGAAACGTGTCTGTAATTATCATTAAACGTGTCTGGACTGGGATGGTGGCGTCATCCTGTAATCCAGCTACTTGGAGGTCACGAATTGTGGATACAGTAGTTGTGAGCGATGGTCGGTGGGTGTAGTGTTCTCTTGTGTGGATTAACGTCCGCACTATTGAAAGCTACGTTAATCTGCAAAGACCATCCTCATAATTAGACCAATTCGTAATTCAGAGGTCGTGGTTCGGATTCCACGTTAAACTGTAGGTCCCTTAGTTGCCATCGGCTGTTGGGCTATTAATTAACAGTCCTGTCTAAGGAACTTGTCAGCCTTAGTCAGTAACAAAAGCCTTAGACTACAAGATCGTGCCACAATCATCTTACAATCAACTCTCATTCATACTTGGCTTAAAATACCTACCTTGTGGTATGGTCGCCATTTCAATAATCTAATCTAATCTAATTAATTCAAGGCAAAACGTTAGTTGGACTCTTAGATTTTTTAAAAATATATGATAGAATTTAGTTCTAAAATAGCTTTAGTTTTTAAAAAAAGACTATTTGACCCCAATCTAATATAGGAATAACACAGTTTAGTCTTTAATGTTGAACCACTTTTTTTTTAATTCACAGGTAAAACAACGATAAGCAGCCGACTGTCCCGGCTGATCAAGGGCCGACAGCTGGGCACTCCTCCTCCTGCGATACTCGCCCTGAGGGAGAAGTTTGATGGACACCCGCTGGAGTTGCGCCGAGCATACTACGCCCTCGGCAACTACCTTGCCGCCCAGGATGTGAAGGAAGCGTACATTACTCAACCCGTTATCATGGACAGGTCAGATCCCCTCTTCATCAGGCCTTACTAAACTAACTCCTAGAATGAATCAAGTTTTAAAATCAACCTGCACCAAGTAGTTTTAAATGATTCATGTAAATGTTGAAAAGGCAAAACAATTCCAGGGTTTTGATAGTCAGGCTGTTGATAAAGTAAAATAAAATATGTTTGGTATTTACTTCGGGGAGAGAGATAAGCTCCTTTCCCGGAATATTAAAACTAGTTGTAAGAAGGTGTGGGATTGAATTTTTATGAGCGTTTTCAAAACAATGCATTTGTTATGTTGTTAATAGTTTGGAAATATGATTATTATAAGTAATATTTCAGTTAACTAAAATAAATAAACGGTACCAGTGAACTGACACATACTTTCTCCCTTAAGTAAGTTCAAGAAAGACAATCTATAATAAAACTATCATGTTCTCCAAAGTTCATCTAAATAAATATCATTTAATAATTTATTGTTTCAAAAATAATCATCCCATTTCTGAAAATAAAAACAAGAGAGACAAAGTTAAATTAATTGTTCGAATTGTATGGGGGGGAAACACCCCCCCCCCCCCCCGGTAATACCAAGCTTTTTTGAGTTGGTTCTGTTGGGTGATTTGACCTTACACTTCATACCAAGTTTCATGGAAAACGGTTAAAAAATAAGGAAGAAATTGATATTTTAATATTCTCCCTAAGAATAACGTTTGACACTTTCAGACAACGTACTGTGTTTATCATGGACAGTAAATTTAACTTTTCTCTGGAACCGTTATTCGTAGACAAATAATTCAAAATACTAATTTGTTTAGTTTTTTAAGCAGGTTTTAATGGTGATAGTCAAATTGTACTTTACTTTAATTGTTTTCGCTGAAAATTTAAAAATTTGATTTTTCTGACATTTAAAAGCCCATAACTTTTGAACCGTCATTTTTACAGACATGCGGGTGGTGTCAAATTATTTAGTACTCTGTGCACTATAAACTATCAAATTATAATCAAAATCGTTAGAGCCGTTTTTGAGAAATTTGGATTTTTCACGTTTTTTAAGGGTTTTTAGGGGTGAACTACCCTTAAAAATAAAAAATTCAAAAAAATGAAAAAAACGCCTGGAGATACCGTGAATATATACATACATGCCAAATTTCATCTAAATCAGACCAACGGGGTAGGCTGTGGCACTGTACACATCCAGACACACACACACACACACACACACACACACACACACACACAGACAGACACACGGACGGACAGACATCACCTCCAAACCCACTTTTTTGGATTCAGGGGACCCCAAAACGGATATATCCACCCTCAACTCAAATTTGAAAATTTTGACGAAAACAATACTTTCTCCATATACTACGTATAAGGGGAGAAAGTAAAAAATAGGTTAAAAACCTGTTGTCGTTCAATCCTTGAACAGTTTTATGGATGATTATAGTTTCGGGGTTATGGCCCTACTTCCCTTACAGTCATAAAACTATTGAAAGATTGAATGACGACAGGTTAGTAACCTATTTTTTATGTTAGTCAATTAATCAATCCAGGAGGCTTATAATAAATAAATTTTCTCGTTACCTTTAGAGTGTGAAAGTTCATCTATACCGTTTATTTTATTGACAGTATGTTTTTCAAATAGGTTCTGGCACAGCACTGCTGCTTACGCTATTGCCCAGCAGGCCGTGGAACAGTACAATGCAACACTACCATCCGAAAACGATGAGATTTACGAATGGCCACGGGACCTACTGAAACCGGACATTGTGTTCTTTCTGTCCGTCAGTGAGAGCAAGAGACTCGACCGGCTGATGAGACGCAAGAGCAAGACCGTGACCCGGGAGGAACTCAAAATGAAAGACAACAAAGACCTCCGTGATGCGTGAGTTTCATAATATATCTATTAGGGGCATGTTTCCTATGATGTTTTCACATCATTTCATTGTGTGCAGTCACCGAATGCTTTATGTCACAGGGAATATTTTTTTTCTCACTGTAACTCAATTCTCATTCATATTTGGCTTCAAATTCCTACCTTGTGGTATGGTTGCCATTTCAATAATCTAATCTACTATTCCTTCCTGGCTTGTTGATTAATTTTATGTCAGTACTCAGTAATTTTTGTTGCGAATACATTGTTGAAAAGGTCTTTGATAAAAAGGAAAGTAATGTAAAAAAAGAGTTGTTGAAGATGGTTGAGTTCTTTTTTAATAAAATAAAAGTAGTAGGCCTAAAGTGGAAGCTCTGATTTCAGCACTTTATATTTGTAAAATCTTAAAATATAACTAAGTAGAAGTAGAAAAGTTTGAGGCAGAAAACTCATAAGCAGAGGACGTTATTATGTCCCTTAGCAAAAACGGTAGTTGAATTTGAGAAGTTTTAAGAGTTTTAATAATGAAAAATGATCCACTCAAGGAATTATCAGAGATGTTTGGAATATAGTGACTCCAAAATGAATCATTGTTAAATAAAAACATCCATAATCTTTCAAAATGATCCCACCAGTTGGACATCAAGATAAGATTGGTTAAGTTAATGGTGTTCCACTTGTATGTACATCACGTCTTAGGATGTACATTTTAAGAATCTGACAATGCCTTCACATTTTGTGGGAAACACAATGTAAGTTTTATGTTTTATTTTCATTATTTAGCTGCATGTTCATATGGATTTGGATTAGCATATAGTAACGTAAGGTGTCTCTACCTCAATATGCACATCAATTTGGGCTTATTGTGAAAATCAAATTCCTTACTTACCTTAATCCAGCACATTCAGTTTTAATTTATCAAATCAAGTGGCTCCAAGAATCTCCATTTCAGCTCCAGGAATTTAAATTCAAAATTTGATTTGGGATGTGTGTGTGAATGTATATTACTCCGTAATTTATGTTATTCACCCCACCCTACTTGCCTTTGTTCAGTTTGGCTCAGGCAAATTCATGCATGCGGGATCCTTCACAAATTGTCGTTGACTCTGATGTCACTGTTGAAGAGGTCCTTGCACAGATCAAGAACATTCTCCAAGATAACTACCAGATTAAGCTACCAGAAGTATGTATTACTGATTTGATTTCATTGCATCTATTTTCAGTAATCTTAAGGTTTTTCATTATTTTTTACTAATTTTAGACGCCTCCAGAATTATTGGTTTTTGGCTATTTTGTTTATAGTTCTAAATATAATTGAATGACATGCAACCAAATCATTCTGGAACGACAGCTCAAAATGTCTTACAAAGAGTGCTACTATCTAGACCAAATTTTGGAATGAGAAGTTGGCGTATCATCATGACAAATCTATTGTTCGTGGCTATTCCCTCTATGTTAGTCATTTTGGCCTACAGTTTTCAGCACTAATATTGCAGGCTCTATTCACGATTGTTGTCTGTTCTACTAGATATTCTGCTATCTGGATTCAAACTTTTCCACATTAATCTAGATAAACACAACTTTACTGTATGATAAAAAAAGTTAAGATAAAAGGAAGATTAGTATATTTACCACATGCTATAAATTTAACTTTTATGTGAAACCGTTAGTCGTAGAGTAACAATTCAAGACACTAATTTGTTTCATTTTTGTGCTAGTTGTTTGGCCTTTTTTTACTTTTGAAGCATCACATTTATTAAATTGTATAGATATACCGCTGTTTATGAGATATTTGGACTTTTCATGCTAAGGGTGAAAATCAAAAATTGAAAAACAAAAAACGCCTGTATATAACGTACCAAATTTTATCTAAATCAGACTAACGGTGTAGGTTGTGGCTCTGTACACACCACTTTAAAAATCACTTAAACCTCAAATTTTGTAAATTTTTAATTGGAACACTTTGGTGAAAACAAAATGTTCTGCATATGCTCTCATTTAAGTGAGAGAACATTAAAATTATGTTAGATGCAACATGTATTTTAATTTAACTAATTTTTGTTCCAGATTGAAAAATATATTCCTACGAATGAAAAATCCTAGTGTCATCTTCTACAACAATGACTATTTCCGCACAACAATGACTCGACTAATAACCTATCTGGAACATTATTCTACGATGTTGACTTACTGATGCCAAAATGAGACATTTTGTAATATTATAAATATTGTATATTGTACATATATAATTAAATGGCACTTTTCCAATAATGTTGACTATTTTATTTTCAATGTGTTGTGATTGTCAATGTGATGTTGTGATTGTTTAAATTTCAAGTCCTTATCATAAATATAATCTTATTTAAGAGTGTCCTTAATATTTTTTTAGGCTTATTATCATTACTATATTTTTGCTGCTTTATTGATTTTTTTAATTTTTGAGTGCAAAGCATGTGGGGTTGTTCTGCCTTGATTTTTCAAAATTTAATGTACATGTTTTTAGGCTGTACCTAATTTAACCCAATTGTGATGAATGACAAATATTGCCTGTCATCACTAAACAGAGGACAAAAGACTGATGACGGGCATCGTCCACATAGACTCTGTCGTTTGTTGTATTGAAATTTCATTCAGTATTTATGACTTATATTACGTGAACAGATAGAAAATGGATAGTTGAATCGTATAGTTCAATAAATAACATCCGATCTCAAAAACCGAATCTAATCACCGAGTTTCCAAGCTATTTACAAATAGTGAGCAGCTGATCGTGATGGCGTCTCGAGATGAAGTGTGTCTTGATTCTGCAGAATTATCCGCTACGTGAATGAAGTTTTAAATGAAAGGGAGAGTGATAGTGGTGATTTGGATGATTATTGTAATTTAAATGAAAATAGTGAATCTGAGAGTAATAACAGCGATAAAGACGATGTAATCTAGAAAATTCTTTTGAAATGTATCATACTATAAACAAGCACTAAATGTGTGCAGAATAGTTGTACATAATAGTATGTAGAAGATATCAATGGAAATTACAAATCATAAATATAGTACAACAAAACTGTTAAATATAAGTATTAAAACGTTCCTAATATTTATTGTGATTGTTCAGTTAAATAGAGAAAAACTCAGTCCCGGGGTCCAATCTCATGGGTTAAAACTCAGTCTCCAACGGGTTAAAGTTAAAATTGTCAACTTTTCTTTCTTGGGGATTTTGTCCTCCCACGATTTCTTACCTTGTAGCAGTATGTGGCTGCTTTATTCATTTTGCGGACGACGTATAATGCATCTGTGCCAATTTTATTCATGATGCTGACCAGGTTATTAAAGTGATGTACATGTTTGATGGAGTTTTTCCTGGTAATAATATTTGATCCATTGTAGTGTTTATTCTAAGCAATCTGTACAGTATATTACCAACACTACAATATACAATGTTTGTTTTTGCTTTTTATTCACAGAATGTTAACAGCCTATCTCCAAATGAAGAATCCCAAAGTTCGCGTCATAAATGCAGACTACTATCCTAATGCTGTACTGAAACAGTGCTCAAGTCTGCTCGCTGAAGAGGGACTCATAGAGGTACAGACTGTTTACCAAGCCTCCTAAAGTATAGTGATACAGAAAAATATAAACTTACGCTAGCAAAAAATCTTTCTTTCAAAGAACGGATGAAGTAACTCAAAGCTTAAAACATATTTTTTGGAGGCAAGGAAAATAGTTTAGAAGATGAAAATCTAAAACAATAATTTTCATTTACTGTCACATTTTTCAATTTTCATCCAAGCTACCAAAAACAAAAAAACAACAAACAAAACACTACAATTATGAATAAGTCCTTAGACAGGTGTGGCAGTTAACGTGTGAAGTTTAAATGTTTCAGGATAAATCATTTTTGTGGTGGGCCTACTAACTCATCATTATTGCAGTTTATTATTTTAGGTCAAAAACATGAAGTTATAAATGATTATGAAATTACAAATATGTTATATTAAAAAGGATTTAGTTTAGTTACATATTATTATTATTTGATAGGTTTTATAGGATTAGTTAGATGAGTGTTTAGGACCAAGTGGGTGATCTACCACTCGAACGTACCTATGTGAGAAAGACGGTGTGGGCAATCCATCACCCGCTACATATAATTTTGTTTTTCAACACTTATTTCTTACAGTCTTCAAAAACAAAACGGTCCTAAAAAGGGTTAAGTACTAGAGCGTTATTACCATTATTTGTTCAAGTAAAGTTCTAATTAAAGTTGTTCATGACTAAGTTTTCAGTTACAATATTGTAAACCATTTATAGTGGGTAGTGCCGTGCCCCATGAAGGTTAAATATTTTTAAGTTTACTGCCTTTTCAATATTTGATCAAATGAATATTGTCCAGGAATCCAACCTTCCTTTTTTATTGTATCTACTAAAGCTGTGTCTTGAAATTTGATAGAGCAGTGGTCTTTATGGTGATGGTAACCCTGACAAAATTTTCCAAAATAATGGCTCTATAGTCAATAGTCAAAATTTCTTTATTCAGTTTAGCACAGGAATCGTACATGAATGGCATCAGAATATTACATTAAAAAATTACAATAATCATTAATTTAGGTATCAGAACCAAAACAAAATCAAAACATAAATCATTACTAGAACCAAAGATTTAGTTAGTTTCTCTAACCTGTACAATAGGAAATCTATGAAGTGGAATAATAAAAAAAGTTCTGAACATTTAGAATAAATTATTTTATTAGTTTTGTACTAGTCTGAATCCTGGCATTAATTGTTTTTTTCAAAATCAACTCTTATCCATAATCCTAACTCAATTATTTCTCAAGCTAAAACAATTAAAATTTGAAAAATCTAGTAGGATTTTGAATTTCAAAAACTTGTACAGTAGAACCTCCATTGTCCGACTCTTTTATCTGTACGTCCCACCCTCCCATCATTACTGAGCCTGTCGAAATGTGGAGGACAGATAAAATTACATATAAATATTGACATTTTTCAGTTACCATACATATCTTTATTATTTTAATTTAATAACAATAATAATTAATTTATAATAATAATAAGGTACAATATTTTTGTTTAAAAATATTGTAGTGCAGTTTTCCTACCTAAGAAACGTATTACATTTGCTCCTCTCGGTATCCGACTTTTTTGACCGTTCTGACTATGGCTCGGTTCCCCCATGGTCGGATATGGGAAGTTCTACTGTATTTACAACTAGACAACATAATTACATTTTCAATTTGATTACTGGCGGGAAAAACAAGGATACAAAACAACACAACAAAAAATAAATGATAACAAGTCATAACAAAAATAAATATCTGTTGGAATGATACTGGTATGAAGGCCTCTGTTCTCAACCTCTTTCGCAAATGATGTCAACGACGCTCGGCTCCATGAGGACCGGGTCCAGACATCGGTGGACGGCGCTGCTCAGGATCTCGTCCAGCAGGAACTGGACAAGGCTGCAACATTGGGAAACTTAAATGCCCCGCTAGAATCCTCAAAATCCAAACTAATTGGGACCAAATTTGGTTTGACAATGGTTTTTTTTTCAAGGAAACAATTGAGACTAGACATTGTTTTATCAGTTATTTAGAGATTTATCTATCTTTAACCATTTGAGTTCTTTGAATTTTTCCTACAAGCCTAAAAACGCCATCAACTTACACCAAAGCCAGTCACCGTTTGTGGGCCCTCCCACCACAATGGATAACAAAAAAGATTTTGTAGCATACATTACATTAAAACCTCATTTATCCGGTACTCGCTTATCTGAAATTCCGGTTTATCCGAAATGGTTCCAAGAGAAAAATATAAAATGTTTCTGGAAAATACAGCGCGATTTGCGACAACCTAAAGGGCGCGGCCGGCATTGCTCGGCGTTTTCGGCCAGCACTACGCGGCGTTTTCGGTCGGTACTGCATGGTGTTTTTGGCCGATACTGTTTGGCGTTTTCGCCCAACCGTTCACAATACTGTCGGCCGAAAAATGTCAACTATGTATAAACACTGTAATCAAAGAATGAAGGCGCTTATTTAGCTTTTTCTTCCAAAAATCGGTCAAACTGTTCATCCGAAAATTCGGTTATCCGAAATGTCCCTGGTCCCATCAAAACCGGATAAAGGAGGTTTTAGTGTATTAGAACTTAACAATATGAAGCTGTATAACAGTTTATATCATACTACTGTGTTTCAAATAATAAGAGAAATATCCATTAATTCCTTTCTCCATAAGATTAACATTGGAGCTACGAAAGATAACAAAGACAATGATCATGCCGTTTTGTATGTGTCAGATGAGTCTTCACATCATCTGACACATCATCTCATGAGTCTTGGTTGTAAATAATTCATTGTGGTTAAGGTCATGGAACTTACTTTTCATCTGCAACATATCTCCAGAGATACAGCTGCAGGTAGTGAGAATCCACTTGGATCTGTTGCAGGCCGTACTTGGAGAATGTCTTGAGCCGGATGCACTCTAGCAGTGTCTACCATGTGAAACAAAGCATAAGTTTAACACAGAGAACATTTTTAATAAAATAGACTTAGACAAATTTGTATTTTACAACTGACTATTTTACAACAGATAATTACACATCCAACTAAAAACTGACAAATTCCCATATATTTGTAGACACCTACAGACAACCAGTTTAAAGTGTCAGTTAGAGCTGACAGTCAAAAATAAAGGCAAAAAAGTGGACTGATGAAATTTTGTCAAATTAATCTGTTAACTTTTTAACGTTTTGCCTTCCGGATTGATTATTGACTTGATTATAAGGTTAATACATGTTTTCTTCAATCTAATAGTCTTTTCAACACGAATAGTTTCGGGAACAAAATGTTCCCATTATCAAGTGTATATTAGTTTTTTTGGTTATTTCAGAACATGTTTAGGCATTTTAAAACGTCCCTACTCCTTTTTGTATGAACATAAAAAGACATTTTAAAATATCAATACTATTTCGATGCAAAATACGGTACTCTTTAAAGGGTTATGTAGACTTAAAAAGTGTGACAAAATTATATTTACGTGCAAGACCTCAAACAAACTGAAAAAATCTTTGAAACAAAATTTTGTGGTTAAATGAGAAATAATGCACATACATAAAATTATATTTTTATTTTGACACCAAATATAGCTAAAGCTATTTTTACACCAAAGTAAGGCTCAATAGAAAATTCAGTACATGAGAAATGAGACATGTACATGTATATGAGAAAACACCCGATAACGAATTCATCAAAATTTGGATCATTTGGTAAAACTACTAAATAATATATTTACGCAAATAGAGCAACTATTATTATAAAAACTAACTCATAAAAATAAAAACATCAAAGACAAAGACCAGTTAATAAACAATCACCCGGCACAAACATCGTCTGCACTTACTAGTCAGCTGACGTTCAATTATAATCGCCATTGGCCCCAGGCCATTACGCAGTCAAGAGTAACACACACAAAAATCAGTTTGTAACCAATAAATACTGACTAGTTATTGAAACTACGTCTTAAAACAAGTTGTCAAGTGACAAAAGTTGATTGCCCTACCATCTATCGTGGAATTAGATGACTATATTTGAGCTAAATACCCTCATTAGAATTTGCGAGTATACTCACTTATGGAATTTAGTATGTGAGCGAGTTAACTCGCCTATGACATTGAGTACGTGAGCAAGTTAACTCGTCTATGGCGTTGAGTATGTGAGCGAGTTAACTCGCCTATGGCATTGAATGTGTGAGTTAATTCGCCTATGGTGTTGAGTACTTGAGCGAGTTAACTCGCCTATGGCATTGAGTGTGTGAGTGAGTTAACTCGCCCATGGTGTTGAGTACATGAGTGATTTAACCCGTCTATGGCATTGAGTGTGTGAGCGAGATAACATGCCTATGGCGTTCAAAGGGTTAAATGGGCTGATGTCAGACAAAACTGACCGTGTGAGGCGATTGGAGCTTTTAGTTTTAACTGTCCGTTCTAACTAATGGTTTGAACTGATCGTCTGTAGGGGGCCTAACAGGGTTTAAGTTGAAATGTGTGAGAATATGCATCATTAACATAAACTGAGCTTGAACAAATTGTAAATAGCATTCCAAACTAGATGACTCAACATAATAAGATTACGTTGTTTGTGCTTAAGTATAAGATAACATTAACTTTCGAAAACGCGTAAACAAAATTTATTCCAAACATAAAGTGTCCACTTATTTTTAATCTACCACTGTCAGGTAATCAACCATTGAGAGAATGACAAGTGCAATCATCTATCACTCGACTACTTGTGAAAGCATTAAGTAGCTCTCTTTCAAAGTCATTCAGATGTTGAACTTTTTAATAATTTATTACATAACCCAAATAGGATGCATTAGTTGAATTTAAATCAATTTTGCAAAGTACTTCATAATATTTTATATCTTAAACATCAATGAATCACTACTTCAAACAAGAACAAAATGTACTAAAGTAATTGGATAATATAAATAAAAGGATCGATACTTCTCAGCTGCCTTGTGAATCCTGGCGTAAACTTTAAAGGATGTCACCGCATTTTGACACCTATGGTGTCAAAAGGACTAGGCTATAATTCACAAGACAGCTCATAAGGTATTACCTATTATTAATTCTACTGACTTGATCCGTAAAAAAATGTCTTCATGAAAATAAAGTAATTGATTTGATTTTAGCACTTTGTGCCGAGAACAATAAACCAAAAATCAATCCTGGAAAAGAATAAGAGTTTTAGATCCTTGTAATTGTGATGAATTGTGGCACTTAAAACTCAAGTGATGGCCAGTGTATGTGATATTCCTTGGTGTATACATTAACTCGCAAAGACAATCTTTATAATGAGATCATTCTATAATTAATTCAAGTGTGGTTCAGATACTGCATTAAACTTAAGACCCCTTAGATACCATAAGCACCCAAGGGGACTAAAAAGACAGGTAATGTAAAGTATAAATATTAATTCTGACTAACTGATTACAAACGAGCTACCTTAAGGCTTATCTTGATCACACCCGTGAGGATAGACACTTTACTGAACTGTACCGGAGCGAATATCTCGATACGCTCAGAGAACAGCTTGTTTACGTGACTCGCCGCCAGTGAGTGACTCGACCAGTTGCTGACTGTACTGCGATGCAGTCGCGAGTGCGTCTTGTGAGATGAGTCAGAGCTGCGCTCCGTGTGTGATCCCTCCTCAAACAGCATACCCACCTGCCAACACAACGAATATGGTCATAAAACTACAGAAATGAAAGGATTTTGACTCAGCAGATGAAATCACAATGGTATTTTTGTACACTTGGAAGATTACAACCACTACCACTACAGTCAGTAGTGGTCTGACCTTTGTGTCGTGCGTTCTACTTGTTCCATGCCTGCTGGCTCGGAGACGGAGTGTTAGTGCCATTAAGGCTGTAATCTTCCAAGTGTACAAGAATAGGCTAAGTAAAGTATTTTATTTACTATTTCTTTCTCTCATTTACATTTTTTTGTGTTTTTTACATCGGTTTCTTTCCCATATAGAAATAACCATTTGTTTTTTGAAATATAATTATCTACTTGAAAACAGGAGCAGTTTTACCAACTCTTGAAATGTTGTTTGGTTTTTAAACACAAGAAGCGTTGGAAAAGTCCAGCTAAAATATTAATTTAACCCTAGAAATGGCAAAGTCGTAATTTACGACGCATTTACATATTCAATAAGAATTGGCAGGTGGAGGCATCTGTCGTCAGTTTAGTGGACTTGTTAGACACTATCGCCTACGCGACCGTGTTTCCCTCTGGGGGCCAACAACCGAAACTGCTCTCGTAGTACACGAGCCTGCCACCGGGCAGATCTATAACCAAGTAAGCGCTTTCTTCTCCTAGGCACTGATGGCCGAGGCGGCTAATGCGCTACGCTGACGAGCGTAACGTTCTAGCCATTCGGAAGTGCTAGGGTTCGAATCCCGACCATGAGCAATCCCAATTTGGCTTGCAAATGTGTGGTATAGCTAAGTGGAGGGCCCACCTTAAATAAACGGTGACCGGCTTGGGTGGAAGTTGACGGCATTTGTAGGCTTAATTGGGATTGCAGTGGACACCTGTTTTGCTTTTGTGGTCAGTGGTTATAAGGGGGGGGGCATGTTTTAAGCTTTTTTTGTTTAAACTTTGATATTTCAAGAAGATATTAGTAATTATTTTTATGTTACAGTTAAGAGTAAAAAGCTTGCCACTTCTAGGGTTAATAATAAATAACCAACACTACTACTATCATGAAGTTCCAAAACGGAGGGATTACTGTACTTCCCAAAGATTTCCTTATATAATCTATGTTACTATGACAACAATATGATGAAAAAGAAGGATTGGTTCAGCAAAAATTACAGTTTTTCACTGTGATTGTTCATGGAAAATTAAGTACATTATTTTGTCCATACAATTAAACTGAGATTAGTTTTGAAGAAATAAGCGATATGAATATTTTAAATCTATAATAATTTTTCTAAATTATATTGTAATTATGGGAGAGTTTAACTGTAAGAAAACCAAATAGTTTTCAAAACATTTGAGTCCAGTCTGAATCATTAAAATTAATCAACTCAGTTTCAAAAGTTTCAAGTAATCGTACACCCATGCTTAATGTCATTTTTCAATAGAGTAACATACATTGCCATTGATACCAAAAAAGGTTTAACTACTAGCATCTTACACAATTATCTTTATGTGAAAGTTAAGTAAGTGTTGAATACCAAACCATTTTACCTGTAACAGACAATTTGTACAGAGGCAATAGTTTCTCTTAACATACATAAACATAACCCTAGAAGTGATTAGGGAAGTGAAAGTCGTAATTCACGACGCATTTACAAATTCAATAAGAAGTGGCAGGTGGAGGCATCTGTCATCAATTTTAGTGAACTTATCACCTTCGTGACCGTGTTACCCTCTGGGAGCAAGAAACCGAACTTGCTCACAAAGTGCACTAGACTGCCACCGGGTATGTCTTATAACCAAGTAAGCGCTTTCTACTCCTATGCACTGGTGACTGAACCGGCTAGACCGCTGCACTGACGAGCGTAATGTTCTAGCCATTCAGAAGTGCTAGGGTTTGAATCCCGACCATGAGCAATCCCAATTTGGCTTGCAAATGTGTGGTATAGCGGAGTGGGGGGCCCACCTTAAATAAACGGTGACCGGCTTGGGTGGAAGTTGACGGCATTTATGGGCTTAATTGGGATTGCAGTGGACACCTGTTTTGCTTTTGTGGTTAGTGGTTATAAGGGGGGGGGCATGTTTTATGCTTTTTTTGTTTATACTTAATATTTATTTATTTTATTTATTTATTTATTTATTTCAATTAAATTGTTTACATAATGGCCTCGATAAGTGAAAACAAATACTTAACATCGAGGACCATGTTAACTTAAACACTATCAATAAGTTATAACAAAAAAAACAACAAATATACTGTAATAATTACAAAAATTGAACTTATCCAAAAATATTAATATGTGGCATGAGGTGGGCTTAAAGGCTGTAACTACAGAAAACAAAGGTGGCAAAATATTCCTGTACATATAGTGTATTAAGAAAAGAAAAATGCATTGAAAAAATGGTTATTAATTTGTCACAGTGGCAGCCCTGCAGCTGCCACCTACGTCAAATTTCACTCTCTCCCACACACCCAATAATATAGTTGAAACTTGAAAAATCGACCCTAACCACAAAGTAATTGAGATGACATGACATTTTTACGGAATTTACTTAATGCATATTCATCAAGAGCAAATACAACACAACCTGATGGCTCATGCTACATTAAATAATAAATCATTATGAAAAATTTTATCCTACCCTATGTGGAATGATTTTTCCTAGGCCTATATTTGGTGTTGTGACTAGTGAAACTGATTTACTAATATCTAACAAATTTTTATCTAACAACTAATATATCTGAGATGCTTGTGTGGTGGTGAACAACTAATACTAATTTATGTGTGGTGAACAACTAACAACTAATACTAATTTATGTGTGTTGGTGAGTAACTAAAAACTAGTTCCTATGTGATGGTTGGTAACTAACAATTTAAACTAAAACAACTTTTCCAATGTGTAAGAAGTGGTGAGTGCAACAATACAACAATAACAACTATAAACTATATGTAAAATGTAACAATAGCATTACCTATAGCAAATAAATAATTTAGGCTTTTTCAACAAAAATAGGCCAGAAACATTTACAGTACAACAATAACATAACAACAACAGTAACAATAACATTGCAACATATAACAATAATTCAGTTTTAAATAAAATAAAAATTAAAGATGCCAACAAGTATATTAGGCCTTCCCTAGTATTAGACCTTCCTTCAAGTATTTCATGAAGATATTAGTAATTATTTTTATGTTACAGTTAAAAGTAAAAAGCTTGCCACTTCTAGAGAGTTAAGAGAACTAATATTTTGAGATTTTTAAAATAACATTTTACACAACACTTTTGAAAACATTATTAGCGAATTTCCCATAGGGAAGAAGCTATTACCGTAGGTCTCATGGCGAGACTTAAGCCCGGGACCATGTTATTTTTTCTTCTTTAGGTGCCCAGAGTCCAAAAACAATAGTCGTTAAAATTTTTATATATATATATGTATATGTATATATATATATATATATATGTGTCTGTTAGCACGATAACTCTCGTAAAAATGGTCCGATCGAGACCAAATTTGGTAGAGACGTGTATTCCTACAAATGCTCGGACGAGTTCGTAAACCAGACATATCGGTCAATAGGAACGGGTAGTTTGGGGGGTTTTGTACCCCAAAATGGGGTTTTTTCAGTTTTTCACATGTAGTTTTTAAAAATTTCTAATTTTATATTTCATCATTGGAATCAGCTTAAAAAACTACACAATTAAGTTCCTTAAAGTTTTTCTCTATCTCTAACGGTTACTGAGATATTAAAAAATCTAAACACAGTACGTTGTATTGTGGGGCTCCAATGTTAATCTTATGGAGGATAGGGAAAATTAATATCTCCCATATTAATCAATATTTTTTTATGTAACTTGATATTTAGCTTCATGTGGTTGAGATCTATCATTTTATGCTTAAAAATCATAGTTTATGTGTTTATCATGGCAGCAAACCTGCATACTCTTTTCCCATATTAATCAAATAGGGAATAGGCAAACTGCTTTATTTATGGACAGATGTTGATGAAATTTAGAATAATTGGTTAAAATAAAAATTATTTATGGTAGAAATGACTACTTTCAGTGTTCCTCACAGCAGCTAACCTGCACACTCTTTCCCATGTTAATCCTATGTAGAATAGGCAAATAATTCTCATGTTTATGGACAGATTTTTATAAAACTTGTCATATTTTTTTATTATTATTATTATATTATTGATTTGGAAATTCGCTGAGTACGCAGATCTGCTGCGACGGGGGTATTAATTTTCCAGGTGCTGTTTCTAACCTGTGGTGCATTACCTATGTAAAGTTCTCACATTGCTTCAAAGTAATAAAATTTTTTTCATGGTAAAAGCCCACCAACAAGATACAACTAAAAGCTGACTTACAGTCGCCCACCTGAGAGTCGATGGCGGCCATTTCCTCCATGATCCTCTTCATGACGGCTCTCACCGTGCGAGGCTCCAGACTGCGTAGCCAATCACGGGTTTCCACTGATTTGCGCAACATCTGGCAACAAAATTATACAATTATTTGGGTTGGACTACAATAACTCAAATATTTTGAAAAAATATTTATATCAAAATAGCTTTACCAGATTAACCCTTCAACACTGACGTTTTTATTACTAAACACAGCCTATTGTGGTACTTTTTTTGGCGCACACAACCTTTTTGTGCAAACAATTGCTAAAACATATATTTCCTCACTATGAAACATCCTATTTACATAATTCTTGCAGTAAAATGAAACACAATAGTAACACAACAGACTAGGCTAGGCTACAGTCCACTTGGGTTCTACATATAACAAATGACGAAAATACACAAAACAAAAACTATATCTGGTTGATTATTGCAATAATAAACCATAAAAAGTATCAATGAATAAACCACAAATACAAGAAAAAATGTCAAACTAAATGTATTTAATATTTATTCTCATTATTACGTCGTATTTATGACCAAAATAACAGAGAAACAAAAAAACAACATACAGAGCTGACAACAGTAAAATGACGAATCAACAGCTGATTTGATGCCTCACTATCTCTGTCTCTCTTGTGTTGGTTGGAAATTCATGAAAACAGCTGAAATTACTCTTTGTACTGTCCACAACGTGCTGAAAACGTCAAAGAGTCAAAATAGTTTGATAAACTGGCGAAGGACAGCATCACATGATGGGTCTATATCATGTGTAACATGTACACACTGTGAATGGTATTTGGCACGTGTACGGTGTATGTGAAATCAAGTTAAAGGGTTAAAGCAAAAAAATTATTTGTAACAGACATATTACTTGGAAGCGATAAAGTCAAGTGATTCTATCTTGGCATTGCACTGGATACTTGTTTTGCTTTTTTGACATGGATATGTCTTAGCTCTGGGGGGGGGGGGTGTTGGCGATTTTTAAGATGGAAAATATGTAAAAGGTTTCCATAGAAACCATCAGAGCTATTGTTTTGAATTTTTAATATAAAAGAATAAGAACAGCTGTTTTGATGAAGTGAAAACATTCCCTTGAGACATATGCATGATAACCTATTTCCTTTAGGGAAGTAAATACAAACATTTTTCGATTTGGTTATGGTTAGGGAAGAGGGCACATTTTGGTATTTCCTAATTGTACAGCTACACAACATGAAAATTTGGGTGATAGTGTTGCACTTTCTGATCTTATGAATTTAGATGTTCACAAGAGTAAACTAATATTGGGAATTGAATGGGTTTAACCCTTTCAGTGCTAAATACGCTCACCGTACGATGTCAACGCTCACCATAAGGGTCGGTTCACTTGAAAGTACAAGGGGAAAAACCACTCAAATAGTTAATATAATTCAAAAACTTAATATAAATAAATCAACGAACAATTGTCTAAAAGAAAAACTAAATAAGCATTAACCAACAACAAAATTTCAGAAAATTAAACTAAAAAGTGTAAGGTTCAGTAACCTACAGTAACAGGCTTGCATGGCCCAACAATGAAATAATTAATATCTACTCTTACTTCCAATTTAATTAGTTGTATAATCAGTTGTCAGACAACTCACAGGACTTGCACCACACTTCCTGAGGCTGTGTTTATAGGTTGCAGGTTCTTTCCCTTTCACAACTCTAATTACATAAGTAATCATTGTCATAGATACATAAAAACATAATTTTGGATAGGGGTGTGCGATGCAGCAAAAAAATTTCGATTCGATACAACGATGCGATACAAAGAATTCCGATACGAATCGATGCGATTCGATTCGATACAACACAACAAACACACAACACAATTTCCTGTAAAACAGAAATCATATAATAGAAGATAATAAAAAAACCATGGAATTAAAGCCAAAAAATATATTATTAGACTATTCATTAAATTTTACAGTTCATAATTAGTTTGATAATTTTTAGTTTGATAACTTTCAAGTTCCAAAGATTTGTGTTAAGGTATTTTATCTATGTATATTATATCAATAAAGCAAAGTTCGCTAAAAGATTTCCAAGATTCGCTAAAATTTTTAATAACTTGGAATATGTATAGCTAGCCTTGACGAGACTAAACAAGAATTATTTAAAAAAATTAATGTAGGTCTACAATTAGTAAAATTATATTATATATCTATTATAAACTACTAAATAAAATAAAAATCTATTGTATGACAAAAACAAATATATCTCTAGTTTTAAAATTTTGATACAATTTCAAAATTCTTTTTTATAGTTTTTAAAAAATAACATATCTAACAAATTTGGAAATGAGAAAAATAAAAGATATTACTAGAGGAAATGAGTACTATTGTAGTGAAAACTAAAAATAAAAATTTAAAAAGTAATAATATAGAAAATATAAAAACAGAAGTAAACTGTTATTTAAAAAAATAGTTTTAGTATCATCCATTTCAAATGGTTAGTTTCTAATCAAATTCATATTTTAACCCTCCAACGGTTCACTATTTGACCCCTTGAGGTTCACCTCATTTTGGCGCTTTTGCAGGCTTTTACTAAAAATTCCACATAAAATAGTAAAAATATAATAACTATAACATATTATACACCATTTTAATCTACATTAAATTATCTATAAGAAAATAGTAACATGTTTTATTTTTATCTTGGTTTTGAAGGGTGTATACAATTGAAATTGATAAAAAAAATTTTTTCAAAAGATTTTTCAAAGTTTGCTCCCCCACAAAACACGGCAAATAAATACCAGTCAAAAATTGAAGATAGCCAAGTTTTTCAAAATTTAATAAGTAAAATAAAAATATATAGTTTTATACACTTAAGTCACTGCTGTCAATTTTAAAATGGTGAAATTAACATCAGAACACCAAACAAACGCGACGAGAACGTGTAACGCCACAATTGTAAACAAAGCGACATAACCGCGCAACTGAAGACCGATGTTTTAACTAACATAGAATTCTGACGCATAGAGTAAGCAAAACGAAACATACCTCGGCGGAAAGCGTATTATCTGTAGAAAACAACGATACTATATTCAATGTAGTTTTAACCGAAAATGTATTCACACCATTGCTTTTTGTAAAAGCTTACCTACCGTCGATTGATCGACGGTGAACCTTCGGCGACCGGCGGTGGCGTCGATTAATCGACGGTAAAACCGTTGGAGGGTTAAATTTAAAAATATATAAAACTTTTAAAAATGAAGTTAGTTCTGGTTACATATTTATTTAAAACTATTTAATCGTTACTCTTATTTAAAAGTAAATTTCTTAATTAATTAAACACACAATTTAATTTGATTGTTTATTTATTAAATCACCTCAGATTAATGATTATTTAAAGAGAAAACATAAAACTCAATTTTTAACTAGATCATACTATGTAGAGAAATGTAAGTATTTGACCGAAAAACAAAATAATGAAGTCGCTCAGTCAGTTCCAAATATCAACAAACCCCCTTGTCCCGGAGCAAGGCTCAAGGTCATTTTTTATTACCTACTGCCGTCGTAATATCGTCTGACCACCTGTCCACCTCGCTTATCTCTTAACAATAATAGCTTACACCCGATTTAACTGAGAATCACAAATTTAATGTTTTTATTCATGCTTTAATGTTTTATCATACTGATAAAACATTTAATATGTACATTATAATAGACAATTTAGAATAATGTCAAACACTCAAGGTTTAGTTTTTGGAATAAATATTATTAAAAAACTATGGATCTACTTTTTTCTTCGTAAGAAATGCAATGGAAGCTGTCAATTGATACTGTGATGAAAAAGGAGCCATTATTAAAACTAAACTAAACAAACTATGATTTAAATAAATACAATTCAATTTTGGTTGTTAATATGTTTTGATGTATTTTTTGTTACTATTGATGTCTGTTGTGTCCAGCGGAGGAATACGATTACGTCACGTGACGTAATCTGTTGTCGTGTTAAAAACTTCTCTGACTTGTTTGTCAATTTTGAGAAAGGATTTAAAATCAGTTTGAATAACAAAATAAAAAGGAAAATTGGATTGCACAAACATAGACATTAAATAAATTTGTTTTAAAACCTGAAAATCGGTATAAGCTATGCCATTAGGATCTACACGCGCTGCCGCGCATCGGGACTCGGGAATCCCGATGCATCGAGCGTCCCGATGCATCGGGATTTCGATTACCTCTGTATCGAATCGCGATTCGATGCATCGAATCGAAATTTCGATACATTTTCGATGCATCGCACACCCCTAATTTTGGACCGCTTTTCTCTTTTGTGCTCAATGTTAACCGTAGGGTGAATCAGAGCAGAGTTGTTAGGGATACGTTTCCCCAGGTAGATACATGGGGGAATGCTTCTGATGCTGTGACACCGGCTACAGCATCAGAAGCTGGGCTGGATGGTTCAACATCACTGTGGCCAGTGTCTAATGATCATGACAACAATGCTGTTGAACCATGATGATGGCGAACAGTATCAAAGTCACCTGAGATATCGCCAGCCCCTGCATGTGCACGTAATGGTTCAGGAGCTCCTGGGCCGCCTGTCTCATCCCAGCACACATCTCCTTCTCTGTAGTCAGGAGAGCCGAGCCGCTGTCTGTGCTAAACCATTCATCCGTGAGGCTCAACTAAAAAAACAAGACTTGAAAGTCAATAAATTTCAGAAAAAATTAAATCCTAAAAATATTTTTCATAAACTTAAAAAAATTCTTTAAAAAATATACAACATATTTATACGTTTTTATCACAAAAAAGGAGCTTTGATTAGATTATTGAAATGGCGACCCTACTATAAGTATTTTAAGCCAAGTATGAATGAGGATTGAGTGTAAGAAGATGATTGTGGTGCGATCTTGTAGTCTTGTTACTGACTAAGGCTGACATGTTCTTTAGACAGGACTGTTAATTAATATCATATAGTTCCTCGTCTGAGCACACAAGGCTACTGCAGCGCTGTTATTGGCAGCCTCATCATTGGCTCTTATTTATATATTGTTTACTGTACTATCGACATCAATCGTTGTCAAGACACTTCACATCAGGTGTAAGAATAATGTCGATCAATTAAAAGAGACAAAATTGTCATCTCATTGAGATCGTTCTGGCCATCCATACCTTTTAATATAGGAAACAGACAAAACAATAGGATCAGATTAGATTAGATTATTGAAATGGCAACCTACCCAGGTAGGTATTTTAAGTATGAATGAGAAATGAGTGTAGGATAATTGTGGTGCGATCTTGTAGTCTTGTTACTGACTAAGGCTGACATGTTCTTTAGACAGGACTGTTAATTAATACCCCAACAGGCAATGGCAACTAAGGGATCTACAGTTCTCATTAACTGATAACAAATCAAAGATTCAAAGTACATTTTTTAGCTGATTACAATAGTTCTAGTAAAAATTTAATTTTTTCAAGAATTACATTTTAAAATCCTCTAAAAACCTTATTTCAGGATAAACACTAGGTTTTAAAACTTAAATCCGCAAATTATCCATGATGATAATGAAGAAACTTACTAAAAATTTAATTTGGATCAGAACATTTTTACAACAACTTCAAGCAAATAGTGTTTTTTGAATTGTGAAACCTGAAAAACAAATAATTAGTTACCGGGCTACGTATTAGTCTTATCAGGAGGACTACAGTAATAGCTCTATCTCTAATAGGATTCGATATAAACCAGTCAAGAATCTCAATGAAGCGTGAAGTAGTTAAAACAATTAAAACATACATTGGACTGACAAGTTTATGATCAGGACCCTGTTCTAAATGTTAATAAGTACAAAAGTGAAAATGAGTACTCACAAGATAGTGAATATTGGTGGCTTCGAATTCCAAACAGGTCTTGGAGAGTATGAGCAGAAGTGGGAGTGAGGGGACGTTGGCGGAACAGAAGGAGCGAGCAGTGGCGGTGAGGTGGTGGATGAAGCCGACAACCAGCCCTTCGCGCACCGAGTCCACACAGAATGCCTCCAGGAACTTAGGCTTGGCGGCGAATGCCAGGTCAGGTTGGATGAACACCTGTTACAGAGATGAAATTTGTTCTTATGTGATAAATACTCCAATTACTATTCGCTGCGGCGCCCGGAACCCTCGTTCCACGCACAGAGCGGCCAGTGTACTTTAAAATCAACCAATAGGAAAATTCTAAGTGACCCATACAGAATTAGATACTATGTTACAACAAATCTGGTTGTAGTTCTCTCAGATCCCAACAGGTGGCAGCACAATCTACATTGCCAGATCCACCATCCTTATTTTAACCTAAATGTCACCACTTGAATCCGAGTGGTCCGCTCCGCACACCGGGAACAGTATCACTCGGATACGAGTCGTCCGCAGCGAACGTGTTAAAATAAAAGAAGGCCTAAACATATAGCCAAAGTTCACACTTGTACCAATCCGCTTGTGCAGAGCGGCCAGTGTAGTTTAAAATAAACCAATAGGAAAATTCCAAGTGACCCATAGAGAAATAGATACTGCGTTATAACAAAGCTGACCGTAATTCTCTCAGATCCCAACAGGTGGCAGCACAATCTACGCTAGATCCACCATCTTGATTTTAACCCAAATGTCACCACTCGGATCCGAGTGGTCCACTCCATGCCCTGGGACCAGTACCGGGTCTGAGTGGTCTCCTTCGCACGACGGGACCAGTACCACTCGGATGGGAGTGGTTAGCAGGCAACGTGTTAGATTACAACAAAATATATACCATTACATACTAAAATAAATAAATTACTTGACTTATTATTAACCCTTAAAGCGCTACTTAAAATCACAATCTCTGCTCATTTAGTTTAAAAAATGAAAATATTACATCAGTTAAATTTTTTGTCTGGGGAGCCATTTCAGTTTATAATAATTAATTAACAAATCCTATACATTAAAAACATTCACACAATATACACTATTTACTGCTAAAACACAATGAAAATAAACACACATCGACAAATATCACCAAACAAGCTTAGGGAAAGTGAAAACAGCTGGCCATAATGACTCACGTATATACATGTTAAAAGCAGTACACTAGCAAACGAATTCTGGCCAAAGTCGCCTAACAACTGATTTCAGTCACTAAATATTCCAACAAAGCCGCCATATTGGCTTTGTGAGTGCATTGAGGCTACATTATCATGTACTCTATTTTTTTGTTTCGCAAACTACAGCTCAGTAAATGTGGCTAAATGGTTGAACGTGGGTAAAGATATTTACTGCGTCGTGCGAACCTACTGAGCTGCAGTTAAAGCCATCAGCCGCCCGGTAAGGGTTAATAAACCTATGTATTAACCTATGTAAATCTATGTAAATAAAATAAACATAGACGTCCCTACGGTAGTAACAGCCTCCAGGAGGAAGTTGAAGTGTCATAAGGATACGACCAAGATGATGGAAAGACTTATCACTTTTTCCTGAATGAATCAAGCTCAGAGCTAAGTATCTGCACCAGACAAGGATAAAGTCCCTTAATATTAAATCTGGTCAAAACACATACGACAGAGTAGTCCAGAACATGTGTAAGAGCTTGTCAAAGATCCTTCTGTAATGAATTAGTAAAGAGTCCTTGTTGGGTGTTTGGGTTCAGTTGAGAATATGGATCTTAAGAGAAAAATAAGAACCAAGTGTAAGGGAAGCTAATAACAGTGAGTAGCTTCAGAATTCACTTCCAATGTGAAAGATTATTTTGTATACTCAAAATCATCAACTTTATAATTTAGAATTAAGAAACCACAACCAGCCTCACCATCAAATCCTGCAGGACGCCTTTCACCTTCTCTACGGTAGCCAGAACTAGCTGTGTGACCAGTTCGGTGCCATGCTGTGTTGCAGCCACCTCCGTCGCGACCAGCCTCGGTGCCGCCAGCGCTTGCCTCACATGTGACAGACTGTCAGTCAACTGCGTCTTGAGGATATGGAGATGAACACGACACTGTCGCCGGGATGCCCGCATCACCAGCTCCATACCAGAGCTGCAACCGGTGTATAGATGGAGGATTGTATTATTACCATGTAATGGGAATGTTCATGAAGGTTACGCAGCTACGACTAATGGAACAAATGAAACTCAGCGCGCGAAGCACCGCTGCTGTGCTGCAACAATACAACTGAATACATTCGTATACTTAAAGATTGTAGAAGGTACCGAACATATAAATACCCGGCGCTCTGTACATCACGAAGTCAGTTCAATACTGTGGGTGTTAAGTAAGTGACAGATCACAGCAAGATATTCGAAAAGTGACAGCATTAGTGATTTGTAAATTGTGTCAGTGACTATTGAAATGTGTGTGTGTGTGTGTTTAATTAAGAGCAAAGACTGGTCATATTTGATTAATTATCTGTTAGTAATAAAAACTGTATATTAGGTTAGTTTAGAAATTGGACAGGTTAACCACGTTTTTTGCTGGATTTTGTTTGGCATGTATTTGATAAAGTGTCCCGTCGAGCACAAAGCAAAAACACGAAAGCATCATCAAAGCACGGAATGGCCGCTACGGAGACGAAGCGCGCCAAAATTTGTGGCAGAACACATATCAAACGCGGCAAACAGATCAACGATCTCAGAACGAGACTAAGTTCACACTGATGCCGGGTTGTTGACATCGCTCAAGGACAATATTTCCGTCCCCATGGCAGTAGTGCCGTTTCCGCAGGCAGGATATTTCCGCCCCGCACACTCAACGTATTAAATAGGTTTAGGCATTTAGTTAACTATTTTTGTAAATTGATTCTGAAAATAAATAGTAGTTATTGAGAAATCACCATTGTTTTATTTGTAGAGCTCGTAACAGTATGCTCAAACAATAAAAGTTGGAATTTATTTATCAAATAATTAATTGAAAAACTCACTTGACAAAATCATCGTCGGGGAAGAGCGAATTGACAGCATTGAGTCGCCTGTAAAACCTGTCCAAAGCCCTAACAAGGATCCCAGAGTCGCCTCCGTCTTGCTGACTCTCAATGTGAGCCTGCACCAGGTCTAAGTACTGATGCATGTTGTCGAACACAAACTGACTCAGCTTCCCACCTGCCTCCGTGTCACTGCAACAAGGTGAACACGAGTGAGAAGCTTGAAAAAGAACACAAAAACTGAGAGCAAAACTTCAGACTCTACAATTCAGGAACAAAAACAATATAAATCATACTTAAATTTAATGGTAACTAATAGAGGGAAAATGGTACCCTACAGAATAAAAATGATATTTTAATAAATAAAACTGATGACGAAAACACTTACCAACATGCAGGTCGGTTTATGAACATGTCGTTGTATGATGTCACGACAAAGCAGAGGTCACTGAGAAAACCATTACTACCAAGGTCAATGAATTCAATTAAGTCCTGAAAAAAATAATTGGATTGAAATTTGGAGAATAAAATGAATTTACTATTAAACACTCAACTTATTATATTCTTCATTTTAAGAATGGGACACGATAGAAATAATGAACAAAGAATTAATAATTGTATCGTCAAAAGTTCTATATTACATAGTTTTTTTGGGGGGGGGAGAGAGAACCCTCCTGCATCTTCTTATGTCAGGTGGGTCACCAAATAAGGCATCTCGGACTATTAAATCTCAATAACAAACGAGGTACCTTGGAAAATGAGATTACAAAATGTATACTACTAAAAGTAAATATTGACAACACAAAATTATATATTAAAACAGCTGATCAGCTGACCGATATAAAATAATAATTTAGAGTCTGACAACCACAGGCTGATCTCCAAATTGTATGCAAATTTACTATAAAAATTATCCTCTGCTGTCTAATAGGAACTGATAATTTGAACTAATTGTGATTGGGTCTTGTTCAAACTATTTTCAAAACAACTTTATAAAATGTGAAATTTATTCAAATTCGATTTATTCTACCTATTGTGATAGCTGAGTCAAGGTTTGTGCGTGTGTGTGTGTATGTGAACAATACAAGAAATACTCCAATACAGGTTTTAAAATCAAAACTATACATTTGTCAGATTTTATTCATTTCAATTGAAATCTACTCAAATTTTCCATTTAACATTGAGAGTCATGATACAACATTCATAGCTAAGGGCATAACTATGTACACATGAGCTTGATGTGTTGTTCGGCGGAAAAGCAAGACTGGACACATTAGCTACTGAACGCACGGCCATCAGCAGCTGCCAGTCATAGGAGTCCAAGAGGCAACATATTTTGTACTGTTAATACAAAATTTGCAAACAAAGACAGTGCATCCAGTGTTAAAGGACAGACTAACTCACGATGCACTCGTAACACTTAATCCAAATTTAAGGAAGCACAAGTTTATTTCACGTAAGTTCTTGAATTATTTTAATATGAGCACTTTTTTTCAATCAATTCTTTTACTAAGTTGTACTTTCATTTAAAAAAAATTCGACACATTTTTGGACATCTGTATGCGGTATAAAGTTTACAAAATTTAACGTAATAGTAAGACACAATATTTTAAAATTGTATCTTCATTTTAACTATATTTTACTTGAATTGTGGAACAAAGATGACGTGTGTTCAGTACAACTAACAGTGAGCAAAATAAATAGAAAATACCGGTTCAAAAATAGAGGACATAGGTCCTAGAATTGGATTTTGAATACTGCAGTTAGAGAGAAGACCTACTATCTTAAGGAACATTCTAATTAAATAGCAATATAACATTATTCTTAATAATTTTAAGGTTTCTAGATAATTTGTGAGATTTTAGGTAAAAATTCATTGGTTTCATTGGTAAAAACTAATTCAGTGGTTTGGAATGTACGTTAGGTTAAATAAATACTTTTTGTTTTGGTATAATAAATTGCGGTGATTAGAAAAAAGGTTGTCACCCCTACTTGTGTAACCTTAAAAAAAAACTAGATCTTATGTATAAAATTAGCTAAATGGTAAAAAATTACAGCTAAGAGACAGTATTTGATAAAAAGTATTGATTAAATTTATAAAAATTTCAATAAAATATGTTCTGATGGAACGACTGAAAGAAATTTGAACATTTTAATTGTTTTCTTGTAAACATTGAAGGTGGGCAATTATAGGAAAGATACTATTTAGGAGAGTTCCAGTTTTTGTTGCACTAGCCAACATAGATAACACATAACACCGATAAACACAGAAATAACTCTATTTAATTTGTTCGCTGTGTGGGGCGGGAATATCTGCCCTGCGGTGACGGCACCGCTCATGCGAGGCAGGAAATATCGTCCTTGAGTGATGTCAACAACCCAGCTTCAGTATGAGCTCAGTCTCATACTGAGGACATTGATCCCTTTGCGCGTTGCGTCTAGGTGTCAGCCATTCTGTTCATTGATGATGCTTTCACGTGTTCGCTTTGTGCTCGACAGCGTAGTTTAGCAATACACACTAAACAAAATCCAGCAGTGAATGTGTTTGTAATAGTAAGACACAATAAGACACAATATTTTAAAATTGTATTTTCATTTTAACTATATTTTACTTGAATTGTGGAACAAAGATGACGTGTGTTCAGTACAACTAACAGTGAGCAAAATAAATAGAAAATACCGGTTCAAAAATAGAGGACATAGGTCCTAGAATTGGATTTTGAATACTGCAGTTAGAGAGAAGACCTACTATCTTAAGGAACATTCTAATTAAATAGCAATATAACATTATTCTTAATAATTTTAAGGTTTCTAGATAATTTGTGAGATTTTAGGTAAAAATTCATTGGTTTCATTGGTAAAAACTAATTCAGTGGTTTGGAATGTACGTTAGGTTAAATAAATACTTTTTGTTTTGGTATAATAAATTGCGGTGATTAGAAAAAAGGTTGTCACCCCTACTTGTGTAACCTTAAAAAAAACTAGATCTTATGTATAAAATTAGCTAAATGGTAAAAAATTACAGCTAAGAGACAGTATTTGATAAAAAGTATTGATTAAATTTATAAAAATTTCAATAAAATATGTTCTGATGGAACGACTGAAAGAAATTTGAACATTTTAATTGTTTTCTTGTAAACATTGAAGGTGGGCAATTATAGGAAAGATACTATTTAGGAGAGTTCCAGTTTTTGTTGCACTAGCCAACATAGATAACACATAACACCGATAAACACAGAAATAACTCTATTTAATTTGTTCGCTGTGTGGGGCGGGAATATCTGCCCCGCGGTGACGGCACCGCTCATGCGAGGCAGGAAATATCGTCCTTGAGTGATGTCAACAACCCAGCTTCAGTATGAGCTCAGTCTCATACTGAGGACATTGATCCCTTTGCGCGTTGCGTCTAGGTGTCAGCCATTCTGTGCATTGATGATGCTTTCACGTGTTTGCTTTGTGCTCGACAGCGTAGTTTAGCAATACACACTAAACAAAATCCAGCAGTGAATGTGTTTTTTTTAGCAATGGCTTGGACATACAAGTCATATGAACAACAACTTTCTGGCTTGATTTACTTTAATAAACAAACCTAGATAACGAGTGTTTTCTTTGCCATCGCTTCTTTCTATTTAAATTCTTGATTAAATTCTTTGAAATTCTAAAATTAAAAACAATGTACTTCTGAAGCTGAACAATTAAGTAGATGATTAGTGTTGATATGTACAAACCTGACATGGTGTATCTTTGAGTAGAGTCAGCTGGTCTTGAAGTCTTGTCTTTGCGTGGGTCAAAAACTCGGAGCAAAGAGATTCAGCAGGCTCGTCCAATTGTAGTAGAAGGTCTACGCTTTCTGCAAGTTCCTTAGCTGTGGCCTAAACATTATAATAGCACACTTTAAGTAAAGTTTAAGTTAGTTTAAAGTCTTATTTTTTTAGTTTTAGTCTGGGTAGTTTTTTCTTCAAGGCCATACGAAAGGTGATCATAAAAGTCCATTCCCACCTACTTTTTTATGCAAGTAAAAATGGTGAACCTGATCAAGAAGATGCAATTGAATGGGAAGGATCGGATCAGTCCGTAGATGAATTACAGTAGGATGATCACAATTACTATGATTATTGCTAGTTATATAGCCATTGTCTATTTTGCTGACTAAAAAACAATTTTAGACTAAAAAGTTCATGTAAACATGTCTTTAGAGGCTAAATTATTGTATGCGGAACTTAGTATGCCACGCAACCTATCACGTAATTGTGATGTCGTCGCCACTGTAATATACCCATTGCCACTGATATATTCTCGTAGTGGCGAGACACGTACGTATTAATGTGGGTGTTAGGGGATATGCAATAAAACACCTTGTACGGGGCGTAACATGGCCGTATGGGAGGTGTGGAGGATAGGCCGAGCTGGAACAGAATGCGCTGCATCGGTTAACGACAAGGAACGTGGTGGGAAGGTGGCGTGATCGGATCGACCAATAGAATTTATTTTATACAATGACGTAACATCGTACGATGGTCGTACGACTCGCTCACTCGCTGACATAGAGTACAAAAACAGATTGACACAGAGTTATTACAATTCTTATTAACAATGATATGTATATATCACACCTTCCTACTTAAATTGTGACTTAAAATAAAATTTGCAGCAACAGATTCTTGAAAAGTTGGATAAATGTAATACGACAATAATAATATTAAAATATTACAAGACAAGTAACAATACGTAGAAATTGTTAAATATAATAAAAGATACTCATAAATACAATTGAAATAAAAACAACACTCAAATAAAATGTAACTTCATTATGTAAGTTAGTAATAAAAATTGTTACAAATCCAAACGCAAAGTAGGTTTTCTATCTCTTTCCGGGTAACGCCTTACAATAGGCTCAGCTGCTTTTTGTCTAGCTGGAGAGGGGGAAAGAACAGCTGGAGTGGTAACTCGCGGTAAGGAATGACGTGGAGGAGGGGTATGACGTGTATGGAGGGGAGAGGTTCCGCCTGCGTCCTGCCTCGTGACGTCATCTTCCATCAACTGTGGCTGCACCGGGCTTCTGGGTACACCACGTGACTCACCTATCGGAACTGTCACCGCTACTGCTTGGCTCTCTGCTACAGATGTTGTTTGGGAAGGAGGGGTGTCAAGAGGGATCAGCTGATCTATATGGCGTTTCCATACAATGCCCGAATTTAAACTGACAGTATACATGGTTGGACTTAATTGTTTCAAAATTATTCCTTCTACCCATTTGTCTTTAGCTCTATAGTCCCTAACTAGAACTAACTGATTAGCATAAAAACACTTAGTCTTACAACCTCTGGCATACATTTTTTGTTTGTTTTGCTGTTCCTCAACATAGGAACTTATATCAGGTCTTAGTAAATCTAATCTTGTTCTTAAATTGCGATTAAACATTAATCTAGCTGGTGTTTCATTAGTTGTTAAATGCACTGAATTACGATAATCAAATAATATCCTATTTAAAGCTAATGAAACATCTGCATTTTCACGGAAAGCACATTTTAATTTATTCTTTGCATATTTTACTGAATTTTCAGCCTGTCCATTAGATTGTGGGTGATAAGGAGCTGAAGTAGTATGTTTGATACCATTAGCCTTAAGAAAATTTTCAAACTCAGCTGAAGTAAATGGTGGTCCGTTATCACTATGAATAGTAACGGGTAATCCAAATCTAGCAAAAAGGCTTCTTAGTTGTTGTATAGCAACTTTAGCTGAAGTAGTGTTTGTTTCGAAAACTTCAAGCCATTTAGTGTACGCATCTACAACTATAAGATAAGTTTTCCCTTTAAAAGGTCCCAAATAGTCCAAATGTAATCGCTCCCACGGCTTACTAGGATAATGCCAACTATGTAATTCTACCTTAACTGGATTAGCTCTTTCCAAAAGACAGGAAGAACAGCTGCTAGCAAGTGCTTCAATATCATGGTCTAAATTAGGCCACCACATATATGACCTGGCCACACTTTTCATCTTAACTATCCCCATATGACTCGCATGTAACTCTTTCAAAACATGAGCACGTAACTTGGTAGGTATAACTACTTTAAAACCCCACATTAACACTCCTTGCTCAACAGCTAACTCTACCTTCCTCTGAAAATATGGCAACAATAATTGTCTACAATCATCGTTAGGAAGATCATTAGGCCATCCATACCTAACATAGCCTATAACCTTGCACAATACTGGGTCTTTCTGAGTTTCTAACTTTACATCCTCACACAATATAGGAAATGAACTCTCCTCAATATACTGCAAATAGGTACCAAAACAATAAATTGTCATCACTAGGGTGCTTAACATCCAATGGTAATCTCGATAGTGCATCAGCACTGTTCGCATTAGACCTCACATACTGAATATCATAATTATATCCTGATAAAAACAATGCATAGCGTTGTAGTCTGCTAGCAGCAAAAACAGGAAGTCCCTTTTTAGGCCCAAATATGCTAACTAGTGGCTTGTGGTCACATTTTAATGTAAAGTGTTTACCAAATAGATACTGATGGTACTTCCGTACTCCATAAACCACTGCTAACGCTTCCTTATCTATCTGACTATAATTTTTCTCTGCTGCGGACAGTGTCCGAGAACTATAGGAAACTGGCCTCTCTATGCCATCTTTACCAATTATGCTTAAAACACAGCCTATACCCGTATTACTCGCATCAACTGTCAACAATGTCGGTGCTTGGGTATCATAATGCGCTAACACAGGCGCTGAACTGAGTAACTGCTTAACCTTATTAAATGCCTGCCTGCATTTCTCATCAAAAACAAAATCTACATCTTTCTTTAATAAGTTGTACAATGGATACAGAACACTAGACAAATTTGGTACAAATCTACCATAATAGATAATAAGGCCTATGAAAGACTTCACTTCCGTTACATTACGTGGCATTGGAGCATCAACAATAGCTTTAATCTTAGATGGTGCCGTATGCAGTCCGTTTTTATCGATGATGAATCCCAAATATTCCAAACTTGATTTAAAAAAAATTTACATTTAATATGAATGAAACAGAACTTTATTCCTCAACAATATAGATAATACAATTATTTAGACACAATTGACACAACCTTAACTTACACATGATGAAATAACTATTTAACAAAAATACTATGGAATAAGCCTACATGGGCAATAATGCCTGTGCGTAGGCTTAGGTGGAGTCATGAAAAATATGATGGAAACGATTAGGAATATTGTATCAAACGTTCGTCAACAGAAGAGGAAAAGAAGAATTTTAAGAATGAAAACTTTCATTCTTACATACCAAATTATCTTACTATTCATTTATAATATTTCAAGTACAAAAATAAAACAAAAATAAACCACTTAATGGAGCTCAGATGAAACTTGGAGCAAGGTTGCCCAAATCATGGCGAAATGAAGCAGGAACGTATGTGTGTGTGTATGTATACAAGCAAGTGTTTGCATGTAAATGAGAAGATACAGGTGAAGTTGAGTGAGTGAAGAGATAAGTGAAGTTTGTGAACATTTGATTCAAGTCCAAGTAAAATAAAAAATAAATAAATAAATAAATAAAAAAATGTGAAGGTTCAGGTCCGCCCATACCTGGAAACAATGAGGCTCTCGGCGTTATCAGCACTGAGGGACAACAACCAACTATTTATATTTTTCTTGAATAAGGAAAGCTTTGGAAGAAAAAATATCGGAACGTTTTGAAAAGATATGATTGTATTAGTATAAAGAATTTGAGCTATGTAACTGGGATTAGTAGATAAAATTGATCTTTGAAGTTGAATTGGATTGATACCAATATTTTGTGCATAGCGGGTGTGATGTGTATGAGTGGTGCGAGAGAAAATAGTATTGGAATTTTGAAAAATTTGAATCAGTAGAGTTCTAATAAAAAGGTGTCTGACTGGGAGTAGTTGAGTCTCCGTGAATAAAGCATCACTAGAGTATCTCACAGATTTTTTAAAAGCAGCTTTTAAAATAGCTTTTTGGCACACCTGTAAGGGCTGAAGATTTGACTTATAGCTACCTCCCCATGCTATGATGCCAAAACCAATAATGGATTGGACATAGGCAAAGTATGCTTGCTTTAGCTCATTTTTATTTAGGATTAAACTCAACTGTCTGAAAGCATAAATGTATTTTCTTAACTTGTTTTTCAAATAATTAATGTGTTCAACCCATCTTAACCGGAAGTCGAAGATAACCCCTAAGTATTTGTAAGACATAACTTTCTCTATAGACTGACAAGAGCAGTTTGTACTACTGGGATCTAAACAGCTATGAATTACTAAGTTCTCAATGTGACAGTCAGCACTGCTTTTTAAGGAAATAGGCATAAATTTGGTCTTAGATATATTTAAGGACAGAATATTTTGATCTAGCCACTTTTTCAAAAGACTAATGTCATTGGTAGCCTTTTGAAAAACTTCATTCCAGTCTCTACCTTGCAAAAAAATTAAGGTGTCATCAGCAAACAAAAACACTTTGCCCTGTAAGGCAAGCTTAGAGATGTTATTTATATAAATTAAAAATAGTATTGGGCCAAGTGTGCTGCCTTGAATTACGCCATATTCGACAGGTAAGGCATCACTCTCCACACCCGCTAATGAGACACATTGTAGTCTGTCCTTTAGATAACTGTGAAACCATGCAAGGGCTAACCCCTGCACACCTATGCATTTAAGCTTGTTGAGCAAAATATTCCTGTCAACGGAGTCAAAAGCTTTCCTTAGATCAAGGAAGACAAGCATAGATCGCTGATTACTAGATATTGACTCATTTAATTCACAACAATTTACATTTATCAGCTTAACAGTTAATCCAACTTCTTTAAGTCGTATCAAAACTTCTTTTAAGGTATTTAAATGGGAAACATTGTCACAACTAGATATTAAGGATATCATCAAGAAAAACAGCCACACTTGGCAGTCCCTGTAATACTTGTTCTATTTTTCTCTGAAAAATACCGGGTGCTGACGCAATACCGTATGGCATACGTTTATATGAAAACAATCCCTTATGGGTACTGATAGTACATAGTTTTTGTGCTTCCTCGTTAAGCTTTAATTGCATGTACGCTTGACTAAGGTCAATTTTACTAAAGAAATCACCTTTCTGAATTTCATTAAATAAGTCATCTATTCTTGGAAGGGGGTAACGATCGATTTCCAAATAGGGGTTAAGGGTAACCTTAAAATCTCCACAAATCCTTAAGCTACCATCTTTTTTTAAAATGGGTACAATGGGAGTAGCCCACTCTGAACTTTTAACAGGGTACAAAATATCCTCATTTACTAGTCTAGAAAGCTCTTTTTCTACTTTAGCCTTTAAAGTGAAAGGTAATGGTCTAGGTTTACAGTACTTAGGGATACAATGCTCTTTCACATGAATTTTAACAGGGTCACTTTTATACTCTCCTAACCTGTCCGTAAAGACTTCAGGGAATTCTGCAATTATTTGCTTAGCTTGTTTCTCAAAAGTTACACAAATTGAAGTTTTAGGTTCATGTTCAGTTTTAGTGACATACAATGTTGGCCTATCTGATGACTTAAAAGATATTTCGATATTTAATGCAGTTAACCAATCTCTACCCATCAACGGATGTGATCCATTTTTAATGACATACAGCTCTAAGTCATCCACTTTGGATTCTTGGTAACTAGCATTAACTTTAATTTTACCTACAGGTTCAATAGGTACATCAGTGTAAGATCGAAGTGATAAATCGCTAGGTAAGAGCTTATGGCTTTTGAAATTATCATTGTAACATTTTTCACTTATAACACTTACTGAGGCTCCAGTATCTACTTCAAAATAAAGCATTTGATTTTCAACATTAACATTAATCTTGACAGGATCAATTTTTAATTTGTTTACTGGCTCAGGACTAATCTTAAAAAGATTTGACACATCATACACTTCATCATTAGTTTGATCGGGTTCACTAGTGCTTACATAGTTATGCTTTTTAGAATAAGCATTTTTAGGTTTTGAGACATACCTAGTATTCTTAGGTTTACCAGAAAGACGTGAACGACATACCTTAGCTAGGTGATTGCGCTTACCGCAATGATGACACACACAACCATGAAAACGACATGATTTGCTCATATGGCCACTTTGCCCACAACAATAACACTTCACTTGAGCACTTCCACTGATGTTGGGTTGGTGTTGGTTCCGCGCCGCTTGACCTTGGCCTGGAACACCTCGGGTTGAAGTTGAGCCATCCTGCCTTGTGGTAGGACCGTGCCGCTGTGTCGCCAACCGCTGAACTCGGCCGCCTTGATGGAAGTCTCCTTTCAGACTTGCTGCATTTTTCTCGGCTGCTTCGAGAGATGTCATGAGCTTGACTGCCTTGTCAAATGTTAAGTCTAGCTCTGCTAATAGCTTTTGTTTAATTGCTTCGTTCCGAATTCCGCTCACCATTCGGTCCCTCAAATAATCATTTAGATTTGTCCCAAATTCACAATGTGTTGACAACTTCTTCAGATTAGCCACATAATCCGCAATAGATTCATGTTCTAATTGATTTCTCAAGCTAAATTTATAGCGCTCCGCAATTACATTAGGTTTAGGGTACAAATGCTCTCTAATAAGCTTCACTAGTTCATCATAAGTCTTTGCTGTCGGTTTCTCTGGTGTACACAGATCTCTTACTAATGAAAATGTTTTAACGCCCACAACTGTAAGAAATGTACTAACCTTTTTTGTTTTGTCATCGATACCATTACATGACAAAAACAGTTCGAAACGTTCAATATAAGAATCCCAAGATTCTACATTTGAATCAAACTCAGCAATATTACCTATTATTGACATCTTGCTATATGATTTCTCTTCACCCAGTGGAAATATATTAAATGGGAATTCTCCCTCTGCCATAAAATAAAAACTCACCAGAAAATGTCCAACTTTCTGCCGTTTTAACCTCAAAGTTGAGCGTTACCACTGTAATTTCTGAATCAGGCGCTTGCAAGCCTTAAAACACTTGTAATCGTTTCGAAAAACACTTAATTTAGGCGCTGTCTTGCCGTTAATCTTCGTCGACGTTACCAAGCCGATGTTCCAGTATTCATAATTGCGGTTACACACGAACACGAAATTGCATCACACACACGCACTGAAATTTTCCTCGTCGCCACTGTGATGTCGTCGCCACTGTAATATACCCATTGCCACTGATATATTCTCGTAGTGGCGAGATACAAACGTATTAATGGGGGTGTTAGGGGATATGCAATAAAACACCTTGTACGGGGCGTAACATGGCCGTATGGGAGGTGTGGAGGATAGGCCGAGCTGGAACAGAATGCGCTGCATCGGTTAACGACAAGGAACGTGGTGGGAAGGTGGCGTGATCGGATCGACCAATAGAATTTATTTTATACAATGACGTAACATCGTACGATGGTCGTACGACTCGCTCACTAGCTGACATAGAGTACAAAAACAGATTGACACAGAGTTATTACAATTCTTATTAACAATGATATGTATATATCACAGTAATATGCCTTGCAAGACCTAATAAGGATTAATCATTTGCCTGAGTTAGACCCAAATTTATAGCGGATTTAGCTACCCCCCCTGTAACTGCTAAAAACAAACTCTGGATAATCCTCCATTGTAGACTGAGCCATCTGTAGAATAATTGATTCTGATGCCAATATTTTTATACAGGGGGGGGAAATATATTGAAAGTAGGCTACTATATAAGAGATTTGCCTATTTCAAAATGTTCCTTGATTTTATAGTGTTACTTCTCAACACCTCAAGACATGAAATCATACTAAACTGTTGAGTAATCCTTTTTTGGGGGCAGGTGAGATCAAGGTAATTAAGAATGGTTGGCATGAGAATATTGTACTTTTCCTCAGAAGATGTTGAACTGTAAAGCATTCTCCTTACAAGGTCCACATATCCCTGGGTTAGATGCCTAACATATTGTTCATTACAGTTATTTCTGAGTCAATGGTACATTCTTGAGTACTGTATTTTATAAGATAGAAAATATAAAATAACACTGTCTTCCCCACGTCTCGATGCGAGACGTGCCGTTACTGTAGCTTGAGTACCAAGCGTCTCGGACAAAACAAAAATACAATTGTCATTATTACTTCATTAGTATAGATTAGATACATACATCTTTACTTTTGAACTGCGAGCGCAGCCGTTCTTTCAGCTGGTCCAGTATCTCGGTGCACTCCTGTTGGATGCCCTGGAAGCTCTCCAAGTTGCCGTATTGCTCAAGCACACGCTGTGTGTGCAGATAGTCTTGTACCGCCTGAGTAAAATTGTTTGATTTTAATGTTTTTTTATTAGAAAATAAGTCTTCCTGATAACACTAGTAAAGTGTTCTCAGTTTTACCTCTGATTGTCAAAGTCATCGCTTATCAGACAACTCAAGTCTAAAGCCATACGAGATAAATTCTTAACGTGTCCAAAAATATGTTGCTAAATATTAAACCTTTGCATCACTTGTGGTTAAATAAAAACACTGAGTATAACCTGTGAAATATAATATACTACGAGTTATCCTTCATACTTTAGTATACGAGGGGGTAACAAAATCCAAACTAACTGGAATAGCATTGCCTTGGGCAGAACTTATGTAGAACAGGTTTAATGGTGCCGTGCATGCCATTAATCTGGCACGTTATGTTGTTATGTTTTTATGTGGTAATGGTTTTTGCTAGTGCCATTTTGCTGCTGCCTCGTTTTTTATGATGGCAAGTTTAAGTGAACAAACTTGCCCCTGATAAAAATGGATTTCTACTCAGTAAAAACACTGCTGAAACTGATTAAATGTTGGAAACTGCTTACAAAAAGTATGCTTAGGGGAAAATCAAGTGTATGAGCGGTTTTCTCAATTTGAAAATGGTGACATAACAACCGATGACAAATCTCGTTCTGGACGTTCTTCAACTGCCTTAATCGATGAAAATGTTGAAAGAAAGAGTGTTTTGTCTCTGAATTGTAGCCATAGCACAATGGTTCATCACCAGTGATTGAAAGATAAGGTTGATTTAAGCAGTTCATTCAGCTGACAACATGTTTCGACTCTACATGCTTTTTTATTGTCAATCAGACCCCAAGGAACACATTTGGCAGGAAAGCGTTTCATTCCTAAATCTTCAGTTAAAATTCGCTAAACTGAGCTCTAAGATATCTAGAGCACTGACAGTTGATCAATTGTCTATCAACAAGGTCTGTGAGCACAAGCTCTCGAATTGGGCGGCTCACAGTTTCATTTTGTGCATTTAAACGTGCCATCATAAAAAATGAGGTATCAGCAAAACAGCTCTAGCAAAACTATAGATGAATTGTATCGTAACTATAGCTGAACAGTACGAGACAGGTCAACGTTCCGCATGGCACTAAACAGGTGCTAAGGGTGGAAACCTCTTTTACAAAAGCTTCGCCCATGGCACTGCTATTTCGGTTACTTTTGGGTATTCCCTTGAATACCCTGGATTAATCTGGTTCTTTGACTGTATACATGTCACATTACCTATACGATATAGAAGAACTCCTTAGAGTATACAAAGAAAAGTATTTATTCTTTGAAAATTCAATCAAATCCAATTAAAGAAAAGAAATAACTATTCATGCAAAGAAATGTACAAATGCAAAAAATTATAAAATACTACCTTTTTATTCTATCTTTATTTGAAAACTTTTTTTATTAAACAAAAGAAAGAAATTTTTTAAACTGATTGAGTTTTTAAAATTTAAAATTTGGATTTTTTAAAGATTTATAGGCATAAACTACCCTTAAACACATTCGTTGCGGCACCTGAAACCCCTGTCCCTCGTGCGGAGCGGCCAGTGTAGTTTTAAATTAACCAATAGGAAAATTCCAAGTGACCCATAGAGAAATAGATTCTGTGTTACAACAAATCTGGTCGTAGTTCTCTCAGATCCCAACAGGTGGCAGCACAATCTTACATTGCCAGATCCACCATCCTGCTTTTAACCTCCGAGTGGTCTGCTCCGCGCGCCGGGACCAGTACCACTCGGATCCGAGTGGTCCGCAGCGAAAGTGTTACATGAGCGAAATAAAAAAAGGCCTAAACATATAGCCAAAGTTCACACTTGTACCAACTTTCATACAGTAGAACCTCCCATATCCGACCTCCCGATATCCGACTCCTCCCAATAACTGACCGTTCCATCCGTTTATGTATGTTTCCAATGCTCCCGCTGTTGCCAAGCGTGGCAAAACATAAAATATTTATTCTTCGATTATGTATATATATTATTTTTCAGTTATTATAGATGTTTTCATGTTTTATTTGATGTAATATAGATACATTAAGGTTTATTGCAATGATCCATAGCTATTTTTCTTCCTAGAGAATGTGTTCAATTTGCTCCTCCCGATATCCGACTTTTTGGCCGTCCCGACCATGGCCCAGTCCCGTCATGGTCGGATATGGGAGGTTCTATCTTTAGAGTCTTAACGTAGAATAGTATTGTCATTATAATAATTTTGATCTCAAAGGTATTCTTTTAAATTCTATGATCCAGTACCTCGCCATAATTTTCTTCTTCCATCAATGCTTTCAGTTTAGTTGGCAGTTTGAAAAGAAATTGAAGCCTTTTTAATAATGAGTGAATCCCAGAGAGGTGAGCAATCTTCTGCCGAGATTCCTGCAAAAATAAATACTAATTTAATCATACTGTCACAACTATGGGATCTTTTCCGTTAATTCACCACCACTACTTTTTTGGCTACTTTAGTATTAGCCGCATGCCACTTAGTCACCAACATACAGTGCTCTAACTTAACTCGGCAGAGCGCTGTACGACGACAATATCCCTATATTACGATGTAACGCAACAGTAGAATCCGGCTAATACCAAAGTACCCTTTTTTGGCTTCATTACCGCTTGCAATATAGTATACAGGAAAACATATCGCCATGAGTATTTAGGAGTGGTTAGTTCAGGTTTTATCTGCAGGATTGTAGAAAGTTTTATCGCTTAGAGATAGCAGGACCGCACAGCCGGCGCAATCATTAACACATTAACAAAAATTAACTTCTTGTGTCTCATTAGTTTCGCTTAGGTTAGGCTAGGCTAGGTTAGGTTTGAATAGTATTTGTGATGAATAGATGGAGTTCTTATGTTTAAAGCTGGTGGTGGTGAATTAATGAAAAAAATCCCAACAATGTATAATAATGTAGACATAAAAATAATCATCTTAATTTGGGGAAAACCCTAAATTATAGTAAATCGTGCCAGTCCGCATGTGGCACTCGGCATGATTTTTTGTGGCCCTCGGACTGTTAAGAATTGAAATAAAATTTAGAATTATAAAATATTTTATGAAATAATTGCAAAATACTTTATAAACATACATAAACTTTCTTAATTAATGATTAAACTTAGTTATACTCATATTGTTGTAAGTTATTTAACGTCACGCGTTATCAAGATTGAAGTAAAATGTGCTTCAGCTAGCTTAATAACAAGATTTTTAGGCTTTTATGTTCAAATTTTTTCCAGGGAGGGCCCCCTAACCCCCTTTTTTACCGATCCTCTAGACCCTCAGAATGTCCCCCTAGGTAACGCCATCATGGACCGCCTCTTCTTGCGGCCCTAAGGAAAATGTAAAGCAAACCAATTGGATCTCCAAAAAAATAGTGAGGATACCTATACTATAAAAATGACTAACCTACAAGTTATAAAACATAAAAAGCATTTTTTTCCTAACATAAAGAGGGGTAGAATGCTCAAATAACAGAAAAGAGTGATTAGATGTTGAGCTGACCCATTTTTAAACAATTGAAAACTCTTATTGCAATTTCACTCTATGAACGTGAATCAATCCTGTTTGAAGTCTCCTTACAACATATAAGACATCAAACCAGCCATCATAACACAAGGCATGCTTCAAACTTTACCTTTCCATCACACTATCTCAGTCTGTTTGATAAAAACCGCAGTTTAAAAAGGAGGTTTGTACTCAGCGATTTCCAAATCAAAAATATAATAATAATATATAAACAAGATTTGCAAAATCTGTCAACAAAATTTATTTTAACATTTATACCAACTTTCATCAACATCTGTCCATAAATAATTTGCCTATTCCAGATGATTAACATGGGAAAAATATGCAGGTTTGCTGCCATGATAAACACATAAACTATGATTTTTTAGCACAAATGTATGGATCTCAACCACATGAAGCTAAATACAAAGTTTCATCCAAAAATATTAGATAATAAGTGAAAAATTAATTTTTTTTAATCCTCCATAAGATTAACATTGGAGCCTCAAAAATACAATGTACTGTGTTTAGATTTTTTTATATCTCGGTAACCGTTGAATATAGAGAAAAACTTTAAGGAACTTAATTGTGTAGTTTTTTAAGCTGATTCCAATGGTGAAATATAAAATTAGAAATTTTTAAAAATTACATGTGAAAAACGCAAAAAACCCCATTTTGGGGTACAAAACCCCCCCAAACTACCCGTTCCCATTGACCGATATGTCTGGTTTACGAACTCGTCCGAGCATTTGTAGGAATACACGTCTCTACCTAATTTGGTCTCGATCGGACCTTTTTTACGAGAGTTATCGTGTTCACAGACACATATATATATATATATAAATTTTAACGACTATTGTTTTTGGTCTCTGGGCACCTAAAGAAGAAAAAATAACATGGTCTCGGGCTTAACTCTTGCCATGACCTACGGTAATAGCTTCTTCCTTAAAGCTAAAAGGAGGTTTGTATAACCATTATAAAGCATAAGACACTACCACTACAGCAATTCAAGAACTGATTGAAATCATAGCTGTAGGGCAGGCCATACTACTCAGAATCAAAAGCTAAATTCCTGAAAAAAAATTGGCCTTGGGAGCTCCATCTCAAATCTTAAAGTAAAAATAAAATGAAATCAATAACTACTTGTAATTATTATTAATGCCTGAACAGTTCCCAAGGAACTCATCTTCTTACCTGCAGTGTTGAAGAAATCAATTCAGAAAATGAAGTTATAGAATCCATATTTTTTGCTAGTAAGTCCATTTCATCCTCCATTTTCTTGAAATCACTTTTCATCTGCAAAACATCAGTGTTTTTTATGTAATTCACAGTAAAAAATCAATATACAAGGAGCCAGTAATAGCTCCTGAGATGCACTCCAAGAAGTTGCTAATTATTTCAATTCTACAAAACAAACTAATGCCTGGTTAAAGGTTTTATTTAAAAGAGTTGGAATGTTCAAAAGAACCAGAAAATTTAAACCAATACGAAAATTATTCACAGCGCGGGACTTTGGTGTCCAAATCATCAATGGCTTTTCTGTGAATGTCTAATGTTGCAATCCACTAGGTCTTGCCTTAAGTAATGTCTAAAACGGATTTGGGCGATGGCCTAGATTAAGTTCTGGGATGATAAGATGGGACAGTAAAAAAAGTATTACCCAAAGGAGTGTTATTTGTCACAAATGGATGTCTCCAAGCTTCACACGCAAATCTATATACAGGGATCTATATTCGGGACTTTTGGCGATGCAATGTGGAGTATATGACATTTATCTGTATTTAATTTGAGACCGTACTTCCAAGACCATTGACGTATTCTCTCAAGAATACTAAAAGATATTCAAGAAGTAAATATTCACTTCTTCAAATATCTAGTCAGCAGAACCAATCCCGTATAAGGTTTTACTGCAATAAACTTTTATTAAAAGTGAATTCCCAGAAATGAGTTACATTTTAAAATGTTGTTAGGGTCATTTAGGTTTACTCATGAATACTTACTTTTCTAACCGTATCAGTCGCTGATATAAATTTATTATAATTTTCGTAGACTAATGTCTGCATGTCTGAGTGTAAGGTAAGAGTATCTTTTACTACATCCGTTTCATGATCCATAATCTGCTGAAGATTATATTCCTGAAAACACAATTAACTGAATATTAATATATGTGCACATATCAATACAAATATTTACAATCTTCCAAAATTTGAGAATTAATAGAAAATTGGAAAGACCGCTTACCTGATGGTTGACAGAGTATGGATGTACTGCAACCTTAAGATATAATGTGCTCTTAGTTAACCTGGGTGACCTACCCAGGTAGATATTTTAAGCTAAGAATGAATGTGAAATGAGTGTGAGATGATTATGGCAAGATCGTTAGTCTTATTATTGACTACAACTGACTTGTTCCTTAGACAATTCTTTCCTGCTCCAATTCCTTAATGAGGTTGACCAAATGAGGTTGGTAGGGTTTCAAATGAGGTACATGCAAAATCTCTCACACTCAGCCAGAAGATCTTTAGGTTTTATCCTGCTCCTGGCAGAATCTGCAGTCATCATATAGAACAATTTTCATTATTTTAGGACTGCTGTTGAAAGTCCTTTTAAGATTGTAGTTGCCACTTAACTGTTCTTGGTTTGTCTACATCCTAAAAAAGTCATCCACCTTCTCAATCTTTGGAGTTTTTCTCTATGAATTACTTCCCAGAAAAGCATCTTCAAGTCCAAAAGGTTGTTCTGGGCCCACAAAGGGGGTGGCAGCCCCCTTTTATGTAATATTAGATTTCTTTTACCCCTTTCAGATGATAGGCGTCAATTCTGAGGACCTGATGTAAGTGGCAGTTACATTTTTTGTATATAATTAGGTGATAAATCAGTTGGCCTAGCATTTGTAAGAAAATTGAATCAAAAAAAGAAAACAAGTCTTCAGAAGAATGAAATGTAAATATAATTAAATGAATAAAAGAGCGGAGCGACGATCACTGCCATCAGTATTCTTCTTAGGATGGTATTCAGTTCCACATTTGATAAATAGTTTCACAAGAACCTTATATGCCTGGATTGTCTTAATATCTAGAATATAAAATAATTTGATCTGATTTTATTGTTGCTTTTTCAGTGTGGGTATCTATTCCACATCAGCTTCTCATGTAGTATTACCTAGGTATTTCATTACTAGTTTCTTTTAAAGATTGTCTGTTAAGCAGAATATATTGTAGGCTAATAAGTTGGTTCTACTTTCTTTCTAAATGGAATGCATGATGATTTAGTTGGAAGCCTAAGATGACTTACACCGATGCATAACTAGATTCGTCCTCCTTAAATCAGATCACATAAAGTAGGTATTTTCGAATTTCTGAAACTAATCATTCATCCCAATGACAAATAGACTTTTGAATTGGAATTTAAGTTTAAAAAGTCATAATCTGTTCAGATTCCAAAGAGTAAAAATTTCTTGGGTGAGCAGACTTCTCATATTCCTAAGAACCAATACAAATTAATCTTATCAAGGGTCCATCAAATTTATCAGTATCTGTATTAGACAATAACTATAATTTGTTAATGGCAAAATAATTTGCAAACCACTGTGCTAGTAATACAATATCATTCTATGATTAATCTAACCTTTAGAAGCTTTTGCATGTACATGTCTGGATTGAACATTTGTCCATCTAAATCAAATGGATTTCCAAAGTTTCCATCAACCTTTTCCCTCGATTCTTCTTCACTTCCAGCCATTTTAAAAATAATCTTTTCCAAATGTTAAAGATATCAACATAAATACACCTAATTGTGGATTTGACATTAAAATTTTAGGTTATTATATCCAACTCAAACGTCAACATACAATCCACACACAGTCATGTTTTTTCCGCCATTACTATTAGGATTCTTGAGCAATGAGCCCTCAACCATAGATGATAGAAGAAATCTATTCATAATCAATGCCTCAACTAAACGTCATGTTCATGTGTTGTGTTATAGATGATAGAAGAAAACACTTCTATCATAGATTCGGATTCAAATTGCTTTATTTTGACAGTTAGTTGTTAACAAAAGCTGCATAATAGTGTCAATAAAATTAGTAAGTAGTCATAATAAACTATGTGAAATAATGAAGCAACGTATTTCTTTCTATTTAATAGAAATATTTTCTATAGAATATCTTCTATCATCTATGCTGATACTATTCAACCTTTTTTTATAAAGTTTTATTTCTGGATCAATGTTACAGAAACATTATACCATATGTGAACGGATAGTAAAGTTATAATCCGTTCCTCTCTGATTATACACAGAAGCAGTAACAGAGGAATAATAATTAACTTTGGCGGGTTCTCTCTGTTCAAAGACACCCTGAAATTAATAATTTAAACAAGTTAACAGAATAATTAAAAATAATAATATGAGAAAATAACCAGAATAATACAGAAAAAGAATTAACTGTTCTGTGATATAACACAATCAAGGAAGATCTTCTAGGTTGGTATCATCATGGTAACATCCTAAGGAAGCTTGGGTTTTAAACGCCGGTACAAAGTTGGTGTTTTTGGTGAATTTTTCTATGCTGCCCAAGCCAAATTATTTGCGTAACTGTATGTTTCGAATGTACCATGGGCAATTTGGTCCAGTCCTCAAAATCTTATTTTGGATAATTTGAATTTTGTTAATTTTCCTTTTTGATATACACATTCTCCAATCTGGACAGGCATACGTTATCAAAGGTCTCAGAATTGTTTTTTATATAAGCCGAGTACATTTTGATTTCAATGATGATTTTCTGTTTATTAAGGGGAATAAAACAGAAGGACGAGCATAAGCTTGTCTCAACTTTGAGTTAATAATTAAGTTCCAATTTAGTTTTGTGTCTAATGAAACACCCAAATATTTCACGCCTTGATCATTTGGATTGCATGGAATAACAGTATTTTCAATATTTATGCTTGGGGGAGTATTAAATTTTCTAAGAGAGAAAATCTTGGTTTCACATTTCGATGTATTCAGATAAATCTCAATTTTTTAACCAGTTGTTTAACATTGAAAAACTTGTCTGCAATGAGTTTATTGCATGATTAAGGTCGTGTGTTGCGTGATTATAGCAGTATCATCAGCATAAAGGGCAATTTTAGCGGATTATGTATTTTATGGTAATATCAACGTCCCTGGAAAAAGAGTTTCAAATACCTATTAAAGTTGTACTAAGAAAGTAAGGAGGAAAGAAATTTGATGAATAATTTTAAAACAATACTTTTGTTATGTTATTGGCTTTTTGTTAATTAAGCTGAGTTCCCACCGGATGTGTATGTGGACCGAAATTGATATCTAGCCAGGAAAATATTTTCTCAGTGTCTTTGTTTAGATTAATCAGGTGACTTTTTTGTAGGGCTAAAGCAGAGTTGTAATATCAGCTGTAGTTTTGAACGTTTTGTTTAATTGTATCGTCTGCTTCATGGTTGGTGATTTGACAGTAAGAGTAGAGAAAGAAGGGAAAGTGTTGCAGTAGTGGTGTCATAGTGCACAATCTCATATGCAAATGTGTTATTTCTGAAATTTAGTAATGTGTGGTAGCAACATTTAACTATTCTAATCAAATAAATGCACGCGACTTTTCCTTACCATTAAATATTAGATTTTAGCAAAATTTGCACAATTTCGTTCTTACGCTACCTATTCTTTAGTAAAGAAATGACTGAGTATAAGCTGGTTGTTGTGGGCGCTGGAGGTGTTGGGAAAAGTGCATTGACTATTCAGCTTATTCAGAATCACTTTGTTGATGAGTATGACCCAACCATAGAGGATTCCTATAGGAAACAAGTTGTTATTGATGGTGAGACTTGCCTGTTAGACATTCTTGACACTGCAGGTCAAGAAGAATATAGTGCAATGAGGGACCAGTACATGAGAACTGGTGAGGGATTTCTGCTTGTGTTTGCTGTAAACAGTATTAAATCTTTCGAAGACATTAGTACTTACAGAGAACAGATTAAAAGAGTGAAAGATGCAGAAGAAGTTCCCATGGTACTTGTTGGTAACAAATGTGATCTATCTAGTTGGGCTGTTTCTATGAATGAAGCTCGCGATGTTGCGAAGCAGTATAATATTCCTCTTGTAGAAACATCTGCCAAAACAAGGATGGGGGTCGATGATGCATTTTACACTCTTGTAAGAGAAATTAAACGCTTCAAGGAGCAACAAGGTAAAGAAAAACATAAAAAGTTAAAAGGGGGAAACCGTAGGCCTAAAAAACTCTGTTCGTTACTCTAAGCAGATGAAATTAACCTACTGTACTGCAAACCATGAAATGGCCCAACCCAACATTTTAGGTTTTTTATGTGATTATCCTTTGTTTTAAAAATCCCTTTGAAGGAACTTAATCATTCATCTCTATTAAAATTATCCATGTAGGCTATCTAATGTTGATAACTTACATAGGATTTTTAATATGTTGCTAATTTCTCTGTTATTGATAATAATTTATATTTTACATAGGCCTACTATTTTTGGTACAGTATTATCATCCATCCAAGTAGCCCTATATCTTTTTACCTTACTTAAATAATTAACTATGAATAAATTCACAAATAAACAAAAAACACATTAGGACTTAGTGCTTACTAAAATAGAGATGTTGAAGGTAATAAAATATTAAAATCCAACATCGATGATTGTGATGGAGATGAATAACAATGTTTCACACCTCAGTTGTAGCAAGACTCACATAATTAGATCTATTCTGAAGTTAATTGTGTTGGCCAGTGAAAATTAATGTCTTTTTTTAAACCTGTAAAAATTTTACATTTCTCTCTATTGTAGATTAAACATAGGATTTAGAATCTGTTTCACTGACAGCATAGGTATGTATAAGTAACGGCCTATAAAATAATCCTCCAAGTTCATATCTGGTTTATAGTCATCTTTTATAGTAGGCTACAGCACATTAGGCCTTAGAACATGTAAATGCATTTGGTGCTTACTTATTTGGGTATAGTTTAGTATGCAACCCAATTTTATCCTATTGATACTTAATGGTAATTTTCTGATCCAATATCAATTTATCGATTCTGTAACCATTGATTATATTTATTTAATTGAATTTAGGACATGTTGTCAGTCTTCAGTATCATTTCCAAGGAAATTCTGTCAAGGTGGTTGATTTAGTTTTTGTCTTAAAATGATCAAAACCCGCACCTATGTCCCAAGTGTCACAAGAATATGTATATTAAAATTTATATTCTCATTTCTCATCATACAGCATTTATATTCTCATGAATTGGAACACAAGAGAGTGTTCTCTCCCTCCATTAATCTAATGAATTGTTTCTTTCTTTTCATGATAATCAATTTATTGGTTATCATGAAAAGTTGTAATTTTTTATACAAAGTTTCCATAAAAGGTTTATAAAAATTTGTATAAAAATCATATTTGTATGGCTTTCATGGTGAAAAGCACAAAATATAAACATTTTATTGCAATCAATATTATAGACTGAGACTGTTTCATGAAAGAGACCATAAATGTGCAGTTTTTCTCTAAAATGCTTAGCCTTAACTATTTTAAAAGTTTGTAAATCAAAAAGGTGACTGGATTGGTGGGATAAAGTGTGATTTGATGTCACAATTGAATCAGCAAAACCCAGGATGATTAACACAATAATCATTTAATTATTAACTAGACACTTGAATAATTAAAAATAATTCATTATAAAAGAATGTATTTGGACATGAAAAATGTGCTAAACTACAGCTACCTTTTTAAGACACTAACCCTCCTTAAGTTGTTAGTTTATTGATTAATTATCTCCCAATCCTTTTTGCAGTGACTTTGTCTAACTCCTCATTTAGCTTTTCTTAAACACTAAAAGATTGAAATCAACTAATTTTTATGGTTTGAGTAAGGCTTTTAGGGCTAAAAATTTTAAGTATGATCTAATATTTTTACAGAAAATGTATCAAAATATTTTGCATTGAAATTTTTTATTGACCAATTTGTTTCTCCTATCATATATAAAATATTAATCACTAATGATAAAAAATTGTTTTACATATTACATGGTTTTGAGGTACCTAATTGAGTTTAGTACTTTTTGATGAGTAACGTTGTGCTAAAAGTGCTCAACTATTGTGCCAAAGATTTATTATTTTAAACTATATCTAGTTTACCTTTTGTTTTTAGTACAATATTTATTTGTAGAAGACCAAAGTTAGACAAAGTCTACAAATACATTTCTCTTTCTACATTACGTTAGCTAATGTTATTGTGAATTTTTGTAAAGTATAGTCTTATATATTTCGAAAAGGTTAGGTATCTTCATGCTACCGAAAGAGGTATTGACATAAGTAGCCTACTAATTGTAAAGAGGACAAGCAATAAACAATCAAATAATTTGTCATGAGACTGTATATGTTCCCGCATAAACATTGATAATTTACCTTAAACAGTCTAATTAAGTTCAAATGATTCAAAACTCTTCTTGTATATCTTTATATTTTGTTCATCAACACCTTTATTATTTTTAACCTTTGATAGGGAAAGGTACAAACTTTGATATTGTTGCTACAAAATATTGACCTGTTAGATGTAGGCAATTAGTTAATAGCCCAATTGTAAGTGGCGACTGGGTGAAGAATCCATCCAGCGACCCTCAGATTACGAGGGGAGCAGGTTACAACACTTTTTTTGCTGCTTATCCTTGTACATTCAAGAATATTTTGCTCAATTTTTAATATAAGTTAATAAACAAAAATGACAGTACATTGGCACAAATCTCAAAAATGTCTGTTTTTACCTCTTTCTCTAAATGTGATGTGTTATCACTGCTGAAAGGTTAGTTTATTATTGTTAATAATAACTTTTGGTGCACAAATTACCCAATTAGTGTTACGAATCTTTAGTGCAATTTTAACAATTAATGTAATTAGATTAGTGAAATTGTATTTAAATGCGTTATTAAATATCTTGTGTTATCAATGAACTTTTCCCAATTATTTCAAAACCACTTCCACCACAGAATTTCAAGTTTTCATTTTTTACTTCAATCCAAAACCAAAAATTAATAAAAAGTAATTTAACAATTAAAATAAACCGAAGTAAATTAACTAATTAATTATTTAATTAAGTGTTTGACCACATCACACTTCAAACTTAAACACCTAGTAGTGTTTATGAAATTGAAATTACTAATTGGCTGTAGTATTTGAACAATTTCGGTTTAAAAGCATTGTCATTGCCAGCAGATATTTGTTGTCAAGTCTACTATTTGTCACCCTTACTCTTATAAAATAAACAAACCTAGATCCTTGAGAAACCATTTGTGCTAATAAAATTTATACGAATGTAGATATTAAGTCTGCTGGCTAAGATCAAAGTGTTGTATGTTTTTAGAGGAATTGAAATGCTGTATTGTGTCTTATCAGCTTAGGAACTGTGACCTTTTTTGAAAGGGTTGAGGGCTGTGTGGATTCACAGGATCAGACATTTTATCACTTTAAATAAAACTTTGTCATGTCAAATCAGAGAACCTTTGGTAAATATTCCATTTAGTGGTATGATTTGATAAAATATACTATTTTGTTATAATCAAGAATAGGATCGATCAATACCGGTACCCAACCTTAAATGAGCCTGAAATGAGTGTGAAGTAATTGTCACTGTGATAAAAATTGTGAATAGGCACTAAAGAAAGCTCAGTAAAAAAATAATTTTCCCTGTTTGCTTGTCTATTTTTTTGTAAGGAAAATGAATATAGGTGATCGAGCTACAGTGTGGCAAAAACGTTGGACCTGTCCCCTTAAGGCATCAGAACCATCAGGGCTTGTTCGATTTTGGCCTTAAAAGTATATAATGGTCCAAAATTTACTAATATGTGGGTTTATATGTAATTTAATTACATGTAAAAGGGCTGTTGTGAGAGTCTCATCCGATACGGAATAGCAATGTGGGGAGCTTCACCACTTCTTAGCAAAGTTTTGAAGTCACAAAAAAAGATATTGAGAGTCATCTTCTCAGTTCCTTCTCGGCTCTCATGTAAACAGCTTTTTAAAGAAAACCAAATCATGACTGCTCCATATCTTTACCTGCTAGAACTTCTGACATTAACTTACAAAAATTCCGAAAAATTTTCAAAAACTGGAGATTGGCATAGTCACAACACGAGACATAGAGATAAATTTTCCTTTCCAAAACACAAGACAGCAGCTTTCGAAAAGAGTCCTTTATATGCAGGAATAAAGATGTTTAACAACTTACCTTTATATATTTCCAGCCAAAATAAACTCCCTTGGTTTAGAAAATCTTTAAAATTGTATCTAATTGAGAACCCTTTTTATTCGATAAAGGAGTTTTCTGAAATGCCTTCATGAGTGAGACAACTTACTGTACTGAGTTTTGAGATTATTCGTTTCTTGTTTTTGGAACTTCTTGAGTTTTATTTTAGATTTAGTTCATAGCTATTTAGTCTAAAACATTTTGACTCAACACCAAATTTGTAAGCATTTATTGTAAACAAATAATATGTGTTCATAAAAATTTGTCTATTGTAACTGCCACAGCTAACTAACAGCTACCATGGACAAACAGCTCCTGTTGTTCCATGCCATAGGAGCCGAACCACTTTTGAATATTATTTTTGTAACCTTTAATTATATCCAAAATTCAAGTTAAGTCATTTAACAATAAAAAATTCTAAACCATAAACTTTGAAATAAATTAATTCAACTATTTTTAAATCATTTTTTTAAACACAAGACGCTATTGAAAAGAGATTTCGTATCGCTCAAGATTTTTTATTTCGTATTACAAAAATAAAAATACTAAATATATAAAACACATAATTTATTACTAAATAAAAGGCCTTTTCAGTTGTGCTCCTTGCATTTTAACTTGTCGCGAAACAAAGGTGCGAGACATACTGAAGGTCACTCAACCTCCCCCACCATATCCCCTTGACTACTAACTCGCCAAATAACAGGTACTTTCAGACCAATATATTACAAAATCCATGTTTTGTAGAAACATAAAATGAGCGCTGTGCTCAAATGCGGATGAGTGTAGCACTCAATAGGATGGATTTTAATCCACATCACAGAATATCACAACGAGAAATGAGTGTAAGATGATTGTTGTGCCGTGCCACACATTTCGCCAAACAATTATATACAGGGTGTTCATTAAAGTCGGGGACAAACTTTGAGGGGTGATAGTACTCATCAAAATAAGCAAAAAAATCACCTATAACCATTTGTCGAAAAATCCTTCGTTTAGCCACTAGCCGCCATTTTGTATTTTTTACAAAAAACGTTATATATCAAGAACTATTTAAGATACAGAAACCAAACTTTGCACACATATTTATTGGTCAAAGCACAAATAGTTTCAAAGTATCATATAATTTGCTTTTATATTTTCATTTTCAAAATGGCGGTGGTTAAAAATCTTTTAATTAAAATAACAAAAGACCCATTAACTTCATAAAATTTTTACAAGATACAAAAAAAGATTGCAATTTTAATTTTAAATCGAACGGTACTTTGGTGAACGAAATCCGTCCACGGATAGCCGAGGAAATGCAGGTTTAATGTTACATTACAGGGCCCACGTGCGACCGTAACAAAGAAGCCGCGTTGTGCCAGCTGAACTCCGCTTCTTAGCCACGGCCGCTCCGCAGTGGGGCACAGGCCCTGTATTCTAATATTAAACGAGTGAACGAGTTAATGGGTTTTTTGTTATTTTAATTAAAATATTTTTAACCACCGCCATTTTGAAAATATGAAATCAAATTAAATGATACTTAGAAACTATTTGTCTCTTTGACCAATAAATATATGTGCAAAGTTTGGTTTCTGTATCTTAAATAGTTCTTGATATATAACGTTTTTTGTAAAAAATACAAAATGGCGGCTAGCGGCTAAACGAAGGATTTTTTGACAAATAGTTATAGGTAATTTTTTGTTTATTTTGATGAGCACTATCACCCCTCGAAGTTTGTCCCCGACTTTAATGAACACCCTGTATATGTTCGCCAAATTGTGCTGGCTGCCCGAGCGCCGAGCCACTGGTCACGTGACCGAAGGTCCTTTTGAAATGCCGAGAATCAAAACCGGCATCTCTCCCCACTTCACTAACAACCAGCAGGACATAGAGAAAGCAGTTTTATTATTATTTATTAAAATTATATGACGTAGATCCTTCAGTAAATAACTAAATGAATCAGAGTTCCCAGGTGGGCATAGTTTGGCACATGGTAGGATAATTGTTGAGTAGACCAATAATTCAATTAATATATTACAATTTCCACATTATTCAATCAATTATCAGAATATATCTAGAAACCATCAAAGCTGGCTCAGCAACTGGTTTGGCAGACGATCTTGGCCTTGGGGAGCACATTCCTTTTTCCAGCATAGCTTCCATCATTAATTGAATATAATCTACGATCTTGCAGTCTTGTTACTGACTAAGGCTGACATGATCCTTAGACAGAACTCTTAATTAATAGCCCAACAGTCAATGGTATATCTAAGAGACCTACAGTTAAACGTGGAGTCGTAACTACTGCCTCTGAATTACAAACTGGTCTAATTATGAGGACGATCTTTTTCGGAATTACGTAGTATTCAATAGTGTCGACATTTATCACACAAGCGAACAAACGCTACATCCACCGACCATCGCTCACAACTATTCGCAATTTGTGACCCCCAAGTAGCTGGATTACAGGACATACCACAGTCCCAATTATTAATTAATACTTATACTAATTTCTGCTTCCACAAGGGCTAATTGACTTCACAATTTATTGCTTCATAGTAAATTATTATTCATTGCTTGTTTACAATATGAACAGATTGAAACTACATAGGAACCAATAAAAAATTAACTAATACATTTACATCCTGTGATGCCCAAAGTTGGCACCAAGTACAATCCTACAACACTTATCTTCTTGCGACGCTAATGAAAAGACTAATTTGATCTCATTGGTGAAAATTGAAGTAGAGTCAATAGACAAATTATGGCTGATACATAGTAAGAGATTCAAACCAATTAATTTGGTATACTAATCACTTTTGTGGAAATACTCATAGTTTAACAAGAATAATACTTTATTCAAATTACCATAAACTTGAAACATTTTCGTTAACTAAATATAAATAAATAACATTAAAAAAACCTGGTACGAAAATTATTGTAAGAATAAAATTTATCAAATTTACTTCAAATGTAATTCAATTCTATATCTGTTAGATATTTGTTCTGTGAGTAAGTCACTAAAATTTACAACGTACTGTACTATAGGGTTGTAAAACCCCAAATAACACATTTTGAGAATAAATTTAATTTTATATTTTTACCCCAACACTGCTCCCAATAAATGTTATAACTTAAAAATTTGGAATGTTAATTGTCAATACGCACCTCTCCTTACAGATTAGATATATGAGTATTACAAATTGTATTTATTACTAAACGTATAAATTCCAGAGGACAACAATTACTATATGTAATAATAAAATAAATAAATAATCTCGACAATAAAAATACAATTCCAAATGATTTGGAGAAGTATACTTGCTATACGAATAACGAGAATAGATCTCAAATATCAGATTTATTTAAGTTTTAATACGTTTGCAACCAAGTACATTTTCACCGTCATGAAAAAATCCAGTCATGGTACCTGAATAGGCTGCAGCATATGCATAGCAGCACTGATCAGCAAGATCCAGATTTATGAAATTAAGTATACATAAGACTAGTGTGATTCTCTTCTTGAAATAAAAAACTAAAATAATAAAATTTGTAAAACACTGTTATATGACTACAAAAATATAATGACCATGATTAGTATTGGAACCTGCATAGCTACACAACTTGCAGACATGCAACCAAAAGCTTATTAACAAATGATCGAGAAGTATTCTAATCAGATATAATATGAAAACAAATTGTTTAAATTAAATGAAAATTTGATTTTTGAGTCATAAATAACTAATAATTAATAAAAGAATTAGTGATGACTGCAACAGAGGGAATTGATGTATACATATCAACAAAAACGGCTCGAACCTTAAGGGACCAATGACTAACTCTTACTAAACAAATGAAATTACAATGATTGAAATTTATAAGGGATCAAGATTGAAGTTCTTAAATTATAACACTTTTATTCATTGGTGTTCCACTGTATTTGAAAACAACTTATAAAGCCAGGCCTTAAAACTTTAGTTAAGTTATCAATATTTGGAAGACAACGCTTCATTTCCGAAAATCACTGCCAACAAATTTAGTTTAAATATAAAGGTCGAGGATGTAATTTCAGTTTGAAAACAAATAGAAATACTTTCCTTTAAGTACAAACAGAGTGTTTACACTATCGTATATACACAAACTAACAGAAAATAAAACTAATTCTAAATAGGTTTACAATATGGCACATACTACATAATTTTTGTAACCAGATACTACAAAACATATTTCTTTAATGGTATGAAATGTAATATACTGGAAAACCAAGTGCCAGCTTCATTATTATAAACTTAATAAAACTTGCTGAACACAACTTTATTTTCACAACCATGTTAAAAAGTAAAAAAATATGAGACTCGATCCCAGTTAACTAAAAGAAGTTAAAAGTTCTAATTAAATTGAAAAAAATCAAATCAATCAATTTTTTTCTATTTTTAAATTTTTAAAAGTTTTAGTTTGAACCCAATATTGAGTCTTTACATTTAATAACATAACATTGTTCTTCATTCATGTTTGTTTTTTACTCAAAGATACAACATGTTTTACATCAAATATTAGTACTATCATATTAATACTTAAAACGAAACATCGGTCAAATTGACCGATCGGTAATTTTACTACGTAATAGTGGCTGAACTGCTTGACCTTGACGGCTGTCACCCCCAGTACCTTCACCCTAACCCCCTCTCCGTAATATTTGGTCTTTTCCAACTAGTTGCCGCGACGTTGTCGTACATATTGGACGAATTGTGTGAATACGGTCGGTCAGATTTACCGCGTGTTTCGCTTACCGGCTGGCAATCGTCGGTCGAATATACCTTGTATATACCTGTACATATACCTTGTATAATCGGTAAAAGGCTGTAATAAAACGCAACAAACGAAAGAACACCTGCTAGAAGTAAAATAACAGCTATATCACCCACTATAAGACCACAAATATGGCCTTGGGCTACAATCCTATACAGATTTTTTCCCGAGGCCAGAGCTGGTCGTCTTAAAGCGTGGAGTTTGGAGTTTCATTTTTTCTGTCACGTGATCTTTGCGTAATAAATATGATTTGTCATAAAATGTTGTAAAACATCATTTGTTACTCATGTGATTGCCAAATGATACATAAAAACAATAATAAACACACTAAACACCAATAAAGCACAGTGACGGTCAAACTGACCGTATGTTTCTCTTAGCGTTTTAAAAATTATGTTTCGTTATAAGTGTTAAAACAAAATAACACGAACAAGATATGGTCAAACAACTAGCCGATAATAATCTCTGATTTTGAATACTGTATGTTATTGATGGTAGTTTTTAATTTAAAGTATATGTTGAAAAGCTGAGAATAAAACTTTTTTTAAATGTTACCTCATAGTATGGATTAATCTGAACTTTGAACTTCTTTTTAGTTCTACATAAAGTTAATAGTATTCTTTTTCACTTTGTACTTTTACAAAAAGTATCAATAAACATAGTAAATGGAAAAGAGTTTTAGGGCAGTGAAAAAAATAATGAAAAATCTTATTTTTCTAAAATGCTTAAAATGGGAAAAGATTTGACCATTAAATAAGTCCATCAATGCATGAAAAAATATATGTGGTTAAACTATGCTATTTCAGAAACACTATTCAGGAAAAATAACAAAAATAAATAAGTTACATTACTAATTTAGAATGACTAGATCACTCTTTCGTAGAAGTTCAACTATACAACTATTCGAACCAAAAAAATTGTACTTTTCATCCTTAAACCTATGTTTATCACATTTTACAAAATTACTCTCTTTGTCATGATAAAGAAAATTAATCCATAAATGACCAAGAATTCTTATGGCCACATGTCGATAACCAAAAATCTTTCTATTCCATTTTTTGGTTTAGTCCTTCATACTACATAACTTCAGAACCGTGACTGTAAGTTACAGAGTAACATTGAGCTTTTGCCCAGAACCAAACCAATAATCTTGCATTCCTTTCACAAGATGCGTCGGATCATATCCAGGGTAAAAATATGGTTTGACACTACTCTCATTATAGTAATAGACAAAAATTTAAACGCTTTATGACAAAACAAAACTTTATATAAAAATCTGCTTTTTGCTGCAAGTGAAATCTATCCACAAATAAGCAACGAACATTACTGAAACACATTACTGGTTATGAAAGATCAGTGTTACATCTCGAATCCCAAGAGTTTAATCTTTAAAATAGTACAGTGGAACCCCTCAAATTCGAACTAATTGAAGCTGAAGCCTGTTCGGATTTAGGGTTGTTTGAATTTTCCGGATAATAATACTACACACTTATTTTGTCACTGTATTCACAGTAAGCGACGGGAGACATAGCGATTGGTGTTATACAGGCTGGGTGACTCAGTGTTCCAAATGGCCATAGTGACCTTGACAGGTGGAAGTCGTTTTGTGACATGTAATTGTTACTAGGTGAGCATGTGCTAAAAATAAATCACTCACCCCCTACCCCACCCATACTGGGATGCATCTCGGGCCTATCTACTGTCTAGTGAGTGTTTATCTGCTGATTAGTGCGTATTGCTAACAGCCGAACGACGTGATGTTAACGTGAATGGCTTGGAATTGCATTTGCATCAAGATTTTCTTCACTTCGTCAGTTAAAGATAACAAACTTTAAGTGAAAAACTTATGTTTGTTCAATCTAGTATTGTATTTTTTGAGTTGAACCTTGAAAAATAAATTTGTGATAAAATAATATTTTTTAAATCACAGCTATTTCATTTTTTTCCGAGAACACATTCGGATTTGCCGGATTTTAGATTTCTGGGGTTCCACTGTACTACTTTTGAACCTATCAGAATTGTCCCTTTAAACAAAGTGAATATTGAAATTTTTATGATAAAATGTCATGTTTCTTATTACAAAATAATTTCTTGCCTTTTGTGCCCACAACTATCTTTATAATAACTGTGATATTATTTGGGAAGAGCCTAATTAATGAGCAAAGTTGTGTAGTATAAAAATGCTCAAAGAGCAAGGAATTTTACATAACTAAGCACACTGTTGAATGTTGATACAAAATTGATTAAACAATTCATTTTGAGTTCTCAAAATTATTTAGCTTTATGATCCTACCAGATTAAGTTCTTGCAACTTTAATCTGGCTTAAAAAATATATTATGCACAAACTTATAAAAGTTTATTTACATAACACGTAAGTTTGCAATATAATTACTTAAAAAATAAACACAATATGTGTGCTTAATATTTTACTGTATGTTAATCAATGAGGAAGTACTTGAAAAGAGCGACTTAGAAGAAAAAACATACAAACTATTCCTTTGGCTGATTAGTGTTTCTAAGATTGCATTTTATTTCTTACTCTTATGTAAACCAACTTGACTAATGTCCCATCCGATTTTCAAAACATCCATGAAAGTAAATCACAGCAATAAAACTGAATTACGAGACGTCTATAAAGAAGGGGTAAGTGATATCTAAGGAATTTGTGCTGTATAAAAAGAGAGAAAAGTGTGAATGGCGGGAATTAGCCGCAGGGGCCATTGTAGCGCTTGGAGCGGAGCGCGCGCGGCGAGATGCCCATCTTGAGGGACCGCATGGCCATGGCGCGGTTGAAGTGGCGGTGGGCTTTCACCTCGGCATACTCCGAGTCCAGATTGGAGTCACACGACGACACCACCGTGATCAGCACGCCCAACACCTTGACACAAAAAAATTCACACTTTGAACTCGCTGACCCCATCAAAGGTAATTGAGAAACTCTGGGGATAAGTGCAGACTAAAGACCACATAGTATTTGGTGAACCAGTTATAGGTTACGGTTTAGAGTTAGCTGTTCTCTGTTCCAATATAAACAGTGGATGTAATTGTTGTTAACACGTTCTCTGCTGCTATGATCAAGTATAACCTTCCCACCACCCTACAGAGAACCAACTGAATAGAGCTGAGGCAGGGTGAGCATACAGCGAGTTGGCAAGGAACTAGACCACACATTTGTAGAACGATTGTTAATTGTTAAAACATTTTCTAAAGTTGGAAAATGTTATACAGTAAATTACAATAAACTTCCAATGCGATGCTTCTTCTGATTCGTAGCAAATACTTGATGTTTCATTCACCGAGGGTGGTTATGATTAACATGGAAATTCAATCAAACTGGAGTCTACTGTATTTAAAAGCTCATTACATCTGAACTGTTATTTGGTAGTATTGTTAGGGATCCTTAGAAAACTATAATCAATGAAATTTTAATTAGATTACAGTCCGGTTTATCCTTATCAGCATCATTTGCATCACGTTAAACAAATTTAATAACAGTTAAAATGCAAGTTTCATCTTGAGCAACTTCTAAATTTTACACGCAACTGCAGTACATGCTATTTGTGTCTAGTATCACAAACGATGATTGGACAACATATAAACACAAACCCTAAAAAACTTTTCTATTTGGATTAGGAGTATTTTTTCTCATAAAAATTAAGAGTGTGTGATGAATCGAGAATATAGAAAATTTCGATTCAATAGGAATCGATGTGATCTCATGGCAAAGCTTATACCAAATTCCAGGTTTTGAAACAAATGAATTTATTTATTTATTTTTTTGCAATCCAATTTTTCTTTTTATTTTGCTATTTGAACTGATTCCGTTCTCAAAATCAAAAAACCAGCCAGCGAAGTTTTTATCAAGAGAACATCTTACGGGTTATAATTACAATTTCAATGGAAGTTGTATATGATTAGCGCCACAGGATACAACAGAACATCAATATTAACAACAAATATATAGAGATTTCTTTTTGAATTTTTTAACGGTTAGACCAAAATACTTCAAATCTTTCTAGAAATAGTTTATATTTTTTCATTTCCCAATTTGTTAAAAATGTTTTTTTTAAACTTATACAAAAAGGGTGTGAGATTTGCTCAAAATTTCAAAAATCTCTACCCCCGTCGCTGCAGACCTGCGTACTCAGCGAATTTCGAAATCAATTATAAATAATAATAATAATATATGACAAGTTTTATAAAAATCTGTCCATAAACATGAGAATTATTTGCCTATTCTCCATAAGATTAACATGGTAAAGAGTGTGCAGGTTTGCTGCTGTGAAGAACACTGAAATTAGGCATTTCTACCATAAATAATTTTTATCTTAACATTTATACCAACTTTCATCAACATCTGCCCATAACAAAGAAGTTTGCCTATTCCCTACATGATTATTATTGGAAAAGAGTATGCAGGTTTGCTGCCATGATAAACACATAAACTATGATTTTTAAGCATAAATGAATAGATCTCAACCAGATGAAGCTAAATATCAAGTTTTATCCAAAAATATTCATTAATATGGGAAATATTAATTTTTCCCTATTCTCCATAAGATTAACATTGGAGCCCCACAATACAACGTACTGTGTTTATATTTTTTAATATCTCGGTAACCGTTGGAGATAGAGAAAAACTTTAAGGAGCTTAATTGTGTAGTTTTTTAAGCTGATTCTAATGGTGAAATATAAAATTAGAAGCTTTTAAAAATTACATGTGAAAAACGCAAAAAACCCCATTTTGGGGTACAAAACCCCCCAAACTACCCGTTCCCATAACATTACATTACATTACACAAAGGGGCAGAACAGAGTTCCTGCAGCACGTCAGCCAAGTGGCTTTTTGCGCACCCCTCACCCGTTCCCATTGACCGATATGTCTGGTTTACGAACTCGTCCGAGCATTAGTAGGAATACATGTCTCTACCAAATTTGGTCTTGATCCATTTTTACGAGAGTTATCGTGTTCACAGACACACACATATATATATACAAATTTTAACGACTATTGTTTTTGGACTCTGGGCACCTAAAGAAGAAAAAATAACATGGTCCCGGGCTTATGTCTCACCATGAGACCTACGGTAATAGCTCCTTCCCTATGGGAAATTCGCTAAAATGAATGTAATGAGGATGTCCAGATGTAATGACATGTGGACTTGATGGATGTATGTCCAAAGATGTTAACATTGCAGATTCCCTCCTGTCCCGCTCCGATGAGAGGTGCAGAGTTGACAAACGGATCAACACCGTGGTACAAGAAGATAGTCAAGAGACTCACCAGGGTTTCTGGTTACCCCAAACAGTGAATTTTAACTTTAACTTTGTGGTTACAATATAATAAACATCGATAAAATACCTATTTTAAGATTTTTGTTAAGGTGACTGCCTACTTTATTATAAATCTTTGTAACTTGAAGGTTACAAACTAAAAATTATCAAACTAATTATGAACTTTAGATTTGGTGAATAGTCTAATAATATTTTTTGACTTTAATTTCAATATTTCCTATTATCTTTGTTAAGTGATTTTCATTTAACAGGAAATATTGTCGTGTTGTATCAAATTGAATCACATCATTGTATCGAATCGAAATTGTTTGCTGCATCGCACACCCCTATCAAAAATTAATAAAAAAAACTGCTTTGTTTTTCTAGACTTTATTATTACTCTCTTTAAAATCAAATTATTTACTGTAAGTTAATATATGCAGTTTGCAGCACTAACATTGCAGGTGCAGGCCCTATTCACGATTGTTGTCTATGTGGTGTGGGCTTCTGTTATTTATTCATACTATCCTAAACGGACTTTAATATATGACATTTCTGAAAACTGCTGGACATTTACTAAACCCAAACTCCACCAAGTCCACATTACTTTGAGTAGCCCTAATCAGTACTCACCAGGAAGATTATGATGAGGACAGTGTAGATGTGTATGTTGTTGTCAGGGAGAGCCTCCATGTCTCGCAGTGTCGCCAATGCGGGCTCAAACTCTGGCCGCAGCTCCAGGCAGTGCCGCAGGTGCAGAGTGGCTTCCTGGTAGTGTCCGTACGCCTGTCACATACAATCATGAATGGTTCAATCTACCTAAACTCTAGAGTTACCTCTGTGAAAATATAATAAAATAAACATAACGATCAATACCTTGAAAAGGGACAACTTTGGTCAATATATGGACAAATAAAATACCCCTGTCGCAGCAGACCTGCGTACTCAGCGAATTTCCAAATCAATATGTGACATCCCCGTCACAGACGACGGCAGGCAAAAGTCCTGAGAGGAGAAGGGAGGGAGAGAGCATAGGATAAGCGGAGGCCTCTAGGTCAGTGGTGCGAGGGGGACACAAGAGAAGACATTGTAGAAGCTAAGTATAGTTTAAGTATTAGGGGATAGAGATGTAAAATTTTCCTTCCAGGGGGGGAGGGCGAAGAGTACAGGTAGCTAGCTATATAGGGATGTAAAGTCTACTATAAAATAAATTACCTCTTTTATTTTTTACTCAGACGGTAAATCTGAGGGCTTAAATGTAATTGGGGAGAATTTAAATATCAGCTTTAGTGCTGTAGGCTAATATTTCTACGCCAATTCTCAAGTAAATTTCCTCACTTTCAAATAATAGGGAAATATATTAAGGATTAATTTATTAACTATTATTAAGATACGCAAAGCTGGCTATGATCCATTGGTACGACTAGTTTCCGCCTAAATGGACCTGGGCGCTTCAAATATGAAAATTATAAAATATGTCAAGTTCCATGTCAAGGTAGACATGGATATGTCTAAGCTCTGGAGGGGTGTCAGCAGATTTGTGAAAGGCAAAAAATGCATCAGAAGTGTTAAACGGAAGTGCCATCATATGGTTATAAGAACAGCTGTTTAGATGAACCGAAAACATTTACGTTGGTCTAACCTATTGACATGGATATGTTGATGTCAAGGCATATAACCTTAATAAATGATGATAATTTGTAGTTAAAAAATTTTGGCACTAAACTGTTTAAAACTCCTTTTAGTATGACACACCAGCAATATAAAAACACATACTTCCTAAAGAACAGCCTCAATGTCTTTGTACCAAATCAAGACAAATTTACTGAAACTTTAATGATTACTTTCAGTAAAAAATAATAAAAAGTAGGAAGTTACTCATCGAATTTTATTATATTATTACTCATTTAAAGTAATATTAAGTTAGTTTTATTTTTATGTCTTTAAATCATTTAGGGCCTATTATTAGGTTGAGTATGACAAGAATTTGTAATAGGTATTAAAAAATTTATTATTTTTAAAATGTAGTTAGCCCTGCTACTTCAAATGTTTTACGTTACTCATTGTATAATAGATTAATTTTCTTGAGCTAAATTATCCCATTTTGTGGAGATGGTAAACTATCCCACAAACCTAACCTTACCCCCTACTTTAAAGCATTTATAAATTTGGTACAAGAAAACTATAATCTAGCTCCCAAGCTCTGAATATTCATTCAGAGCTTGGGGAGGGAACTTGTTATTCACATGTACCTGTGACAAAAATTGGCTTACTTTAAAGATTTCGCCAAGAGTAAAATACTGTTGCCAGGCGCTCTTGTCAGGAGGCTGCACTTCGAGAGATCGACGAGTCAGGTAGATAGCGTCATCCAAGTACTGCAGGTTAAACATCACCCGAGCCAGATTCAACAAAACCTGTAACACAAAACAATAAATTTCAGATTCACTTACATCCTTTAACTTAGTAAGTCTCCATGACTATTTTTTAATTTTTTGTTCTATACTGTAAAGCTTTTTATATTTTTTACTAATTTTTCCTTTATTCTTAGCTAATTGAGAGTAAATATTTATAATATATATAGATATTTTTCAGTTGGTTTTAAAACTTTATGGGGTTTCTTTCAATTTTAATTTCATTCGGTAGTTTGACATGGATTTGTCATAGCTCGGGGAAGGGGGTGTTAGCAATTTGAACGACCAAAATTTAACAGCTGTTTAAATTTAACAAACATAGGAACACCTGTTTAGATGAACTGAAAACATTAACTTTAGACATTTCCATGTTCTAACTTATTTCCCACAGGGAAATAAATACAAATCTTTTCTAAAAACCTTTCCCCAAAAATGTGTAGGCCTAGTTATTTAAAAAAAAATTATTTCTGTTTTATATTATTAAAGGGAGTTACAGTCATGGTCAGTCTCATTTTACATTGCAAATAAAATTTCATCTAAAGTGTACTGGTTGAACTCAGTTCAAATTTGTATCTCTTTACTATTATATTCTTTTGCTCACTCATCATATTTTAGTGTAAATAATATTGTAATTGTTGACTTCTGCAGCTTTAATATGATTAAATTAATTTTTTTGTTTATATCCTAAAATATGAAAGTTTTGGTAAGAACAATGGGTACTGGTGACTGGTACTATCGATGGCCTTTGATAGGTCCATAAATATATCAGTGATATTACAATCCCGATCATCATTTAACAGACTTAATAAGGCCTACTGATTCTATAAAGAAACAGGCCTGTAGTCCTCAATTATTTTAGGAATATAAATTATGCCTTATTGATTATATTACATAGCAAATGTATATTACTATTGCGGCATGAAAACATATGAAGATTTTCTGACTTTGGTTCACTTTAAAACAATCCCTTCACTTACCTCCGCATTATGGGGTGAAACAGCAAGTGCACGCCTGAAGCACTCAATAGATTTAGTGGTATCCCCTTTAATTCTGAAGAAGTTACCAATCTGATTGTACAATTGAACTGATTTTGGCTTCTCCCGTTTGGCCTTCTTCAATCTTCTTTCAAGCCCCTCAATGTCCAGTTCAGCATTTCGTTTTTTGAAAATCAAAGCCACCTGAGGTTCGGGAACATTCGGGTGATTCATGCGGTTAGCAATCCCAACCAAATTGTCATAGTAAGTGAAATTTACAGTCTTCCCGCAATCCAGTATCTCATCATCAATGTCTGATTCCGCGCGTTGAGATGTTTTATTAGCTTCTGCATCATATGGGTCAGTCCTAGAAAAAGAACATATTCAGCAATTTTCATTTCTGACCCTCTAATGCCAGGTTTACTTTGCAACAGAGAAAAGTGGTGAGTTATAACTCTTGATGAAACAATTTATGGTTCTTAAATTATTTGTTTTTTACCAAGTGACAGCATTAATACTTGGCCTACATAAGGAATATTAATAAATGTTTAGGAATAGTTAGAAATATTTTTATTGGAGTCTTGAAGTAGGGAGGCATACTGTAAATAAGCTTAACCCTTGACGTCCTGGGTGAACTTTTTGTTACAATCAGTCCTGGGTGCGGTCTCACAGACGACCTTTTTGAAAAAAAAACATTTAAAATTATTTTTTTACCATTGGAAATGATTTTATGAATCTAAGAAGTTATTTGAAATGTTAACTATGTTAATAATGGCACATTAAGTTTATTGAGTACACATAATAGATGTAAAAAATAATAAAAAAATTGGACATGGCAAAAATCTGATGAGAAATGTAAACATTTTCTAAAACAATAAAAACATAGTGATTAATATAACAAAGCGTTTAGTTATTGGTATTTGTCCATTCCATAGGATATGATGAGTATAAAAAATAAAGATACTTATAAAAAAAATGTATCATCATTAAAATTGAGACAGTTGCTTTACGGCTAATTTTAGCTTATAACATAGATCTACATTCATTGCAAACTTTTGTTGTATAGGCTACTCGTGGCAAACATGTTTTTTACACCAATAGCAAATGTAGGCAGTTTATCTTATCTTCTTTGGATCACATGTGTAGTATGTCTTTCTTTTATTCAGCCTATCACCAACAGTGTCGGGTTTAGGTTCTTCTACTCCCAGTACTCGACGGATTAAGCTTGAAAGTTCATACGTCAGCCTTGTGTTTGGAAACCTTCGCTACGATGTGGTTTTACCATCCAAGTGTATCCAATTCACATAAAAAAGCATCATCGTATCAGTTTTCAAACATCTCTTTGAAATCCGAGTACAAAACACACACAAAAGACAATGGGTCGGGTCATGAATCCATCACGTACCGTCCTGATTACCCGACCTCTAACACCACCAGCTGGTAGACCGCTGACAAAAAAAATCTATAAATATTACGACCAAAAGTGACAATTGGGATCGGTTTCGGTGGTGGGGAGGGACACCTGGCATGGTTGGGATCATCGTCTTTTGAAACCCTTAACTTCAAATAAATAAATAACTCAAGCGGTCTGTGAGACCGCACCGAGGATGTTAAGGGTTAATTGAAAAAAACTAATGAGTAAAAGTTCATATCTGCTTTTTCCCTAACAAAGAAGGACTTAGGCCTACAGAGGTGAGATCCTTGCCTCTAAGCAACGTGGAACAAGCCAAATACAATCTATCTCCAAGGCTAGTGATTTTACTGACAGGATATTGCAGTTTTCTATAGTCACCTTTTCTTAGGAGAGTGAATTATGAGAAGAATGGTGCGTAAAAACCTGCTGGCATTTGAAGCAGCTCAGAGTTCCTCCGTCCCCAGTAGGCTAGCATAAATACATCCATAGCCTACCTCCTCTCAACCGCAGAGGACGAGCTACATACAATAAATTAAGTGTACCTTATTCAACCTATACTGTAAGGCTAAATCCAAGATTCCAACTAAAACCCTTAAATAAGTCCTACCTGGTTCTGATTCTGTTTTAGGCTGCGGTACTATATGAATCATAACATACTTAGGCCTACTCAAAACTTCATTACAGCAAAGGGTACTAAGACATATTATATTATATCTCAATACTTACCTATTGGATGAAGAGTTTATTGACTGACAATCGGTACAGTAATTTTCAGAACCCCTCTTGGTCCAGCTTTTCCCATAGTGAACGGTAGAGGTAATAATGTTGAATATGGGATCTTCATTGTTCTCGTTTGGCAAAACAGAGGCAACAACACTTGGAAATTGATTAACTTCTATTATTTTGCCATCCTCAACATTCAATTTCCAAAATGTTGAAGTGCGGGAGTTTGTTTGTAGAATATGAAATGTCAATATGTAAAGCGCCATGTATGTGATACATGGCGATTCACTCATTTTCACCATTAGAATTTCACTTTTAAATTTGAGTTACACTGAACATCGCAAAATCACATAGACATAGCTGTATCCTGTTGTCTCTTTCACTTGACAATCCCTCACTTGAGAATAAAAGTTACCAAGAGCCTGTAACTACAGTCTTCTTCCTACAAGTCCTCTATAGTAAGTGTAGATTAGAGCTCAGCCTGCAATCATGCAATCTGCAATCCAATAGCAGCAAAGAGCAATAGCATAACAGAACAGAAACAGACTGTAACGTGCTGGAAATGCAAATACAGGTTTGCCACAAGACCAGAATGATTTTACGCTCAACGATCAGGACCTTCTTATAGCTTCCTCTATACATGACGTTTGTCAACAAATTTCAGAGTAAATTGCGTTGATTAGCACCCGTCTATAATCAACTGTGGTCATGTTTAAAAGTTCCTAAACATAGGAGCTTAGAACACAAGGTACTACAAGGATCAGAGTTTGACCCGTTTCTTGTCACTATAAAGGCGAATGACCTAACTCTAATTGGCAAAACGTTATTTTTATAAGATAATAGTGGATAGCTGGGGAGAGTGAACTGCACGTTTTAGAACAGAGGTTAAGTATCTTCTTGGAAGTGGTTTTAACCCAAAAATTAAAGATAAAAGAATACAAGACACAATTTCTTCTGTACATTCCCCTGTACTCCATTAAGTCTAATGTAGGTGACGAAGGAGATTCAGTGAAACTCCACCGCCCTGAAGCTAGCTGTCGTTTCTGTCGAAACTGATGATTTCCGTTGGCAGACTGCCAGAGCTTTAAGTTGGCGGTCTGCCAGCTGTCGAATCTGTCGACATTGGGAAGTTGGAAAGATTTCTGCTGTAGGAAACATTGCATTTGGGGAAACATCACATTTACAGCACGCGCTCACACACACACACACACACACACACACACACACACACACACGCACACACACACACAATCATATATATAATTTTGAATAACCCCCCCACAAAACGTGTTCAGGGGGTTGAGTTATGAACTTCCATCATGGTCCCGGGTTGAACCGTCACATGCGGGTTGTGCGCTAACAAGGCAAAAAATCATTAAACATCATTAAAAAAATATATTTACTTGTCGTCTGCAATTGAAAGTTACAAGGTTGTGTTCTGCTGTTGTAATCAAGCAATCATCTAGCAAGTAGCAAGCGGCAAGCGCCTGCTCAAGTTGTTTGTTGTTGTTAATTTTCGTTTGCTTTTTGTCTTGAATATCACTTATAAATGCACTTACCATAAGTTATTTGTCGTTAATTATTGAAAATGAAATTTGTTATTTTTTAATACAATAAATTCAGCAGTATTAACAGAATAATGATTTTATATTGAGTGACCTGCTATTTAATAAAATATGACTTTATTAAGCATAGTCCTAAGGGGTAGTGTGAACTCGGTAAGTTAACCTATTATTTCATTACAACCATCAACCCAAAATATAAAAGGGTTGCAACTAATTTGTTTAGGAATTCAATGCAGTGTTAATTAGGTTAATATAAAATGTTATCAAAATGAATTAATAAATAAAAAATCCATACAGGCCTAAAATATATTAGGCTTACTAGACATAAGTTAGGGTCCAGGAAATAATTTAATAAATAATAGAAAGAAGTGTAAATGCAGCAATATTATGCTTAAGTCTAATGTATATTACTGTGACTATAAAATACATTTTTATAGTTTTTTTATATCTGCAGTTTGAATCATGAGGTCTAAGAAATACTATATTATTTAGGATATAAGTTAGTACTTAGTGCATGAGCACTAAAGCCATTATAAATACTATCCCAACTGTTGAGAAATTAACTTACTAAGGATTGTAATATTTCTTATTGATATGAACTGTATTGTCTAAGATATTTTTGAGATGATATTCTAATTCAATGAATCGTGACTTATTATTACCATAATTCACATTATAGGTCGTCTAACTGTTAATTACACAGATCTACTCTAATCCATGAAAACTGCATAATATAAGTTATAACAATGCTGCTGCTATATAACATAATATGCAATCCATTGATAAACTCACCTTGTAGGCTAATTATATGACAATCAGTATGAACATACCTACCTATGCTTTTGTTAACATACCTATACTGATTGGGCTGTAGGCTATTTAATATACTATGCTATACAGTAGGCTAGTTTTGAATATCTAAACCCATAGTGAAAAACTGAGAATAGAGAGACCTTAAAGGCTGGGTGGTGTAGTGGTTATAATACCCGCCTTCAGAACTGAAGGTCGCCTGATCGAATCCCGCAAGGGTCGAATCTGGACCCAGTCGCCATTTGTCATTGGGCTACTAATTAATGATGCTTCCTAACAACAGGTCGACGTTAGGTAGTAACAAGACCGGGGTTTGGACCGTTCCCCATCAAAACGTTAAAAATGCCACTGGCGTAGAAATATACAAAATAAAAATAAAATAAACGATAACATTGGTATAGGTTTAATAGAGTATAACAATAGTACTATTGTTTGGAAAAAACGGCTTTACATGAGCTATATGAGGATAATTTAGAACCAATGGTAAAATATTTAAACAATCAAAAGATAAAATCACACCTTCTTAAAATCTGTTTAATGGTAAACAGGTTTAAAGAAAAAAGTGCAGGTTTAGCCTACACCAGTCAAGTAAAAAGAGAGAAATTGGGGTGGTAATTTTTATTTAATTCCAACAGTTGCAACATACATGGTGGCGTAGGTTTTCAATTCTTTTAAGTGTCTGTTGAAACTGTGCACAATGCCATTTTGTCATTGAGTAGTAATGCAGCTCTAGTTATGTTTGGTTTGAGTTTTTAGACACGTAAGTTTGGTAGTGGTGATTTATGCGAAGTCATTTATGACAGTTAACCATTAACCAACAATTCACCGATATTGTCAATTCATGTATAACTGGTAATTTTTTGATTAGTTAATTTGGTTTCCGTAAACATAGGCCTACTATTGTGCTGTGTTGTATATCCAAGATACACTTGAGGCCATAGAAAGAAGTCGGAATGTTTGTTCAAAGTTTTTTGACCTCTATAGGGCTTTTGACACAGTATCACTCAACGTGCTACTTAGTAAATTGAGACTTTTAGGTTTTAATGATAACTCTTAATTGAATCATACCTAAGTAATAGATACCAGCTGTTTATTTTAATGATTCATTGTCTGAGTTCAAACTCACTCATCATGGCGTGCCACAGGGGTCCATTTTGGGTCCCCTGCTTATCATAATTTACATTAATGATCTCAGAATTTTAATATTTCTTGTTTTATGTATCCTGATGATGTCTGTCGCAATATTAAGACAAATAAAAAGGTAGGCCACATGATAATGTTACAGTTAGCACGATTGACACTATGGTTGAATGGTGTAGGGCACTGTCTCTTAATCTAAACAAAACTTCAAAGTGTGGCTATATCTTATGATAATTCTAGAGATGTGCAGACACCAGTAAAACTTTTGGGTATAATGTTTCAGAGTAACCTTGTAATAGAATTCTCATATTGATTATGTATCATCCAAAGTTTCTAAAGGGTTGTTTTTGTTAAGAAAATTGAAATCAATTGTTTCTAATGATGTTCTACTTATTGTACATTTGTTATGTTCATTGTCATTGGAATTATGGCACCATCCTATGGGCCAATAGCAGCTATGCTAACTCCTTGTTTTACAAAAAAGAGCCTTGAGACTGTTAGCTGGTATTTCTCCACATATACATTGTAAACCTATTTTTAAGAAATTTTCTATGATGCCATTAGCTTGTCTATAGAACTTTCAGTGTCTTTTGTATGTTAAAAATAACTTGGATAATTTTTTGTGTAACAAAGATATTCATATGTATGGGACTAGAAATCGTAAAACACTTAGTATTGAAAGAAGACAAGATAGAAGAATGGTGTACTTATAGAATTACTCAAGCAAGTTTTAAGTTCACTGGAACTAAACTGTCAATGGGTTACCTGATAAAGTTAAAGAATTGCCTTTAAACGATATTAAAATAGTTCTTAAGAAATTTCTCCTTGAACATTGTTTTTATAACTTGGATGAATACTACAGCATATGAACCTTTTAATTAGTTTTAGTCACTTGACACAGCCTATACACTAATGAAACTCTTGTACAATAATGTGTGTTGAAATAAAGAAAGAATCTTTGATTTGATTTGATTAAAATGTAGCTGGTTTATATCTTCCTCTTAGGATTTCAGTTGTGTATTTCTTCTTTAAAATTCCTTCTTCATTAATAAAGTCATGTATAGTTTCAGAAAATTAAGAAACGAAAGCACAACTTTATAGACTCTCTACGTATCCATGTCCAAGGTGGAGCTGGTGGCATGGGACACCCCAAGTATGATGGGGTGGGTGGCAGAGGAGGACGTGTGTTTGTAGAAGCTATGGATGGTGTGTTGCTTTTTTATTTATTAGTTTCAAATAGAATCGTAATGTTTAATAATCAATAAAGATGTCATGTCTTGTAAGCAGTGATTGAAGACAAGTTAATAACTCCAAAACCAAAGAGAACGACAATGCTCCTGTTTGATCATGCAAGACTATTGCAATAACAGTAAAATACCCCTGTCGCAGCAGACTTGCGTACTCAGCGAATTTCCAAATCAACAATATAAAAATAATATATGACAAGTTTTAAAAAAATCTGTCCATAAACATGAGAATTTTTTGCCTATTCTCCATAAGATTAACATTGGAGCCCCACAATACAATGTACTATGTTTAGATTTTTTAATATCTCGGTAACCGTTGGAGATAGAGAAAAACTTTAAGGAACTTAATTGTGTAGTTTTTTAAGCTGATTCTAATGGTGAAATATAAAATTAGAAATTTTTAAAAATGACATGTGAAAAATGCAAAAAACCCCATTTTGGGGTACAAAACTCCCCCAAACTACCCGTTCCCATTGACCGATATGTCTGGTTTACGAACTCGTCCGAGCACTTGTAGGAATACACGTCTCTACCAAATTTGGTCTTGATTGGACCATTTTTACGAGAGTTATCGTGTTCACAGACACACATATATATATATATATATAGATTTGATTTAAATATATATATATACATGTATTATATAATATTAGGAAAATTAAAACAAATTTACTGCCCAATGAAAACATTTATGTGGTTGAAATAAAACCGATTTAATACACCATAATTAATATAGCACTGAAGAAAAAGTATCGCCCCTGGTGGGAATGGAACTCGCGGCCTATAGTTCTTGAGGCCGACACGCTACAACTCGGCTACGACGTTAGTCAATTGAGCGATGCCGTTTAACGTCTTTTAGCCAAAGCCGATCATTTACTGTCTAATTATCCATACCGTTATTATTAGCCTGTGATCAACTGATTTTGTTATAAACGGAATGAGGATTGAAAAGCAAAAGAGAAATTTAATTTACATAAATTAATTGGTTTGTTACAGTGGCTTCAAGCAATACAACGAATACGTTTTCTATCAAAACACGGAAGATTTTGGAAATACTTTTTTCTGCTTTTATTTCGCACAGCTATCCTTAAGTTCCTTAAACCCTTAAGTTTTTACAAATTGTTTAGTAACCTGATAATTTTGCATTTATATAATTCATAAAATAAATATTAATGCATAACCTCTATATTGTTCCCCGCAGTCTTCAATCAAGAACTGTCAAACGGTTATAAACAGCTGTTTTGGTTTGTATTGTTTACATTTTATTCTCCATAAGCGTAATGTTAAATTTTTAGATTTTAAACTTAATATTACAGTAAAACACGAATTTTCCTGGACATTAGACCTATCTAGAACTTATTTTCTACTCGGAAATTAGTTATTTCCAAAATTTAAAGAAATTCCTCGGTGCCGTTTTCGAGATCCGTGTGCAAATATATATATAATATAATATACTAACAAACCTTGCTCGTATATATTATATATATGATAAAAATTTTAACAACTATTGTTTTTGGCCTCAGCACCTAAAAAAAAAAAAATAACATGGTCCCAGGTAATCTTGAATGAGACCTACGGTAATAGCTCTTCCTATGAAATCAGCTAAAATAAATAACCTCATATTCTAATATTTCACCTATTATTAGCGAATTTCCATAGGAAGAAGCTTACCGTATCTCATGGCAAGAGTTAATAAGACCATGTTATTTTTTCTTCTTTAGGTCGCAGAGACCAAAAATAAATCGTTAAAATTTTTATATATAAAATATATAATATATATTATAATATTTATATATGTTATAAATAATAGTCGTGAACACGAATTAAAAAAGGTCCGATCGAGAAAATTTTAACGTGTATTCCTACAAAGTTCATAAAAGATTCGTAAACTAGACATATCGTCATGAAACGGGTATTTTTGAGTGTTTTGTACCCCAAAATTTTTTTTGCGTTTTTTTTAACATGTATTTTGAAATTTCTAATTTTATATTTCACCATTGGAATCAGCTTAAAAAACTACACAATTAAGTTCCATAAAGTTTTTCTCTATCTTCAACGGTTACCGAGATATAAAAAAATCTAAACACAGTACGTTGTATTTTGAGGCTCCAATGTTAATCTTATTTAAATAAAAAAAATTAATTTTTATTAAAATCAATATTTTTGATAACTTTAATTTAGTTTCATGTGGTTAACTGATAATTTATGCTTAAAAAAAAGTTTAATGTGATTATCATGGCAGCAAACCTGCATACTCTATTCATTTTAATCATATAGGGATGGAACACTTAATTTATGGACAATGTGATGAATTTATACAAAATTAAAAAATATTTATGGTAGAAATGACTATTTTTTTACAGCATAACCTGCACACTCTTTATGTTAATCATAGAATAAAATAATTCTCATGTAGAGGACAGATTTTTATAAAACTTGTCATATATTAATTATATTTTATTTGGAAATACCTGAGTACGCGGTTTTTTTTGTATTGGAGCTTTCTAGCCAGCAATGGTTATATTCCACCGTACAAAATGGGGGAACCGAACAATAACAAAAGGTTAATGGGAATTCATGTAATCTAACAGTTAACTTCCGTATGTAGGTAAGTGGTACCGTAAAACTTTATGGTGTGCCCGGTAACTAACAGAACCAGAGGTTTATTGATAGAAATTAAGTAGATTCCCGTTCAACATTATTTTACAGACTGGTAAGGTGGCGTGTTATGTAATCCAGCTACTTGGAGGTCACGAATTGTGGATAGTTATGAGCGATGGTCGGTGGGTGTAGTGTCCTCTTGTGTGGATTAACGTCCACATGTTTAATTACTACATTAATCCGCAAATACCATACTCAAAATTGACCAGATCCAGATTCAGGGGCAGTGATTCGGTCTATACGTTAAACTTCAGGTCCCTAAGATATGCCATTGACAATTATGAATTAACAGTCCTGTCTAAGGAACAAGTCAGTAACAAGACTACAAGATCGCGCCACATTCATCTTACACTCATGTCTCATTCATACTTGGCTTAATCTGGATAGGTTACCACTTCAGTCTAACTGATCCACCAAGAGCCGCAGAATAACACCATTATTGCATACTTTTATGAGATTATGTGAGGCATTTGCTTCTATCAAACCAGAACTGTTGAGACTGAACCAGAACACTGACTCATTTTTTCCATGGATGGTTGCAATCTATTCGTCTACGCCGCGCTCAGCAACGTCATAGAATATAACAGTGAAATGATAATAGAAACTGACGGTCAATCAAATTTCTACTGTAACAATAATTTTAGAGGACTTTGCTGAAAGAAGGGCATATGGCTCGGTGAACACTTTGTGAAAAGTAATTTTTTTCCATAAAATTGTTTATATTATTGATATATTTATTATAATTCTTGGTTTAAACAATTTAACAAAGACACCTTAATTACATTAAACTGTCTACGATTTACGACAATAAAAATCCATCTTAAGTGCTCTTCTTCACGCAATCGACATTAAATGTTGATTGACTTTATAAATAAAAAGCTTTCATGAAGACTCTGGTTTATTTGAAGAAATAATATTTACAATTAAACTTAATTTAGGTTTATATTGACTTAATTTACCGACACGGTAGCTCATAGCTTACGTGCTTGCATAGTAAGTCAGTAGTAAGGTTGCTGGATCGAAACCAGTGGCCGGCGACTCCTGTCAGATTTTGTACGGTCACCTCGGGCTAGCTGAGGTGAATTAATGTCTTAAATTCACTGAAAGGCCATACATATATTGAAAGTGGGCAGCTTAAGTTATAAAAACATTTTTGCTTCATTAATAGCGGTATCTTTATCGTTTGAAGAGAGTTGATTCATGAGATTTATCACGTGCTATTTTAGCGTCAAAGACATGGGAAAAATCACGTTTGCTGGTTCAGTAGCATCAGATATAGCATCAGAGAATAACATCAGATAAGACTTGTCGATCTATGGTAAAAACTTAACCCATCCCGAGGGTTTGAGGTCGACCTTAGGTAGCAACAAGACAGGGGTTTAGACCGTTCTCCATCAAAGCGTGAAAATATACCGACAGGCAGTTGTCACTCAAAAGTTTTTAAAGATAAGAAAATTGAGTGCAAAGTGTGACTATGTTACTAACAGTTTAAATTAAAATTTTAAACCCGCTTGAGCTTTAAATTTATTAACTGTTGACAGTTCATGCCTATGACGAAAGAGAAAACATCTGCAAAAATTAAAATAAAAGGGAAAAGAACAGGGCATCTCATATTCTTTAGACTTCTCTTATGATCATAATTTTTTATTTTAATACTTTCTTTTTTTGTTTTGTTGAGTTTTAGCAGGTTATATGTGCTTATATCATGAACAGCCCAACTTTGTTCTTGTAAGTAGGCCTAATTTGTTAATTCAAATCATGTAAATGAAAAAATTTCTTTAATTTAAATATTAACTAAAAATTCAACTCTCATTGAAAAATATGTCAATGTTTGATTCCACATTACAGATTTCTATAAAATTTTTTAGAATGTCCAAAACAATTATACAGTTCAGAATTCTCGTAGTTTCTTTCATCGCTAAACTTGCCATTTCCAGCCATCTTTGTACACGCCACTCCTCGCCATCTTCGCAGCAGCACTTCCTCTTTAGAGCATTTAAAGAATTCCATATAATAGGTTTTCGAATATCCACTCCTCTGACCATGAAGGGTTGGAAGGATGTCATCTCCATTCGGGGTCACAATGAGACAGTTATATAATCATAACATAAATCATATAATCATCATAATCATAAATTTGTTTTGTTCAAAATATTTGTTTATAATTCAACTACTAGTATTTTCTTCTAGGATTGTGTTCAAAGCAAAATTTTGCCAATTAAAAATCTACAAGGTTTCTACGATATGTTCCATCAAGGAGTTGAGTCGAATATGTGACTCGAATAAAATTTATGCCTGGTAAACGAAATGTTGCTCTTCCTCTTGGCTCAATGGGGGATTAATGTCTTGATATTTAAAGTAAATTTAATCTTAATTGAATTTAAAATGTTTAGCTAGTTTTGACAAATATTTGAATCCTCGCCCAGTTTGCCAGTGCCTAGACTTCCTTAGGAGAAACTGGAAACATTTTTCTCCCTTTCACATTGGCAACACGTGGCTAGGTGGTTATATAGTGCCTGCCTTCAAAATTGTAGGTCGCTGTACCGAATCCCGCATTGGTTGAATCCGGACCCAGTTGCCATTCCGTCATTAATGGTTCTTCCTAACAACAGGTCGAAGTAAGGTAGTATCAAGGCCAGGGTTTGGACCGTTCCCCATCAAAACGTAAAAAAATGAGAGGCGTAGAAAGACACAAAGACACAAATACAAATCATATACTGGTTGTCATTAAAATCACTCAAAAGTAAAGATTGAAAAATTAAGCAGTGTAAAGTGTGAAGGTGTTACTAACAGTTTAAATAAAATTTTTAGAACCCAATTAAGCTTATTAAAACTGTCGACATGCCTACGTCGAAACAGAAAACATCTGCAACCAAAAAAATAAAAGGGAAAAATAACAGGGCATGTCATATGCTGTAGACTTCTCATATGATCGTAATTTATTTGTTTTGCCAATTCACTGTTTTTGCAGGTTATGTGTTTATAAAGATAACTGATAAAGTTAAATATCATCATGAACAGCCCAACTTTGTTCTTGTAAGTAGGCCTAATTAACATATAAATGAAAACACCACATTCATTCAAATATTAACTAAAAATTCAAATGTTATTGAAAACTATCTAAATTTTTTATTCCAAATTACAGATTTCTATAAAATTTTATTTGAATATCCAAAACAATTACAGAGTTCAGAATTCTCGTGGTTTCTTTCATCGCTAAACTTGCCATTTCCAGCCATCTTTGTACACGTCACTCCTCGCCATCTTTGCACAGCACTTCCTCTTTTAGAGCATTTATAGAATTCCACATAATAGGTTTTCGAATATCCACTTCTCTGTCCATGAAGGGTTGAAAGGATGTCATCTCCATTCGGGGTCACAATGAGACAGTTATATCATCATAACTGGGGTGGGTCATTTCAAGGTTATAGAAGTAGACCAATAAAATAAAAGAAAATGAAGTACTGTACAAGTACAATAAGAATATCAGATAATAGAATATAATAGAAGAATATCAGATTCAGTCTTCTTTCTGGGAGTGTTTTGTTTTACAGCTAGAATGTTACACCAATACTGATAAAGGAACACAATTATATGTCACATATGACAGTAAGAAGGTAAAGGTAAAATGACTGAACATAACTGACAAAGGTAAAATGATACGATACAAAGTGAAGAAGAAGTGCACTGAAAGGTAACATGAATAACTTCACTGAAAGTTGACATGAAAAACTTCACTGAAAGGTGACATGAAAAACTTCACTGAAAGGTGACATGAAAATCATCACTGAAAGGTGACATGAAAAACTTCACTGAAAGGTGACATGAAAAACTTCACTGAAAGGTGACATGAAGAAATGCACTGAAAGGTGACATAAATAAGTTCACTGAAAGATGACATGAAGCAGTTCACTGAAAGAATGAAATTAAGATAAAATCAAAATATGTACTAGATGAAAAAAGATAACTGCAGACGCTTATGGCTACATAAGACATAACGTACTTTTTAGTGGTTTTAAAGAAAATATCGGGATTCCATGGTCGGAGCGAATGGAGCCATGGATAAATATGTGAAATATAATTAGGGGTTGATAAATACATTGTAGGGGGAGATTGAAATGACATGATTGGGAAAAAAACCCCGAATGGAGATTTCTTTGAAGATGTTACCAACTGTAAAACTGCTGTAGAACTCCACACGACCCAAGTCCATCACACTCTCTAGTTCTCCATCTCAGCATCGCTTCTTCAGTTTTCCTATCCATTTTTGCATCACTTTGCATAACGTCGCCTCCAAAGATTGTTCTGCTTGATGGATTTATCCGTTCTAATAATATATTATATTCATTTTAAATAGAAACGTTTGATTTTCTTTTTAGTTTGTTGAATTTAGCTTTAACACTGAAACTTTTATACTATCTATAAATTTTTATATAATATTTAAAATTTAGTTGTTATTCGTGAACTTAAAATTTTACTTTGCTAATTCAGTTGCTATGGTAATTAAAAAGAATAGTTTTAACAATACCTTATAAAATCAAGATGCTTATTTAGATTTAACTAGGAATGTAAAACCCCGTGACGGAGTCTAATACGGCCCTAAGTGAATAGACGGTTATCATAAATGTTTATAAGAACAGCTGTTCAGAGGAATTGAAAACATTCCCTTGATATATCTTTATCTATCTTATCTCTATTATCTAAGAAATTTCCCGAAGGGAAATAACTAAATTTATTTTATTCTCCTATCAATGGCCTAAATTTTAGTTTTGGCAATACAAGTTTTGCAAACTTTGTTAAATATAAAACTCAATAATGTCAATTTAATCAACTTAAAATAGAATAACAGCTTTTTATAAGAGTTAAAAACATTCCCTTTAGACGTATCCATGAGCTAACCTTTTTCTCACAGGGAAGTAAATACAAACGGTTTTAAATTACAGGCCAGCATTAACGTATAATACAACGGTAACCCCGAGATGTCCGCAAATAGTAATAAAAAACTGAAATAACCTCATATTTTAAAATATTCAACTTCTACCTTTTTGGTGTTGGAGCTTTCTAGCCAGCAATGGTTATATTCCACCGTACAAAATGGGGGAACCGAACAATAACAAAAGGTTAATGGGAATTCATGTAATCTAACAGTTAACTTCCGTATATGTAGGTAAGTGGTACCGTAAAACTTAATGGTGTGCCCGGTAACTAACAGAACCAGAGGTTAATTGATATAAATTAAGTAGATTCCCGTTCAACATTATTTTACAGACTGGTAAGGTGGCGTGTTATGTAATCCAGCTACTTGGAGGTCACGAATTGTGGATAGTGATGAGTGATGGTCGGTGGATGTAGTGTTCTCTTGTGTGGACTGACGTCCACGCGTTTAAATAATACATTAATCCGCAAAGACCATCCTCAAAATTGACCAGATCCAGATTCAGGGGCAGTGATTCGGTCTATACGTTAAACTTCAGGTCCCTAAGATATTCCATTGACTATTATGAATTAACAGTCCTATCTAAGGAACAAGTCAGTAACAAGACTACAAGATCGCGCCACATTCATCTTACACTCAATCCTCATTCATACTTGGCTCAACCTGAATAGGTTACTACTTCAATAACTAATTGATCCACCAAGAACCGCAGAATAACACCATTAATGCTTACTTTTATGAGATTATGTGAGGCATTTGCTTCTAGCTTCTCAAACCAGAAGATGCACTAACTCATTTCTTCCATGGATAGTTGCAATCTATTCGTCTACGCCGCGCACACCAACGTCATAGAAAATAGCAGTGAAAGGATAATAGAAAGTGACGGTTAGTCAAATTTCTACTACAACAATAATTTTAGAGGACTTCTGAAAGAAGGGCATATAGATCGGTAAACACTTTGTGAAAAGTGATTTTTTCGTTGATACATATTTTGGTTTAAACAATTTAACGAAGAAACCTTAATTAAATTATAAATAAAAAGCTTTCATGAAGACTCTGGTTTATTTGAAGAAATAATATTTACAATTAAACTAAATTTAGGTTTATATTGGCTTAATTTACCGACACGGTAGCTCATAGCTAACGTGCTTGAAGAGTAAGTAAAAGGTTGCTAGATCGAAACCAGTGGCCGACGACTACTGTCAGATTATGAGCGGTCATCTCTGGCTAGCTGAGATGACTCGCTGTCTCAAATTCAGGTGCGATTTTAGCGACAAAGACTTTGGGAAAGAGCACGTTTGCTGGTTGAGCAGCATCAGATATAGCATCAGAGAATAGCATCAGATAAGACTTGTCGATCTATGGTAAAAACTTAACCCATCCCGAGGGTTTGAGGTCGACCTTAGGTAGCAACACGACAGGGGTTTAGACCGTTCTCCATCAAAGCGTGAAAATATACCGACAGACAGTTGTCACTCAAAAGTTTTTAAAGATAAGAAAATTGAGTGCAAAGTGTAACTATGTTACTAACAGTTTAAATTAAAATTTTAAACCCGCTTGAGCTTTAAATTTATTAACTGTTGACGGTTCATGCCTATGCTGAAACAGAAAATATCTGCAAAAATGAAAATAAAAGGGAAAAGAACAGGGCATGTCATGTGATGTCATGTCATGTGCATGTGTTCTTTAGACTTTTTATGATCAAAATTTTTAATTTTAATATTTTCCTTTATTGTTTTGTTGAGTTTTAGAAGGCTTATAACGATAGTTGATAAAGTTTTATATCATCAAAAACGGCCCAACTTTGTTCTTGTAAGTAGGCCTAATTAGTAAATTCAAATCTGAAAATACCACATTTATGTAAATATTAACTAAAAATACAACTCTTATTAAAAACTATCGAAATGTTTGATTCCAAATTACAGATTTCTATAAAATTTTATTCGAATATCCAAAACAATTACAGAGTTCAGAATTCTCGTGGGTTCTTTCATCGCTAAACTTGCCATTTCCAGCCATCTTTGTACACGTCACTCCTCGCCATCTTCGCACAGTACTTCCTCTTTAGAGAATCTATAGAATTCCACATAATAGGTTTTCGAATATCCACTTCTCTGTCCATGAAGGGTTGGAAGGATGTCATCTCCATTCGGGGTCACAATGAGACAGTTATATCATCATAACTGGGGTGGGTCATTTCAAGGTTATAGAAGTAGACCAACAAAATAAAAGAAAATGAAGTACTGTACAAGTACAATAAGAATATCAGATAATAGAATATAATAGAAGAATATCAGATTCAGTCTTCTTTCTGGGAGTGTTTTGTTTTACAGCTAGAATGTTACACCAATACTGATAAAGGAACACAATGATATGTCACATATGACAGTAAGAAGGTAAAGGTAAAATGACTGAACATAACTGACAAAGGTAAAATGATACGATACAAAGTGAAGAAGAAGTGCACTGAAAGGTAACATGAATAACTTCACTGAAAGTTGACATGAAAAACTTCACTGAAAGGTGACATGAAAAACTTCACTGAAAGGTGACATGAAAAACATCACTGAAAGGTGACATGAAAAACTTCACTGAAAGGTGACATGAAAAACTTCACTGAAAGGTGACATGAAGAAATGCACTGAAAGGTGACATAAATAAGTTCACTGAAAGATGACATGAAGCAGTTCACTGAAAGAATGAAAGTAAGATAAAATCAAAATATGTACTAGATGAAAAAAGATAACTGCAGACGCTTATGGCTACATAAGACATAACGTACTTTTTAGTGGTTTTAAAGAAAATATCGGGATTCCATGGTCCAAAGACATTGTAGGGGGAGATTGAAATGACATGATTGGGAAATAAACCCCGAATGGAGATTGCTTCAAAGATGTTACCAACTGTAGAACTGATGTAGATCTCCGCACGACCCAAGTCCTTCACACTCTCTCGTATTCCAACTCAGCATCGCTTCTCCAGTTTTCGTATCCATTTTTGCATCACTTAACATAACGTCGCCTCCAAAGATTGTTCTGCTTGATAGATTTATCCGTTCTAGTAATATATTATATCCATTTTAAATAGAAACGTTTGATTTTCTTTTTAGTTTGTTGAATTTAGCTTAAACACTGAAACTTTTATACTATCTATAAAATTTTATATAATATTTAAAATTTGGTTGTTATTCGTGAACTTAAAATTTTACTTTGCTCATTCAGTTTCTATGGTAATTAAAAAGAATAGTTTTAACAATACCTTATAAAATCAAGATGCTTATTTAGATTCAACAAGCCATAAGCCCTGTGTACCCCATTCTAAATGTGTTTTATGACCGGGTCATCAGAGGCAAGATAATTGTTATTATGACAAAATATTAAACTTAAAGAAAATTAAAAATTAAATTTTGAAAATTTTAAGTACAACAATTAAAAAACTTTTTCCATAAAAAATATCTCCCCCCTCTCCTATAGTTTTATGTATGACCAAAAAGCCCCCAACTTAATTGTGGAACTTAACTTAATTAAACTTAATTGAACTTAATTAAAGGAACTTAATTGTGTAGTTTTTTAAGCTGATTCCAATGGTGAAATATAAAATTAGAAATTTTTAAAAATTACATGTGAAAAACGCAAAAAAAACCCCATTTTGGGGTACAAAACCCCCCCAAACTACCTGTTCCTATTGACCGATATGTCTGGTTTACGAACTCGTCCGAGCATTTGTAGGAATACACGTCTCTACCAAATTTGGTCTCGATCGGACCATTTTTACGAGAGTTATCGTGCTAACAGACACATATATACATATATATATACCCCCGTCGCAGTAGATCTGCGTACTCAGTGAATTTCCAAATCAATTATAAATAATAATATATGACAAGTTTTATAAAAATCTGTCCATAAACATGAGAATTATTTGCCTATTCTCCATAAGATTAACATTTAAAAGAGTGTGCAGGTTTGCTGCTGTGAGGAATACTAAAATTAGGCATTTCTACCATAAATAATTTTTATCTTAACATTTTACCAACTTTCATCAACATCTGTCCATAAATAAAGGAGTTTGCCTATTCCCTATATGATTAATATGGGAAAAGAGTATGCAGGTTTGCTGCCATGATAAACACAAAAACTATGATTTTTAAGCATAAATGGATAGATCTTTACCAGATGAAGCTAAATATGTAGTTTTATCCAAAAACATTGATTAATATGGGAAATATTAATTTTTCCTTATCCTCCATAAGATTAACATTGGAGCCCCACAATACAACGTACTGTGTTTAGATTTTTTAATATCTCGCTAACCGTTGGAGATAGAGAAAAACTTTAAGGAACTTAATTGTGTAGTTTTTAAAGCTGATTCTAATGGTGAAATATAAAATTAGAAATTTCTAAAAATTACATGTGAAAAACGCAAAAAACCCCATTTTGGGGTACAAAACCCCCCCAAACTACCCGTTCCCATGGACCGATATGTCTGGTTTACGAACTCGTCCGAGCATTTGTAGGAATACACGTCTCTACCAAATTTGGTCTTGATCGGACCATTTTTACGCGAGTTATCGTGCTATACATACAGACACATACATATATATATACATATATATATATAAAAATTTTAACGACTATTGTTTTTTGTCTCTGGGCACCTAAATAAGAAAAAATAACATGGTCCCGGGCTTAACTTTTGCCATGAGACCTACGGTAATAGCTTCTTCCCTATGGGAAATTCGCTAAAATGAATAATGTTTAAGTGTTTTAAGCATTGATATTATGAGGAATAACCTAATTTTAATTAAAAATTCTAAATATGTCATTAAATCATGAATGGTCTGATCTTTTCCAAGAAAAATTTAGATAAATAATTTTTTTGTTCAAATAAAAGAAAACCAATTGTTTTTAAGAATGGACGATTCCAAAGTTAGTTGATGACTACTAAATAAAGGAGAGGAAAGTGAAAATTGTGCTCTAACAGCTAATTTTGATAAATAATGAACTGGCAAACTAGTTGTTTGACTAAACTAAATTGTCATTGGCAAACTAGTCATGGCAACGACTAATCTGAAGCATGGAGTGGGGTGCAGCAGTGTACCGATACAACTGTTTGGAATGTAGCTAAAAAAATTATATTTTACATATTGTGAGATATCTCAATGTAACTAACCCAATGATTTAATGATTTGCAGTAATATTATGATGGGATAAGTTAAAAATTGTATTTTAATAGTATAAAATATAAGTAACATGCCTAACATAACACAAAAATAATGAAGAGTTTCTGCGTGATTGTTAATACAAACAGCAGATGAATGGGGTGCTGATTGCTCAAAAACTAAGCCAATCCTTATCCTTCAAAAGAGAGCAATTAGATTGATTTATAATATTCCAAAACGACAAACTTGCCGTCCTTCATTCACGAACAACAATATTTTAACTTTCCCATCCATCTACCTTCTCAATACTCTCGTTTTTACAAGCAAAATCCGTCATATTTTGATCGCTTCAAACAAGTTCACCAGTATAACACAAGACAGAAGTTTGCTTTAAAAATTCCAGTTCACAAAACCACATTTTTAAAAAAACACACTCTTTACTCAGCAATCTCTTTGTTCAACCATCTTCCATCTCAACTACAAACAGAACCCAACATTACGATTTTTAAACGCAATTTAACAAGTGCACTTGTAAAAAAAGCTTATTATAGTATTGATGAGTACATGTGTGATAGTGTTGTAAATTTTTAAAAAAACGATTAAGAGGTGTATTACGTATAATTACTGTTAATTTAAATATATGTCGTTAGTTTGTTAGATTAAGTTGATAATTGTATACAATGACTGATTCAATGCTTGTTAAAGTTTCTGAAATAAATTATTTGATTTGATTTGATTTGATTTGATTTGAATAGAGTTCGAGGAGAGACAATAAATCTCAGTTGGCGAGTTTAGCATGAGTGGACTGTTTAGTTTGTGGATGGTAAAAATGTAAGAAATGACGCGGAGCTGCGGTGTAACTTTGAGACGATGGAAATACGCGGACAAAATACCCTGGTGTTAAAACACAAATATTGAAGTGAATGAATAACCTACCATTGTTGTATTTGATGTTTGGAATGACTTAGAGGACCCCCAGCAAAGACCATGGACCCATGGGCTGTCAGCGTCTCGGAAATCTCAGGGTGTCTTGTATGGCTGGCGGCCGCAACAGGTGTCATGGAGAAAATGAGGGGACGAAGGGGAATAGTGAACTGACTATGGAAAGTCACTGTCTACAAGAGGGTGAAGAATAGAATAACAGAGGGCGTTGTTGGAGAGGATAGCACTGGAGAACAGCGGCGGCAACTCGGCACTAGGTAGACATAGAAATGAGGAGCGCGACAAGAAGCGGTGACAACAAACTTTGTGAGCAAGGAGAAGCAATAAAAAAAACTAAGAATTTAGCGAAGTTAGTTTAACACAAATAACTTGAGAGAGGTTGGCACTGTGGATGTTAAGTAAGAGATAAATTGTTTAGAGTGAGTAACGGGTTATGGTGTAATGCCCATAGCATGCTTTACTGGCAACTGAAGTCAGATTGGAGGGGGGAAACAGTGCAATGTCCATATTATGCCTTATAGGGGTATCTCGAATTGAGGACGGATACAGATCATGCCACATTTTAGCCAATCAGATGGAAGTATCACCCCACCACTCTGTTACATGTGTATGTAAATATTGGGTGTGAGGACGGAATGTGAACAATATCTGGACTAATTTGAATCTCAGGTTATTCTAGAAACCATCTCTACTGATACAAAGTCAGTTTGATGGGAAAATCATTTCTTTTAAAAAATAAATGGTAATGTAAGGAATGTCGCTCATTGTTAATAAACACTAATGAAGAGAAAAATGAAGTGATTGGCTACTAACCAGGAGGCCAGGGCCAAGTTCACGATTGCAAGGTCTTTTTTTAGAGGGACAAGATAGATTCATGATGTCTGCCTCATAACCTGCCTTTAGGGGTTTGAAAATGCCAGATCTCCAGAGGCCGCCAGTATATCTATCACTTGGGACACACAAGGAATCTGATAATTAATAAGCTTAATCAGAATCTGATTTTCATAATTATATTGTCTGTTTGTGGCATACTTATATAGATGAAAAGATAAATTGTCGAATTTAAAGTTAAATATAAAATATTTTAATACAAATGAATCACTAACAATATATTAAAACATTTGTTATCTAAAACTAAAATAAATAGCCAAGAAGGTTATTGCAAAAGTATTGTTATGAAAAACATTGCAAGACTTGTTTTCTATCATTAAGCTAAATGTCATATATGTCATTTTAGGAGATGTTTGAACATTTAAGAAGACAAAAAAATATATTTTAATCTTAAGCTTGGATAGGCCTGTCAACAAGATTACATTAGATTAGATTAGATTATTTGAAATGGCGACCATACTACAGGTAGGTATTTTAAGCCAAGTATGAATGAGAGTTGAATGTAAGATGATTGTGGCGCGATCTTGTAGTCTTGTTACTGACTAAGGCTGACATGTTCCTTAGACAGGACTGTTAATTAATAGCCCAACAGCCGATGGCAATCAATGACCTACAGTTTAACGTGGAATCCGAACCACGGCCTCTGAATTACGAATTGGTCTAATCATGAGGATTGGTCTTTGCGGATTAACGTAGCATTCAATAGTGCGGACGTTAATTCACACAAGAGAACACTACATCCACCGACCATCGCTCATAACTATCCACAATTCGTGACCTCCAAGTAGCTGGATTACAGGATGACGCCACCATCCCAGTCAAGGGTTGTATTGAAGTCTTGGTTGAGGAATATACTGAATCTTCAAACTTCTATTTTAGAGGGGACATTTTTTTGGTAAGTCTGGAAACTAACTAAAGCGAAGGATAATTAATTGTTTAGGATCCAGTATAGTTCTTTTAATGTTATTGTGGTAGCACCAGTTCTACCACTGATAGAAAATTGCAGTCTTACATTATTCTGCAGCTCAAATACTAAAAATTGTGGATTTTACTAATAATATTCTTATGAATTTTAGGTATGACATTACAAAAACTGAAGAAATCTTTGAATGGGAGTCATAAAGTGAAAGCCTCAGCTGGGCAGAACAGTTCGGCTCGGAGTATTTTGGGCAAAGCGGGCGATGATGCTGTCATCAAATGCCCTCCAGGTGTTGTGGTCATGAATGAATATGGCAATAAACTAGGTAAGTTTAAGTCCATATCCACTTTAACCCTCCAAGTGTATAGTCAATGATAGGTCAATGACTTACAAAACAATAAACCTCCCCACCCCACCTGTCCGTACCCACCCCAATAGCCAAGCCAACAAATCACGTGTACTGTAGTGACAACACCTGCCTCGGTGGTCAGTGTCACCTTAGTTTTGCTTCAGTGACCTTGTCTTTCTTGTAACGGTTTGTTTTAGTTTCGGGTAGGAATAAGTTATTTTGGCTGGAAAAAGAAAAAGGGTTGTCATTACGATGGAGGAAAAATTGTATTACTCTGGTACTGTACCACTTTGTCTGTATTACGTGACTTTTTAGTTTTGATATTATTAAAGTTGTTTTTTTTATATTTAATATCCGGATGTTTTATTCCCCTCTCATATCCGGATTTTTTTCTATCCGGATCGGCCGTCGCCACATTAGTCCGGATATGAGAGGGTTTACTGTATATGTTATAGTATACAATTTTTTAAGAATTAATTGGGGAATTCACCAGTACTAAAGACATTATGTGCATATAAAATATGTCTGTGTAAACCTGTTAAATTAAAAAAAATAATTTTTTTATATTTATATTATAGGTTACAAATCATATAATCACATGAAGTATATAAAAAAATCAATATAGCCATTTTGTTCCAAACTTAATTATAAATTCTAATATATATATATATGTTATAATTTATTAGAAGAATGAAAATCTAATGCAAATACAGTACAATCCATTTAATCCAACCTTGGGTGGTACGTCACTCCGGTTAGTAAGACTATGCTCAGGCTTGTGAGCCTGTGCAGACTTGTCACTCATGGGATATGTGTCTAGGCGTTGTTTAGGCTTTAGTAGGCTACTCATATCTCGTGCGGTGTTTATCACTATAAGTGATAACGTACAATAACAGGTACGATATTTAAAATTCTGGACAAATATCCGGTAAAGACCGATAAATACTGTATTCAAACCTTTGGATAGACAATATAAAATGAGCTGAACTATAATGAACATTAAAACTGAACAATAAAAGATAACTTTCCTTTTGAGAATATGTCAACGACACGGATCATCGTTGATCGAACGTAAGTGTTGAAGCAGATGACGAAATTACGCAATACATAACCTATTGGAATGCAAGAACGTCAGTGGTTGGTCTAAGGATACGGTATGATTGTTCGATTGTCAACTACCGTATGTGCTCCAGAAACAGATCGAATTCAACAAGATATTGTATTTGATAGTTACGCCGAGTATCAGATTTCGGTTTTTTAATATTCCTCATAAAATAAAACGGCAACGGAAAAACTTAAAACGTTTATCTGATATTTGTTAACAAAGCTCATAATAACTCATTTGGCAACAGTAATTGTAGGAAAAATAACCGATTGTTTAATCTAACAATTTTTTCAATATATGAAGTTCACCAATGAATTTTTCACTTTTATGTTTCAGGCGAGTTGACCAAGGAGGGCGATATTGTGTTGGCGGCCGAAGGAGGAAAGGGAGGAAATACTTCAACAGGATATTGCGGGACCAAGGGTCAAGCATATGCCATTCGTCTAGACCTAAAGTTAATCGCTGATGTGGCTTTTGTCGGCTTCCCCAACGCTGGAAAGTCCACCCTGCTGTCTAAATTATCCCGAGCCACCCCGAAAATTGCCAGTTACCCATGTGAGTAATTAGGCCGAGGGTTTGTTGCTTTGAATTTCGAAAATGCTTTCTGAGTGTGCTTTTATAGGATTCAGAATGTTGATTATTTACATTAGTCAAGGTTAAATTGAGCTACATAGGTAGTATTTTTAATTTTTACTAATAAAGTCAAACTTCGCTGATTCGAAACTCAAGGGAAAGCCAATTTACCTTGAATTAAAAGAAGCTCAAATTAAATTATAGAGGTTAGCATTGATAAAATTTGAACTGTAGAAGATTAATTCGGAAGTTTGAATTGTATTGAGAATAAAGTTCAAATTATAGAGTAAATTATTAATTTTTACAAAATACAGTACGTACATGGCAATTACTGTAAATCTATTTAGCTTCTAACAATATAACAATATTTTTATTGTTATTGAACAACTAAAAATTTTGTGTCATCAATGTTAGGTGAACAAGAATTTAAAAAAATGACAAAAGTTAATAATATAAAATTAAATAACATTAAAACACAATATCAACGAACATAATTTCATTTAACTTATTGTGTTATAGTCTCAAAAATGTCCACTATTTTCTAAATAAAAATAAAAATTTATTTACTTTAACTCCCATTGCCATTGATGACTACACAAAACTTTACTTGGGTAAAAGTAGAGTTTTGGCCTCGCCAAAAACTGCTCGTCATCTTTTTGTCCTGTGCCTCGCCAACAACTGCTCATCATCTCTTTGTCCGGAGCCAAGTCAATATCTGCTCCTGCTCCTGCTTGTGATGTATTTTCTCACACTGTCCCACCATCTAGGGCTTTCCTGATGGTCTTCCCCCATTCGCCTGCCCTTCTACTTCCCTTAATAGCGATCCTCTGTCTCTCCTCAAGACATGCCCCACCCATCTCAAAATGCAAATTGATTTAGTCAATTCATTAATTCATAATTTAAAAAATTAGAAATATTACGTATAATTAGATATATTTTTTTATGCTTAATTGATCGTAAAATGTTTTCGAATTTTTTAAATTTATGTCCTGTGATGAATTCTATGTAATTTGGTAGTTTATTTATCAATGTTACACCTTCGATTGCTGGAAGTTTGGAAAAAAGATTTAATCTATGTTGTTGAGGTCGAAATGTTTTATAATTTATTGTAGGCCTATTAATTTAACACATTTAAATTTTTATATACATCTCTACCTTTCGGTTGTCCTGACTTACATTTTGCATGTACAGTAATGTGGTTTCATATACGTACGAACAAGGCTGAGTTAAAATTTCAAAATCCCTAAAGGTAGGTTTACATGAATGTCTGAATGGTACATTGTCAATAGTTCTTAAAATATTATTTTTGGCGAACAAATAGTCTTTTAAATTGTTTCTGTGTACAGCATGGGTATGATATAAAGAAATACCATATGATAAAAATGGCTGCATTAATCCATAATAAGCCATCATTTGGATATTCCTAGGGCAAAATTTTGACAACTCTCTTAAAAAATAAATATTTCAGGACACTTCAAATCATATAAAACATGTTTTATGTTCTATGTATGTATGAACATGTTCTGTCCAAGTTATAACGAATAAACAGTAATTCCAAGATATTTTGTACAAGCTACTTCTTCAGAAATTTTGTCTTCTATCATTATTGTTAGGCATTCTTTGTCGTTATGATTTCAATGGCAAGCAAATTTAATGTAATTAGATTTTAAATTGTTTTTTTAAATGTTTAATGAAATGTTCAAATCTGTATAAGCATTCACTTCCGATTCAGGGTTAAAAATTGCCATTAAACAGAGAGTTATATAATCCGAGTATTCAATAGATACTATATATTTCTTATAAATATAAGAAATGAGGAAAATAAAAAAAAATAAATAATAATATTATAATAATAATAATAAATAAAAATAATAATAAAAAATACGTTGTTAGATTGAATATGAAATCTCTTTAATCTTCAGGTTATTTGGACTATCAAATAGTCTAATTTTAACACTACCATACTATTCCGAATAAACAGTATTATACTGTATCAACACTACCGTTTATATACACAAAACATATCAAGAATCATAAAAATTGTTCTGTTCTGAAACCACGACTAAATTATTGCAAAAATATTTTCCACCCCTTTCATTTCTATGTAATTTGTTTCTGATCCACCCACAAAGTACCTCAAGCTACTGTATTTATATAGCAAAACACTTGATGGTGCTAACATTTTTTCTTAGGCAATTATGTAAAGACTGTAGTGTAATGGTTGTCCATTAAGGTGTCTTAATTCTTTGTGGGAGGAGAAGAAGCTTATGGTGTGACATGATAACTGCCTTGAAACTATATCAAAATGTAGAAAAAGTCAGACTATTGTCTGAAAATTAAATTAATACAATACATTTACTGCTGTGTAGTCTATTTCAAAACTGTTGCCACTTGACACTTCTTGGCTAAACATGAGAGTTTGTTGAGTGGTGTTGGTAATTATATGTAAAGTTATTCAGGAAAACTGTCTTCCCTGATTGAACTATCCTGATTACTGAGCGATGCTTCCATCTGTTTCCGCAGTCACAACAATGAGGCCTACAGTGGGTATGGTTGAGTTCCCGGATGGTAGAGTGATCTCGTTGGCAGACCTTCCAGGCTTGATTGAGGGTGCTCACGTCAACCGAGGTCTGGGGCATCACTTCCTGCGGCACGTAGAACGCAGCAAGGTGCTGCTCCTAGTGGTGGACATTGGAGGCTTTCAGCTCAGCTATAAGTACTTGTACCGCAGCTGCCTTGAGACAATACTGCTACTTAATAAGGTGTCTATTGCCATTGTTGGAAACATAAAAACTCTTTTAACTACTCTTGAGGATAAATATTGAAACTTTTGTTTGTTATCTTATCTTTGAATCTTATGAGTGTTAAACATTTTAGCGGTCTGATTTAATTTAATGAGTTTAAAATTAAGTAATGTTAATACTTGTAGTATGGAACACAAGAGATGGATAAGCTAACTTAATGATACAGTGGAACCCCTAGAAACCGAATCCCAGCAAATCTGAACACGTTCTCAGGGAAACAAAAAAATTATATACCGGTAAATAAAAATAAAGATTTTATAACAAAATTTATTTTAATGTTTAACACAGTGAAACATTAGGTGATTTGTTTTAAAACTAGAACTAAGGGAGGGATATTTAGGTTTTTACTGAGAATTTTATTCAAAAGCTTCAGCTTTTGCTCTGATATTGATGTACTATTATATATTATTGATTTTGGTAATTGATATATTCAGAGGTGCCCATCCCCTCCATGGCCCATATAGCAAAATTCATCCCTAAAATTGGTATCCATGATTAAATTCTAGTAACTAATAGTCTCTCAAACTATTTAAACTCGTAATTACAAAATTTTGGTGGTTTTACCGGGGGGTTTCCCCCATGCAATTTGAACAATAAATTATTAAATGATATTTAGAATAACTTTGAAGAACATGATAGTTTTATTACAGATTGTCTTTTTTAAATTTACTTAAGGGAGAAAGTATGTGTCAGTCCATTGGTACCGTTTATTTTCTCTGTAATTTTAACATATGTAGTCACAGCTATTTGTAAACTTAATTGCCTAGCAATGTAAATTCAGCCATTACCCTCCTATGTAAGTATAAAATAATATCCTGGAGATAAAATTTAAAAACACAGACGACTGATTACAAAATAAATTTTAATAAGTAAATATTTACATTACACAAATGATTTATACGTGGGGACGGTGAACTAAAAAATTACTTAAGCACGTGACTACAGAATAGTGTAGTTGTGTAGAACAGTGCAAGTGTGAGCACAGCCCTACGGCAACAACATATCATCACAAGTGCAAAAAGAGCCAACTCTAGAACAACTGAACCTGACAGTTTTGTTATTTGGTCATTTATATTTATAGTTTTATGATTTAAAGGACAAGAACACATAAAAGAGCGCTGAATTTCTTTTTAGTTATAAACTGCAAATTTAAAAAATCCTCTCATTTTTCTTTTCAAAATCCCCCCCCAAAATTTTGTCTGATGTCACAACTTGCAACACCAAGACGTGCTGTGGACACCTAGATATATTATTGTCATTTAAGTTGTAGCCAATATTTTCCAGATATATCCTACCTGACACATTAATGGTACATGTTTGTGAAGACATTCAGCTTTTCACTGAACAATAAGTTGTTGTTTCCAGGAAATAGAACTTTACAAGGAACCATTACTTGAAAAACCGGCCATGTTGTTGATAAACAAAATGGATACTCCAAATGCGACAGAAACTTGCGAAGAAGTGACGGAGGCTGCAATGGATTTATCACGTGAGTAACATCTAACTTCCTAGATACAAATTTTGTTTGATAAAAATCTAAAGCTGAGGCCAAAAATTATTTCTACCATTAATTCAACCATTTGAGTGGGATGGTGGTGTGTCCTGTAATACAGCTACTTGGAGATCACAAATTGTGGATATTTATGTGCGAGGGTCGGTAAATGCCTTATTACCTTATTACCGCTCCTTCGTCTGTGACCGATTAGACCCGGATTGACTGCGTCAAATCTTGATAATCACTTATAAAAAAACTACATACAAGTCTATCATATTGGCGGTGGATGTTCAATCCCATGATAATTAAAAAAACTCTTCGAGGCTGTAGAGAGGGTTCGCCACAAGTACATTCTTCACCTTCCTCTTGAATTCACCCATGCCAGACTGTCGGATCTTGACTGGGAGGGCATTGAAAAATTTGATTGCTATGGTCGGAAAACTATTTAGGGTCTTTGTGAGTCTACATCTTGGTATATCAAGATCATTCGCTCTTCTAGGTCTGTGTGAATGTGTGGCGCTTCTTTGTTCGAAACTGCTAAGATTTTCTCTCATGTAGAAGAGTGAGTCCATTGTATACTGACTAAAAACAGTGGCTACTCGCAGGTTTTCAAAAATTGGCTTACAGTAATGTAATATCCTTGGTATGGATTAACGTCTGCAATATTGAATATTACAGTCATCCGCAAAATACCATCCTCATAACTAGATAAGTTCATAATTCATATGCAAAATTGTGGTTCGGACCCCACATTAAACTGTAGGTCCCTACATGCCTAATACATGAGGCTGTTAATTAACAGTCCTAAACAAGGAACATTTCAGTACTTACATTACATTACTCAGCCAATAATAAGATTACAAGGTTGTGCCACAAACATTTTACACTCAGCTCTCATTCATACATAGATAAAATTCCTGGGTGTAAATTAAATAAAATTTGCCATTTCAGGATGTAATGATATACAATTTTCATCCCCTGATCTGATCCTACAATACCTAAAACACAGTCATATAAACTATTTGTAGAAGTACGAGGCCTAACTATGTAGTAATCAACTATATTTTACAGTGTAGGAGTTGAAGTTACTGTATATTTATAAGCAATATCCAAATAAATGGGAGAGGGTAACTATAACCAAGACTCCAGCTTGAACAGACAAAATTTTTAAATTAGTCTCAATCTATTCATCCCTTTTTTTAGGTGTTCTACATAAGTTTCCGGAGGAGTTTAGACCAAAACGACCGCTAGAGTTTGTCTCCGTACACAAAATGTCTGCCATGAATGCTTCCCAAGATGAACTCGATGAGTATAAACAAGAGATTCGTCGAGTACTGGATTGGGCTTCCTCAGAACCCGAAGCAGATGCTGAGAAAGAAGCAGAGCTGTTGCATAAGTACCAACAAAAAAATGTTGAATATGGACCATTATTAGTGTAGATTTAGGTGTATTGAATTATGTATATGTTGTAAAATATTTGAAATAACAGTAAAATGTACATTTTTAGTCTGAAAATTTGTACTTTCTTGTTCTTGATGAATTTTAACCCATTGTCGAACAACATACAGTGCAAGACCTCAGTCACTGGTAGCCAAACGACTAACGATGTGCAATGTATGTCCTGAGCAATCTATGTGCTTATATTTCGACGTAATCATCGTATCTGTAATTTTTCACCAGTGTCCATTGTTTCATGTTGACAGTAAATTATTGTCTAGTTTGTCAGCGATTGTAAGTGATGATAATACATGAAAATGGTTCTTTTTAAATGTCAATAATTATTCATTACTGTTTATAAACTGGAAATAAATGTGCCAAGTGAAAAACGGATCCATTTGAATTAAAATAAGTCTTGATGAAGTGCCAGCACTTGTTTCTAGGTCTATTGTTTGAAACTGGTGAAAAAGTAAAGTAATTTCTTTATTATTAATTCTTCTTTATTATTATTTTTTTGCTAAAAGTGAATATATACACAGTTATGAGGGTAAATAAATTAAAACATCGTTTATGAAGTTACTGTTAAATCTATCAAGCTAATAGCTAATTCTATTGTCTATTGAGTGAGTATTTATAAAATTTCAGAGGTTTGAACCGCTTTCCCTGAAAGGTTTCTATTTATTTCTGACAAGGAATGGCAGAATGGGTTAGTTTAACAAACAAATATAGGCTGGTATTATATCAAACAACAGCTTTTTCTGCTGGCTGGCCCATTTCATGATTTTACAGAGTCATATTTTATGTTGAACAATCGTGTCTATAGAGGTTTTTTAAATTTAGAACAGATTAATCTCTTCAGTACAACACACTAGCTACTTAAAAGTACACTAACAATATGATTCCACTAACAAACAATACTAAGTATATATGATATATGAACCTATATGATTCAACATCAGTTTAAAGCTGTGTAAGATATATTCTAATATAAAGTTCTATTCAAAGTATACAAGTCATGTATTTTTTAAAGTTAAGTTTTATCGTTCAAGAAAATATTTACCATTACTGGGTAACGAAGAAATATTTAAAAAAATAATCAGCAATTTTAATAAAAAAATACAGTTAAAACGACCAAGTTAGTAAAAGTTTTTATAGCGAATAGTAAGAGTAAAGTGCACTTAAATTAAAATAGATAAAAAACATAAACAAAAACATCATTCACAGTTAATCAACTTCTTATCAGGCTCTAATCATGCAGGATGAGTCAAGAGCGTCTGAACACCGAGATTAAGTAATCAAATGATAAGATTGTCGCTATGACAAACACAATCACCTAAGAGCAGTAGAGATGTTCAGTTCAGAATCAATAATGGCCAGGTTTAACTAGGCTTTGATCACAGTTTGTTTCATTCATCAAACCCAAAGTTGTGTCTCTTCGCACACATGTTGAGTGTAGTGTTGGGAAGGACATCTCCAGTGTATCACCCTGATGAAGTCCTCACCGGGGACGTTGTGGTCAATACAACAAGTCCATGTTCCATTTTAGGTACGTAATTCTATCTTCATTTTTGAAGTATGAATTTCATTTTAATTGTATCTTAGATATTGTTTTTTTAGTATGGAATCATTCTACATATTTAAGTAATGTTAATTTTTGATATACAATTAATTTAAAAACCTGTCAACCTACTGATTTTGATAATAAAATACGAAATATTCTATACTATTAGTTTATACAAATTTATTTACTTAGTTTTAATAAGCAATGCCTCAGTGTTAATATCTTCTTAACCCTTCAAGCCCAGAATTTTAAGAGCCCTTCCAACACGCCCGGACAGCATTATTTTGGCATTTTCGACCACATACTACCAGCAAACTCAAACTGTAACAGATAAATGTTCATCTAACCACAATGCAATGTTATCGTCTTAGGTCTATTACAAACTAATATTTTATTGAAAACGTGTAGAACACGGCAACTGCTGGCGGGTGTGACGTTGGCACCGTGTGCACAGTATGTCGAACGGAGTTGAAGGGTCAAGCTACAATATTTACATAAATTTAATCTAAACAGAAACACAGAAGACACACATACTTATTACTGCATTTATTTTCCTTTCCATTGTTTTGATTTAATTCAATGTTGTTACTCTGTTTAATGGGATAAATTCCATTCATTAATTCAAAAGTATGCAAACCTCATAATAGAGCCTGTTTTTCTAATTTCATTGATTATCTATTATACAGTAAACTCTCTCATATCCGGACTAATGTGGGGACGGCTGATCCGGATTGGAAAAAATACGGATATGAGAAGGGAATAAAGCATCTGGATATTAAATAAAAAAACATAATTTTTGTTGTAATACTTTAATACTTCAATGACATCAAAACTAAAAAAATTACGTAATACAGTATAAAGAAGTACAGTATGTAGAGTAATAGAAACTAAAACGAACCGTTACACTCAAGCAAAACAAAGGCGACACTGATCACTGATACGGGTGTTATCACTACAGTACATGTGATGCGTTGGCTAATGGGGTGGGTAGGGACAGGTGGGATGGGGAGGTTTATTGTTTCGTGAGTCAGTGACCTTGCACCAGATAGCACAGAATACAAAGAGTAGTGCTCAAGACTCGATCGTTCCCTCTACTCTGCTTTTGAACATTACCGCTGTTCACATCGCTACAATCTCGCGTTCGGCAACCTAACACACACGGCACACTACTAACCGGCCTACAAACATCGTTCGCGACTACTGGGTTAACAAACATTGGCCTCCTAGAATGTTTTCAAATTTTAGTATTCTTTCAAAATCACGTATGGATATCGGAGGGTCCGGATATGAGAGGGTTTACTGTATAATCATAATAACACCTTAGCAAATATTTTTAAAGTAAAACCTAGAGCATGTAAGTATTTCAGTTGACAAATCAGTGTTTACAACATGTACAAAATGTACTAATTTAAAAAAAATGTACAAAGTGAAGAAACAAGATTACTCTTACATTATTTATTTGATAATTTGATAACATGTTCAAAATAACTGAGCCCAAGCCCAAAAAGGGTGTTGGGTGCATCATCTCCCAGTGTAGATGGGGCAGAGTTGGAGGGGGGGGTTGAAACACGCCCTGTGAGAAAAACTTGGATTCAGAACCATTTGGTCTAATTTAAAACAAGTAAAATATAAGATAACAGTTTTTGAGGGCAGCTATTTTGTGGAAACGCCATTATATGTTTCCACATTCTGACCATATTAAAAGTCTATAATAGTGTTTCTATCATAAAAGTGATGTGCCTGTGGTATTGATTCTATAAGGTGATTTTTTCAGTCCATGTTTTTGGTACCCTCCTCTAGTTTTTTAATTCTTCCACTGAGTAGAAGGGACGGTTGAAAAGCCAGTGTGAGATTTTTTCGACAGCTTTACTTTCTTCACTTCTTCAGGTAGAATATTCCAGAAGTTTCAGCCATCCTATATGGATTGCCTGTTGATGTATTCGCGAAGTAAAGTTATTTGCTGCTCTTATGTTGTGATTGTGAATTCCATTTCCTCTTGTTGGATTTTGCAAATCGTGTTGCTTCGTGTAAGCACAGATAACAGTGAAAATGTGTTTCTGTTCCCTGAAGGAGTCTCTAGGTTCTAATCAAATGAGGATATGGAAATCTCTTTTCTGGAGCACAAGTATTCTCAGGAGATTTTCCGTGGAGGTCCCTTCCCCATAAGCCCAACCTGAGTTGTGACTCAAATGTTGCAAAATAAGCAGTTTCCTTGTCCTGATAGCAGACGTGAGTGAAATATAGGGCATAGCTAAGATTACTGCATAGGTTGTTTGTATGGTCAGTCCACGTTGATTTGCTGTCAATTGTAACATATCCTAGTTGTGTTAGAGCGCAAATCTTTTCTTTTGCTGTTCCGATAACTAGCTTTTAGCTCTTTTCATTTAATATTACATCAATCCTCTCACAGTATTTTTGAGCCGTACTGACAGTAATATGTGACTCAATCTCCATGTGAACAGGTGATATGTTTTTAGAAAATCACTGTATCACCTGTATTAATGTTGAGAAAAAAGTGTTTAGTCAGGGAGGTCTTTAACAACGGTAGAGAGTTGGATAACAGAGGACGATCCTAGCAAAACATTAGTACAAATACAGCAGAATAAATATTACAAAGCAAATTAACATTTCAGATCTCACAGTTAATTTTTGTGGAATCTCAACTGTAAGTTTGGTTGTGTCAGAAGGGGATGTAAAGAAAAATCAATGTGAAAAAATTGAAGAATCAGACATTCACCTAGATATCTTGGATCACCTACTCAGGAGCTATAGAGGTTAGTTTAGATCAAAACTACTTTAAAAAATCCTTTAAAGAAAAAAATTGCTTTCTTAACCACTCACTTTTATCAATGAAAAATAAATTTCCATTTTCAGTTTAATGGTGATAAAGTAAATTTGTACATGCAAGTTTTATTTTTCTGCACTGACAATCTTTGTTGATAAGGATATGGATTTAGATATTTGTCGTGATCGTTAAAACATTTGTAAATGAAATAGAGATGGTTCTTAGTTATAAATTTTTAATGTAAATGTCAATAATAATAACTTATCATATTGACCATTGCATAGGAATGTACAGTATAAACCATTTTTGGATTAATCGTGTTAACTAGATGAGAGAGGATATTATGTTCCGTGTCAACCATTTTTCATGCTAATAACAACCCTTTCTGAGCTTAATTTGTCTGAAAGACATAAGATAACCTGTAAAAATTCATCTCAGAATAGAGAATAACTAGATTTGAACAGTTTGCTTTAACAGGCAAGTGGTTTATAGTTAAAACCTTTTAATCTGTTCATGTGAAACTTTCATCTATTCTGTCATAATCTGATTGGTTGAGCAGTAAATCTGGACATTAAGGTCTATATGTGTATATAAATTAACAAACTTATAATCAGTAATGAACTTGCACTTGTCAGAATTACTTATCATTAGTCACTACATACAGTTACTGACATCATATTTTATAATACACAACTAAGATGCTGTCTAATCTACCCCTTAGGGGTGTTCAGTTAATCTCAGACCAACCAGGACTACCAAGTGAACCACCCCACCCTTGTAAGTTTCAACCCAGAGTGGTTCACACCTACAATCACTATTTATTCCCATATTAATATGTAGCTCACGCACGAGTGGAGGGGAATGGTGGACTTAGTGGGCAGGCACCGCTTAACAGTGGAGTCCCATATAACTTCTGCTGGAACGGGGTAATCATAACATCGGCTACCATCAGCCTAAAAAAAATGGTCCGATAAATTTTGTTTTATAGTTATATAGCCTTGGTTGTAATGTCTAACATTTGAAGTTTAAAGAAATTTAATTTGGTTAATTTATTTTTATTTTTGATGTATTAACCTTCTTCTGCTCGCTTCGCCATGTGGAAAACGAGCGCTCGCAAAAACAATAGAGCACTCGCTGCAAAATGCAATAAGTGGCAAATTGCCGCCTATTTTGTACTTTTTGAAAGTTTTTTTACTCAATTATATTTATTACTTAAACACAAAATACTTAAACATAGGATATCAAAAACTATGTTTCAAAGATTTTTTTAACCTACCTAGAACATTTAATAATTTACAAGAGATTAGGACATTAAAGTAAAGTACGTTATCTTAGGAAATACATATTTTTGTAAATTAACAGATTGTTTTTGGGTTTAACTCCACTTTATACCAACATTTTTATCTAATTTTCTTTAGAAATGTTACATCTAAACACTGCAGTGACTTTTGCAAACATTTTTCCCACTTGAGTATAGCCGCAATTCAGGACACAGTGAACTAATGGCCATCTCTGAGATCGAAATAGCAACGATAGAAAGAATAAAATATAACCCCATTGTTGTAGTGGTAGTGGGCGAGGAATACATTCAGGGCTGAAGCTTCTGATGAACTTGACTGACCTAATACATGCTACAACTTAAAAGAGGCGGAAATCTGCCGCCCTTGCGAGCGGATGAAAGTTAAACATATATTTTAAGCTATAATTATGAACTATAATTATTTCAGGTGTTGACATAGAGCCAGGAGTGCACACGTATCCCTTCAAGATTTGGCTTCCCCCACACCTCCCCTCCTCACATGTTAGCCCTTACGGTTCCATTAACTACTACCTACAGGTGCATTTGCAGACAAGCATCTTTACTTTAGATTTTCGGAAACCATTCTATATTGTCGCACCTGTCAACATCAATGTGTTTTATGCCTTTCAGGTGAGTTATGTTAACATCACATACTTATTAAATCTAGTAAAATTTGTAGTCGTATTAAATATAGAATTATATTTCATTTGTGATTTTACTTAATCCGGGAGGAATCACACGCCAGTTGAAACAACCTGGTTTGTACTATTTTCAGGAAAACTTGTACTTGTCAGCAGTATTCATCACCACTGTACCTCACGAGCCTCTTTCTAGGATTAACCTGAATCACTTCCCACCCTCCTCACTTTCCTAGATTCAAAGTTATTTGCTTTTGCGTAAAGCACTATTCAGTATGAGTGACGGGGAGAGTCTGTTTCCGGTTTGTTCGACCGTAAGTGAGTGACCGCGCTAGTCAAATTGTAGTTTTTATGAAACTGATTTAGTGTTTTAAATATATTTTATTTTTGCTCAATGGTTACTAAAATTATAAAAACTATGTAATAAATAACAACTTTTGTTGTTTGTTACTTTTTTGTTTCGAAATCATTGCTGTATTAGTGGTTTTTGACTCTCGATGGCAAGTTGCAATTTTGCAAGTATAATACGAACACTCTTATTATTTAATTTGCTACTTTTTGTTGTATTTTTTGGTAATTAACTTATTAAGCTTTCTTTAATGTGTAAAAATTTTTTGTTCTAATAATATGTAGTAACATAGGCATATGTAATAAATAACAATACTTTTTGTTTCGCAATTATTGCTTTATTAGTGGTTTTTGACTATTGTTTAATAAATGATTTTTACCATATTATGGTAAACATTCCTAATTTCAGTGTTCCTCACAGCAGAAAACCTGCATACTCTTTCCCTAGTTAATCCTGATGGGAATAGGCAAACCCTCTTATTTATCGACAGATATTGAAAGTAAAATATATATAATTGAATTGATTCGGAAGGTCGCTGAGAGGGGCATGACCCTCATTATAAGACAGTACAGAACCCAAAGAGTGTCGAGAACCCTGGCTATCTTAAAAACCAAAACACAAAAGCTTAAGCTCAAAATCCAGACCATGTAGAGGTCAAAAATAGTAAAAAAAAACAAAAAGAAATAATTAACTATAAACATAAATACATACTTAAAATACAGTATAAAAACAAAAAGAAAAGAAGAAAAAGCAAGCCCTGCATACTAACTTATAACTTTTGGTGTTGTGTACAGAATACGATTACTATTATAATTTAATATCAACTATCTATTCACAACCTAAATCACAAGTTCACAAATTCATACATATTATTTTAATTCTCTATTCTTTCATATAGAACTGTTTACAGAACCCAAAGAGTGTCGAGACCACCAAGAAATATGGCTGGCTTAAAAACCAAATGGTACAGTTGAAAGCTTCGGTCTCAAGCTCATGTTTCGTTCCTGGAGACCGTCTATCGATTATTGTAGAGGTCAACAATGAATCTAGTAAACCACTACAGTATTTATTCTGCATTCTTAAGCAGGTTTGTAATAAGTGTGAGAAATATTGTACTGATCAAGAGTACTTGTAAACAGAAACATAAATAACATACTTAAAATTCCAAGATGTAGAATAGAGGCAACAAAAAGCAAAGAACAAGCAAACAAGCAAGTAGTTGTCTAGCCTCCATAACCATAAACTGTTTGGTAACTTTTGGTGTTGTGTACAGAATACGATTCTATACTATTATAATTTAATATCAACTATCTATTCACAGCGGACCTAAATCACAAGGTTTTCACAAAATTTCATACATATTATTTTAATTCCTTCTATTTTTTTTCTAAAAGTCAAAAGTGTGCTACACATATCAGTTAAAACTAAAACCAAACCAAGAAAAAACTAGGTTTTGTATTTATTTGTAAATTACTAAGTGAAATTTCAGTGATTGTGATAAAAACATACTCTTTGACAAAACTGTAAATTAAAAATACAATTATTATTAGAGTTCCTAGTTCAGTCTATCTTCTTTAGATCACAACAATCACTGTCCCGCTTAGAGACAAGGTCGTGAGCCGGGTGTCGAAGCAGTGTTTGAAGACGGAGGCCCACAAAGTGACAAGCAGACGTAGCAAACACTACACGTGGGTGTTTCAGGTGACAACGCCGCCAGCTCTTACACCTACCATTGCCAACTCATCCCTCATACTAGTTACCTATGTATTACAGGCAAGTCTCATCCTGTCAATAACCAAGAATTTTTTTGTTGATTAAACCAATAACTTACTTTTTGGAGTATAAGAATTCAGTTATCGCCTTTTCACGTAGCAAAGAAATCCTGTTAACCATTGCAAACATGTGCTATTGTGTCTTAACCCTTTTAAGAGTACTGTATTTTGTGTCAAAATAGGATTGACTTTTTTAATGTCTTTTTTTATGGTTCCGCAAAAAGGAGTAGCGACGTTTTAAAACGTCATTTGAAGAAATTTGTTTAAATTCATATATATACTTATAACCTGACATAGATTGATTCATAAGCTATAAATTGATAATTAGAGACACGTAGAGATGCGGAACATGTACTTATGCGTTTTCGGTAGGTCGTGGGTAATCTGCAGAGGGTTTCTTAGGCAGGGTGGTTGCAGCGGGAAGTTTCGGCGGAAAAAGTGGCGGCGCAGCATGAAGTTTTATTAGACCTGTTATTTATTAGCACTGAATAAAAGTGAGAGCATTATACACTTCCCTATTATTGACGTCTGTAACTCTGTAGCTGAGAGTTATCCGTTCGCTAAACATAACTAAAAACATAACTTCTTTAGCTACTTTATTGAAAAATTTAAAATTGAAAAATTGATTGAAAAAAGATCTAAAATAAAATGTTTATTTTAGGCTATTTTGAACCTAATACACGTTTCTAACTATATTTACTCCATGTTGTAATGTATTTTGGTGAAAATTAAAAAATCATTTTTTTACTCTTTTGAGGTGTGTTTTGAGTTTTTACCCTTACTCCTTAACAGCTCTCAAATAATGACGTTTTAAAACGTCGTTACTCCTTAAAGGGTTAACACCAAGCATTCGGCAAAAGGCCTACACCATTGCTCGAGAGCATAGGGCTAAGCCCTCCCCCGACATCGTAAAAGTGTTTGAAATTTTAGTTCTAATCTTAACAGATCTAATATAATATTTAATTTGTCACAGATATTTCAATGAGTTTTCATTGTGATTTTATGTTAGTTTTAAACAATTTTTTTCTTTTTTTCTATGTTCTGGCTATATCGTGAGAAAAACTAGGAAATTAATTTCGTACGCTCCAACGTGTAACCTCTAATTCCACCCATGATTCCCAGATGTATTGAAATAGTAATATTGGATTCATTTTTCCTTCAGAAAGTGGTTGCTTAAAATTCGAAAGATAAACTTTTTGAAATTCAGTTTTATAAAATAATAAAATTTCATCTCTTGCAATTGCTTATAGTTTTCACTTTCTGCGAAGGTTTCAGGTAAGCTGTCCAAGGTCACTATTCCTCCTGAGGTTGAAATTCCGATAGTATTCGGTTCAAGAGCTCCTGTGCCGCGCCATCAGTCTGTTCATACCTTCCACACCCAAACATACCAGACGCGAAGGATTAGTCAGCTGCCGCAACCAAACACCCAACCGACGGTTGCTCCAGTTCCTAGGAGGCGACACAGCACTCAACCCCCTACACACCCTGCTGTGGTGCCTGCCAGAAGAATCAGCCACCAGGTGCAAACCACGTCATCTCATCGCATCAACATTACCTTGCAACCAGCTTTTGAAGATGCGGAAAATGCAGAACTGTATCAAACTGATGTTTGATTTGGCGTGAATGGAAATCATCTTGATGAAAGTATTTTTAAACTATAATAATACAAAGAGTAATATTTATTTTATATTAACAGTCCATCATTATAACTTTGTGGTAGCTTTAAAATAAATGAACTGTGATTAAAAAAAATTTTTTAGAGTAAATGAAATTTATTAACAGTGAATAAATAAGAGGAATAAATATCAGATGATTATTTTATTAACCTATATTAATGAAATTAGAGTTTTGACGGTGTATTGCATGGAATTAGATATTTTTGGTTTCTAATTCTAAGCACAAAGTTTTGGTTATTTTTATGTTGTATACCTTAGAGAAGCTGAAATGGGTCTCAATTATCTCAATTTGTATCTTCCAGTAATACTAAACAAGGTTTTTCGTAATGGCTGTCTGCACTGGTTGAGAGCACCTACAGGTATCTTCCTACATCTATTTAGAATAAAAAAGGTGACAAAAAATATAAAAAATGTTGAGGTAGTTTTTCGTTGGAACTTGAACCCTATTCCTTGGAAGAATTCTGGGTATATGATAAAAACAAAATTATAATTGTATGAATGTGAAATTCTAGAATTTTTTTTATTTTATCTTACGACCTTTGTTGTAGAATTTATAGTAATAGTATTATTATTTGACTGACTGTTATTTTTATGGTTCTTCATTTTTGAATAAAGCAATTTTTGATTGATTGATTAAATAAAATGTCTTTGAATCAGCCACTTGAGCAACGTTGTCATGAAAGAATCAGGCCGGACCTCTTCACCTCCTTTGGCTGGACATTAAACAACTCGGCTCCGACGTAAGTTGGCTTTCGCTGAAACCTCGTGTGCAATGTCAGGTTGAAGTCCTGAGCATTTCTCATGCTGTAAGTGTGAACACTTTTGTTCCTCTTCAAATTTGCTGAATCGACCTCAAGAAGGTGAATGTTGTCTACTCCAGTGTTAACTTATGTGAAAACCCTTCTACAGCTATAATATTTTTTGTAGTAGGTTTTTGTTTAGGTACTTTAAACTGAGGCATATGCAATGTGGAAATAAGATAATGAGCTATCAAAAAAATCAGTTTTGAGAAATTTTATACATAAAGCTTTTTTTATATAAAAGTGATTAAATAGAATGAAATATGCATCAGCAGTAAAATAAAAACCAATATTAATATATTTACATTGAGCAAAGCCTATTTCAAAATTACACAATATTAAAATGCTAACTTGTATAACGAATTTTAATAATCATTAATGATTAATTTTACTAATAATACAAATCTCTAATTTAATGAAGATAAAGATTTTCTCATTTATTAATGCTGAATAACTGAGCTGAGAATTTATTTTTCTTTTTATTTATTTGTTTACATTAATAATTTAAAATGAAACAATATTGACAGTTTTGGACTTTTTATTGACACAATATTTATAAACCTGAAAGAAAGTGCATAAACAAGTGTAGCAATAGGAGTCAGTTAGTACATGGTACGCTACGACACACACACATTACACAATTATTTACACAATTAATTTACAACATCCAAGAGATTCATATCTAGATGGTAGGCACAGTGTTTGGGTTATTGCGTTACTTGCCAATTGAGTCTCTGATCTCTGTGAAATACGAGATTGAACGCAGTACCAGCACGCTGGCGTGACTAGACAACTTTGAAATTATACTCATGGAAATTATATTATTTCCATTATAATAATCGAATAGTACTGAATATGTAGGTTTGCTTTAATAAGGGCTGTTTTTACATGGTAATGTGCTTATATTAAGGCTGTTCACTAAGTAAAAACACATACATTTTAATAAATTACTGTATGTAAAGTATTATTAAAACACCGTAAAATAAAACACCCTTTTAATTAATTGTACTTTCCAAACTACAAAACCAAAACGTCAACATAAACAAACAACATCAGCTGATAATCTATATAAATAAAATTAGAGTTTTGTCTGTACATTGCTCAGAATTATTCATTTTTTAGTTATTCCTCCTTTGTGTTAGAGAAGCCGAAACCGGTCTTATCTCAATTTTTGTCTATTTGTCTGTGATGCACCAGGAGGCATTTTACACCGTTTCCTCCGAACAAACGGGAGAACTGATTACAATTAAACTTATTTCATGTATTCTCTACATTTCAGAGAAGGTTTATAAATGCTTGAAATTGCTCGCCGCCCTTTGAAAAGTAAATAACAAGCATTTAAAAACCCACTTTTACGCGATATTACTCACATTTTAATCCAGTTTTCAATGAATAACCTACTGCTAATAATCAGCTGTATTTGCAGTTTAAACATTTAATAGAAATAAAAACAAACAGCTGTCAAATCAATATTTTTAGTTTGTATTGGTCATTGATTTCAAACCCATTTCAAAATCATACTATATTAAAAAGTCATTTTAATGTATAACTAATTATAATAGTGGTATAAATGTTCTAATCCATTTAATTGTAAAGTAATGCTAAATAATAAAGCTGGGTATTAACTTATTTTCTTTGTATTGATTTGTTTAGGATTACAGGTTTACATTTTGGTATGATAATCTTTATTCTTTAAACTGAATATTACAACCCGTACAAAGGACGGGCTTACTGCTAGATTTACAATAAAATAATTTGACTAGTTAATTGCAGTAAACTGGCAGAAGGTTATTCCTACACTTTTCCCCCGCCATCATCAACTGCCTCTTCTCTTCTCCTCAATTGGTCTACGAGTTTCCTCCGTATTAACCCTCCACAAATCACTTCATATGAATATAAACCATTGCACTTTTGTACTCTTCCTACAGTATGTAAATAACTAAACGAGTTATACCAATTTATAAATCTATTCTTTGTAAGAATTACAATGAATACCTTGGTTTGCTGCCGTAAGAAACATTAAATTTGGGTTTTTTTTATGGATGTATTGATAAAACTTGGCTAGTGATGGACTTGCATGGCAAATTTTGGAAGAACATTTTGGTAAATAAGTGAGTTATTCATTTTTAGCTATTCTCCATAAGATTAACACTACACAATGTACTGTGTTTACCATTTTGAATGTCTCAGTAACCAATTGACCTCGAGTCATTGTTCAAAATACTAAATTGTGTTTTTTTTAGCTAAAGCCAGTGGTAATAGCTAAAAAGACAGATTACATTTTTCCCAAGGGTACAAAACTTCCTCAAAAGTGTAGTCTTATTGCATTGCCAAACGAACTTGTCCAAGATATTACAGAGAGGGACAACTCCACAAAATTTTATAATAATCAGACAATAATTGTTGTGTTGACATAGTCTATATATATATGTATAAATAAACCAGCGGGTCTGTTTAAAAATAGCTCACTATGTTATCCTTACTTGTATGATATAACTTGTTAAAAACCTATGCATAATCGTGCATCTTCCATTTACTGATAACAAACATCAGTTTGTTATCAGTCATTATCAAATGACTATTGAAACTGAGTACGCTGTCGTTTGATGTATGTAGGTACTATTAGAGTGAAAACTGCACTAGTTGAAACTCCTCACTAAGGTAAAATAGTTCATAAATGACTATTATTAATGAAGTACAATAAAAGTCTGTCCAACACATCTAGGAGTAGTTCTACCTATCAACCTTGTAAAAAGGAAATACACATGCGAGATTTACATTTATAAATATACTATATTTTATTAATTAATTCACAATTCAAGGGCTACTGTACAAGTGTATTACAAAAACATATGAACAAAACATTGAGTACCGGTACCCTGTATTTTCTTTTGTTTTATTGGTACATTTTCAAGCCAAATTAAACCTATACAATATGGTTAGTTTGCTGTTTAAAAAGCTTTAAAATTTTTAAACATTTAGAATTTTTCAAAACAGCTCTTACATTTTATTTTAGAATTTGAAGGTTTATGTAAAACCATCTTAGGGTACTAACTACTAAGTGATATAACATCCCTGCATGTGTGTTTAAAAGTTATGAGCGTTCAAATGTTATTTTTTTGCAAACGTGTAGCCTATACCTATAAAATATAATTTTTCGATCTCTATTATAACCAGCTCAAAAACTAAACAGATTAGATTAGTAGATGTCATTTGGCAATTAACATTACTCTTAAGGGTAAAAAAGGTGCTATTTAAAGTTTCAGCTGAAAGTTTAAAATAGTCCAAATTCTAATGGTTTCTGTTTTTCTACAATATCTAATCCATAAATTTTCATAATATAACAATACGGGTATTAGTACGAAAAAATTATTTTATAAAAAAATTTTATTTTATTAACTACTGTTTGATGCATTCATTTCTTAAAATAAACTTCAACAACACACAGAAGGTTGTTATTATACAATAAAAGTTAGTAAATGAAAAAATATACAGTAATAATAATTTAACATAGTTCTATCTTCTATGGTTATATTTATGTTAGAGAAAAATAAAAAATGTTCTTACGAAATAACATTAGACAATAATAAAATAATTGAAGTCACCTCTCATAAATTTCTTGGAATGCACGTTGACTGTGGATTGACCTGGTGCTCCCACGTGGACCACGTTTGCAAAAGAATAAAGCCAATGTGTTATGTCCTTGGCCGTCTTACTAAGGTTTGCAGTGTTGAGATCCTCTGTGTAGTTTATCTTTCACATGTAGAATGAATTCTTAGATACAGTTTTATATTTTGGGGTTTTTCGAGTGTTCGAAATTTCCATAGGGTTTTTGTTCTTCAAAAATGGTGTCTGAGGGTGATGGGTGGTTTAAGAAGAACAGACTCTTGCCATTCACTATTTAAGAATTTCAAAATTTTAACTTTTGACGGTCTTGTTGGATACGAGGTCTGTGTTTTTTCAAACAGTACTGGTCGGTTTTTGTGACTAACGGACACTTTCATCAGTACCCAACAAGATCAAGGGGCATGCTGTCAGTGACAAATCACTTAACAGCAAAGTATGAAAGGGGACCCTAGTCGTCTTAAAATATATAATAAACTACCCCTCCAAATAAGAAAAATAAACGATATTAATAAATTCAAACAAAAAGTAAAAGAACACTTCCCAGAATTGTGCCCCTATCTGATAAGTGATGTTGGGTGACCTCTCTCCCATATATTTTATGTCAAATATTTTATTATGTGTATTTATTTTGTTTAATGTATTATTGTATTGTTTAATGTATGATGTGTTCTAATATTTTTGAATCTTGAACGAATAAAGGTGACTTATGACTTGTAAAAAGAAATACAAAATTGGTCTCAAAGACCGAAGACACCAGCCAAATGTGGAATGAAAATCATGACACCACTATCTTCAGGAAGGTTTTAAGGGTATCTTATATGGAAGTTAGGGGACTTTAAGGGTATGTTTTATACTTTAGGGGAAGGTAAGGGTATGTTTTGAATATTTAAGAATAGCAGGTTTGCTTTCTTCCAGTATTATATTTTCCATGAAATTGTCCTTTGGGGTCAATAAATTGCTACACATGACATACTTTTCTTACAAAAAATATTAGACAAATTTTAGGTCAAGGTACACTGAACACTGCAAGCCTTTATTTATCAAGCTCAAAGTCATGACAGTTATTAACATTTATATACCTACACAACATACTAACTTACACTAAATTACACATGATATATTGACTGGGATGGTGGCGACATCCTGTAATCCAGCTACTTGGAGGTCACGAATTGTGGATAGTTGTGAGAGATGGTCGGTGGATGTAGTGTTCTCTTGTGTGGATTAACGTCCGCACTATTGAATACTGCGTTAATTCACAAAGACCATCCTCATAATTAGACCAATTTGTAATTCAGAGGCCGTGGTTCGGATTCCACGTTTAACTGTAGGTCCATTAGTTGCCATCGGCTGTTGGGCTATTAATTAACAGTCCTGTCTAAGGAACATGTCAGCCTTAGTCAGTAACAAGACTACAAGATCGCGCCACAATCATCCTACATTCATTCCTCATTCATACTTGGCTTAAAATACCTACCTGGGTAGGTTGCCATTTCAGTTAAAAGTATAAAGTAAGTAAAGTATTTTAATGAAAGAAAAACTGTACACCATCACAGCACCAAAGTAAAAAAAAAATCAACCTTCCGCAGCACAGATAAACCAAAACAGGTAACTGTTATATGATAATGCCATAATATTTTTCAATACGCCCAGAATATTTCTTAAAACAATTTCAAACTCACCTTAAGTGAGTGACTCATTGCCAATCTGTTTTATTCATTGAATGAATTTTCAAACTGTTATTTAAATATAAGATATTAATTCTGGGATGTATATTTCATATAGGATAACTAGTATGTATACTTGACTCTGCCTAAATAGGCAGAGTGATTTATGATAGTCAATGGCAATAAAGATTCTTGATTCTTAGGATTGATATTAAATATTGAGGGACATATTTCTATTATCCGACCTTCTGTTTAGAAAAGGTTAAACACTTTGGAGCAGAAATTTTGGTATAATGGTTTGAATGGGGTTTTCCTCACTTCATGATCATTAGAAACGATTTAAAAGAGATCCTAACAGCTCAAATGAACGAAAGAGATATATTTTATAAATATGGTGCAATGCACTTACATCTTCATTCTTGATTACATTCCCTCCTTGATTAACAAGAATCAAGAATTTTCCATGATGACAATCAATATACTTCCTGTATTTAAAATATGTACTGGTATATTTTTAAATTTTACGTTAAACGTTCATATCTGGTCACTCATATTTGGTTACAGGACTATAATGGCAGCTTTATATGACATTTTTCTAAAGCTGATGTTAGCGGTACTGCCATTATTACTGTTTGGTCTAGTTTGGTTTTACTGGAGTCACAGGAAGATGCTTTCAATAGCCTGGAAGTTACCAACAATGTTTCCTGCTTTTCCAATCATAGGTCATGGATACGTTGCTATGCGAGGAAATGATGGTAAATAAGTATCTGTGAATGAGTAAAAATATAAATAATAAATAAAATATAGGTATAGACGGTACACAAGTTGCATTGAATTCTTTTACAAAATATTATCTTTAATACATCTTTATAGGCTTTCAGTGGATAGGAAACAAATTATTTAAACTTAATTAATTTGATGATAAAAACTAGATAGCAAACTAGATGCTAGAAATCGGTGGAAGAAATGGAGACGTAGGCAAGAATATTCCAGAGAAGAGAAAGGACTGAGAGATAGGCACAGGAAAGAAGGAAAGCCTTTCAATCGGTAGATTTTTGAGTAGATTCAGAGTTTGTTTAGGGAACCTCAGGGTTGCCAGTTACCTCCAGTGTACAGTAGTGGAAAGCCTACACCCCTGGGTGTCGAGAGTTCACCAATGGTGTACGTCACTACTCTCGGTAGGGTATGCAGTAGTAAGGGCAAAGCATTTAGTTTATCTTCAAGCAAATATATTATTACTTTCTCACAACTATCCAATATGGTAATGAGTAAGTACTGTTTTTACAAAAATTCCTGAATATTATTTGAATATACTTCTTTCCCAAAGTTTTTCCTAAAACTTGGTGTGAATTTTATGTTCACGCACAAGAAAAACCCAAAAAATGTTGTTATTAAATCCTGGGTCAGAAATATTAAGTAAAAAAACAGAATACATGTACGTAACTTTACACGTTATGTATGAAGCAAAGATAGCTGTACTTGGTGAAAATTACTAATAAACATTGGTCGGCTTCACTTGGAGTCAAACTTGGCTCAGGATTCCAATCAGTCACGCTACCGAGCCACCAACTCACAATTCCTTCATTTTGTTTTCAGGGGCTATGAATTATTTCATTAACACTTCTAAAAAAATTATTACATCTGGATCTGGCTCTAACAGTGTGCTTTGGCTAGGCCCATATCCACTTTTTTATGTATGTGATCCAGAAGATATTTACGTATGTATTAATTCAATAATTTTTTTATTTGTTATAGACTTGATTTTTAAACTCCACTTCCCATTTGTTTCCTTACCTATTATTCCTAAACCTTTCAAAAATCTATAAATTTCCTGGAATTATGATAATTTTGATTATTTTTTGGTTTTATACCTCAGATAAGCCGAATTGGGTCTTATATAAATTTCTGTATGTCTCTGTTTCACTAACCAAGGTGTGTTTTTAACACTCTCCATAAAAACGAGAGCATCCAAAGATATAAAACTTATTTTCCACAACACTCCGCCTCCGAGACAGCAGGGTGGGACACAAGGAGCGATAGTTAGAGCATTAAAAAAACAAAAAAATATTGGAAAAGTCCTATAAAAGATATTGAATAGTTAATAACCAAAGCCACTATCAATTTTAAAGTTAAATATTTTAACATTGTATCTTTTGGAGAAAGATTTTGTTTAAACTGACCCATGACCTGTGAAAATAAAATGAACGGTTACTAGAAGACACACGGTAGGTATCATAAACAAAAATGAATATCTGTGAATCGCACCTATATAATTCATCCCACAAAGTATGATTCTGACAATATTTAATCTCTATTAATTTATTTACAAAACAACCAACCAATATTAATTTTAAAATTATCTGCACAAATGGAAAGTTAAACAGTGTTTTGACAGGATATTATAGAAAGGAGTACCGAATGTTATAAAAACAGACAGTAATTGCAGCCTCATCAGCAAGACACATAGACAGTGTCCCTGAACTCTCTACCGACCTTTCCAGATATTCTTCTTGGACCATAGACAAGACAAAATATCACATTCAAAAATTCAAAATTTAGCCCATATAGCCACATTTTTGCCATAGAATATTTTTAATCGAGATCAGTTGTTTATAACGAAATTAAATATGGGATGTAAAAAAAATAAAAAATCCGAGCCTCATCGGGGGAGGGTCCCTCACTCCCCCATGGATCTGCTCTTGCTTATGTGGATAATGTTATGTAAAACTTATGTCTAATATTCAAAACTGTTTTTTTGAGAGATTATTAGTTTAAAGTAAAAAAAACCTTCTCCAAAACGTATAATAGACTAGGAAAAATAATTTTCATAACTTATTAGGTTAAGAAAATTTATAAAGTTTAAGATTCATAACTTAATTGATGGTGCTCTCGTTTTCACAGAGAAGACGAACACAAATGCCTCATTTTAGCATTTCAGAAAGACAAATATAGATTGAGATAAGACCCATTTCATTATAAAACGTAAAATTGACCAAACATAATTCCAATCAATGTACAGACAAATCTTTAATTTCATTTATATAGATGATAAGTATCTTGCATCAACAACTGGTACAAATGATGTGTTTGCTTCTAGTTGAACACAGCATCAATATTTTTGATTATAACAAAAATTATTTTATTATTTGTATAAACTAAGCTGTGAATTAATTGTCAAAGTATTCCCTTCTCAAGTGAAAAAACAATTTAAGGAAATTTGCTTTAGATATTGTTTTGTAAAGTTACAAAATTCTTAATAAACTTCTTTCTGGAGATACCAATCATTTACAGAATATTCCTAACTCACATTGTTTGTACCCAAACCATTACGTATATCCAAAATATTATTTATAAATACTATTATTATTTATTATTGAAATATTATTTATTATTATTACAAGTATGAATTCAAAATATTATTTTACACATTGTGTGCTATTAGATAGAAAAAATATATCAACCAATATTTACAGTCAATGGAAAATATGTATCAAAATTCAATTTATGTTTTCCTCTCATTAAACTCACTCCCTTGTGTAGCTCACTGCTTGCTAACCACAGCTACCTACCAACCTGTGGTTAAAACTACTGAGTTTTAACCTTATCCCAATATAATAAATGTCCTACGAAATTGATTTAAAATATGATTATCGTTTTTAATGAGAAATGTTTTGTAAACAAAAGATCTGGCTTAAGACACTGACCAGTTTATAAATGTGATAGAACCTTCTATCATTATCACAAATAATTTCAATCAAACACTTCTGAAAGATCGATTCTAATCGATCGAGTGGGAATGCTTGACAAATTTCAGTTTCATAAAACAATTTATTCACAGCATTCCGACAGGAATTTTGTCTTGATATTTCCCATTACTTATTTCCCTAAATCAAACTAATTTCAGAATCCCTAAATCAAACGCTCTTCAGAAACAGTTTCTCACTGTTATCCATACATACTTATACATAATAAATGGTGCATTTAAAATAATTCTTGCTTGACTTAGGACAAACTTTGTTAGAGTATATAAGCGATCGGTGAAAATAAATGACATTTAGAATTTTAAAAAAATATTTATTTTTTCAGACACTTCTTCAAAATAGAAAATCAATTGAGAGGGGGTTTGAAACAACATTTATAAACCCCTTCTTGGGTAATGGCTTAATTTCATGTTTTGGTAAGTAAAAGAGTTTTTCATTGTGTACCAAAAACTGGTTATTCTTATTTACTTATAGGATATAGCCTACTAGATACAAGTACATACATATTAAGATAACATGATACGGTTAATTTATCATAAAGGTGAAAATCAAATTTTTTCTTGCAAATACCAGGGACTGTAAAATGTAAAATATCACTTGTTTTACGTACAAGGTATTAAAAATTTAGTAAATACGGAAATAACAAAAATTAAAATTATAGACTAATTCTTGTTTAGTATACAGTTTCTTGACAGTCGACAAGATCCAGAAATTTTCCTTGGGTCAAAACATGAAAAAATGACTTATAAATATAAGTTCTACGCTCATTTGATTCATAGTTATGGTTAAAAATGCGAGCTTTTGTGCATCTATTGAACATTTTGACCTCTGGAATATAATATTCATAAAATATTTTAACAAAACTTCTATAGATAGATAGAATATAAATTCAAAAGTCATGAAAAATCAAACTTCCACTAATTTTCTTCAACTTATTCATCGTTACACTTACATTTTCTCTAAAATCATTTAATACCGTACACGCTATTCGTCATAAAAACAACACCGGAAGTCTGTTGAGTGGGATTCCACACTTTAAAATTTGTTAATTAAGTCTAAATGAGTTTAAAACTTACAAAGAATTCTTAGAAAGTGTTTCATTTTCTACCTATCGGCTTATGCTTTGTTTACTTGACAAACTAAGTTAGTTACATAAGATTTAAGCTTTAAAATTGCTAAAATTGTCACAGCTGATGTGTGGAGGATCACAAGGCCTCACGTCAATCCAATGTTCCACCCTCGCAACCTGGGCCTGTTGTACCCCATGATGAATGACCTCGGCAGAGAGCTTGTGAGTGACCTGGCTCCACATGTTGGTGCAGGCTTATGTGACGTGGAACCGTTCGTTCAGCCTATCTTCTTCAAGTCTACTTGTAGTAAATATTTTCCCTCAGTCTATTCCTAGTCAGTAACACAACCGTACGCACACGTGTATGGATACACAGACAGAAATCATTTTAAATCTACAAACTAATAATACTGGATACTGGACTTGGAGGTCACAAATTGTGGATAGTTATGAGCGGTGGTCGGTGGGTGTAGTGTTCTGTTGTGTGGATTAACGTCCACACTATTAAATACTGCATTCATCCGCACAGATCATCCTCATAAATTAGACCTGTTCGAAATTCAGAGGCAGTGGTTCGGATCCCATGTAAACCATGGTGTGTTTAATCAATAATCCAATCTTGTTGAAGAAAACTTCAAGCGCAATATTACATATTTTTGGTCACATGTTAACATCTCAAAAGCTCTCTCTGAGTCTTTCTCCCTGTCTGTACTATGAGTCAGAAGAAGCAATGTCTCCTCAAGCAAATGTCAATATTCAATTTAGCAAAATATAGCAAATGTCAAATGTCATATTCGTAGACTATTTCACATGTGCTTTCAGAGCCATACCAGACTTTAAGTGTCCAAATTCGTCTCCACTAATTAGGTTTAAGCTTGCACATTCTTTATATTAATAAATAAATTTTCTCTCTCTCTTAAGACATTCATCAAATGTATCTATGAATGAATGAATGAATCAATTAGAATCCATGTATGGGTTTCTAAAAAATAAATGTTGAAATCTCTGTCAAAAAAACAAGAGGCAATGTTCTTTATACATAAAAACCATGGCCAAACCTGACGCTCTTTGATATATGGAAACCCCTTTTGATTATAATCAAAGTTGTTCTTACATTTGTATATTTACCTTTTCTTATCTATAAAATATTAGAACGAGAAAGCAATGTTGTCAGCAACCTGTCTGTGTGTGTGTGTGTCTGGATGTATACAGAACCGTAGCCTTCTCCGTTGGTCCAATTTACATGAAATTTGGCATGTATGTATATTTCACCTTATCTCCAGGCGTTTTTTTCATTTCTTGACTTTTTGATTTTAAGGGTAGTTCACCCCTAAACACACTAAAAAATGGGAACAGGTTGGAAGATAAGGAAGAAATTGATTTTTAATATTCTCCATAAGAATAACATTGGACACTCTCAATCAACCTGCTGCATTTATCATGGACACTAAAATTAACTTTTCTTGGACCTGTTACTCGTAGACAAATAATTCAAATTATTAATTTGTTTAGTTTTTAAATCTGGTTTCAATGGTGATAATTCAATTATTCTTTACCTTCATTGCTTTAGCTGAAGATTTAAAAAAATGATTTTTTGACATTCAAAAGCCCATAACTTTTGAACTATATTTTTAACCAAAATCGTTAGAACCATTTTTTGAGATATTTTGATTTTTCACGATTTGTTAGAGTTATTAGGAATTTACCCTTAAAAGTCCTCCGTCACAGTATAGCATATTTAGTTTTTTCTGGAATAAATTTGATTTTGACTTTGACTTGTACTAAGAATATTTGAATTACGTCATATAGGATTATATGGGAACAGGAAAAGTTATATGATTGGAATATTTTATCTGATTATTGCTTATATTATTAAAGTATTATTGTATTAACTCTTAACTTGTTCAATATAATATACAAGTCCAAAAGAATGAAGGATCAAACTTGCTTGGGGACTATTCAAGATAATAAGATAAAATCAAATTGGAGAGAAAAGAATAAGTTGTTTTAGCATTAGGGAGCGTGATCATTACTCGGAAATCGCGACACTTAACAATAAATTTTATACTGCGCCTATTCAAATCCTGTTTAATTTTTATTTTTTTTTTTTTGTGATACGTAAAGAACATTGTCTATGCTGAGAAATTTTTAACATCTTCTTCCATTTCTGAGTATGAACTTTAACCAGATTTTCACAAAATTTGAGATCGAATTTTTGATTTAGAGAGCAACAATATCATCGAAACATATTAGTATGGATAAAAATTAGTTTTTTCTTCTATTTGTTTAAATTTTAGTTATATTGAATAGTAAGAAATTAATTGATCTTTTTAAACTGTATTATTGCAATATTATTGCCTTGGAGGCTCAATTTTTTATATTTATAGCACATTTAGATTAGTGTTTCATCTATCATACAGCTCACCAGTGGTTTCCGTATTTTACAACTGGGTTGATCTTCAGCTATAAATAAGATAAAAAAGTTTAGAAGATAAGACATTTTGACAAGATTTTAGTTTTTATATTAGCGATTAATGAGTTGATTGGAACCACCAAAATCACCTTTCATTAGGTGACAAGGTAGAAAGTATTTATTTTAGTTTACTGATACAGTTTATTCTATTTTAGAACTCACTCTTGGCCTAGGAGCTGAAGTTGATAAAAAATCAGACAAGTCCTTAAAATATCTGAAAACTCTAAAAAGGTATATATAAAAACCTTTGTTAAGTTATATATATACTTATTGGTGTGAGAATAGAATAAGTATTTTATAGTACTATTTCATATTTGTTGCTAAATCAGAGATGCAGTGATCTGTGACCTCACCCCGAACTTATCCATAATCTATTTTGTGTAAACTGATTCACTGACTAAACCACGCAATTATACTTAAAAGTTAACAACTCACAACAAGTTAACAAAAAATTGTTGTAAAATCACAAGTAAGTTTTTTCTAGTGTATTGCAAGTTTTTTTTCATATTTTAAAGATACAAAAATTAAAAATGGAAAATAGAATACCTTAATAATCACGTTACTAAACTTTACACATCGGCCATTATTTACGACAATCGTTATCAGTAGTGCTGTAACAAAATGAACACTATTCTTATGGGACTAAAATCCAAAATGGTGAAAGTAATGCAGGTTCTAATCCGGGTTTTCAACCTATCATAATGTCCCTTAGGTACCCTAGAGTACATCCTCTGGAATAGGTTTCCACTTCTTTTTATATCCCTTCCCATGAAAAAACTGTATCTACACCACTGTCTCTCACAGGGAATTTTGCTAAAATATAATTACAGTTATAACATTTTGTAAAGAGTTTAGTTTATACTTTATATATCTGTTTACAATCTTTTTCATTGTTCACTTTCAGGCTTGCAGAAATACTCGCTGAACGATTTATGAAAGTATATGCATGGTCAACATCAACGTTTAGACTGTTTTACAAGAACGAATTATTGAAAATGAATAACAGAATGGACAACTTTATCATTGAAGCTATTCAGGTAATAAGATAAAGTTGCAACATACGTACTTCACAATAACGTTACCAGAATAAATGTGTGGGGTAATACATCACTTATTACATTATCTTACCCTTCTTCCATTTTATACTCCCCAAGGATACAAACACAACAACAATGTGGGTTTCGTAGTAATTCCTATGTTCGTAGTATGTATGGATGATTACTCAAATACTTAAATGTTTGGTAAGATTTAGATAAAATTTGATATATATACATATTCGCCATATCTCCAGGTGCTTTTTAAATTTTAGATTTTTAAGTTTATTTCACCTCTAAAAACCCCTTAAGGCAAAAAAGTAATTTTTTTTAAACTTTTTAAGTTAGAAGAGTTTTAAAAAAGTTAAGTTTACAAAAGTTTTACTTGAAGCTTCGTGGATTATAAGGCTTACAATTCCAAATAAACAAACAAAAATTAGCTTAAACATTGTTTTTTAATCAGTACAAATTGTTGTCACTTCTCAATCTAGTCCTCTAAAACACTTATCCCGTCTTTCTCCTATTTTTTAAATGTCCTTGGAAAGTAATTCTTTGGTTTGATCTCGAAGCCTCTTTTACCCGTAAATTTCACCCTTTGTTGGGTTGAAAATGATTCCTTCCTCGGCCCTCTTTAAGGTGTCCCGACAGATGGAAGGCTGATGAAGAGAGTTTGGGGCTGTAGGGCATATGTGGAAGGATTTCGCAGCCCACTTTGTGGCATAAGCTGTGGTGTAATTGAACAGGCATTTTCATGAATCGAAATCATGGTTCCAGTCAAGAAACCAAAGCATTTCATTTGAAAGGCACGTCATATCTTAATTACAAAAACTGTGTAAATCTAAGTCAAATTAGATTGTACTTTGAGCTTATAAAAAAATCATGTTATAATTGACTAGGTATAAAAAGGCATTCATATAAAGAAATTTGATTGAAGATAATCTATTTTATTTATTACTGTCAAACTTCAACATACAATTATTGATTTTATTGGTTTGTTTATGTTTTTTTTATTTACTGTGATACGGTGACAGTTTAAATTGAGATCTTTGATCTTTAATCATTTTAGTGATTTTCGTAATGTTCTTCTCTTATTTTTTACACATTATTTTGCACATAATACTTTTTACAATATTTTATTAAAATCTTTTGAAATAGACAGTTAGTATTTTAAAGAGAAGACAATTCTCTGTTTAGTGTTGTTCGAATGCCCCCAGATGGGTCATGTCTTTTTCACGCAATATGTTATTTACTTCATTGAAATAATCTGTTCACAAATGAAGTCAGGGAAAAAATTGTAACCTACATTTCGGCTAATTGGCATAAATTTAAAATTTTAAATCATGATTCAAAAGGAGAAAATTATACCTCAACTGAACACTATCGGATTGAGATGCTAAAACCAACCACATATTGTTCAGCATGCGAGTTAGTTGCAGCTTTTGACATTTACCACTGCGTATTCAGAGTGCACCACAATGGTATTTTACTCCAGAGCTTTGGAAGAGAAGGTTCAGCTTCAGACTACCATATTACCATATACTGTTTAGTGGAAGTCTTAGTAGTGAGCACTTTAACGTTCTCGAGGCAACACCTGCCAAAATGACTGGAAGATCACCAAGTAATGGAAGTGAGATGGTAAACTTTGATGAACACGGCACCGAACAAACAGTGCAACTAACACCTAAGGGATTAAAATGAAAATTTTCTTCAAAACCTAAAGAATCTCCCTATGAAACAACATAAGGAAGACAATGTAGATGAAAACAAGAAAAGAACGAAGTGGAGAGGGCGATTCTCGAATTTGCCATGTTTAAAACAACTACGTAAGTCTGCAGCTAAGTATAAAAAGACACGTTCAGAAGTCAACCGAGCTGCAGTTAATAAGTACACGCAAGAAAACCCTGAGGTAAATTGAGTGGCTGTTAAAAGATACACACACAAAAATCCAGAAGTAAACATTGTTGCAGTTTCAAAATATGACCGAAATAACGAAAAACGCCAGCATCGTAAAAACAAACTGTGGACTGTAAACACCAACTCTGGACTCAAATATGACCATGACATCTGTTATGAATCAGATAAGACCATTGCGATTGGAGCCCTGAATAATGTATGCATTTATTGTAAGGCATTAAAATGGAAACACGAGTCAAAGGGGTTGTGTTGCAGCAGTGGGAGAGTTTGTGTAAGCCATCTTGAAAAGCGACCTGAACCACTTCATAGCCTCATTGTTGGTGACCATCCCGAAAGTGAGCATTTCCGTAACAACTCCAGAAAATGCAACAGTGCTTTCCAAATGACATCTATTGGAGCTAAGCAAATCGTTGAAAGTGGCTTTATGCCAACAATTGGTAGCTTATTGCCTTCATCCAACAATGACGACCATAAGTTTTTTTTACAACTGAATTTTATCGGTGATGACAGTAAGGAAACAACGGCACGCTCTAAGAATGTACCAGGAGTCAAACCAGCGTTGGTCCAACAATTGCAGAATATGCTTCACAATTGTAACAACTCTATTATGGATTTTAAATGTGCCATTGAAAGTGAGACAGAACCAAGTAGACAATTCAAAAAGGTCATTCATGCAGATAAAAAGCCTGTCAATGCCCATAGAGGCAGGTATAATGAACCAGAAACAGGAGAAGTTGGTGCTGTTATTGTAGGCCAAGAGTTTGAAATAAAGGGACATTATAATAAAGAGTAGATCGGATAGACTGCAGCGTATTAGTGAAACTCACAGATCGTATGATGATTTGCAGTATCCCCTTATGTTTGCTATGGTGAGGATGGTTACTCCATTTCCATCCCTCAAACTGACCCAATTACAAAGTCCCCTTTTTCGAAAACAATTTCTGCAGCAATGTTCTACTGTTTTCGCTTAATGGTCTTTAAAGAGGAGGTAAATTATTTGCTTCATTTCCGTGGTCTATTAAACCAATATATGGTTGACATGTACCGTACGTCAAAACTGAAACTGAGAGGTTAAACTTCATAAGAAATAATCAGAAGAAACTTCGGGCTGATAACTACATACACTTGAAATGAAATGCCGTATTCAAAGGTGACACTTATGTTACTATAAGTTGATTCATGCCACTAGAATAGAATTGAAATGAATATACCAAAGGGCTCCGACCCAGAGGGCAGAAAATGGTGCAGTGTCAGGTTTTATAAATTTAGTGTTTACAAAATTATAAGCTGTGATGAAAGGATTTGAAAGATTCTATAAAATTTTAGGATAATAATAATTCTATTAGGCGGTACGAAGTTTGCTGGGTAATGCTGGTCCTTATATAAATATCTTCCTTATTAGCGAGTTTACCATAGGGAAGAAGCTATTACCGTAGGTCTCATGGCGAGACTTAAACCCGGGACCATGTTATTTTTTCTTCTTTAGGTGCCCAGAAACCAAAAACAATAGTCGTTATAATTATTTATATATACATCTTATGGAGGATAAGGAAAAATTAAATTTTCACTTATTAACCAATATTTTTGTATAAAACTTTATATTTAGCTTTATGTGGTTGGGACCCATAAGTCTATGCTAAAAAATCACAGTTTATGTGTTTATCATGGCAGCAAACCTGCATACTCTTTTCCCATGTTAATCATATGGAGAATAGTTAAACTCCTTTATTTATGGACAGATGTTGATGAAAGTTGGTATAAATGTTAAAAATAAAATTTTTTGATGGTATAAATGCCTACTCTCAGTGTTCCTCATAGCAGCAAACCTGCTCACTCTTTCCCATGTTAATCTTATGGAGAATAGGCAAATGATTCTCATGTTTATCGACAGATTTGGTATTATTATATTATTGATTTGGAAATTCGCTGAGTACGCAGGTCTGCTGCGACGGGGGTATTTATTAATATCCTTATATAAATATCTTCCTTATTCCTCAATCATTTTTCATTAAACCCTTTATTTTCTTAAGGTCTTATCACCCAGTAAAACCCAATCAAAAAATTTGGCATCATCTCATGGGAGATATCTCCATAATCTTAAACAACTAACTCTTTTTAACTGTTTGGAAAGGGTGAGTTAAGAAATATTATGATAATTTTTGTTTAAATAAACATCTAAGACTATAATGGTTTTATTATATTTATTTTATATTTAAAGATTATTTAAGGGAGAAAAGCTGTGTCAGTCCACTGATGCCATTTATTTATTGATAAAATAAGACTATAAAGTATTTTAATAATTGTTTTTAAAGGGATATAATGGAATAATTTTTATTTCAGATACTTATAATGTATTTGTTAATCATCACTATAAAATGAATAAGCTAGTTTCTTAAGTTTACCTTCATAAAACATTTTTAACCTTGTTTAAGTCTTCAAGAAAACAAAACACACTTAGTGATACAACCATGAAACACGGCCCAGATTTATCTTTAAAAAATGAAGAGCCTGAGCATGAAAGTGATACTGCAGGTAAGAACATACATGAACATTACCATTTTTATAGTTTGGTGTTGTCGTGTAAGTGTATAAAAATGAAATTGGATACTAACATGTGAACCGTATTCTGCTGGGTGTGTCTCAGATTCTCAAGGTACCCTACTAGTTGACCAGCTGTGTTTTAAGTCCAAGGGTCACAGTGGTGTAGTGCTAAAAAAAGATGTGTCGGAGCGGTGTGTGGCGTAGCGGCCCTGCCCAGGAAGGCCATTATTCTTGGGGTGGGGGGGGAATGGGTAGCCAGAGTCTGCATGTTCCTCAGGAAGGTCATTGCGTGGTCAAACGCGAGGAATTGTGTAAAATGATTTTATCAAAAATCAAACGCCTAAAATTGCCTCGATATTGCGTGTTGATCATGAAATGATGCGAGCGACTCGCTTACCTTCCACTCTATAAAAAGGCAAACTACAAGTATAAAAATCTGAGTTTCGGCTCCACTACACCACTGAAGGGTCAATATTGCAATATTGTACGAATACCAGCATATACTTAAAGGTGTTAATTAAGGATGTGGTTCAGATCATTGGTTAAGATTTACAACGATGTGTTCAAATCTCATGGTCTCTTCACCACCACACATGAATCCTAACGCTAACCTCAACAGTATCAGGGGGTCAGAGAATGGTTGGTGCCTCTGATTCCCTCATATAGTTATAGCTAGTTAACTACTAGCCTATTATTTAACTTTAAGAGGAAAACTACCTCGTACCAAACTCACAAAATCACGGGTGTAGCAAAATCAAGTCAGTATCTGAAAGTAACGAAACCATCAGAGTTATTTACCGAGCTACTTATTGTCGAGTGCTTCAACGAAAGATGCATTAAGTACACTTACAGGATAACGTGGCAGTTGAAACGATTGTGGGAAATTTGCCAAAAAAACTAGATTAAGAACTCTTTATGGCTGGATGGAAATGTTAAACTATGTGGCAATGCAAGGTGAATTAAACTAAAAAAGAAAAGTTATTCATTGTTTAGTTTATGATCTTGTGTGTAAAATATATTCAAATAGTAGTCTATTTACTATGCATACATGAATAAAATATACTAGTGCATAATATAATGCATATGAATGCACTGGTATATCTTATTAATCGTTTATTGTTTATTTTAGGCAGGCGAGAACAAGTAACAATGCAAGATGTGTACAAAGTTATTCAAGCAAATCATCCTAGTTTTACAAATAAGGACATGATTGATCAAGTGAATACTATGATTTTTGCTGTAAGTAAAAGTATGAATACAACTTACACACTGCAAACATTTCAAAATTGCATGAAATGTATTAGTTATTTGTGCAACAAAGGATTAAAGTGAAACTTTTTGTCCACGAAGGACATCATTTCCTGAGGGACAAAAAGTATGTTAATCCCATGATGCACACAAAATGTTTTCTAAAAATATACAAATAACAATAGCTATAAGTTAATTATATTTAATTTAACTAGGCCAATTTATTTTCATATGATCCTATTTTATGATCATTTTGTAAAAATTGCTGTTTTGCAGAAGAATACCGCCGTAGACACTAAGGACAGTTCTGCCAATACAACAAACTGTTGTATGCTCAATTTTCGCTATCCGTGGCTATTCCATAAATCCGATAAATCCGTATCTATTGGTGTACCGGAGTGTTTCTGGATCCTACCTATGATATTCTTATGGGATTTCTTTTCTTCCCTTGGTACTAAAAATGTCAAAGAGTCCCATGGGACAAAAGTAGTACTTTAATACTATTTCTAGAGTGTAAATAACAGCTTTGCATAGTAGGTTGGGGAAATGATTATTTGTGCAACAAGAGATTAAGGTGAACCTTTTTATCCACAAAGAAAAAGCTGCTAACAATTTATTGTAGGATAAAAAGTACTTCCAATGATGCACATAGTTTATTCCTCCACCTACAAGTAATACAAGTTACAAATTACTGACTACTACTTTCCTGAATAACTATCATTTTGCCAAGTTGACTAATAAAACCTCAAAGCAATCAATGCAAACCTTCAGCTGACTGTCAGTTGCTATTATTTCTAACAGTTCATTATAGAGTGTGCCAGATTTATCTCACGTTATTCTTATGGGATTACTCTTGCTCCATCGGGACTAAAAGTATTACTTTAGTACTCTATTCCAGAAGGTAAATTACGACTTCAAGTAGTAAGTGGAGTAAATACAGGACAGGACAGGATGTGAGGTTTCAGTGGGCTGAAGGCCCACTGCGGCTGTTATAGGACTATGTTCTCTTCAGCCAAGGTCCGAGGAAAACTGGGGTTTCCTCCACCTACTATGTAAAGCTGGAGGTGGGAGAGATTGATATAAATGAAGATTGATGAGTGTGGAGGCAACGAGTTGTCGAGGCAAAAGATCGACTTGGATTTGAGTGGCCACAGGTGGTATTCTTGGGATAAGTAAGTAAGTAATTGTAATAACGTGTATCATGTTAACCAAGGTGTTTTCTACTATCACTAGTAACCTGTAATTTCTTCCCAGGGCACAGACACGTCAAGAGTCACTCTGTCAGCGTGCATTCTCGCGTTGGCCGCACACCATCATCTTCAGGTAAAGCAAAATATAAAACGAAATTTTCTTTACTAAGCCAATAAAGATCAAATAAACTCTCCGATGCTTTTTCCATACACTGCAATCACTGTTTTCAGACAAAACTAGAATTATTAATCGAAAAGCTTTATAGATACTTTGTAATTATTTAGACATGTTAGTTATAGTGATAGGTAGTCGTCTGGAATGCAAGGAGATTGTGTACAATTTTCATTTTCATCCTGATCCTCAGTAACTAAACCAACCTGATTACTTAATAATTGAGTTTTACTGTTAAATGCCATTAACTAAATTAATAAATTTCACCCCATTTTTGTAGGAACATATACATACTGAAGTATAAGAGATACTGTCATGTCAATCATAACCTTATCATCACAGAGTTTGCAGAACAATCGAACAGTTTTACTAAGGTCACAGATCTCTTGCCACAATCTTCGTTTCTTGTATTAACACGGTTTATATGGTACCATATGGTACCATTTTCACAAGACTCCTCACACTGCAGGGTAGAACAGTAGTTTTTACTTTAAGGTTACATTTGTACCACAAATATGCTTTTCTTTCAAAAGCTCTAATCTTGTGGTCATATGACTTTCAAATGGAAATTGGTTAAAGAGTTTGCTGAGGGAAATAGTTAAGAGTCTGCATTGGCGATTCAAAATTATCTTCCAAGTGATTCATGTGTCACTCCAGGCATTTTCAAAGAGGTTGCTGATGATTTTGACATTTCTGTTTCTCCCGCCGGCGAGGATTCAACCTCGGCAGCACTATTTACGAAGGAGGCGCACTGGTAATAAATGACGCGGACTACAGGCAGCACACTTGCAGTCTCGCAGCCCCTTTCTGAGGTCTCACCTCCAAGCATATATCATCTTATCCTACATATTTCATGGATCTAGTTGGAAAGACCATGAAGTCTCCCAGTTCCTTTTTGAGTTCTCACCTCCAAGGATCGATCACCTCATCCTGTGTATTACATGGATCTGGTCGAAAAGAACATGAAGTCTCCCAGTTCCTTTTTGAGTTCTAACCTCCAAGGAACGATCACCTCATCCTACTTATCACCTAGGTGCAATGTTTGATTATTAATTATAAAAATTAATAATCATACACAGATTATACCTCCTGTAGCATAAATGACTACTTTACACAGATAAAATGTACAGACATCAGACTCCTGCTTTGGTCTCGATAAAGTTCTCTTATGAAAAATCTCTCTGGTAGCCACAGTCATAAGCTTATAAAAAACAATAAACAGTAATCGGCTTGGCGAAGGAAATGTTTTCCTCTGTATATTAGAATGTAATTTATGTTTGTGGTTTAAAATGTTTATTTATAACTACTTACAGTTGACTACATGAGACATCGAATAGAATGCATTTTGCATATATAGTATATTGCGTCTAGCTTACATTTGATGCAGTTTCGTCTCCTTTTCGTTATGTGACGTGTTTTTACACGATTTCAGTGAAATAACACGTCGTTATGTGGTTATGAAACAAATCATAGTTAAGAATGGTCTGTTTCCAGGACAAGCTGTACTCTGAGATTGTCACTGTGACTGGTGACGAGGACTGTGACGTCACACCGGAACACATCCGCGCCATGCCCTACCTGGACCAGGTCCTCAAGGAGACCCTGAGGAGGTTTATAACCGTGCCCATGTTCAGCAGAAGGGTACAGGAGGATTTGAAACTAAGCAAGTTCTCATGTTTGTATAGAGAATAGAATAATAATTTAAATTATGTTGTTTCCGTATCAAAAACGCTAACATTCAATGATATGCCCCGTCATAAACAGGGCATATCATTGAAGTCAACTTAAATTACAATAATTCTAGATACAGATTATAGCTTAGAATATACTGTTGCATGGTAAAATCTATTTTGTGCACAGAACTGTAAATTTCCCAATTGAGTATACGAGTAGATTAGATTAGATCATTGAAATGGCAACCATACTACAATGTATGTATTTTAAGCCTAGTAGTTTGATGCAAAGAAAACGGTTAGTCCCTTTAATAGCAGTGATGAGATGTTTGACCCAGAATCACAGTCACAAATGATGACGACAGAGAGTGCTCAAGATAAAATAGGATGAAAATATACATAACTACATAGAGCACAGATACAGATACAGTGCTCTGCAGAGTTCAGTTGGTATGTTATTAGGAGTATGAAAATATTTCAGAGGTTAAAATTTGTTCCAAATATTAAAGCCACTATGTAAAAGGGTAATTAACAGTTATTATGTATTTATTTTTTCTCGATTCACAGGAGACTGGACGATACCGGAGGGTTCGCTGGTATTAATTGCTCCAACCGCGATCCATTACAACCCCAAGTTGTACCCCGACCCTGAACGCTTCGACCCGGACCGCTTCAGTCCAGAGGAAGTGGCGGCCAGGGGAAACCACAGCTACATCGCGTTCGGTAGTGGACCTCGTATTTGCATCGGTAAGCAGACTAAACTCGTATAGGCCCTAAATAGTTCAACACAAGGTAATGTTGTGTGTAAGTCAAAGCTAATCTATAATACTGTATAAAGATGAATCTCAAAATGTGTTGGTAAGCGCATAACTCAATAACGCCTGAACCAATTTGGCCAATTCTTTTTTTAAAATGTTCGTTGAAGTCCAAGGATGGTTCTTACTGCGAGAAAAATCGAATAATGTCCGGAAAACCCCTAAAACAGCCCTTTTATAAACGATCACATATACTATGGAACCAGAACTTTGTTTACATTATACATATTTTCTTTTCAACAGCTGATTGCTATACTATATCTGTTAGTTGAAGATATACACGACAGATTGAAGCACTTGCATTTGTTTATGTTTTTTTTTAATTTTGTTTACATTTGTTTTTTGGTTATGCGAGTGACCAAACAGTTTAAATTTTTAACTGTGACTTCTTATTGCACATTTTGATACTGTGTTACCTTATTTTAGTTTATAATGTTATGGACTTTTGCACACACTTTCCCTACACTGCCATTAACTCTATTCTAAATTCTAAGGACTACCGACAACAACCACCCCCGTGGTTGTTGTCGGTAGTCCTTAGAATTTTAGCTGGGGCTCCCGCCTGGGGGAGCCCCAGCTAGCAAAGCTTTGATTGGAGAGACAATTAATGAGTAGTAAAATAATTTGTTTTCGTTTACATTTTTGTTTTAAGGTTATGCGAGTGACTAAACAGTTTAACTGTACATTTTAACTTTATACACTTTTACTTGGTCAGGTGATCTGTATTTCTTATTATTGATTTTATTAATCCTATTGTCTGGGTAGTTAAAAGATTTAGGGAAACGTGAAAATAAATTGATAATAAATCATTTATTTTGCAGAATACTTTTTATGGCATGCCTCCTAAAAAAGTCAATATTGGTAGAAGAACCAAAAACGCTCGATATATTTCAGCACTTAGAGCTGGTGAAACAGAAGCACGCTTGGAAGCTGTCCGAATAAGGGCATCATCTTCAAGAGCTGTCAAGCCCCCTACAGAGCGGGAAGCACGACATGAAGATCTGCGAGAACGAGCTTCGATCTCAAGATGTGCGGAAACACCTGCAGAACGAGATGCACGACTTGAAGACCAGCGAATACGAGGTCAAGACAGAAACACCTGCAGAGCGAGAAGCACGACTCGGAGACCTGCACGAGCTTCGACGTCAAGAGCTACAGAAACACCTGCAGTGCGAGAAGCACGACTCGGAGACCTGCGTGGACGAGCTTCGACGTCAAGAGCTACAGAAACACCTGCAGAGCGAGAAGCACGACTCGGAGACCTGCGTGGACGAGCTTCGACGTCAAGAGCTACAGAAACACCTGCAGATCGAGAAGCACGACTCGGAGACCTGCGTGGACGAGCTTCGACGTCAAGAGCTACAGAAACACCTGCAGAGCGAGAAGCACGACTCGGAGACCTGCGTGGACGAGCTTCGACGTCAAGAGCTACAGAAACATCTGCAGAGCGAGAAGCACGACTCGGAGACCTGCGTGGACGAGCTTCGACGTCAAGAGCTACAGAAACACCTGCAGAGCGAGAAGCACGACTCGGAGACCTGCGTGGACGAGCTTCGACGTCAAGAGCTACAGAAACACCTGCAGAGCGAGAAGCACGACTCGGAGACCTGCGTGGACGAGCTTCGACGTCAAGAGCTACAGAAACACCTGCAGAGCGAGAAGCACGACTCGGAGACCTGCGTGGACGAGCTTCGACGTCAAGAGCTACAGAAACATCTGCAGAGCGAGAAGCACGACTCGGAGACCTGCGTGGACGAGCTTCGACGTCAAGAGCTACAGAAACATCTGCAGAGCGAGAAGCACGACTCGGAGACCTGCGTGGACGAGCTTTGACGTCAAGAGCTACAGAAACACCTGCAGAGCGAGAAGCACGACTCGGAGACCTGCGTGGACGAGCTTCGACGTCAAGAGCTACAGAAACATCTGCAGAGCGAGAAGCACGACTCGGAGACATGCGTGGACGAGCTTCGACATCAAGAGCTACAGAAACACCTGCAGAGAAAAATGCTCCACGTGACGTTGAACGCATAAATTTTTTTCTACAAATGTTTTTATTACTTTATTTTGTTATATTAATGAATAATTAAAAGCGAGACAACGTCCTAAGCTGAAGCTAGTAGCGTCGTTAAGCTAGTAGCTAAATAAAAAAACTAAATGTTATAAATTGATGTATCGTTATCTAAGAACACCAATCAACCAACAATATTTCACACACTATGCCTATGTTACAAATATATTCTTGTTAGTAAAAGGTTAGGTAAAAGTTCCGCAGCTGGTAACCTCTATTTTTTATCAAATCAATCTCAAATGAACTTTTTTCACTTTCTAACAAACCTAATTAAGAAGATGCGCTCCGAGGAAGAAGAGTTTTCCAACGTTTTTGTATGATTTTAGGTATGACACTCTAAAACCATCCCACATCTAGGTTGGCTAGGGGATCAGCGGGAATCGGGGTTCTGGGCAGGGGAAAAATCACCCAAATACGTTTACTTCATTCTCTTATAACATAATTAAGAAGAAAAACACCACGGAAGAACATTTTTCTGTCGTTTTTTAGGGTTTTTGGGTGAAATAAGACACTCTGTAAAATCCAGACTAGCTTTGGGTGAGGCGGTTATTGGGGTTTTAGTCGGAAGAAACGGGAGATTTCAAGAAATCCAACTTGAGAGCAGGCGGGTAATTAATTATATTATACCAGGGTTTTTTACAATGTCGTAAACAGCTTGCTGTAGAATAAATGAATCTTCTAGAGAGAGCACTCAGGCGAAAGAGTCACTTGTTGTTGTCAGTTTATTAGACTATATCACCTCAATAGGCCGACTATTATGCAATTATCGGGAATGATTTAGTAAGAAATGCAGTACTAAATCAAATTAGTATTTTTTACAGTTATATTCAGTTAATGTGTTCTTAGACTAAACATGATTATATAGTCATTTTTATTCTAGGAAGGATGAGAGGTAAAATAATACCAAAACTTATTAATAATACTTATTAAAAATGACCTGTGTTACAGGAAAAGTATACGCTTCAATGACATTAAAAATTTTCCTAATCCATGTCATCAAGAAGTACAAATTTTCAACAACAGTGGACATAAACTCCCAGACGCTCAGTTGCGGGTCTGTGGCGGGGTTCAAGGAAGGCTATAAGGTCGAGATTGAGGTTAGATAAAGGACTATCTACTGGAATTGGAAGAAGACCTCTACAGAGCATTGACTTGAAACACAATGTCATATAGATTATGAACTTATAAGAGTTATTTTTAATTAGATTAAGAAGCCTATAGGAATCTTAATACAGAGAGATTAAAAATACATTTGTAAGATTAACCAAATATAAACATGCATTTCAATAGATTGAGAAGTTTTTCGAAACCATTTACATAATCAAAATATAGGAACAACGCCTACACTAAAATTTTAACATTGTATTAAGACCTTTGTTTGTAAAAAAATTGTTGTATTTACTTCCCTATGGGAAATAGGTTAGAACATGGATATGTCTAAAGGGAATGTTTTCAGTTCTTCTAAACAGCTTTTTTTACTCTTATATAACATTTCAACACAATAACTCTAGTAGTTTCTATGGAAATCTGTTTCAAATTTTCATCTTAAAATGCCAACACCCCCTCTCCCAGAGCTAAGACAAATTCATGTCAAATGGGCTGTTAAGCTATTAATTTAAAGTCCTGTCTAAGGAACATGTCAGTAACAAGACTACAAGATGACGCAATCATCTTACACTCAATCCTCATTCATACTAGGCTTAAAATACCTACCTTGTGGTATGATTGCCATTTCAATTCTAATCTAATGTAAAAGAAAAATTGAAAAATATATAATATTGTTTTATTGATACAAATTAGATAAGGAAAATATAAAAAAATATATTTTACTGTTTTTTTTAATATCACTTTCCTTCATAACAGTCACTTGAAATACTGACAACAACACTTGTTGTCGTGTTGTCTTGATACACTTTGTAGCAGCTGGTGAACTTTAAAGGTAACAGCTGGTCGAAACTTTTAGTTTTGCACTTCCACGTAACAGAATGAATTACCAAAAAAAATATTACTGAATATGAATTTGTTGTGAAGGTACCTACTTTCTAAAAACACACAAATCATTCTTATCTTTTCCTCGCTAAATTAAATCGATTTAAATTATATAATTTTAAAAATTATGCAAGGGTTAGCCAAAGAGCAAAACGTTTATTATAAAATTGTTTAATCTGGCATTTGTATTTGTTAGTTGTGTTTGTAAAATGTGCATTCTTTGCTACATTAATTGTATAGAGCCTACTAATCAATTTTAATGTAAATTTGAATAAAGGAATTATTAAATTGTGCTTTAGTATCGTACTACCTTGTACTATTTATCGCTAGATTACATTACAAAAGTAATCAGGGGGTATAAACAGTAAGGGCTGTTTGAATTGTAATGTTTAAGTTATTTTTATTAAATTTCCCATAATTTGCTAACAATTATTATGGTCCTTCCTTACCTTGAACACTATTATTTACTTCTTGTCTCGTATTATAGTAGCCATGAGTTTAAGGAGCATAATAGATTGAGACGTTTTGAAGTCAAATAATTTGTATTTTGTTTTTACGATGTTTTTCATTATCCACGGGTTTTGGAAATAAAATGAACTGTATTTGATTAAATTAATATTTTATAGTAGAACATTATTACAACATAGGACCATAGATGAACCGATACTAAACGGATACGGATACTTATAATCCGTTCCTCTCTGATATGACTGGAACCAATCTGATTTCTGGGAGGAGGGCGAGAGAGGCAGGCTCTTCCAACTCTGTCTACACTGATAGAGCTGTCAGTCGTTCGAGCTCATTTCAATAACTTGTTGCTATGAGACTTCTGCTGCTGTACATATCTTCAGTATACCTTATTTAGATCAGGATCTGTCTCCCTAAGCAGCCTTTCTCTCAGTGTTGTACTTTTCAACCCATATAATATTCTGTCCTTATAAGACTTTCTTGAAGATTTTTGAAGTCACAATGTTTACGTTTTTGCTGAAGCAATGTTGCACATTCCTCAATTGTTGGTTGACCTGTATACACGTAAAAAACTTGTATCTCTCAACCATCACTTGACTTTGGGAACAAAATATTCTTTATTCTGACCCAACAGTTCTGAAAGCTCCTGCATACAATTATTGTTTTTTAATAAAACGCACGTTTACAAAAGGCGGTACAGTTTATGAAATAAATAATCTATGTAAATAAAATTAGAGTTTTGTCTGTACATTGCTCAGAATTATTCATTTTTTAGTTATTTTTACTTTTCGTGCGTTAGAGAAGCCAAAACCGGACTTATTTCAATTTTTGTCTATTTGTCGTGACGCTCTAGGAGGCATTTTACGCCATCTTCTCCGAAAAACGGGAGAACTGATTACAATGAAACTTATTTCATGTATTCTCTACATTCCATAGAAGGTTTGTAAATGCTTGAAATCGCCCGCCGCCCCTTTAAAAGTAAATAAAGAGCATTTAAAAACCCATTTTTACTTTTTGATTCAGTTTTCAATGAATAATCAGGTAATAATCAGCTGTCTTTGTAGTTTAAAGATTTAATACAAAAAACAAACAGCTGTCAAAGCAATATTAGTTAGTTTATATTAGTAATTGATTTTAAACCCATTTTGAAATCATACTGTATATTAAAAAGTTTTTTTAACGTATGATTAATTTTAATAATTGCATAAAAATGTTCTAATCTATTTAATAATTGTAAATTAATGCTAAATAATAAAGCTTGGTATTGATTTATTTCCTTTGTATTGATTTGTTTAGGATTTCAGGTTTACATTTTGGTATGATAATCTTTCTTCTTTAAACTGAATCCTACAACCCGGACAAACGACGGGCTCACTGCTAGTTTAAAATAAAACAATATTGCCAGTTATGGAGTTTTTACAGACACAATATTTATTAGCTTATCAGACGATGCGTGAAAAAGTGGGGCAATAGAGGTAAACCAGTACATTTGTTAGGCTACAGCTAATATTTACACATTCAATAATTTACAACATCATATCAATTCATATCTACATGGTGATGTGCCGGGCTGGCATACTGTTGAAGTAGTTGGGATGATTTGTTAATTGAGTGAAATAAAAATAGATTATTCTATACATTGCTTGGAATTATGGATATTTTGGTTTTATATCCCACAGGAAAGTAGCTAATTCCGTAGGTCTCATGCTACTTTTTCGTTTTGAGGTGCAGAGACAAACAAATAGTCTTAAAAATTTTTATGTATATGTGTGTGTCCGTGAACATGATAACTCTCGTAAATATTTTCCGATCGACACCAAATTTGGTAGAAATATGTATTCCTACATTTACTCGGTCGAGTTCATGGCAAAAAAGTGGCATATTTCCCAAGACGTGGAAGACAAGTATCGTCCGTCCTCTATCCAAAGAACCAGTTGTAAATAAACTGGACCAGCTGAGACCAATTTCTATATCACCAGCCATCTCTAAGATATTAGAGAAGGTAGCCATTCGCCAAATAGTAGATTATATGAACTTAAATAAAATATTACCAAAGCTGCAATCTAACTCTAATCTATCTAACTAAAGCTGCAATCATACTCATACCTCAAGGCTGTTGTCTTGGGCCGATATTATTCAATTTATAGCTGATATTATTATATATGTCAAGCTGTGTACAACATTCACAATGTGCACAATTCATTTGTGTGCAGATAATTCACAGTTGCACGTGACCTATGAGCCTTCCAGCATTGACATGGCAATTCAAATGGTTAACTTGGACCTTGAAAAAGACCTAGGCTGGTCAAAAGCGAATAGGCTGAAACTTAACATGGACAAGTGTACTGTGATGCACTCTTCGCTGCAAGACCTATTACAGTCCCTCAATGACCATGGAGTTAATGTTAAACTCGGGGGCGAGAGGTTGGATGTGTGTGGTAAGGTAAAAACCCTGGTTGTGGTGCTTGATAGCAAACTTACCTTTTCGGACCAAGTCATACACGCTTCTCAGCGAGCATTGGGTATAATTAGGGGGCTGTAGAGGTTTAAAAGCTTGCTCCTTGAGTCCTTGGTTTTTTATGATGTTATGGTTTTATTAGTTATAAAATTCCCCTCTTTATTTTTTGTATTTTTATTGTTACATTTGTCATTAGTAATAGATTAAGATTATTGACGAAAGCTGTTCTGTAAAGCAGTTGTTAACTGAGAAACGCTCAATAATAAAAGGCAAATTTATTTATTTATACTTTTTATTTTAGGGTTACATTATTAATCTTGTTTAGGATAAGAAAAAAATTAAGTCTCCAGCGAGTCTACAGGCTATTTTGAATCACACAGAACAGGCGGCTACCTCAGTCTACAACGTAGGCCTTCCCTTGTCCGAAGTAGATCTCAGTGATTGTAGTCAAAATCTAACACGTGCTCTTATTTAGATTCCCGTACACTTCCTGACCCACTTTTACAGTTGTGATGACTGTAAAAACGAATTAAAAATAATTCCTGAGTGTCGGTTTTAAGCAAGAAAGTTAACGCCGTAATGAAGTGGAAGTAGTTATATCACAGTTACGCAAAGTTTTAAGTCAAGAGACATAAAATTTATCACAAAATTTATTTTATTTTCGATCTATTATTCAATGAAGTGCGAGACCAAAAGACAATGTCAACAGGAATCATTGGAAATATGTGCGAGATTAGCTTCACCGAAGAACATAGGGACTCATGCGTAGAACGTTTTGAGTTATATTTCATTTTGAAATGGTATCGAGGATAGTGAAAAAGTGAATTCTTTACTGACTGTATTAATTTGACGTTAAAACTTTCACGCTTTTAAGAAGATTGCGTGCTCCGAACTAACCTCGTCAAAACGTACAATGAATTAGTAAAATCTTTTCCCCTAAAAAGGTCTAGAACAAACACAAGACTATAAATAGCAAATGTTAATTTAAATCGAGGTAGTTTATTTTATATATTTAGATGTAAAACGTAATACTGTGTCAGTATGAGAAACATTTTTGGAAAGGTGGTAGGCCTAATAATTAACCGATGAGTCTATTTAAAAAATAGCTAATAATATTATTCTTGAGGAGGTAAGTAACCTGCTAAAATTGACGCAAGAACTGTATATTCCTACCTCTCCCGTCTACTGATAACAAACTGATACAGCCTAGTTACACAGAGTCTAGCGTTGTTTGAAGACAGCATCAATAACTTCTGACTGAGGTAAAATATTTCATTAATAAATATAATTAACGAGAAACGACTGTCTGTCCCACAACACGTTTAGGTCAAGACTGACCATCATTTATTTGATTATGAATTATTTGAATTGACCACTCAAAGGGTACTTGAATGGGTACATGATAAATAAAATACTCCCGTCGCAGCTGACCTGCGTACTCAGCGAATTTCCAAATCAATAACATAAACAAGTTTTATTATTATCTGTCAATAAATATCAGTATTATTTGCCTACTCTCCATAAGATTAACATGGGAAAGAGTATGCAGGCTTGCTGCTGTGAGGAATGCTGAAAGTAGGTGTTTCTAACGTAAACAATTTATATTTTGACCATTTATATCAAATTTCATCAACATCTGTCCACAAATAAAGGAGTTTACCCAAACTCTATATGATTAACATGGGAAAAGAGTATGCAGGTTTGCTGCCATGATAAACACATAAACTATGATTTTTAAGCATAAATGTATGGATCTCAACCACATTAAGCTAAATATCAAGTTTTATAAAAAAATATTGATTGATATGGGAAATATTAATTTTTTCCCTATCCTCCATAAGATTAACATTGGAGCCCCACAATACAACGTACTGTGTTTAGATTTTTTAATATCTCGGTAACCGTTGAAGATAGAGAAAAACTTTAAGGAACTTAACTGTGTAGTTTTTTAAGCTGATTACAATTACGAAATTTAAAATTAGAAATTGTTAAATACCCCCGTCGCAGCAGACCTGCGTACTCAGCGAATTTCCAAATCAATAATTTAATATATGACAATTTTTATAAAAATATGTCCCTAAACATGAGAATTATTTGACTATTCTCCATAAGATTAACATAGGAAAGAGTGTGCAGGTTAGCTGCTGTGAGGAACACTGAAAGAAGTCATTTCTACCATGAATAATTTTTATCTTAACATTTATACCAACTTTCATCAACATCTGTCCATAAATAAAGGAGTTTGCCTATTCCCTATATGATTAATATGGGAAAAGAGTATGCAGGTTTGCTGCCATGATAAACACATAAACTATGATTTTTAAGCATAAATGGATAGATCTAAACCACATGAAGCTAAATATCAAGTTTTATCCAAAAATATTGATTAATATGGGAAATATTAATTTTTCCCTATCCTCCATAAGATTAACATTGGAGCCCAACAATACAACGTACTGTGTTTAGATTTTTTAATATCTCGGTAACCGTTGGAGATAGAGAAAAACTTAAAGGAACTTATTTGTGTAGTTTTTTAAGCTGACTCCAATGGTGAAATATAAAATTAGAAATTTTTAAAAATTACATGTGAAAAACGCAAAAAACCTGATTTTGGGGTACAAAACCCCCCCAAACTACCTGTTCCTATTGACCGATATGTCTGGTTTACGAACTCGTCCGAGCATTTGTAGGAATACACGTCTCTACCAAATTTGGTCTCGATCGGAACATTTTTACGAAAGTTATCGTGCTAACAGACACACACACACACATATAAAAATTTTAACGACTATTGTTTTTGGACTCTGGGCACCTAAAGAAGAAAAAATAACATGGTCCCGGGCTTAAGTCTAACCATGAGACCTACGGTAATAGCTTCTTCCCTATGGGAAATTCGCTAAAAGATATAAACAATGTAAAAAATCCGAAATGTCCGGAAAAATCTAAATAATTAATCAATTTAGATATCTAAATCTTAAATCTAAAAATTTATCTTTGACAACAAAGCTATAATGCTATTTGAATTCGCCGAGTCAGCTAGTTTAAAAAAATGGTGTTATGCACCTTACATCTTTCATTCTTTAATCCTTCCTTGAATTTACAAGAGTCAAGAATTTTTCCTTGATTACGATAAATAGCCCTTGGCCGGTTAATGATTTGGCTGGATAAACCAACCCATTTTTTAGACGATAATTTATACTTACTTAATAACATTAAGTTGATAAATAAATATAGTCATAATGAGGGTTTAAATCTCTTCTGTGATTGTTATTGGGGAAAAATATAGGATGAAGTAAAACCTCACGTCTTCCAACACTACTTAATATATTTACACTTATATTTTAATTACAGTATAATACAACAGTAAATATACAAAAAGGTTGTTAAATTGGCGATCTATTTCGTCCAGTTACACAGAACATCATTAGGCCCAAATGGAGACTCATTTCATAATCATTCTCATTTCATTTCAAAGTCAGTCTCCATTTGGGCTTGATGATATTCGGTGTAACTGGACGAAATCGATCGACAATTTAACAACTTTTGTATTTATTTACTGTTGTATATAATTACAATATAAGCGTAAATATATTCAGTAGTGTTGGAAGAGGTGAGTTTTTACTTCATCCTATAGTAAAACCAACACGTATAATACTAATAAAGAAGTTATTGGAAAAAATACACACGTTTTTAAAATCAATACAAATATCGTCGCTCGCATAAAACCTTTTCACTCTCTACTAAAGTCAATCAAGGGTTTTAGATTTCGATGCCAGTCATTAATCCTGTTTTTCCCGCATTTATTTCATTATATATTTTAACCATAGATTCGCCTTTACCAATACGTTTATCCTTTTGTTTAAGCCAATGATGAGCCGGCGCTCAGATAAGAAGTACCACTTGTACTTCCTTGTTCCGTTTTGGAGAGTTTTAATTTCGCGTGTGGCACGTTCTAATCAACCAGCACATAATACAATAGAGAGGACACGGCGTTCTATTCCAATGCATTGCTAGTGAAGCCAAATCCGCCATCTTGGTTCGATCAATCGCCTCGAATCCGCGCATCTTGTGGCGCTGAGAGGCGCAAAAGTATGAGGTTTGAGAGCGTACGTGTTGAGGGTAAACTTACACTCGATGACATAATTTAGGCAATTAACGAAATGAAGAGTGATCAGAAGTTGATGGAACAGGGATTTAACTCATCGTATGAAGAGATGCACAGTAAACTTGATGAAAACATGAAAATTATCCAGGAAAATAATGTGAAGAATGACAAATTTTTCAAACTAATCGAAGAACTGACTACGGAAAACAAAAAAACCAAGAGATAAGTTTAGTCTTGGAAAATCGTCTAAGGGAAATGGAGCAGTTTTCGAGGAGCAATGCAGTTGAGATTCACAGCATCCCACAGGAGTCGAACGAAGATGTTGCGAGTGTGGTAAAGGAGGTCGGGAAGGCTCTCGGGATACAGGTCACCGATGCCATCTGTGACTGATTGAGACCTGTCACAGGCTAGGGAAGAGGGACAACTTTCAAAACCGCAATCCTGGCATAATAGTAAAGTTCGTCAGGCGCCTTGATGCTGCAGAAGCGCAGGGTGAAAAGCAACTTCTCGACGAGACATGAATCTTCCGCTGGACCAGCCCGTCTACGTGAACTAGTCACTGTCACCTGCGCGGCGGCAGATGTTTGCGATGGCTAGGAATATCAAGAGGTACAAAAATTATAAATATCTGTAGGTGCGTCGCGGGAAGATTTTTCTTCACAAGGAGGACAATGCTGCTGTGAAAATTGTAACATGCCAGGCTGACCTAGACTTATTGTAGTTGATTAAGGATTGCCACAAAAAATGATCGAAGTTAATTTTTGTTATTTTCTATTATTAGGTTTTGGTTACGAGTTGTATTACAATATAAGTTTGGTCAAAAATTAATTGTTTATTAATAGTTATTGCAATGCTTTTGGTTATTTATTTTCATATACGTGAAAATCTTTATTTTTAATTAATCTAGTGGTAAGACCTAGCATGAGACAACGAGAAGTATTACCTAGCATGGCTAATGGAATTATTATTATGATTTGAAAAGTATATAGATTGTAAAATTGTAATGAATATCTGAGGAAATAAATATCTTCTATCTATCTATCTGATTGACTGTCACCATGTTCCGTTTTCGTTTTGACGCACTATAGTTTTCGACGTGGATATGTCTAAGCTATGGGGGGGGGTTGGCAGATTTGTGGAACGCAAAAAGTGCAGCGGAAGCGTTTAACGAAAGTGCAGTCATTTGGTTATAGGAACAGCTGTTTAGATGAACTGATAACATTCCTTCTCCAGACATATGCATGATCTAACCTATTTTCCACAGGGAAGTAAATACAAACATTTTTTTAAATGTCTTATGTTCAGCAAGTAAAACGACAAAAGACAAAACTCTTTACGAAAATATCGAGTAGGTTATGAACTACCACGACATTATGCTAAAGTGAACGAGTAAACATAACCCAAAAATAGTCCAGTGTTTATGTGTTATGTTTGGCTCTCGATCACCAACAGTATAATGCGAGCAGTCGAGCACTGATCACATAACTAGAGATAGGCCATTACTAAAAATCTTTTAGGATAACATCATTAGGTTAGGTCAGCGAATGAAATCTGAAATCTGGCCTCTAAAACGAGTAAAGTAGCACAAATGAGCAGTAGGCCTACTTTCCGAAAACCGTGAGAGCGGTCAAGCAGTGGAAGCTAGTGCATTCGTAAGCATTCTGATATCTCTTCCAGGAAGCGGCCGGATATTCCGAGGCTATTTATGAGGGGTTCTTTAGTTACATATATTTGATTGCAGGACTTACTAGATGATGGCGGTTTTCTGGGACATTTTTCTACAGCTGATGTTAGCGGTTGTGCCATTATTACTATTTCCTCTGGCTTGGTTCTACTGGAGTCACAGGAGGATCCTTTCAGTAGCCTGGAAGCTACCACCAATTTTTCCCACTGTTCCAATTTTAGGTCATGGCTACGTTGTTATGCATGCGATCGATTGTAAGTATCTTTGAATGATTAAAAATATGAATAATAAATGAAATGTAGGCACACAAGAGTTGCATTGAATCCTATCCTATCACCATACGTTTGTAAGCATCCAATTGTTAGGAGACAAATTCTTTTTGTTTAATTAAATAATAAAATAAACTAGATGTATGAGGCAAACATTTTCAAATAAATAAATGGCTTTATAAAGTACCTAAAATACTTTCTTATTTCTAAAAAGTAGTAAATTAGCCATATCTATATAAATATAACCCCCGTTGCAGCAGACCTGCGTAGTCAACGAATTTCTACCTCAATAATATGGCAATAATAGTACAAGTATAATGACAAGATTGATCAATCAATACCTGTTGATCAAATAGAGTATTGACCTATTCTCCGTAACATTAACATGGGAAAAAGTATGCAGGTTTGCTGCTTTGAGGAACACTGAAAGTTAACATTTTTATCATAAACTATTTTAATTTTCACCATATACGTTTTGACCATAAGTTTTATCATTATCTGGACATAAATAAAGGAGTTTGCCTATTCTATATAAGATTAACATGGGAAAGAGTATACAGGTTTGCTTCTGTAAGGAACACATAAAATATGATTTTTTTAGCATAAACGTATGGATCCTAATCTCATGAAGCTAACTGCAAAGTTTCATCCAAAACTAATGGTTAATATTCATTTTTCCTTGTTTCTACATAAAAAATGTACGTATCATTATGTATGTCCTTTATGCGTTGCCAAACTACTCGTTCGATTGAAATTAAATTTTAGGAAGTTGCTCTATATGTGTCCGGGAAGGATTAATGAAAAAGATTTTTCGAAAACACCATACGTTTCCATATTATGGCGTTTTAAATTTCTAATGTTAACCTTATGGGGACTAAGTTTGTTTACAAATCGTCCACAATCAAAACATATGATTTCTTTAACTACAGCTATTCGTTTACTTTTATTAGCAATATGCTTTACTATCCAATGCCATCTGAATCATTCATTAATGTAAAACCATGAAGTAAATATGTGCTGTACAAAATGAACAGCTTCATTCGCCATGTTAATAGTTTACGATTTTGGTGATTATCTATTTATATTTTTTATTTTCTGTCTGATTAAAAGTCACGTCTTTATATGTTGGTCAAATAAAAAATAATTACAATGTTTTTACATATTACGTTTATTATAATTAGCTGTTGTATATCTTTCCTATAAAAGTCGTATAACCGTTAGGTTTGGGTTGGATTAAAAAATTGTGAGTCAATCTACACAGATTTATTTGTTTTGTTGGCATGTTATTAATATGTCTCATCGTTCCAGTGTTTTATTACTAAGCTGCGACCCAGAATATCTACACAACGAAGCCGCAATTCTATTCAACTTTAGAACATGACCAATCACAAAGTTAACATGTATTTACTGTTGGGCGTTACGAAATTCGCCGGGTCAGCTAGTCCTCCATAAGATTAGCATTGGAGCCCCTAAATACAATGTACTGTGTTTGGATTTTTTAATATCTCGGTAACTGTTGGAGATACAGAAGAACTTTAAAGGACCTTAAATTGTTTAGTCTTTTATCGAATTTCCCAAATGGAAGAATCTATTACCGTAGGTCTCATGGTAAGACTTAAGCCCGGGACCATGTTAATTTTTCTTCTTTAGGTGCCTAGAGACCAAAAACAATAGTCGTTACAATTTATATATATATATATATTGTGTGTGTGTGTGTCTGTGAACACGATAACTTTCGTAAAAATGGTCCGATTGAGACCAAATTTGGTAGAGACGATTCCTGCATTTGCTCGAACGAGATCGTAAACCAGGCATATCGGACAATCGGAACGGGTAGTTTGGGGGGGGGTTGTACCCCAAAAATGGGTTTTTGCGTTTTTTCATGTAATTTTTAAAAGTTTCAAATTTTATCTTTCACTATTAGAATCACCTTAAAAAACTACAATTTAGTTCCTTAAAGTTTTTCTCTTTCTCCAACGGTTACCGAGGTATTAAAAAAAATCTAAAACACAGTACGTTGTATTTTGGGGCTCCAATATTAATCTTATGGAGGATAAGGAAAAATTAATGTTTCATTTATTATCTAATATTTTTGGATGAATCTTGATATTTAGCTTCATGTGGTTGAGATCCCTACATTTATGCTTAAAATCATAGTTTATGTGTTTATCATGGCAGCTAACCTGCATACTCTTTTCCCATGTTAATCATATAGAGATTAGGTAAACTTTATTTCGACAGATGTTGATGAAACTTGATGTAAATGGTCAAAATATAAATTGTTTACGCTAGAAACACCTCTACTTTCAGCCTTCCTCACAGCAGCATACTCTTTCCCGTGTTAATCTTATGGAGAGTAGGCAAATAACACTCATATTTATCGACAGATAATGATAAAACTTGTCTTATATTACTATTATTATGTTATTGATTTGGAAATTCGCTGAGTACGCAGGTCTGCTGCGACGGGGATTTTAAGCCAATTCTAATCGTGAAAGATAACATATATATATATATATATATATATATATATATTTGATCTATATAGTTCACTTTTAAGGATAACTGTTATATAAAGTATAGTTTAAAAAATTAACTGAGTATCCTTGAGAAACATTTTTATTTTAACGTAATGTTTCAACCTATAAAGGTCTATATATATATTTTTTAAATATGTATATATATACTAATGACTATTGTTTTTGGTCTCTAGCCACTTAAAGAAGAAAAAATAACAAGGTCCCGGGCTTAAGTCTTACCATGAGACCTACGGTAATAGCTTTCTTCCCTACGGGAAATTTGCTAAAAAGATACATATCTGTACTTTACTGTGATCAATGAAGCAAACATAGTAGTGATTCAATACAGTATCTGGTGAATACCTAAATTTATAAAACAAAGTTGTGTTGGTTACACCATTTATAAGGCGGCATTAGGGACGTTCCGATACTGGCTTGCAGCCGATATTTAGTATCGATACTATATTGAATCAAAAGTATCGATACCCGATATTATCGGAACAAAAGTATCGATATCGTGAGTATCGCCAGTATCGGTATCGAAACACAATAACACAACACAAAGCCATTTAAATGCAGGGAAATTCCCAAAAGTTGAACAATTATTTAACATACTTACTTCTTGTTCCTTATTCTGATATTCTGATGAGTTAGAGAACTCTTAGATCGCTGAATAAATTATATCACAGAAACATGGTCACCAGGCAAAGAATAATTTTTTAAGAACCTTTTTATCTTGAAAGAAGAAACTTGGTCATAAAAAATTGCTTCAAACCCACTACTTATTAACAATACTAATTCATCATTTTAGTAATAGCTTATTAAATAGTGTTGTAAGTTAGAGAAGGATTCATATTAAAAATGTTTAAAAATTTAAAAAATTTAAATAACTTAGAAAATAGTTATTGCAGCTATCAAACTATTATATAGATAATATAAATATTAGATATTGATATGTAACAAAAAGTCAATTAAATAAGTGATTGCTTAATATACATATATATATATATAATTTTTTATATAAACATTTATATATGAATTTTCAACTTTAAACAAATAATAAATTACTTGTGAATTAGTATGAATAAGTAATGTGTTTAAGATAATACAGTTTCTTATAAGATAAAAAGGTCTAAAAAATTATTACCGGTACCATGTTTCAAAAAATTTAATGCGATACTCTAATATCAGAAATCGAATAAGGAACAAATATATGTTAAATAATTTTAATAACTTTGGGAATTTCCCTCATTTAAATATTTGTTTATTGTGTTTCGATACCCGATATTATCGGAACAAAAGTATCGATATCGTGAGTATTGCCAGTATCGGTATCGAAACACAATAACACAACACAAAGCCATTTAAATGCAGGGAAATTCCCAAAAGTTGAACAATTATTTAACATACTTACTTCTTGTTCCTTATTCTGATATTCTGATGAGTTAGAGAACTCTTAGATCGCTGAATAAATTATATCACAGAAACATGGTCACCAGGCAAAGAATAATTTTTTAAGAACCTTTTTATCTTGAAAGAAGAAACTTGGTCATAAAAAATTGCTTCAAACTCACTACTTATTAACAATACTAATTCATCATTTTAGTAATAGCTTATTAAATAGTGTTGTAAGTTAGAGAAGGATTCATATTAAAAATGTTTAAAATATAAAAATTTAAATAACTTAGAAAATAGGATATATGCCTATCAGCCTACTCCAAGCAATCAGCATTATTTAGGATTGACTATAAAATAATGTTCGCAAAAAGCAAAATTGTGAATCAATATTAAAATATATATTATATATATAATAGTTTAGATATAGCCCTTGTTCAATAACATATTTTACTATCGAATTAGGCCCTATATGAATATTGCCTTTAATGGAATCGTGAATGTACAGCGCTTTGCAGAGTCCTACGGGAAATTTGCTAAAAAGATACATATCTGTACTTTACTGTGATCAATGAAGCAAACATAGTAGTGATTCAATACAGTATCTGGTGAATACCTAAATTTATAAAACAAAGTTGTGTTGGTTACACCATTTATAAGGCGGCATTATTATTACTTTATTAGGCGGCACAAAGTTCGCTGGGTCAGCTAGTTACTAGAAAACATTGGTCGGCTTACCCAGGGTTTAAACATCAGTCCCACAGTTAAAGTTGCAGTCCTAGAAGATAGTGTACCTTCTGAACCAGAGACTTACGATTCCGTCATTGTTTCAGACACTATGAATAAAATGATATACTATATTAAACAATTTATTACATCCGGACACGGCTCTTACAGTACAACTTGGATTGGTCCATACCCGCTGTTTTCTCTATTTGATCCAGATGATATTCACGTATGTATCAATACGATAACTATTTTATTTATGATATGCTTCATTGTCAAACTCCCTTCTCAGTTTGTTTCCTTACCTAATCCTAAACTTATAGAAAATCTGTATACATATTAACATTTATTATTTTTACGTTTAATACCCTAGATACGCCAAAATGGACCTTATCTCAATTTCCGTCTGTCTGTCTTTCTGTATCGCACTTTGTAAGGTAATATTAATAAGCTTTACTGCTGTAATGACAAAATGAACATTTGTATAGCAAGCGTGATAGAAAGTTAAAATATTAAAACTTAAAAATTAAATGAATCAATAATATCCAGAACAGTCAAAACAAAGAACCAGCCAGATCACACAAAAAAGCTAAAAGCACAACTACTGTCCTACGAGCTAGTATAGCTCAGATCTCAAGCCGATGTTCCCCCCTTGTGTGGTCCATGAACTCGTCCACCGAGTAAAACACGTTCGACGCTAAAGAGCATCTAAAATTTGATTTGAATTTTGGTTCTGAATTTTCGGATCTGATATTCTCCGGAATTCTGTTTGATATGGAAATACCCGCCAATGAGAGGAGGCGTTCCATGGCCGCCAATCTGTGCTGTGTCGTCCTGAATGGTCTTTTAGAATGCTAAAAAAAGTAAGCTCTAGTAATGCTCTTCCACAGTTATGAAACCTATTTTCATTCTTCCCCCATTAAGAACTTTTTACTTGCAAAAAGTAAGTACAATTTTCCCACGTTCTGTGAAAATGAAATAATGAGCTCTTAAAACCTCAGTTTTAAAGCAATATCTCTCTATATGTAAATGAATGTAGACCTATGTGTATGTCCTTTACGCGTTGCCAAACTACTATTCAGGTCGCCATGACATTTTAGGGAGTTGCTTTGTATGTGTCCGGGAAGGTTTTAGCGAAAATGATTTTTCGAAAACTCCGTAAGTTTCCATTTTATGGCGTTTGAAATGTCTAATGTTAACCTTAAGGGCAGGAAGTATGTTCACAAATTTTCTACAATCAAAACTTTTGATATCTTAAACTACAGCTGTTCGTTTACTTTTCATTAGCAATATGATTTACTATCCAATGCCATCTGAATCATTCATTAATGTAATACTATGAAGTAAATATGTGGTGGACAAAATGACAACTTTATTCACCACGGTAATAGTTTAAGGTTTTTTTGGGATCATGTATTTTTATATTTATATTTGTCTGATTAAAAAATTACGTGTTTATATGTTGTTTACATGAGTTACAGAACCCGACAGGCACGGGACGAAAGACTTGAATTAATTGATTGCACTATTGTGCAATCAATTGACTATTGTCAATCCCGCGCTGACGAATCAGATGAGTTGATGACGCGGGCCTTACTATTGCGCAATCTATCGGCTTCAAGTCTATCATCCCGTTGCTCATCTGATTCGTTAGTGCTGGTTTTACTATTGCGCAATCTATCCGCTTCAAGTCTATCTATACAGTCTCAAAAGTCTAACCTCGCCATAGTTTTACGATTGTCTCCTGATGTAAAATTAGACTATAAGTTATCTTCTATATCAAATGAATTTGAAGAACTAAAAACATACAACTATCGATCTAAAGTACTGTCAGATCATGATGATTTTATAGATTTCTCTGAGGATTTATTATAAGATCTTGAACTATCAAATTTTTATCTTAAACTAACTAAAACATTGAAATTATGCCTACGATTTTTCTAGGGCTGTCTGCTAGTGAGATACAGTTTTTAGTGTTTATTGGTGAGATATATTGAAGAACTGATGTAAAGTTAAAAGCTATCTGTTATTTTTTAGCACTTTATCAGTTTCAGCAATTGATACTCCATTGCTTTAGGAACTACATGGTGCAAATATGGAACTTTTGGTCGGTTTTATGGAAATGAGAACATGGAATACAATATATATGGCAATACTGTCTTACATAATAAAATTGAATGTTATTTGTATGTACTGTTACAATAATTTTAGGATAACATGCCACATTTGTTGCAGTATTCATGGGATATTGCGGTAACTATATTCATGTGAAGTATTACTTATTAATTTTGTTGTTGTGTGGAAATGCATTTTGAAGCCTGTGCTGTTAGATTGCCTGACTATAGTTTAATTATTGTCTCACTATATAGGCCGTGTAGTGGTTTAATTCTTGTGTTTTTACACAAATTCAAATTCTTTATTGACACAAAAACTTTACATAATGGATGCTACAATAGCAGTAACTGGTGTCTTGTCTTTAGTTCATCTTAAATCTAATACATACATACATACATACATATATATATATATATATATATATATATATATATATATATATACATATATATATATATATATAAGATAGATATAGGCCCATATAATAAATTAGTATGCAATACCAATTCACTAAATTGGCTAGTCTGGGTCATTTAAAAACTCAGTGGGTAAGTAATTGCTTTTTGCTAAAAGAAGGATTCGAATTTTTGTTCTAAATTTTGAGCTGCTGAGACATTTATATTTTTCTGGTAATTTGTTGTAAAATTTTAGGCAAGTGTGAAAGGGGCTTTTCTCTATTGCTGAGGTTCTATGGATTGGATAATTCAAAATATGTTTGTTTCTTGTACAGTACTTGTGACGAGGAAAATACATTAAAAAATTATTGATATTGTTGTGGACGTGAAGCAAAATTTCAAAGATATAGAGAGAAGGAAAAGTTAAAATACCAAGCTTTCTGAAGAGAGGTTTACAAGAGGCTCTGTATGAAGCATTTGTAAGAATTCTGATGATTCCCTTCTGAACCGTGAAAACCCTCTTACTTGTAGAAGCATTTCTCCACATCGTAATCCCATAGCAAAGAATCGATTCCACAAATGTAAAGTAAAAAGATTTACACGTTTCAATAGTTGTACATTTAAACAGAACTGATATTGCGAATGCAAAAGATCTGAGTTTTTTTGTAACAAAGTTTATGTGGTCACTCCAATTTAATTTACTGTCAATAAAAATTCCGAGAAATTTATGACTTGGGATATCTAATGATGATTTGAAGAAAATGGTTTTTGTTTTAGTGCTGTTCAAAAGAAGGCCATTTAACGAAAACCATGAATCTAATTGTGACAATGTCTCAGCTACAGTTCTTTTCTAATTCTGCTGGTTTTATTTGAGTCTGAGCCTTTATTAGAGCAGTGGTCTCATCCGCGAAGAGAATTAATTCTGAATTAACAAAGTTGGAGAGGTAATTTACATAAATTAAGAAAAACAGTGGCCCCCAAGATTGAACCTTGAGGCCTTGAGTGGAGAGCCACAATGTGTGGCTCTCCACTCCAGAGTAATACCTAGAGCAATCTTCGGAAACTATACATGTTCTTTGATTTCGGCCGGTTAGATAAGATTTAATCCAGTGCAAATAATTGCCTTTTATGCCAATCTTAAACATTTTATAAACCGATTATTAACGTATTAACATTTTATAAACGATTTACACAATCAAATACCTTGGATAGGTCACAGAATACACCCGCTGCATTCTGCGATCCATCCAATGCTATCAGGCTACTACTAATAAAACCTTCTAGGGCTGTCTTGGTATTCATATTTTTCCTGAATCCAAATTGAGATCTATGGAACAAATTATTAACTTCAAGAAAATTTGTGAGATTATCACAGAAAACTCTTTCGAAAACTTTAGAAATGGTTGAAAGGAGTGCAACTGGTCTATAATTATTTATATCTAATTTTGAGCCTTTTTATGGATGAGGATTATGTGAGTATATTTAAGTTTTGAAGGAAAGATGCCCTGCTCCAGAGAAGGTTCACTATTTTTCTAAACATGGGGCCAAAATATGAGCGTTGAACTTTAGAATTTTAATTGGAATACCCATCCAACTGAGTTTTTATTTTTAAAATTCATAACTATATCATAGATATAACTGTCAGTCAGTTTTAGGATTTTGAATTCTGGGAAATTGCAACATGGCACGTTGGTGAGGTTTACGCGGCAACCCCAGAATTGATGTTTGCAATTTAAATCTCCTAGAACAAGGATAGGATCGTCACCATGAAATACATTCAACAGATCCTGTTGGCCTCTTTGCGAACAGGATCCTATCCTTGTTCTAGAGATTTAAATTGCAAACATCAATTCTGGGGTTGCCGCGTAAACAATCCGAATGGAGTTCGCCTTTTAAACTTCATTAATCAAAGCGATTTAAATATATCAGCTCCTACTGAGCCCACACACTATCCCTGGCAGAACAAATTTCAACCAGACATTCTTGATATAGTTATTCATAAAAACTTTACTCATCCAATTTTTCAGCAAGTATTAACTGAACTCGAGTCTGACCATCTCCCAGTCCTTACTAACTTTTTCTCGGAACCTATGTTATGCTCCCATTCCTCAAGGCTTATTACTGGTAAAATCAATTGGGAAACGTTTCAATTTGAGCTTGATAATCATTTAAGTATTCTAAATAACTTATACTCAGTTGATGGCATTAATACAGCTGTTGATAATTTTACTGAATGTTTGAAACTTTCTACTAAAAATGCAATTGTTAGGGAGTTCCCCTCTAAAAATAACGACTATCTCCATCCACCAATGAGAATATTACGCATTATAAGAGAAAAAAATAGAATTAGACGACAATGGCAAAGGTTTAGACAGCCAAATCCAAAAACAGTAATCCAAAAAGGATTTCATCTAGTTTCCAGTTGCTACGGAAGGCTTTTGTGAGTAAAGCAAAATCAAACTCTTCAAAGAGGGTTTCTAACTGTTATATATAATAGATATCGCATGACAAATTCTTCTTTTCTGACCAATGACACAATTTGCAAATGACAAATTGAGTAACAAGCGTTTGGTTACAACATTCAGACTTTAATGAATTTATTTGTTTTTTTTCAGACACTTCTTCAAAGTAAAAAATCACTTTACAGGGGGTTGGAACGATTTTTGGAACCCTACTTGGGCAGGGGCCTAATATCATGTTTTGGTAAGCTCAAAAAGTTTTAAATTGTGTACAAAATACTTGTTATTATTAATATTTACTAGGTGTTTCCTACGGTCTTCGCCCCATATGAATTCGTTAAAATTTTAAGAAAACTATAAATGTTAATTGAGTCATTGTATGTTTTTATCATTTCTTCCATGTACTTTCTACTACAGATAAATGATTATGGTTGCCTGTTCCTTTCTTTAAGGTTGATGTAAAGGAAGTCTGGAAAAGTATACAAACCTGAACATTTTAGTTTGAAACCTCACATAATGGAATTGTTTTCTGGATTAGATTATTATATTTCCTTATTTTCTTAGAACTTCTTGGTAGACAATATTGTTTTTGTTCTTCTATCTAGTTGGAGATTGACCAGGCTCTGGAGAACTGTCTCGCCTTGGGAGAAATAGTCATTTCTGACATCAACGCCTGACATCTTCGAACATTGACCTTGAGCCTTATTGAAGGTCATAGTGTAACACACCTTTAAAGGAAATTGTAGACGCTTTAATTGAAAGGGACCATTTTAAAATTTGTACATGATTTAAGTCACCCAGGCATCAAAGCTTCAGCGAGATTTATAGCAGAACGTATTGTTTGGCCCGGCATGCAACAGGATTGTCAAAATTGGGCCCAAGTAACACGTTACGTCCAAGCACCTATTGGAAGTTTTCCTCATTCATCATCTCTCTTTAAGCACATGCTTATCGACATCATTGGACCTCTCCCTTCAGCAGATTCTTATTGATATTGTCTCACAGTGGTAGATAGGTTTTACAAGGTGGTCTGATGCTTGGCCTCTGCGCAATATTACAGCCAAAGAAGTTGCTGAAGTGATACTATGGTGTTGGATTTCACGTTTTGGAACACCTCTTCGGATCACTACGTATCAAGGCCGGCAATTCAAGTTTGATTTCTTCCGTGGACTACGTGTGACCCTATGTGCTGATCTTTACCGAACATGCAGCTCGCATCATTGTTCCAATGGAATGGTTGAACGTTTCCACAGACAGTTGAGAGCTGGTATTATGTGTCATCCAGGTTCAACTTGGCTACAAGCCCTTCCAGTCGTTCTCCTTGGAATTTATAGTGTATTCCACTCAGATCTTAAAGCCACATCAGCAGAGTTGGTGTATGGAGAACCTAATAGAGTCCCAGGAGAACCCGGGGTTGAGTCACATGATAATCAACGTCATCTAGACCCCTAGATTTTGTCGACAACCTTCTTACCCAAATGTTCAAACTTCAAATTGTGCCTGGATCGAATCATGAAACACGAACTCCTATTGCGTTTCAACATCTTAAGACTTTTCCAATGTCTTCCTTAAATTAAAAATTGTTTATAATATTAATAATGTCTATATGGGTATAGAGTAGATAGACATGGATGCAAGGCTCTTCATGTTAGCTCAGGCTTGTGAAACTTGGAACGTTGCTTGTTACAGATGATGTATGGAAGGTGAAGAGACCCCACATCAATCCTATGATCTACCCCCGCAAACTGGACCTGTTGTATCCAATGTGTAATGACCTCAACAGTGAGCTTGTGAGCGACCTGGCTCCTTATATTGGCTCAGTCTTGTCTAACGTGGAACGTTGCTTGTTACAGCTGATGTATGGAAGGTGAAGAGACCTTACATCCATACTATGTTCTACCCCCGCAACCTGGACCTGTTCTATCCAATGATGAATGACCTCGGCAGCTTGTGAGCTTGTGAGCGACCTGGCTCTTTATATTGGCTCAGTTTTGTCTAACATGGACCGTTGCTTGTTACAGCTGATGTATGGAAGGTAATGAGTAGGGGTGTGCGATGCATCGAAAATGTATCGAAATTTCGATACGATTCGATTCGATGCATCGAATCGCGATTCGATACAGAGGTAATCGAAATCCCGATGCATCGAGCGTCCCGATGCATCGAGCGAGTCCCGATGCGCGGCAGCGCCTGTAAATCCTAATGGCATAGCTTATACCGATTTTCAGGTTTTGAAACAAATTTATTTATTGTCTATGTTTGTGCAATCCAATTTTCCTTTTTATTTTGTTATTCAAACTGATTTTAAATCCTTTCTCAAAATTGACAAACAAGTCAGAGAAGTTTTTAACAGGACAACAGCTTACGTGACATGACCATGACGATTACAATTTTAATGGGAGTTGTTTATGGTTAGGTATTCCTCCGCTGGACACAACAGACATCAATAGTAACAAAAAATACATCAAAAAATATTAACTACCAAAATTGAATTGTATTTATTTAAATCATAGTTTGTTTAATTTATTTTTAATAATGGCTCCTTTTTCATCGCAGTATCAATTGACAGCTTCCATTGCATTTCTTACGAAGCAAAAAAGTAGATCCATAGTTTTTTAATAATATTAATTCCAAAAACTAAACCTTGAGTATTTGACATTATTCTAAATTGTCTATTATAATGTACATATTAAATGTTTTATCAGTGAATCATGAATAAAAACATTAAATTGGTGATTCTCAGTTAAATCGGGTGTAAGCTATTTTTGTTAAGAGATAAGCGAGGTGGACAGGTGGTCAGACAATAGCGGCAGTAGGTAATAAAAAATGACCTTGAGCCTTGCTCCGGGACTAGGGGGTTTGTTGATATTTGGAACTGACTGAGCGACTTCATTATTTTGTTTTTCGGTCAAATACTTACATTTCTCTACATAGTATGATCTAGTTAAAAATTGAGTTTTATGTTTTTTCTTTAAATAATCATTAATCTGAGGTGATTTAGTAAATAAGCAATCAAATTAAGTTGTGTGTGTTTAATTAATTAAGAAATTTACTTTTAAAGAATAGTAATGATTAAATAGTTTTAAATAAATATTTAACCACAACTAACTTCATTATTAAAAGTTTTGTATATTTTTAAATTTAAAATATGAATTTGATTAGAAACTAACCATTTGAAATGGATGATACTAAAACTATTTTTTTAATAACAGTTTACTTCTGTTTTTATATTTTCTATATTATTACTTTTTGAATTTTTATTTATAGTTTTCACTACAATACTACTCATTTCCTCTAGTAATATAGGTATTTTATTTTTTTCATTTCCAAATTTGTTAGATATGTTATTATTTAAAACCTATACAAAAGAATTTTGAAATTGTATCAAAATTTTAAAACTAGAGATATATTTGTTTTTGTCATACAATAGTTTTTTATTTAATTTAGTAGTTTATAATAGATATATAATATATTTTTACTAATTGTAGACCTACATTAATTTTTTAAGTTATTAAAAATTTTAGCGAATCTTGGAAATCTTTTAGCGAACTTTGCTTTATTGATATAATATACATAGATAAAATACCTTAACACAAATCTTTTGAACTTGAAAGTTATCAAACTAAAAATTATCAAACTAATTATGAACTGTAAAATTTAGTGAATAGTCTAATAATATATTTTTTTTGGCTTTAATTCCATGGCTTTTTATTATCTTCTGTTATATGATTTCTGTTTTACAGGAAATTGTATTGTGTGTTTGTCGTGTTGTATCGAATCGCATCGATTCGTATCGGAATTCTTTGTATCACATCGTTGTATCGAATCGAAATTTTTTTGCTGCATCGCACACCCCTAGTAATGAGACCCCACATCAATCCTATGATCACCCCCGGAACCTGGACCTGTTGTATCCCGTGATTAATGACCTCGGTAGAGAGCTTGTGAGTGACCTGGCTCCTCATACTGGCTCAGTCTTGTCTAACGTGGACCGTTCCTTGTTACAGTTGATGTGTGGAAGGTCACGAGACCCTACATCCATACTATGTTCTACCCTCGCAACCTGGACCTGTTGTATCCAATGATGAATGACCTCGGCAGTGAGCTTGTGAGCGACCTGGCTCTTTATATTGGCTCAGTTTTGTCTAACGTGGACCGTTGCTTGTTACAGCTGATGTATGGAAGGTAATGAGACCCCACATCAATCCTATGATCCACCCCCGGAACCTGGACCTGTTGTATCCCGTGATTAATGACCTCGGTAGAGAGCTTGTGAGTGACCTGGCTCCTCATACTGGCTCAGTCTTGTCTAACGTGGACCGTTCCTTGTTACAGTTGATGTGTGGAAGGTGACGAGACCCTACATCAATCCTATGTTCACCCCCCGCAACCTGGACCTGTTGTATCCCGTGATTAATGACCTCGGTAGAGAGCTTGTGAGCGACCTGGCTCCTAATACTGGCTCAGGTTTATTTGACGTGCAACCGCTCGTTGAGCCTATTATCTTCAAGTCTACTTGTAGTCAGTACAAATTTTTTCCTTTAATCTATTCCTATTTCGAGCTTATATATGTATGCACACACAGACACATTTATGGACGTACAAACTGACATCACATTGAAATCTACAGACTAATGAAGATACAAGAAAGATGAGGTTATATGTAAATTTCCTTAAATTTTCCTTCTATATGAAATCCCCATTAATGCAGAATATTTCTTTTACATATTTGTTGATCATCTTATTAGATAATTGTTCCTCCAGTGAATAGCTTGAAGTCTTACATTTTCATGTGGGCTGTAATAGGGAACTAATTGCTCTGACATTAAGAAAGAAGCCTTTGTCCTGTCTATGCGAATATACTCAAGTTTTTTTATACCTTCGCTTTGTAGCAGCGAGAATACAATGCAGGTAGTTGTCAGAGGCGTTTTATAATCAATAATCTAACATTGTCACAGAGAACTACAAACGCAATGTGAAATATTTTTGGTTTCACCTCAACAACTCGAATGCTCCCTCCAATTATTTTCCCTGAGGGTACAATGAGCCAGAAATAGCATTTAGCTCCACAAGCAAATGTCGATGTTTGGGACTAATTGGCATATGCTTTCCCAGTTAATGACAGTGCCATACCGAACTTTAAGTGTCCAAATTCATCTTGACTTATAATTAATTGGGTTTAATCTTAAAACCCCTTATCTGCGAACACCTGTTTGGTTGTTGGAGACCTAGTTCAGGTTTAAGAGGCTTAAGTTCGTCTTAAGCCTCTCAAGCGCAAACGTGACGTGTTAGATATAATTTTCCTTTTAAGCCGGTGAATTCTCGAATAGTCAGACTGACTCGCCTAGAGAAAATCAAAATCAAGGCGCCCCTATGAAAAAAAATCAACTCAGCCCCTATACACTCGCGCACATAAACACACATTCATGAACGCTAAATTTATTTATTTTTTATACTGTTAAGCATGTAAATTGATAAGTAGCATTTAGTGGTCATCATCCAGTAGAACCCAATAAAACATTCGTCCTAATCTCGGCCGGGAAGATGTTGGGAATTCAAAAAAATCTTTTTCCTACGCCTACTATGCTAAGACGTCTAGGTCACATCACCCAATGAAACTCACACAAATTATTATTTATTACCTCGTTTTGGGAGGGGAGGGGGAGGGTGCTTCTACCCAAAAAAAACCTGTAGACAGAAGGTGTGGAATAGAAATTGAATGAGAAATCTTTTTACAATGCATTTTGTTGTATTGATGATGTCTCAGAATGTTTTGAAACAATTTATTCACTACTTACTTAGAATTTACTAAAAACTTAATAAAACCAACAACATTTATATATCATACTTAATATATTTTAGGCTGAGTATCTTTAAGTTTTTTTTTAGAGGTAGAAATTATGTTTCAGTTTACTGTTAAACTTTATTCTGTTTTAGAACTCGTTCTTGGTCTGGGAACAGAAGTTGATACAAAGTCAGACAAATTCTTAAAATATTTGACAAATATAAAAAGGTATATATAAAATCCTGTTTTATATATTGGTCTTAAAAAATGTTTTAAAAACATCTCAGAAAAAAATCTGTTTCGTCAAATTTTGTGAATTTTATGCTAGCAGTACACTATCGCCGAATGTAGGCGAACTAAGACGAGCGCGATAGTGTACCCGGTGAGCTCGTGGACGCTCGGGGTAGTTCGCATCGCCAACATTCGTGTTCGGGAGCGCTCGCTTTTCTGGCGGTCTCCTGTCACGAATCAAAGGAGACGAACAAGGGAGAATGCCGAGCGCAGACAGGCACAAACTTGAGCCAGTACACACTCGCTGTCATTCGTGTTGTCACGGACGCACTCTGTGTGTAATTTTTGTCTTGGTGTGTGTAGCCTATATACATAATTGAGGTAAGCATAACTATACAACAGAAACACAGCGGCAACTTCAATTTCAGCGTCCATGTTGCACAAAGTTTGGCGCGAACGTTTTGCTGCCAATACACAGTACTGGGTTCGGCATGGTTCGGCCGAAGTTAGCCGATGGTGTACTTGGTTAATTCGGGAGGGTTTGTGCTGCACATTCGTGGTCGAAATCTGGCCCGAACATTCGGCGAAACATTCGGGTGAATGTTCGGCGATAGTGTACTGCTAGCTTTACGAGAAAGCCAATTTAGTGATTCTCTACTCTATCAAACTAGGAAGAGAGTAGGCTATAAGCATTTCTCAACTTAAGGTTTTGTACTAACTACTTGCTATAAATACCTCGTCAACAGCTCAAATTTCTTCATATTTCGTCATGGCCGTTTCGGCATTAAGATGCCATCATCAGACATTAAGGTTAGGGGAATAAGGTGTTTTATAAATTATTTTATATATATATATATATATACAGGATGTTCATTAAAGTCGGGGACAAACTTTGAGGGGTGATAGTACTCATCAAAATAAACAAAAAATTACCTATAACCATTTGTCGAAAAATCCTTCGTTTAGTCACTAGCCGCCATTTTGTATTTTTTACAAAAACGTTATATATCAAGAACAGTTTAAGATACAGAAACCAAACTTTGCACACATATTAATTGGTCAAAGAGACAAATATTTTCAAAGTATCATTTAATTTGCTTTTATATTTTCAAAATGGCGGTGGTTAAAAGTCTTTTAATTAAAATGACAAAAAATGCATTAGCTTTATAAAATTATTACAAGATGCAAAAAATATTGCAATTTTAATTTTAAATCAAACGGTATTTTGGTGAACGAAATCGGTCTACGGATAACCGAGAAAATGCAGATTAAATGTTACATCATACATTAAATGTTCGTTATGTGGAAATAACATGATATGTCTCAGAATGTTTTGAAACAATTCATTCACTACTTACTTAGAATTTACTAAAAACTTAATAAAACCAACTGAATATATCATACTTTATATATGTATAATTTTTTTCATTGTTCACTTTCAGGATTCCAGATCTAATTGGTGATAGATTTTTTAAAATATTCTTATGGCCAACATCAATGTTTAATTTTTTGTACAAGAAAGAATTGGTGAAAATGAGCGACCAAATGGACAACTTCATCCTAGAAACTATTGAGGTAATCAGATAAACTTAAGACAAACGAGTTAATATCTCAAAATAATGGTACGTTAGCAAATTAACGCTACCACAATAATTGTGTAGGAACAAATTTTTTATTTTATGTATGTTTTATTGCATGTATTTTTAAAATATTATTTAGGATATAACTTTTTTACCCTCGTTTTCAGTGTTCCAGAAAACAAAAAATTGAAACAACCTTCAAACACGGCACAGATTTAAATTTAACAAATGAAGAGTCTGAGCATAAAATTGATACTGCAGGTAAGATCATACATAATCATGGCCATTCGTATCTTTTGGTGAATAGTGACATTAACATTATATTATTAACATTATATAGTGACATTAAGTAGAGAATTATGACCATGGAAGGTTTGTGTAAGGTTGAGTTGCCTCGTTTGACACCTAGAGGCATCGGTCCAACCAAATGTATAAAGATGAAATTGAACACAAACATGTGACCGGTATTCTGTGGTGTGTGTCTACAAATATTGGTGCCCAACTAGATCAACAGCTGGGTTTAAAATCCAGGGTTTATCTTCACGAATATCAGTACAGACGATAAGGTTTCATTGTGGTTCAAATCATTGGTTAAGATTTAGAATGATGAGTTTGAATCTCATGGTCCCTTTACCACCACACCTGAATCATATAACGCTTTGGACCGGGATTGGTTGCTTTGGCTCAACAGTGAAGTCAGAGTATGGTGTCTCTGGTTCACTCAAAATGCTACTACTAGGTGTATTATTTGTTTTTATGAGTAAAAATATCTTGGGTAAAACTCAATACCATGGGTGAAATAGTATGCTTTTTTAGGAAGAGGCGGAAGAAATGTTTTATGCAAACTACAGGCTGGCCACCTACCAGACTGTAGTGTGGGACTTCCCTAAGAAGTGGGGTTACCCACTAAAAAAATTCCTCTACTCTTTAGGATTCTAACCTGGAACCGTTACACATTACAACAGGCTAGGCCTAAATTTGGCTTACCACTCCCAGCTGTGTTGCCATTGCTGGAAGTTTTGGGAATGCTCCTCAGATCTTGCAGAATCCTTGCCGATCTCGCCTTGTCTCTGATAAATCGCCTTCCTCTCCCCTGCCAAAAGTTTGACAGGAATGACTCCGCGACCACCAAGACGGCAGGCTCGGATACAGTCCGGTATGCCGCAACATCATCGGCGAACCCAACTAAAGTGGTTATATGCCAGAGGAAGTTTCCTCTGGCATATAACCACTTTAGTTGGGTTATATGCCAGAGATATATAACCTCGGATCTCAGAAGGCTGTCGTAAGCAATGTTCCAGAGATCCGGGCTGAGTATTGAACCTTGCGCGGCACCAGAAATGATCTCCAAAGTCCGTGCTCCTTCACGGGAGCAGTTGTCTGGAGCTGAGATAGTTCTCGATGAGCCTCAGCAGGTATGATGGAATAGGAAATGTGTTACGAGACGCATCCAATACATCAACCCACCTCGCCGAGTTGAAAGCATTCTTGACATCAAGCGTAACAAGAAGCACCACTCGGCGGGAGAAATGGTTGTGGCTCTCGGCCCTCTCCACGGCTCTCTGAACTTTGGTGATAGCATCGATTGTTGATCGCCCCTTTCTGAAACCGTACTGCTGAGCGGACAAGTCTCCAGCAGCTACCAAGGCAGAAGTCAGGCGCAAACGAGTCAACTTTTCAAATAATTTTCCAGCCGTGTCCAACATACACAGAGGCCTGTGGAACGACGGCAGATCTGGATCACCTTTTCCCTTACTGAGGAGCACAAGACTGGCGTTGTTCCAGGGTGTCGGAAACACCCCTTCGATCAAGCAGGCATTGTAAATTCTAGTCCGGGTAAATTAAAGTCCGGGATCTTCTTCAGAGCCTCGTTAGGAATCCCATCTGGGCCAGGAGCCTTGTTGCTCTTCAAGGAAAGAACAGAGGTCTACAACTCCTCAATCGTGAAAAGCGCAATGCCCTCTACCCGTCCGAAGTCAACGAGCGGACGCTATGGATGTCTAGGAAACAGGGCATTGACTCTCCATGGTGGCGCCTTCCATGATGGATGGTGGAGGACAGGCGCCGAGCTTTTGGGTCACTGCTTTGTAGCCTAATCCCCACGGATCGGAATCGACGTCGTCCCACAGTTTCCTTCAGCTGTTCCCCTTGCCCCTGTTGATGGCCCACTAGAGAGACTTCCTCACAGCCTTGAAGGCCTCCGACTTACAAATTCTATCAGCGGGAATTCTCACTCTAGTGGCGGCTCGCTTGGCCCTAAGACATGTTCTTCTGAGGTCCGCAACCTCTTCAGTCCACCAGTAGATGGGTATTGCATCGGATTCTCCTTCGCGGCATAGACTGATCGCAGGCCAAGACAATCAGCTCCACCGTGGATGCTACTAATGCCTCGGCACTAGCCTCGCCAGGACCCTCCTGCGCTCCCTGTGAAATGACCTGGGTGAACTTGACCATGTCCAATTTGTTGGTATTCCAACGGCATGGTTTTCCCCGAGATGCGGATACTCTACGGTGCGTATGTCAAAAACTATATACTGGTGGTCACTGCCAGTATAATCCTCCAACACCCTCCAGCCAGAGATCCTCGCAAGAAGACACAAAGGTTACGTCGGGGATCGTGCCTCTCTGCCCGGGGCGCCGGAAAGTAGGCGTGTCACCCTGGTTAAGGACGACCAGCCCGGCCCTGGCAATGAAGTCCAGGATGTATTTTCCCCGGGAGTTGGTAGAGAGCATTTCCCACTCGTCAGCACTAGCGTTGAAATTGCTCCGACTACGACGTTCCCAATGGTGCCGAGCACGCTCTCCTAAAGACATTCCATCTTGTTGCGGAAGTATGGCCTCGTTGGGGGTGACCTTACCCAGACGAATCCTCGGCCGCTTCCGTCACTCCGGATCACAAACTCCTGCTGGTTACGCGCCCAGAAGGCGGCAGTACCGAGACTGTCTGGACTCCAAGTGTTCGGGTCCCTGTCCTGATACTGTTCACTGATCAAGAGCGCGTCAGCACCAAGTTCTTGGGAAAGCTGGTCTAAAAGGTTATCAGCTCCCCTGATCTCTGTATATTGGCTTGAAGGATGCGGACTACTGTCCCCTGCGTTTTGCCTGTTCAATTGCGGCTCTGAAGTCACCGCACTTACCAGATCCAGGCATGTGACCGAGGGCGCTCTCCTTGGAACTTTTATCCTTGCAAATAAAGCAAGAGAGACTGGAGCAGCAGTCCTTCTTCTTATGGCCTTGGCCCCCGCACCGGAGGCAGTTGGCGCTTCGGTCGGGACCCTTGCAGTTGCAGGAGGAGTGACCAAACCCAAGACACCGGAAACATCTTTGGACGACCATCCTCCGTTTGATCCTGCAGTTAACCAACCCGACTTTCAAGAGCTGAAGGGTGAGCAGCTTGTTAGCATGCTTTTCACCCATTTCAGCGACTGCCATCCGCTGCTGACTCTGGTTCGGTTTGGTCAACCAGACCTTCAGCCCTCTAGTCTCTCCCGGCAACTCTGGGATCGCCTCCCTTATTACACGGGCCACCTCGGGTTCAGTGGAGAACGTGTCAAGGTCTCGATCTCCACAGAGAATCGCGGCTCTAGGGCACGAATAGTACCCTTGTCCCCAAGGGCAGACTTAAGTGGCAAACCCGACCCTGTCTTTTGACTTCCCCAGTTCGAGAAGAACATCCCCATTCTGGGTTTGTTGTATAAACTTGATAACGGTCTCTGTCTCCTCCGGCTTGACCTGAGATTTTATTTGGCCCAGTATCTCGTCGAAAGATTGCCCCCCTAAGGGCTTGATCAGAATTGAGGCAATTCTGATTGGGCTTTAGGCTTTTTGGGCCTGGGTCGGCCAGGTTTCCTGACAGGCTTGCCAGGGGCCTCCTTAGAGCTTGTGTGTGCTTTTGTGTGTGCGTTTGTGTGTGCGTGTGTGTTCAGAGCCACAGACTACCCCCTTGGCCTAATTTAGATGACGTTTTGCATGCATGGGTAAATTCACGGTACCGTATCTCCAGGATTTGTTTCACTTTTTGGAATTTTTTATTTTTAAGGGTAGTTCACCCTTAAAAACCCTTAAAAACGTGAACAAGCCAAATTTCTCAAAAATGGCTCTAACGATTTTGATTAAAATTTTAAAGTTTATAGTGCACAGAGTACTTAATAGTTTGACATCACCCGCATGTCTGTAAAAATGATGGTTCAAAAGTTATGGGCTTTTAAATGTCAAAAAATTCAATTTTTGAAATTTCCAGCGAAAACAATAAAAGTAGAGTATAACTTGACTGGCGCCATTGAAACCAACTTAAAAAACTTAACCAATTATTACTTTGAATTATTTGTCTAAGACTAATAGTTTCAGAGAAAAGTTAATTTTACTGTCCATGATAAACGCAGTACGTTGTCTGAAAGCGCCCAATGTTATTCTTATGGTGAATATTAAAAAAACAATTTCTTCCTTTTTTCCAACCGTTTTCCATGAAACTTGGTATGAAGCGCCAGGGCAAATCACCCAACAAAACCAACTCAAAAAAGCTTGGTATTACTAGGGGGGGGGGGATTTCCCCCAATTCAATTCGAACAATAAATTCAACTTTTTCTCTCTTGTTTATATTTTCAGAAATGGGATGATTATTTTTGAAACAATAAATTATTAAATGATATTTAAATAAACTTTATAGAACATGATAGTTTTATTCTAGATTGTCTTTTTTGAATTTACTTAAGGGAGAAAGTATGTGTCAGTCCACTGATACCGTTTATTTGTTTTGTGTGAAAATCTTTTTTAGTGGATTTCGTAGTACAACTAGATGTAAAAATACATTTCAGAAATAAAAATGAATTACAATTTTAACCCGGGACACAAATGTTACCAGAATTCTATCGTTTTACCTTTTTATAGTTCATTTGTTGCTAGTGATTTCCATTTTCGTATTTAAATGAAAGAGGCATTACTTAAGTAGTAAGTAGGTGGGAGTACAAGCAATTTCGATAACTTGAAGTACGAGGTGGGAAGGTTCATAAATGATCAAGATGACTTGAAATGAAAAATGAAACAAAACACAAATTATTCTGTTTATTATCTCATATTTATTACGTATATACATTATATGTACATTTTAATAATAATTTATTGTTTATTTCAGACAGAAAAGAACAAATAACAATGCAAGATGTGTACAAAGTTATTCAAGCAAATCATCCTAGTTTTACAAATAAGGACATGATTGATCAAGTGAACACTATGTTTTTAGCTGTAAGTAAAACTATTTATACCTACATCATAAACTACAAAAATTGCATAATTGTGTAAAAACGTAAACAGATTTTTCGACATAGGCCTACTGCTGCGAAAACTACATGTTTTGCAGGTCGAAATTAATGTTTACCCACAATAGGAAGAAAGAAATCCGCTAATGTTGTCATTAAACGTTTGTTATTACGAAATGTTTGTATGTACGTTCCTATGGGAAATAGGTTAGATCATGGATACGTGTAAGGGGAAAGTTTTACGTTAACTAAAACAGCTGTTATTACAACCAAACTATTACGTCCCTAACCATATGACGTCACTATTTCAAATTTTGGTCTCACAAATTGTCAACACCCCTCTCCTACAGATAAGAGATATCCATGTAAATATTACTGTAATACTTAAGAAAGGTTTTTTGGGTGATGTCCCAAAGACTATTAAAATATTTCAAACAGTAAAAAAATATTATGGGAGACTTGAATGGGAAGAAACCTTTATGACTGAATTTCTAATTTCTACAAAGCAAAACACAACAAATAAAACTATTAGCTGATCTTAACATGACATTAAATAGATACACAATACCTCCCTGTTGAGTAAGCTACGGAATATGAAGGAAGGTATTTAAGTCCTTTGTTTGTCAGCATGATTTTTTTTAAATGCGACCACCCTCTTCTACCTACCACACATTTATTCCTAGTCTCTTGAGGTACTACTACTTGCTACAACTACTTTTGACAAAGATCATTCACCCTTTCCTTCAAATTTTTAATCTGCAGAGCACATTTATCTTGATTTGAACTAAATTTCTGTAAACTAGAGAGAGATTCTGTATGTAGTTGTAGTTGACAAATCCAGTCTCTTCCTAAAATATTTTGTTTTACTCCATGAGCCACAAAAAAGAAAAAAGTCTTAGATCTCTTTTTATGTCCCTAAAGATGACTCGCACATCATCTACGCCCATTTCACTTCCCTAAATAAGTGAAACGGATTTGATTGAACGGATTTATAGCGATAAGGTTTAAATAGTAGTGTTATATTAATTCTTTAACTTCACATTTCAACATTTTCATACTCTTTATAATCATTTACTATTAAAGAATTATTGGGGAATTTTTAAATCTAAAGAAATCATTTATTTTTCAAGGAATACTGACTATAGTAAAGATATAATGATATTTTAACTTATATTTTATATATGACGAAAAATGTTATATTTTATTTATATCCAGTAAATATACTCACAGTAACATGTATCATATTAACGAAGGTGTTTTCTTTTATCACAAGTAACCTGTAATTTCTGCCCAGGGCACAGATACGTCAAGAGTCACTCTGTCAGCGTGCATTCTTGCGTTGGCCGCAAACCCTCAGCTTCAGGTATCGCCAAGTATAAAACCAAATTTTCTTTACATAGGCTACATCAAAAGTTTTGCAAAACCAATAGATATTGATAAATATCTAGACATTTTGTTCATAGTTAATGATATTAAGCAATTGTCGAGTGACCTGTGTTAGTTGGCTGAGAAACCCCCCTTGCAATTTTTTAAATTGTAACAGCCTTTTTTTAAACACCATCAAAACAAAATATATACATTTCTAATTACATAAAAGAGCCAATGATGAAGTAAACTTTGTTCCAAATCAGCCTCTATCATCTTCTAAATTCTTGGGTTTAACTTTTGATCAAACTATGAAATGGCAAAGTCACATCCATGGTATTGCAAATAGGTTGAGTTCATCTCTATTTTCTATCCGGATTCTAAAATCAACCTGTGATAAAAATGTGTTGATGGATGTGTATCGTGGTTACGGTGAGAGCATTATTCGTTACGGGATTGCTGTTTGGGGAGGGGGTACGGATATAAAACAAATATTCAAAATTCAAAAAAAAGATCCTGAGAGTCATGTTTGGTCTGTGCCCTCGTCATCCATGTAAAAATGTATTCATTGAATCTGGTGTTCTCACGGTATATGCTTTATATATTCAAGAGGTTCTCCATTTAACTTTCAAAAATAAAAATTTATTTACAAAGGTAGGGAACTTCCATGCTCACAATACGAGACATGGGACAAACCTGGCATATCCTCTCCTCAGAACCAATAAGTATGAAAAGAGCCCAGCGTATAGAGGGATCAAATTTTTCAATAAATTGCTTGCTGCAATAAAATCAATCACCTCTCTGAACCATTTTAAAAAAGAAGTTAGAAATTTCTCCTATCAAAAGCTTTTTATTCTATTGCAGAATTTTTAAACACTTAACTTGTTTTGAGACAGATTATTTACATTTATGTATTATGTTAGGTTAATTTATGTCTAGTTACTATATTATATAATATTTATGACAATACACGATATTTGTAACAAAAACTATTGTTCAAATCTTATGTGTAAATAAAGTACTTATGACTTATGACAATTATTTTGAGCCGGCAGAGAGACAGCTGGTTGCTTGAGTTTCACGAAAGTCTCGTTCACTCTGTAGTTTCATTGAAGTTTGACGTTGACGTCACTATCACGATCATTCTTATTCGACAGACCGTAATCTATAATATTATAAAGAAGAGGTGGTTTCTGTATGTACTTTGGCTAGTAATATGTAAACGGCAAGGGTCAGAATCTTTGGCCGATATATTGTTAGAAGGTTCAGTGGACATTTCTGAGATTCGGGTTTGTTTTCAATGTCATGTTTAGGTGTAATAGGGTACCCGATTCCTTTCGTGTAGTAGGTACACGCCGTCTGAATAAAACCCAAGACTTGTCAGGGGCGGCCCAACGGTTTTTCAGTGCAAGTGTGAAGACCATAGCAGCCACCCCCTCCATTCCTACTGGCCTAATGCTAACCCAGCTCTTGCACATCAAAAAATGTGTAGCCTGTAATATTTAATTTACTACAAAGCTTAACTTTACATTACTTACATTAACTTGACTTAACGTTTCGAGTATTATTTAATAATACTATAGATCGATATTCGTATTTCATACTGTGCATATACTACGGTTTGTTATGATTAGGTTTTCGTTCCTTAACTCAAAATCAAGGTTTTGATCTAGAACAATTCAGAGACTTACATAAAAAACCAAACATCTTTTTTTATTATTGTCTGCTTTTTTGGAATATAAAGAAAACATAGTAGGTTTATTAGAATATGTGTGTGTGGTTTCTTTATCGCCGTCTGAAAAATTATAGACGTTCTGGAATACATAAATACCCCTGTTGCAGCAGACCTGCGTACTCAATGAGTTTTCAAATCAATAATATAATAATAAATAACAAGTTTTATTAAATTATGTCCATAAACATAAGAATTTTTTGCCTATTCTCTATAATATTAACATGGGAAAGAATGTGCAGGTTTGTTGCTGTGAGGAACACTGAAAGAAGGCATCTATACCATAAAAATTTTTATTTTTAACATTTATACCAACTCTCATCAACATCTGTCCATAAATAAAGTAGTTTGCCTATTCCCTATATGATTAACATGGGAAAAAAGTATGCAGGTTTGCTGCCATGATAAACACATAAACTATGATTTTTTTAGCATAAATGGATAGATCTCAACCACATGAAGTTAAAGATAAGAAGGAGATAGAGAAAAACTTTAAGGAACTAAATTGTGTAGCTTTTTTATCAAATTCTAATGGTGAAAGATAAAATTTAAAAATGTTTTAAATTACATGTGAAAAACGCAAAAAACCCAATTGTTGAGTACAAAACCCCCCAAACTATCCGTTCCCATTGGCCGATATGTCTGGTTTATGACCTCGTCCGAGCAAATGTAGGAATACACGTCTCTACCAAGTTTTGTCTTGATCGGACCATTTTAATGGGAGTTATCGTGTTCACAAACACACACACACACACACACACACACACATATATATATATATATATATATACTGTACTTACTGCTGTGGCCACTGGTACCCTAGATGGTACTTGGCCTCTCCAACACACTGCCTCCATAGATCTCTGCTTCTCGAATCTTCCTTCCTTCTCCCTAGCTTCCTTAGGTCTTTCTCCACTTGGACGAACCATCTAAGTTTCGGTCTTCCAACGGGTCTTCTACCTTCTGGGTTGTTCTTTAAGACGTTCTTCGATAGGGAGTTGTCGTCTTTTCTTAGAATGTGCCCTGCCCATCTCAACCTTCTGCTCCGTACTTCAGCGACAATATCCGAATCCTTAAATAATTCTCTTAGTTCCCAATTATGTCTCAATCTCCATTGCCCATCCTCAAAAATCGGTCCGTATACTTTCCTCAAAATCTTGTTCTCAAATACAATAGTTTTTCTTTCTGATTTCTTGCTTAGTATCCAATTTTCTGAACCATACAGGAGAACTGGTCTGATTATTGTCTCGTAAATCCTGAGTTTGGTGGTATGGGATATTATCTTTGAGCTTAATAACTTTTGACAGGCCGAAAAACTTATCTGTGCTAGGTTTAATCTGTTTTGTATTTCCATATCTTCATCATTATTGCTGGTGAGGATGACTCCCAAATATTTGAAATTTGTTACTTTTCCAATTTTATACTTTTCTATTTCAATGTAATTTCTAATTGGGTCTCTTGGTTGGTCATCATCTTGTTTTCTTCCACATGTCATAAACTTGGTTTTCTTTTCATTTATACCTAGTCCCATTTTTCCTGTATGTTCAATAAGCATTTTTGCTATGTCTTTCATTTCTTCTATATTATGTGTAATTAATACTATGTCATCTGCAAAAGCTAGCACGTTTATGTTTGTTCCTATCTTAATCCCTACTTCTGTCTTTCTTATTTCTTGAAGGGCTGTTTCTATGGCTAAATTGAACAACAATGGAGATATCCCGTCTCCCTGTCTTACCCCCGTGTTCACTTCAAAGTCTTCCGATAAATCTCCATTTACTCTAACTTTGCATTTAGAACCTAAGACACTCAATTTTGCTAGTAAGATTTCTTGGTATACCTAAATTCTCCATGTTTATCCATAACTTCTTTCTATTTATGGAGTCATATGCCTTTGAAAAGTCAATGAAGAGGCAGCAAAACGATTAGTTGAACTCATAATACTTTGCTATTGATTCTTTAAGAATGTAGATTTGGTCAGTCGTCGATCTGCCTCTACTGAATCCACTGCGTATTAGAATATAGTTTGTTTTTGGGTTTTAACATTTCTATTTTACACTTCTTTATAACAACTGAAACAACTTACAATTGACCATATGACAAATCACGTAGAGCATGTTTTGATTATACTGTATATGTTGTGCCAAGCTTACATTTTGTTTCGTTTTGTCTTGTTTTCGTTATGTGATGTGCTTTCACACGATTTCAGTGCAACAGAATAATAGTCGTTTGTAAAAATTGTATATCAATTTGTTATGTATAAACAGATTCGAAGTTGTGAATAGTATATATATACAATAGTGTGTTAGCATAGTATGTATACATGAGAATAGAATAGTGTATTAGTATTTACCTTGTGAATCCTCTGACTATCTATGTCTAGGATAAGCTCTACTTGGAGATTGTCACTGTGGCTGGTGACGAGGACTGTAACGTCACACAGGAACACATCCGTGCCATGCCCTACCTCGATCAGGTCATCAAGGAAACCCTGCGGAGGTTTCTAATCGTGTCCTTAGTCGGCAGAAGGGTACATGAGGATCTGAAACTAAGCAAGTGTTCTTGTTTGTATAGAGAATAGAGTGATAACTGAATTAATATGGTTACTTACCCAAGACTTTTATGACTGGTCGTACCACTAAAGACAACTTACCTTAACCCAAGAACTGGCCAGGTCGTAATTCATGACGCTTTTACAAATTCAGTAAGAAGTGGCAGGTGGAGGCATCAGTGGTCAATTTAGTGAACTTGTTAGACACCATCGCTTTCGATACCGTGTTACCCTCTGTGAGCAAGCAACCGAACCTGCTCACGCAGTTCACTAAACTGTCACTAGGGCATGTGTTATAGCCAAGTAAGCACTTTCTACGGCTAGGCACGGTGGCTGAACCGGTTAAAGCGCTACGTAGACACTTATTTTGCTTTTGTAGTTAGTGGTTATAAGGATTATAAGCATGTTTTGTATTTCTTTTGTTTATACATAATATTTTAAGAAAATATAAATAATAACTTTTATGTTACTGTTAAAAGTAAAACAGTTGCCACTTCTAGGGTTAAAGTTTTATACGAATTATGGCTTACTATGTACTGTTACATGGTAAAATCAATAGTATGTCTATAACTGCAAATTTCCCATTTGAGTTTTATGTAGTCTGTCGTAAAGACAATTATTAGTCCCTGTAGTTAGTTAGCAGTGATAAGGGGTTTGGACTTAATACAGTTACGAGTAATGACAATGGAGAGTGCTCTAGATAAAATGGGATACAAATTTACATAGCTACTCGTATGTACAGCTCCGACGTGCGTAGGTTCTACAGCGCTCTGCAGAATAAAGTTGGTATGTTATTAACAGTAATAAAATACTGAAGAGGTTAAAAATCGTTCAAAATAGTAAAGTCACCATACAAACTCAGTACCCTAAAAAAACACAAAAACTATACAACTTTATAAATTTAGTTTTGAGAACACTGTTTTCTACTCCCAATTTTTAAATCTATAAAATCGAGTATTATGAACTTTGTAACTGATTTTATGTTAGAGTTTCATGATGTATCATTTATAAATCACAGGGGACTGGACATTACCGGAGGGTTCGCTGGTAGTCATTAATCCAGTCGCGGTACATTACAACCCCAAGTTGTACCCCGACCCTGAGCGTTTCGACCCGGACCGCTTCAGTCCAGAGAATGTGGCGGCCAGGGGGAATCATAGCTTCATCCCGTTTGGGAGTGGACCTCACGTTTGCATCGGTAAGCAAACTAAACTCTTATAGGCCCTACATAGTTAAACTCAAGGTAATGTTGCGTGTAAGTAAAAGCTAATAGCTAAATAAAAAAAACTAAATGTTACTTTTGAAAAGAATATTCGTTAACTAATATATCTCTAATGGCAAAACTTTTCAACTTTAAATATCAACATTGAAACTATAATACGGTACATTTTAATTTATTATCAGGGTAAAATTTAAAACTACCTAGCAAGTAATACCTGGGTATGTCATCATTTCATGAAACATATCAAAGTAAGCATTAAATAACTTGTAATTTTGTTTGACGTACAAAGTAGTTTAAAAATGATAATATTCATTTCTCTGTGGAAAATAGGATAGATTATTGAAATAACGATCATATCACAAGGTATGTATTTTAAGCCAAGTATGAACGGGGATTGAGTGTAAGATGATTGTTGCGTGATCTTGTAGTCTTGTTACTGACTAAGGCTGACATGTACCAATTTTGGATAGTTCTGAGCGATGGTCAGTGGGTGTAGTGTTCTATTGTGTGAATTTATTGTCCACACTATTGAATACTACGTTAATCTGCAAAGACAATCCTCATAATTAGACCAATTCGTAATTCAGGGGCTGAGGTTTGTATTCGACTTTAAACTCTAGGTCCTTTAGTTGCCATCGGCTATTGGGTTTTTAATTAACAACCCTGTCTAACTAACATGTCAGCCTTAGTCAGTAACATGACTATAAGATCGCGCCACAATCATCTTACACTCAATCCTCATTCATACTTGGCATAAAATACCTACCTTATGGTATAGTTGCCATTTCAATTATCTAATCTAATCTAATCTAGACAGGACGGTTAATTAATAGCCGAACAGCCGATGTCAACTAATTAAGGGACTTACAGTTTAACGTGGAATCCGAACCACGGCCTCTGAATTACGAATTGGTCTAATTATGAGGATAGGCTTTGCGGATTAACGTAGTATTCAATAGTTCGGACGTTAATCCACACAAGAGGACACCACATCCCCCGACCATCTCTCACAACTATCCACAATTTGTGATCTCTAAGTAACTGGATTACAGGACAACGCCATCGTCTCAGATAGTTCCTTTAAACAACTGTCACCATACCCTAGGTTTGATTATTTGATTTTTCTAAAGCTTTCGATTGTGTAAATCATAGTTTATTGATTGAGAAATTAAGGGCCATAGGGTTGTCACAGAATGTTCTTAAATGGCTGAGATCTTATCTGTCAGATGGGCGGCAGTGTGTTGAGGTTTCTGACATGAAGTCTGACTGGGAGACTGTCACTTGTGGTGTGCCTCAAGGATCAATCCTTGGGCCTTTACTCTTTGTACTTTACGTAAATGACATTAGCTCAACTCTTTCTCACTGTAAATTTCATATGTATGCTGATGACCTGCAAATTTATGCACGTTTTTCAGTGAGTACTATAAATAGCTGTGTTTCGTTGATAAATGAGGATGTAGATCGACTAGTCAATTGGGCTGAAAAACACGGACTGAAACTGAATCACGAAAAAACTAAACCTATCATAATTTGTCACTCTCGTTTACGAAGTTCACTTGACTTTGACTTGATTGACCCAATAACAGTTAACGGAACAGCACTGCCCTACTATGACAAATTAAAAAACTTAGGACTAATGATCAACTCAGCACTTACTTGGACAGATGCAGTGGTAGATATACGTAAAAAGGTGTTTGCGTCTATCCATTCATTAAAAAAGTTACAAAGTTTTCTACCTCTGCACATCAAACTTAATTTGGTCAAATTACTTGTGATGCCCCACTTCACTTACTGCAGTTCCGTAATCAATGACATGACTGTGACTCTCTCTGATATGTTGCAAAGGTCTCAAAACTATTGTTTGAGATTTGTGTTTGATCTTAGGCGTGATGAGCATATAACCCCATATTACATTAATTCTAGATTATTGAAATTAAATGATCAAAGATCAGTCAAAATTATTTCATTAGTTTTTTTAGTTCTGAAAACCGGTCTGCCTAATTATTTTCATAATGATTTCAATTTTATATCTCAAAGTAGTTTAAGAATATCACGCTTTTCTTCATCAATATTGCGCGTACCTCAGCATAAGACCTCTATGTACAGCAAAGCTTTTATTGTTACTGGTTGTTGCCTTTGGAACAGCTTACCGCCATCAATCAAGGCTATTGATAACCGTACCCAGTTTGTGGCAGCACTGAGAGAATTATACCTAGACCGTATGGCTTCGGCTGACTTGCCCTTGGGTGTTCGCATTTGATAGGATCGCTGGTGGAGTGAATGTTGAGTGAATGTGTTTGATAAAGTATGGCAATATTATTTATTTACAATATTTATTTTCTGTTTAATCATTTCCCACATTAGATTAAGTGTAATGTAATATTTATTTAAAGATATTGTCAGGTTAAGTGTAAGAAAGGGCCAAGTGGCCCTAACTTTGCCTGGTAAAATAAAGAATTTTTCATTTCATTTTTTTTTTCATTATGATATGTGTAAGGTTTACATATAATCATGTTTAATCTAAAATAACAATAATTTATTCCAATTGATCTCTGTTACAGGGAAAGCATACGCCACAGTTTTATTAAAAATTTTCCTAATCCATGTTTTCAAGAAGTACAAGTTTTCGACAACAGAGGACATAAACTCTTTGACGCCGAGTTTCTCGGCTGTGGCTGGGTTCGAAGAAGGCTATAAGGTCGAGGTTGAGGTTAGATAGGAGACAATCCGATGGAGTTTGAAGAAGAATTCTACGCACAGTTTACTTCAATCTAAATATTGAGAAATTATGAGTTATTTTGAAGCCTAATTACAAAACAACCCCAGAGGTTATATATCTTAGAAAATAGATATACAAACATTAGGATGTTTTCAAGACCATTGACTTGTCCAAACCCATCTACGTTACAGAACTCTTGTATATAGGAACAATACTGTCACTAAAAAAAGATTAACTTTGATGGAGAGTTAACAATGTTTTTGAAAAGACACAATTAAAACGAAATTCAAGTCATGTTTAACAATTTTTATACCAGTATAATTTAGGCCTAGAATAAAATACCCCCGTCGCAGCAGACCTGCGTACTCAGCGAATTTCCAAATCAATAATATAATAAAAATATTATATGACAAGTTTTATAAAAATCTGTCCATAAACATGAGAATTATTAGTCTATTCTCCATAAGATTGACATGGGAAAGAGTGTGCAGGTTTGCTGCTGTGAGGAACACTGAAATTAGACATTTCTACCATAAATAATTTTTATTTTTAACATTTATACCAACTTTCATCCTAGTTTGCCTACTCCCTATATGATTAACATGGGAAAAGAGTATGCAGGTTTGCTGCCATGATAAACACATAAACTATGATTTTTAAGCATAAACGGGTGGGTATCAGCAACATGAAGGTAAATACCAAGTTTAATCTAAAAATATTGATTGATATGAGAAATATTAATTTTTTCTTATCCTCCGTAAGATTTACATTGGAGCCCCAAAATACAACGAACTGTGTTTAGATTTTTTAATATCTCGGTAACCTTTGGAGATAGAGAAAAACTTTAAGGAACTTAACTGTGCAGTTTTTAAGCTGATTCTAATGGTGAAAGATAAAATTTGAAATTTTTTAAAATTACATGGGAAAAATGCAAAAACCCCATTTTTGGGGTACAAAACCCCCCCAAACTACCCCTTCCGATTGACCGATATGTCTGGATTACGAACTCGTCCGAGCTATTGCAGGAATACACGTTCCTACCAAATTTGGTCTCGATTGGACCACATTTACGAGAGTTATCGTGTTCACAGACACACACACACATATATATTATTAAATTAAATGATAACTATATTAGCTGCCCTTACTTGTGAACTACATAATCAAATATATATATATATATATATATATATATATATATTTTAACGACTATTGTTTTTGGTCTCTGGGCACCTAAAGAAGAAAAAATAACATGGTCCCGGGCTTATGTCTCGCCTTGAGACTTACGGTAATAGCTTCTTCCCTATGGGAAATTCGCTAAAAATTAATATCAAATTATTAAATTTAGAAAAATTAAAATATGATGGTAATTTGCAATTATTACCAAATACAATAAAATACTATTGGGGCAGTATAATTATGTCAGTATCAGTAATAACGCTGAACAGGTTTCGCCTAGCTGACCAATCCAAGATGGCAGATTTATGTTTTAGCGAATTTCCCATAGGAAATAGGCTATTACCGTAGGTCTCAAGGCAAGACGTAAGCCCGGGACCATGTTGTTTTTTCTTCTATATGTGCCCAGAGACCAAAAACAATAGTTGTTACAATTTTTAGTGTATTTCCCCTAGGCAATACGCTATTACCGTAGGCCTCATGGCAAGACTTAAGCCCGGGACCATGTTATTTTTTTTGTATTTTGGTGCCCAGAGACCAAAAACAATAGTCGTAAAATTTTTTATATATATATATATTTATTTATTTATTTATTTATTCAATACTATAATACGAGCAAGGTTTGTATGTATATATATATTTGCACACGGATCTCGAAAATGGCTCTAAGGATTTTCTTTATATTTTGTAAATAACTAATTTCTGAGTAGAAAATAAGTTCTAGATGAAATGAAATGAAATGAAATATGTTTATTTTTCCTTATAGAGATTTACATGCAGAAAATTAAAATGTAAAGATAGGTCTAATGTCCAGGAAAATTCCGGTTTTCTTGTAATATTAAGTTTAAAACCTAAAACAATTAACATTACGCTTATGGAGAATCAAAATGTAAACAATACAAATCAAAAACATCTGTTTATAACCGTTTGACAGTTGTTGATTGAAGATGGGTGGTGAACAATATGTGAATAGAGGTTTTTCATAAATATTTATTTGACATATAAATGAAAAATTATCAAATCACTAAAAAATTTGTAAAAACTAAAGGGTAACATAACTGTGTGAAATAAAAGCAGAGAAAGGTACTGTATTTCCAAAATCTTTTGTGTTTTGATAGAAAACGTATTCATTATATTGCTTGTGGAAGATAATATTCAATTTGTTATTATGTTGGCACTGGCAGAGGCCAGGTGAGAAAGAAGACAAGATGGCGTATACTTCTCATTGTTGATTTAAGATGAAAAATGTTTGTTGTGTGCTTTGGTGAAATAAAGTAAAAGTAAAACGTGTATTAATTACAGTAAAAATCCACGTTTCACTAATAAGTAAAGTAAAATCTCAACAGATTAAGCATAATTAAGATAATTATGCTTAAAAATGCTTTGGAAAGGAATGTAAAAGGAGGATCAGTCAAGTTTCTAGATGACAGAGTACACATTAAGAAAGATGATAGTATAATTGAAGGTAAGAAATTAGATAACAATTTGTTTTCTGTGAATTTAACTATGAATAATATGCAAGTTAGTCATGTAGCTGTAAAAGATAATGATACTGTACTTTCACATTGCATAGAAAGTTGGGGCATATTGGTTTTAAAAATATGAGTAATCTTTTGAATTTGAGTCATGGAATGAATGTAAGAAGTAAGGATATGATAGGATTTCGATCGTAAAAGTAAAACGTGGTTTGCCTGTGTATGTAAGTAGCTAACAAAAGAGTGAAAAACCATCAACGTAAAAATGAAGGAGGAGGAAAGTGTAGAAAAACTTAAAAACGTCGAGAATTTCAACGTATGGAAGTTCCAATTGAAAATAATACTAAAATCTCAGTCTCTGTGGTCGATAGTTGATGGGAGTGAACCGTATAATGATGAATCCAAGGATAAAACTTTGTGGGTGAAACGTGATGCTGTAGCTCAGAAACTGATAATTAACACCATTGAAAAAGAATCACTTGCATATCATAAACTGAAAATTCAAAATCAATGTTTGACAAATTGTGTAAAATACATGAACGGAACAGTGAACAACAAAAATATAAAACTTATTACAGGAGTTTTTCATTTTTTCGTACGACAAGAATCTGGACATTGCCACCAACATCAGCAACCGTAAAAATCTTTCTCATAGACTAAAAAATATAAAAAATGAAATCAAGGAGGATATGATAATTTCAAAGATTCAATGTGTAGTTCCTGAACAATTCAAGTATTTTATCAGCGCCTGAGAGTCCATGCCAGATGAGAAGAAGACACAATCTACCCTGACCTCACGACTTATAGCCGAGGAGTGCAGAAATGAAACGAACAATACTGGTACCGATAATGTAGCCTTCAAACCGAAATAAAATGTTTCAGATGTAAAATGACTGGTCACGTAGCTTGAAACTGTACTAAGAACAGTTTTTGACCAGGAGTACGTAATAATAGTAGTAATAATGTAAGTGTAAAGAGGTGTTTCAACTGCAATGACATAGGTCATTTTGCTTCACAATGTAGAAGGAAGAAAATTTGCTCAATATGTAAAAGGAACAATCATTTTGAAAAAGACTGTTTCTTTAGAAAGAAAGATAAAAATTCAAATCAGGTATCATTTCTAACCTCAAATAACAATTCTTCTAGTAAGTTGAATTCTAATCCAAATGCTATGATTTAGTTTGTGATTGATTCTGGAGCATCCTCAATTATGGTTAATAATAGAGAAATTTTAATGAATGTTGAAAAGCAAAATGTAGAAATAGGTGTTGCCAAAATGTATCAGTCAATGAATTCAAATTTGAAAGGTAGTGTGATAACTGAAGAGTGTAAACTAAGTGATGTTTTGTATGTTCCTGATCTAAGTAAAAATTTGATTTCTGTGAGTCCTATAACCTCAAAAGGAGGATCAGTCAAGTTTCTAGATGACAGAGTACACATTAAGAAAGATGATAGTATAATTGAAGGTAAGAAATTAGATAACAATTTGTTTTCTGTGAATTTAACTATGAATAATATGCGAGTTAGTCATGTAGCTGTAAAAGATAATGATATGACTTTCACATTGCATAGAAAGTTGGGGCATATTGGTTTTAAAAATATGAGTAATCTTTTGAATTTGAGTCATGGAATGAATGTAAGAAGTAAGGATATATCGGATACTTCAAGTAAACTTTGTGAAACTTGCATAACAGCTCGCCAAACAAGGCAGCCGTTTAGTAGTATAAGAGAAAGTGCTACTAAGCCACTTCAAATAATTCACACTGATCTTTGTGGGCCTATTGACCCAGTCACTTGGGACAAGAAAAAATATTTCCTTGTACTTCTGGATGATTATACTCACTTTGTTATGGTATATTTATTACAACAGAAAAGTGAAGTTTTTGATGTCATAAAAAATTACTCAGCTGAGATAGAATCAAAATGGAACTTGAAAATAGGTCATTTTAGGTGTGACAATGGGGGTGAATACACTTGTAACAACTTAAAAGAGTGGTGTAAAGGAAAAGGTATTGTGCTGGAATATACTGTTCCATATTCACCTGAATTGAATGGGAAATCTGAAAGAATGAATAGAACATTGATTGAGAAGGTAAGGGCTCTTTTATTCGACTCAGGGATAAACGCAGATTACTGCAATAGAGGTGCACAAGTCCTGACCTGGCATAAAATAGCACAAATATTGAATTGCACAGGTAAGTAACTCTTAACAAATTTATAAGAAAACAAAAAACTATTTTGCTGCCAGGATCGTTTTGAAATTTGAAAGGTTTGTCCTTTAACACTAGAAATTACGAGTTTAATTCTGGGAAGTATTCATTGAGCCATTTATTAATAAATTTGTGAATTGCCTAGAATACCTTATGGTGATTAACATGGGATAAACGTTGAAAATCATACAGTTCTTTATGACATTGTCTTTCAACAAGCTGTTTTGTGAGGTTTGTTTTAAATGTTGTTAATATTAACCAAAATGTCCAATGAAGGCACGCCACTTCTGTGTGCACAGCACACGCCACGACTCCGCCATATGTCCGTTCTGTGTAAGTTGGGCTTAAAGCTCATATAGAAGAAAGGATTCATACAACTGATGAGTGACTTCAAACCATAACTTTTATTTAATAAATCATATTTGTTCAAATGAGTCAAAATTGAAAAAAATAATTTCATTACGTATCCAACTATAAAAGTTTGTGCATCACTTTTCTTATAACTAAATCAAATAAAATATATTTATATTTTATAAACAAATTAATAAATTATGAAACTTTAGCTGATGTGTAGTTTGTTTTAATAACATTATAAATGAACGATAACTAACACATTCTCTAGATTAAAATAATACCTAGTCTGAAACAATCCTTGCAGATTGTATTTGTTTGTTTTTTTAAGTAAGCAAATAATCACCCATCATATCAAAAACAAAATACCCCCGTCGCAGCAGACCTGCGTACTCAGCGAATTTCCAAATCAATAATACATGACAGGTTTTATAAAAATCTGTCCATAAACATGAGAATTATTTGCCTATTCTCCATATGATTAACATGGGAAAGAGTGTGCAGGTTAGCTGCTGTGAGGAACACTGAAAGTAGTCATTTCTACCATAAATATTTTTTATCTTAACATTTATACCAACTTGCATCAACATCTGTCCATAAATAAAGGAGTTTTCCTATTCCCTATATGATTAACATGGGCAAAGAGTATGCAGGTTTGCTGCCATGATAAACACATAAACTATGATTTTTAAGCATAAATGGATGAACCTCAACCACATAAAGCTAAATATAAATTTTTATCCAAAAACATTGGTTAATATGGGAAATATTAATTTTTCCTTATCCTCCATAAAATTAACATTGGAGCCTCAAAATACAACGTACTGTGTTTAGATTTTTTTATATCTCGGTAACCGTTGGAGATAGAGAAAAACTTTAAGGAACTTAATTGTGTAGTTTTTAAGCTGATTTTAATGGTGAAAGATTAAATCTAAAAAATTTTTAAATTACATACAAAAAACCCCATTTTGGGGTACAAAACCCCCCCAAACTACCCGTTTCCATTGACCGATATGTCTGGTTTACGAACTCGTCCGAGCATTTGTAGGAATACACGTCTCTACCAAATTTGGTCTCGATCGGACCATTTTTACGAGAGTTATCGTGCTAACAGACACACATATATATATATATATATATAAATTTTAACGACTATTGTTTTTGGACTCTGGGCACCTAAAGAAGAAAAAATAATATGGTCCCGGGCTTAAGTCTCACCATGAGACCTACGGTAATAGCTTCTTCCCTATGGGAAATTCGCTAAAAAATGAGAGAAATCGCATACGAAATGCATAAGCCTGCCCGAAAAAACTTTCCAATGAGGCATTTTAAATTAATCGGTATTAATGAAACTGTACAGATTGATTTAATCGATATGGAGTCTTACTTGAGACAAAACTCTGGATACAATTATATTTTAATTTTAATAGATACCTTTTCAAAGAAAGCGTATGCAGTACCTGTTAAGAATAAGACTGGACCTATGGTAACGGAAGCGATAAAATCTATTCTTCCCGCTGGTGTAAAGAATATTCAGTTGGATAATGGCAAAGAATTTTTCAATAAACATTTTCAAAGCGTAATTAAAGAGTTAAATATTAATCACTATCATACCTTTTCAAGTACCAAAGCTGGAATCGCTGAACGTTTTATCAGAACCTTAATCATTGGTTATTTAGAGAGTTTTCCGCTCAAGGATGTTACAAATGGTTGAACATTTGTCCAAAGCTGATTGCGGAATATAATAATCGCGTGCATAGAACAATTAATTGGTATGAAACCAAACTCTGTGAATAAAAGGAATTCAAAGGAAATACATAGAAGGTTGAGTCAATTGTATAAAAATAAATTTGAAAAAGCAAAATTTAAAATTGGAGATGTTGTCAGAATCTCAAAGTATATAAACATGTGTTCAGTAAATCGTATACACATAATTGGACGGGAGAGTTGTTAACAGTAGCAGAAGTAAAAAAGACAAGTCCTTTTACTTATATATTAAAAGATGATAGAGGTAATATAATTAGAGGTGAATTTTATAAAGAAGAATTGTTAAAGACAAAATATAAGGACATTTATTTAGTAGAGAAGGTAATTAAACGTAGCGGAGATCGTTATTACGTCCAGTGGTTGGGTTTCCAAGCAGATCGTGGATTAAGAAGAGCAATATCATAAGTTAGACTGAGGTGTCGGTGGTTGTGGGAATAGTGTGTTTATTTTTAATGAAAATGATGTTGTATAGCATGATACAGTAGATTGGAAAAGAATAAAGGCGGGATTTTTACAAATTGTATAATCCGTCCAAAAATAATCCCCAAAAGAATAACATGGGAAAAACGTGTCGATTCGGGCTTCTAACCCCTAATATGTATCTACTATATTTTTTATAAAAATGATGATGTATAATATCAGGCAGTAGATTGGATATGAATAAGGGTCATTTTGAACTGAGCAAAACGAGATGTGCAAAAATTGCTCACCATGTTATTCTTATGGGAAAAACGTGCCGATCCGGGCTTATAACCCCTAATATATATCTACTTTTAGATGTTTTAATATCTCGGTAACCGTTGAAGGTAGAGAAAAACTTTAAGGAACTAAATTGTGTAGTTTTTTGAGCTGATTCGTGTGTTTTAAGCAAGAACGTTAGCGCTGCAATGAAGTGTGAAGTAATCATGTCACAGTTATGCAAAGTTTAATGTCAGGAGAAGACATAAAATTTTTAAAAAATGTATCACAAAATCTATTTTATTTCCGATTTTATTCAATGAGCCATTGCGAGACCAAAATACAATACCCCCGTCGCAGCAGACCTGCGTACTCAGCGAATTTCCAAATCAATAATATAATACAGTAATTATAATATATGACAAGTTTGGTCAAAATCTGTCGATAAACATGGGAATTATTTGCCTATTCTCCATAAGATTAAAATGGGAAAGAGTGAGTAGGTTTGCTGCTGTGAGGAACACTGAAAGTATACCATCAAAAATTTTATTTTTAACATTTATACCAACTTTTATCAACATCTGTCCGTAAATAAAGGAGTTTGCCTAATCTCCATATGATTAACATGGGAAAAGAGTATGCAGGTTTGCTGCCATGATAAACACATAAACTATGATTTTTTAGCACAAATGTATGGATCTCAACCACATGAAGCTAAATATCAAGTTTCATCAAAAAATATTAGATAATAAGTGAAAAATTAATTTTTCCTAATCCTCCATAAGATTAACATTGGAGCCTTAAAATACAATTAACGTACTGTGTTTAGATTTTTTTATATCTCGGTAACCGTTGAAGATAGAGAAAAACTTAAGGGAACTTAATTGTGTACTTTTTTAAGCTGATTCCAATGGTGAAATATAAAATTTGAAATTTTTAAAAATTACATGTGAAAAACGCAAAAACCCCATTTTGGGGTACAAAACCCCCCCAAAGTACCCGTTCCCATTGACCGATATGTCTGGTTTACGAACTCGTCCGAGCAGTTGTAGGAATACACCTCTCTACCAAATTTGGTCTCGATCGGACCATTTTTACGAGAGTTATCGTGCTAACAGACATATATATATATATATACATATATACATATATATATATATATATATATATATATATATATATAAATTTTAACGACTATTGTTTTTGGTCTCTGGGCACCTAAAGAAGAAAAAATAACATGGTCTCGGGCTTAAGTCTTACCATGAGACCTACGGTAATAGCTTCTTCCCTATGGGAAATTCGCTAAAAGGAATCATTGGAAATATGTGCGAGATTTGCTCCACCGAAGAACATAGGGACTCATGCGTTACGGGTTATATTTCATTTTGAAATAGTATATCGAGGATAGTAGTGAATACTCTACTGACTGTATTAATTTGACGTTAAAACTTTCACGCTTATATAAGAGGATTGCGTGCTCCGAACTAACCTCGTCAAAACGTACAATGAATTAGTGAAATTTATTACCTGAAAAGGCCTAGTGTAACAAATACAACATTATAAATAGCTAGTGTTAATTTCAAATTGAGTTTGTTTATTTCAAATATTTAGATGTGAAACTTAATTCTGTGTCAGTATGAGAAACATTTTTGGAAAAGTGGTAGGCCTAATAATTAACCGATGAGTCTATTTAAAAATAGCTAATAATATTATTCTTGAGGAGGTAAAGTAACCTGCTAAAATTGACGCAAGAACTGTATATTCCTACCTCTCCCGTCTACTGATAACAAACTGATACAGTCTAGTTACACAGAGTCTAGCGTTGTTTGAAGACAGCATCAATAACTTCTGACTGAGGTAAAATATTTCATTAATAAATATAATTAACGAGAAACGACTGTCTGTCCCACAACACATTTAGGACAAGGCTATCCATAATTTATTTTATTATGAATTATTTGAATTGACCACTCAAAGGGTACTTGAATGGGTACATGATAAATAACAAATGAAAAAAATATCGAGTGCCATACAGTATTTTATTTTAGGCAATATTTTTTGGACTTAAAATTTGTAAACCGTATTTAATCTACAGGGGTACATTACAGTTTACTCAAAAAAAATTGTAAAAAATCCGAATTTTCTCAAACGACTCTTAACATTTTATATTAAAATTTAAAGATTTATAAAACCCATCTTAGGGTACCAAAAATTATAATAAGCCCGCAAGTGTTCAAAAGTAACGGGTTAAAATTGACAGGCTTTCAATTAATTACACAAACCATTTTACATTTACAGTTACATTTTCAAACCATTTTAACCTACAGGGGTACAATACTGTTTACTCTAAAAAATGAAAAAATTGTAAAAAATGCGAAACGTCCATGAAAATCCGAAAAATCTACAACTAAAGTTCTTTACATATTTTAAACCATAGATTCCGCCTTTATCAATACGTTCAGCCGGCTCAGATAAGAAGTACCACTTGTACTTCCTTGTTCCGCTGTGGAGAGTTTTAATTTCGCGTGGGTCACGTACAGAGCTAATGTAAGAATTTAGCGAATTTTGAGGAATTTTATTTTCGCGTTTGTGGATTTAAGTAATCTAGTAAATTTATATTTTTTATGATGGCAAAGTACGGTGTTTGCAATAAAGATGTTACCACTTTGCAACCAAATCTTACTTGCAATGACTATGGAAAAGTGTATCATGGATCGTGCTTGAAAATGAGTAAGTCTGATCGAATGTGTCACATCTGACGCTTTAGTGTGAAGGTGCCTTCCTTGTGGCGCTGAGAGGCGCAAAAGTATGAGGTTTGAGAGCGTAAGTGTTGAGGGTAAACTTACACTCGATGACATAATTTAGGCAATTAACGAGATGAAGAGTGATCAGAAGGTGATGGAACAGGGATTTAACTCATCGTATGAAGCGATGCACAGTAAACTTGATGAAAACATGAAAATTATCCAGGAAAAAATGTGAAGAATGACCAATTTTTCAAATTAATCGAATAACTGACTACGGAAAACAAAAAAACCCAAGAGATAAGGTTAGTCTTGGAAAATCGTCTAAGGGAAATGGAGCAGTATTCGAGGAGCAATGCAGTTGAGATTCACAGCATCCCACAGGAGTCAAACGAAGATGTTGTGAGTGTGGTAAAGGAGGTCGGGAAGGCTCTCGGGATACAGGTCACCGATGCCATCTGTGACTGATTGAGACCTGTCACAGGCTAGGGAAGAGGGACAACTTTCAAAACCGCAATCCTGGCATAATAGTAAAGTTCGTCAGGCGCCTTGATGCTGCAGAAGCGCAGGGTGAAAAGCAACTTCTCGACGAGACATGAATCTTCCGCTGGACCAACCCGTCTACGTGAACGAGTCACTGTCACCTGCGCGGCGGCGGTTGTTTGCGATGGCTAGGAACATCAAGAGGGATAAAAACTATAAGTATATATAGTTAGTTATATATAGTTAATAGGTGCGTCGCGGGAAGAATTTTCTTCACAAGGAGGACAATGCTGCTGTGAAAATTGTAACATGTCAGGCTGACCTAGACTTATTGTAGTTGATAAGGATTGCCATAAAAAATGATCGAAGTCAATTTTTGTTATTTTCTATTATTAGGTTTTGGCTATGAGCTTTATTACAACATAAATTTGGCAAAAATTGTTTATTAATAGTTGTTGCAATGCTTTTTGTTATTTATTTTCATATATGTGAAAATGTTTATTTTTATTAATCTAGAGGTAAGACATAGCATGAGACAAATAAGAAGTATTATTTTAACCTAGCATGGCGAATGGAATTATTATTATGATTTCAAAAATATATAAATTGTAAAATTGTAATGAATATCTGAGGAAATAAATATCTATCTATCTATCTGATTGACTGTCACCATGTTCCGTTTTCGTTTTGACGCACTATACTTTTTGACGTGGATACGTCTAAGCTTGGGGGGTGGGGGGGGGGGTTGGCAGAAATGTGAAATGCAAAAAGTGCAGCAGAAGTGTTTAACGAAAATGCAGTAATATGGTTATAAGAACAGCTGTAGATGAACTGATAACATTCCTTCTCCAGACATATGCATGATCTAACCTATTTCCCACAGGGAAGTTAAATGCAAGTAAAACAACAAAACACAAAATTCTTGACGAAAATATCGAGTAGGTAATGAACTGCCACGACATTGGGCTGACGTGAACGAGCAAACATAACCCAAAAATAGTCTAGTGTTCATTAGGAGTTATGTGTGGCTCTCGATCAACAACAGTCCAATGTGATTATTGATCACATAACTAACTAGAGATACGCCATTACTAAAAATCTTGTAGGATAACATTATGAGGTTAGACCGGCGGTTTCTGTTTTTTTAGTTAATTTTGGCCTTTAAAACGAGTAAAGTAGCACAAATGAGCAGTAGGCCTACTCTCCGAAAACAATGAGAGCGGTCAAGCAGGGGAAGCTAGTGCATTCGTAAGCATTTTGATATCTCTTCCAGGAAGCGGCCGGATATTCCGAGGCTGTTTATGAGGGGTTCTTAGTTGCATATATTTGATTGCAGGACTTACTAGATGATGGCGGTTTTCTGGGACATTTTTCTACAGCTGATGTTAGCGGTTGTGTCATTATTACTATTTCCTCTGGCTTGGTTCTACTGGAGTCACAGGAGGATACTTTCAGTAGCCTGGAAGCTACCACCAATGTTCCCCACTGTTCCAATCTTAGGTCATGGCTACCTCATTATGCGTGGGATGGATTGTAAGTATCTTTGAATGAGTAAAAATATAAATAACTAGCTGACCAGGCGAACTTCGTAACGCCTCTCAGTAAACACATGTTAACTTTAAGATTGGCCATGTTCTGAAGTCGAATAGCAATACGGCTTCATTGTGAAAGGTTATATATTCTGGGTCGCTGCATAGTGAATAACAATACTGAAACGATAAATCATATTAATATCATTTTCATAAAACAAATAAATCTGAGTGGATTAATTCACAATTTTCAAATCCAATCCAAACCCAAACGAAACCTAACTGTAATACGGCTTTTATAGGAAAGACATACAACAGCTGATTATTATAATAAACGTAATACTATAAACATTGTAATTATCATATAAACACGTGACTTAAATCAGGCAGAAAATAAAAATATAAATACATAATCCCCCAAAACCGTAAACTATTAACGTGGTGAATAAAGCTGTTCATTTTTACAGTACACATTTACTTCATAGTTTTTCATTAATGAATGATTCAGATGGCATTGGATAGTAAAGCTAATGGTAAGTAAACCAATCAGCTGTAGCTAAGAAATCAAATGTTTTCATTGTAGACTTTTTGTAAACAAACTTACTCTCCATAAGGTTAACATTAGAAATTTAAAACGCCATAAAATGGAAACTTATGGGGTTTTCGAAAACATTTTTTCACTAAAACCTTCCCGGACACATGTAGAGCAACTTCCTAAAATTTCATGGCGATCGGATGAGTAGTTTGGCAACGCATAAAGGACATACATACATACATACATACTTACAGACAGACATACATTCAATTTTATATATAGAGATAAATAAAATGTAGAGTCAGATCCCAAAGTTGGCAAGCCAAGAGTTGCATTGAATCCTATCCTATCACCATACGTTTGTAAGCATCCAATTGTTAGGAGACAAATTCTTTTTGTTTAATTAAATGATAAAAACTAGATATTTGAGGCAAACATTTTCAAATGAATAAATGGCTTTAGGGACAAATTCTTTTTGTTTAATTAAATGATAAAAACTAGATATTTGAGGCAAACATTTTCAAATGAATAAATGGCTTTATAATGTAGCTAAAATACTTTCTTATTTCTAGAAAATATTAAATTACCCATTATAGTAAATACAATTCGTATAATTATTTTGAGGTCCAACAAATGATAAAAGCAGTATACATAAAACTAAAGATAATAAAGTTACATTTATTAATTAATATTTTGCACACCAACGTTGTGCGACACTACTGTTGGTATATTTGTATGTATGTATGACAACTAACGTCATTGTGTGACATTTTCAGTGAATGTTTGTGATTTAAAAAAAACATTTCTACTGATTGATTTGTTTGTCCCAGTGTAATTATGAGCTTTAGTTTCATTTTGTGCGAGTGTAAAATTAAAGAATGTTAAATTACACGAGTATTATTATAATGCCACAATTCAGAAGATTTAATATTTCCTATAAGAAGACGTGTTGCATTTAGGTTTGGTTTGGACATAGGTTGGGTGTAAACATTGTGAATCAATCCACTTATTTGTTTGTTTTGTGGAAATGCTATTAACCTATCTTAACGTATCAGTATTGTTATTAACTATTCCACGGCCCAGAAGATCTAATCTTTCCCAGCACAGCCGTAGACCTAATGCTTATTCAATTACTGAGCTAAGAGAATCAACCCACCTTAGCTACTCTCGAGTGGAATCGCACGAGAACTTTACTATTAGGCGGCACAAAGTTCGCTGAGTCAGCTGGTTACTAATAAACATTGGTCGGCTTCACTAGGGGTTAAACATCAGCCCTACAGTTAAAGTTGGAGTCCTAAACACTACCTACTGAACCACCGACTTACGATTCCGTCATTTTTTCAGGGACTATGAATAAAATGATATACTGTATTAAAAAATTTATTACATCTGGACCCGGCTCTTACAGTACGACTTGGATTGGTCCATACCCACTATTTTATGTATTAGATCCAGATGATATTCACGTATGTATCAACACAATAACTATTTTATTTATTATATACTTCATTGACAAACTCCCTTCCCCATTTGTTTCCTTACCTAAATCTAAACTTAAGTAAATCTGAAAATCTTTAAGTGTGTTTTTACTTTCTCCCATTATACATAATATGGAGAAAGTATTGTTTTCGTCAAAATTTTCGAAGTTGAGCTGTTGAGAGTGGATATATCCATTTTGAGGTCCAAAATGGTCCCACTCCAAAAAAGTGGGTTTCGACATGATGTCAGTCCGACCGTGGGTCTGTCGTGTGTATGTGTGTGGATGTGTACAGAGCCACAGTCTACTCCGTTGGTCCGATTTAGATGAAATTTGGCATATATGTACATATTTACCGTATCTCCAGGCATTTTTTCATTTATTTGAATTTTTTATTTTTAAGGGTAGTTCACCCCTAAAAACACTAAAAAACGTGAAAATCCAAAAATCCCAAAAACGGCGCTAACGATTTTTAATAAAATTTGATAGTTTATAGTGCACAGAGTACTAAATAATTTGACACCACCTGCATGTATGTAAAAATGACGGTTCAAAAGTTATGGGCTTTTAAATGTCAAAAAAATTAAATTTTTCAATTTTCAGTGAAAACTATAAACGTAAAGTATAACTTGAACCATTGAAACCAGCTTAAAAAACTAACAAAAATTAGTAAAAAACAAATTAGTATTTCAAATTAATTGTCTACGACTAACGGTTCCAGAGAAAAGTTCAATTTACTGTCCATGATAAACGTAGTACGTTGTCTGAAAGCGCCCAATGTTATTCTTATGGAGAATATTAAAAAATCGATTTCTTCCTTATTTTCCAACCGTTTTCCATGAAACTTGGTATGAAGGTCAAATCACCCAACAAAACCAACTCAAAAAAGCTTGGTATTACCAAGGGGGGGGGTTCCCTTCATACAATTCGAACAAAATTAATTTAACTTTTTTCTCTCTTGTTTTTATTTTCAGAAATGGGATGATTATTTTCGAAACAATAAATTATTTTAGATAATCTTTGAATAACATGATATAGTTTAATTACGGTTTAATTAAATTTACTGAAGGGAGAAAGTATGTGTCAGTCCACTGATACTGTTTATTTGACTTTAAGCTATTTCAAAATACACTATATTAAAAAGCTATCATAATGTATAACAAATTTAATAATTACTATACATCCATCCAATTGTTAAGGTTTCAGATAGTATGTATATATATCTTACATTTTAATATTGAATGATACAACAAGTACAAAGGACGGGCTTGCTGCTACAATTATCACACTATATCATTTTATCACTTTTAATAATACCAAATATCATTTTATTAATTGTATAAATTACTAAGCTGTGTGTAAATTAATTCTCATAGTATTTTCTCCTTAAGTGAAAAACAATTGAAAGAAATTTACTTTAGATAGGTTTTGTTAGTAGATATAAGTTAACAGTTTTAATAAACATGCTTCATTTTGAAAATACTAACCATTACCAGAATATTCCCAACTCATATTTTTTGTGCTTAAAGCATTAAAAATAAATATAATTCATGCATTCAAAATATTACTTTCCATATCATAATATTTCCAGTTGCTACGGAAGGCTTTTGTGACTAAAGCAAAAGCAAACTCTTTAAAGAGAGTTTCTCACTGTTATATATAATAGATATTGTATGATAAATTCTTCTTTTCTGACCAATGACACAATTTGCAAATGACAAATTGAGTAACAAGCAATTGGTTACAACATTTAGACTTAAATAAGTTTATTTGTTTTTTTTCAGACACTTCTTCAAAGTAAAAAATCAATTGAGAGGGGGGTGGAACCAACATTTACGAGCCCCTATGGGGGCAGGGGCTTAATATCTTGTATTGGTAAGCTCAAAAAGTTTTAAAATGTTTACAAAATACTTGTTTTTCTTATTATTTACTAGCTGTTGCCCACAGGCTTCGCCCAATATGATTCATTAAAACTTTAAGAGAACTATAAATGTTAATTGAGTCATTGTATGTTTTTGTATGTTTCCCAGATGAACTGAGACCATTCCCTTTAGACATATCCATGATCTAACCTATTTCCCACAGGGAAGTAAATACAAAAAATTTTTTTCATGTACTGTACTACAGTTAAATGATTTTGGATGTCTGTTCCTTTCTCTAAGGTTGATAGTAAAGGAAGGCTGGAAAAGTATACAAACCTGACTGAACATTTTAGTTTGAAACTACACATAATGGAATTGTTTTCTGGATTAGATTATTATATTTGTTTCCTTATTTCTTAGAACTTCTTGGTAGACAATATTTTTTTGTTCTTTTATCTGGTTGCAGAATGACCAGGCTGTCTAGAGAACTGTCTCGCGAGCATACCTTGAGAAAAATAGTAATTTCTGAGATCAACGCCTGCTATTTACGAACTTTGACCTTGAGCCTTATTGATGGTCATAGCGTAACCCACCTTTAAAGGAAATCGTAGACGCTTTAAATAAAAGGGACCATTGGTATACGTGAAATGAAAACAGTCTCTCCCTTATAAATTCCAGTGAAAATTGTTGCTTCTATAGAGAGGTAGTTAAGTTTAGTTAATGAAGTTAAGTTAATTAATTTAATAAGTTTAGTCAAACTTAGGATTGGTGTAGACCATTCCTAAGTTCTACTTCCGACACCTGAACCTGTTGTATCCAATGATGAGTGACCTCAACAGAGAGCTTTTGGGCGACCTGGCTCTTCATATTGGCTTAGGCTTTTGTAACATGGTCCGTGGCTAGTAACAGGTGATGTGAGGAAGGTGACAAGACCCTATATCAATTCTATGTCCTTCCGTTCTTCCCCTACAACCTGGACCTGTTTTATCCAATGATGAATGATCTCGGCAGAGAGTTTGTGAGTGACCTGTCTGCTATTGGCTTAGGCTTTTGTAACATGGACCGTGTCTTGTTACAGCTGATGTGTGGAAGGTGACAAGACCTTACATCAATCCTATGTTCTACCCCCCCAAACTGGACGTGTTGTATCCAATGATGAATGACCTTGGCAGAGAGCTTGTGAACGACCTGGCCCCTCATATTGGTTCAGTCTTGTCTAACGTGGACCGTGTCTTGTTACAGCTGATGTGTGGAAGGTGACTAGACTCAACATCAATCCTATGTTCTACCCTCGCAACCTGGAACTGTTGTATCCCATGAGTAATGACATAGGTTGAGAGCTTGTGAACGACCTGGCTCCTCATATTGGCTCAGTCTTGTCTAACGTGGACCGTGTCTTGTTACAGCTGATGTGTGGAAGGTGACTAGACCCAACATCAATCCTATGTTCTACCCCCACAACCTGAACCTGATGCATCCCATGAGTAATGACATAGGTTGAGAGCTTGTGACGACCTGGCTCCTCATATTGGCTCAGTCTTGTCTAACGTGGACCGTGTCTTGTTACAGCTGATGTGTGGAAGGTGACTAGACCCAACATCAATCCTATGTTCTACCCCCGCAACCTGGACCTGTTGCATCCCATGAGTAATGTCATAGGTTGAGAGCTTGTGACGACCTGGCTCCTCATATTGGCTCAGTCTTGTCTAACGTGGACCATTGCTTGTTACAGTTGATGTGTGGAAGGTGACGAGACCCTATATCAATCCTATGTTGTACCCTCGCAACCTGGAACTGTTGTATCCCATGAATAATGACCTCGGCAGAGAGCTTGTGAGCGATCTGGCTCCTTATTTTGGCTCAGTCTTGTCTAACGTGGACCGTGTCTTGTTACAGCTGATGTGTGGAAGGTGACGAGACCCTACATCAATCCTATGTTGTACCCTCGCAACCTGGAACTGTTGTATCCCATGAATAATGACCTCGGTGGAGAGCTTGTGAGCGACCTGGCTCCTTATATTGGCTCAGTCTTGTCTAACGTCGACCGTGGCTTGTTACAGCTGATGTGAGGAAGGTGACAAGACCCTATATCAATTCTATGTCCTTCCGTTCTTCCCCTACAACCTGGACCTGTTTTATCCAATGATGAATGATCTCGGTAGAGTGTTTGTGAGTGACCTGTCTGCTATTGGCTTAGGCTTTTGTAACATGGACCGTGTCTTGTTACAGCTTATGTGTGGAAGGTGACAAGACCTTACATCAATCCTATGTTCTACCCCCCAAACTGGACGTTTTGTATCCAATGATGAATGACCTCGGCAGAGAGCTTGTGAGCGACCTGGCTCCTCATATTGGCTCAAGCTTGTGTAACATAGAACGTTGCTTGTTACAGCTGATGTGTGTAAGGTGACTAGACCCTACATCAATCCTATTCTACCCCCGCAACTTGGACCTGTTGTATCCAATGATGAATGACCTCGGCAGAGAGCTTGTGAGTGACCTGGCTTCTCATATTGACTCAAGCTTGTGTAACATAGAACGTTGCTTGTTACAGCTGATGTGTGGAAGGTGACAAGGCCCAACATCAAACCTATGTTGTACCCTTGCAACCTGGAACTGTTGTATCCCATGAATAATGACCTCGGCAGAGAGCTTGTGAGCGACCTGGCTCCTCATATTAGCTCAGTCTTGTCTACTTGATACTTGATACTTGATAAAATCTAGGGGAAAGATTGCACTGCGACCTGAGATCTATTGTGCCCCCAGACTAGTCTCTAGTTCTTGCCTAGAGAACCCCCTCTAGTCCTAATGCCTTAATAAAGTTTAGTATAACGAGGGGTTCTAACTTTGGAAATTCCTCCACCGCCACCTGGTGTGTTCCCAAGCTTCTGGCTCTCTTCTGACCTATCGCGTCACACTCAGCCAATAGGTGTCTAGGTGTTTCCTCCCCAGATTGGCAGAAGCGGCATTCACCCTCTAGGTCAATGCCCATCTTGCTCAGATGACCCCTGAGCCTACAGTGTCCGGTTAGAAATCGGTCGGTGCCCCCTATGCTTAGACAGGTTCTAATTGGCACTAGGTCCCGTGATAGGTACTCTTTGCATCCTTGCTCTGGAGGCCCATAATCTTTTTTCTGAGAACCCAGGGTTCCTGGATCAGCACCACCATCTGTCCCTCCCGGGAAAATCTTCTCAAGACCAAGGCCGAGGCTCCCTTGGCATGATGAAAGTTTACCTGGGCTATCCTAAAGTTGAGGAGATCCCTTCCCAACTTTTTCTTGAGGGATGGCATCCTCCTCGCCATCTAGGGTGCTCTCTACCATCTTGGGGGTTGCTATATTGAGGCTAGAGAGGTCCAGGTCATCGCCCTGTACATCGCTTCCCTCAGCTCCCCCTGGCTGGTTGGTCTCCTCCTGGTTGGAGTCTCCCGACTTCTCGCCTGCCTCCTTCTCCTTGGGCTTGCGCGCATGCACAGGGATCCTCCCAAATCGGTAGAAAATTTGGAATTTCTCCTTCTTGATTTGCTCCCATGCCTGGTCATCAATCCCAACGTGCAGGAGCTTTCCCTGTCCCTCCTCTTTACTCCTCAGAACCTGCCACGTCTGGGTACCAAGCCCCTTGTTCTGGCTTTCAACCAGGGACAGGATGAACTTGTCGTCCTCGCCTTTGCTTCTTGGGAAGAAGATCGTGACGTTATGAGCCTTGGGTATATCGTCCCCAAGGCACGCCATCAGCTCTACACCCTTCCACTCCTGCAGCTGGGTGGCCTTACTCCTCAACCAGTCGGCAGTTTCTTGGTTGATGCACTCCACCAGCATATACCCAGGCCTGAAGTGCACGCCCGCAAACTTAACCTTGCACTAGGTACCTCTCGCTATCTCTCTGATGATAGCGTCCTCTAGCTGTGAAAGCTCCTCCTTCCCCAGCCTCAATTTAGGGTACTCCTTTGGGAGTACAGCAACTTTGACGAGTTTAGTGGTTTCTGCATATGTGGTTGCTTGCCAACGTGCAGGTGCGTAGGGTGAACCCTCTGTACCCACTTAGCATCGTACTCCCTCTGGGGTGGGGTGATCTCCTGCGTACCCCTTTTCCCCTGACTGGGCGCAGGTTCGTTCTGCTCTGCTGCCTTCCTTTCTTCTACCCTCTTCCTGGCCTCGTCAGGTTCCATGCCCTGCTCCAGGAGTCGAAGGTATCTGCGGGTTCCTGCCCCACTCAGTCCCTGTCTACGAGGGTCGTCCTTACCCCCTGGTTCTCCCAGTTTTGGGTATCTAGCCAACGGTCGATACCTTTGACCCCCCCACCTATGTTTTGCGGTACTTGCCCGCGGCAGTTGCTCCTGCCCTATGTTCTTAGTATTTGCTTGTGCGGTACTTGCCCGCGGCAGTTGATCCTGCCCTGAATTCTTTTTATTTTGTTTTTCTTCTTCCATGTCTGTTCCCACGAGTAGCTAGGGAAATATCCGTCCGCCTGAACAGAGCCCCGCATGTCCAGGTAAGGCTGCTTACTGCAGGAGGTCGCCCGGTATCCTGCAGGTACCGTTCTAGACACCATATATAAGGCCTGGTGCCATCCACTCCTCGGCACGGTCCACGTGACACCTTGAGTTGGCCTGAAACAAAGCGGAAGATCAGGGGAGAAGATGGGAGAAGAAGAAGAGAATGGGTTTGTACAGATAGATTAAGACAGTCTATCCACGCATTGGAGGGGAGAAGAAACGTGGGTAGATAGAAAAGACCCTGCTCAAGAGGAGAGTAGAGAGTCAGGGAGGCTGTTTGCAGTGGCTTCGCCACTGGGCGGTGGGATCGCCAACCCCTACGCCATATCAGTCTTTTCTAACGTGGACCGTGTCTTTTTACAACTGATGTGTGGAAGGAGACTAGACCCAACATCAAACCTATGTTGTACCCTCGCAACCCGGAACTGTTGTATCCCATGAATAATGACCTTGGTGGAGAGCTTGTGAGCGACCTGGCTCCTTATTTTGGCTCAGTCTTGTCTAACGTCGACCGTGGCTTGTTACAGCTGATGTGTGGAAGGTGACAAGACCTTACATCAATCCTATGATCTATCTTTGCAACCTGGACCTGTTGATCCAATGATGAATGACCTCGGCAGAGAACTTGTGAACGACCTGGCTTCTCATATTGGCTCAGGCTTGTGTAACGTAGAACGTTGCTTGTTACAGCTGATGTGTGTAAGGTGACTAGACCCAACATCAATCCAATTTTTACCTCCGCAACTTGGACTTGTTGTATCCAATGATGAATGACCTCGGCAGAGAGCTTGTGAGTGACCTGGCTTCTCATATTGGCTCAAGCTTGTGTAACATAGAACGTTGCTTGTTACAGCTTATGTGTGGAAGGTGACAAGGCCCCACATCAATCCTATGTTCTACCCCCGCAACCTGGACCTGTTGTATCCAATGATGAATGACCTCGGCAGAGAGCTTGTGAGTGACCTGGCTTCTCATATTGGCTCAGGCTTGTGTAACATAGAACGTTGCTTGTTACAGCTGATGTGTGTAAGGTGAGTAGACCCAACATCAATCCTATTTTCTACCCCCGCAACTTGGACCTGTTGTATCCAATGATGAATGACCTCGGCAGAGAGCTTGTGAGTGACCTGGCTTCTCATATTGGCTCAAGCTTGTGTAACATAGAACGTTGCTTGTTACAGCTGATGTGTGGAAGGTGACAAGGCCCCACATCAATCCTATGTTCTACCCCCGCAACCTGGACCTGTTGTATCCAATGATGAATGACCTCGGCAGAGAGCTTGTGAGCGATCTTGGACCTCACATTGGCTCGGGCTTATTTGACGTGGAACCGCTCGTTGAGCCTATCATCTTCAAGTCTACTTGTAGTTAGTATAATTTTTTTCCTTTAGTTTATTCCTAGCCAGTAGTTCGACCTCAAGTATGTTGCAGAAATAAAATGTCAACGTTTGTAGACTATTTGACAAATGCTTTCACAGTTAATGACACTACCATACCACATTTTAAGTGTCCAAATTTATCTTGAATAGTAATTGGAATTAAGCTTTAATAACCTTATCTGCATACTCATGTTTCGTTGTTGGAGACCTAGTATGGACTTAAGCAGCTCAAGTGCATACGTGACGTGTCAGAAGGAAAGCCAGAGCAGGAGTCTGCCCTGGACATCTCAGACGATGTGATCTGGGCCTCGCTCACCAAGGAACAGCGGAAGGGGCTGCACGCTCAAAGGCTGGAGCTGGTGAGGGAGAGAAAGACCAAGGATGGGACTTGGCTTCCGAGAGAGGAGTACCGCAAGCTGATGAAGAGGAAGCGGCTTGAAACCCCCAGCCCCAAAGGGGAGCTGAAAGACAATAAAGGTGTGTCACCTATGCGCAGGGCAACCAAGGCGGCAGTTGCTCCTGTGAGAAAGAAACCCCGATGGGATCTCAAACCCCCGGCGGAGGGTCAGAACACGCCGGCTCCGATGGTGTCAACGTCTGCAGGTGGTTCCTACAAGGATCGCCTAATGATGACGAAGATCGCCATTGTCCCGACATTGTTTCCGGAGGTGAAACTGTCTGCCGAAGATTGTGGTCTGTTGCAGGGAATTATGTTCGATAAGGTTATCGAACAGACAGAACCGGTTCAGATCCACAATACTTATCAGGAGCTGGGAGCTCTAGTCATCGCCTGTGGCAATGATGCGACGGTGTCCTGGGTCAAGAGGTCGTTTGACGGGCTTGAGTTCAAGGAGGGCGCCAAGGTGGTTGTAGGGGATTACAAGGATCTCCTGCGGTCCGCCAAGGTTCTTCTGCGGGCGGAAGGGCGCGCCTGCGACCTCGAACCCAAAAAGATTTTGGAGATTGTGCAGGTTCAGAATCCTGGAATCCTGACTGGGGGCTGGCGGGTGGTCAGCTGCAGGAAGGACAAAACTCATCAATCATTAGTGATGAACGCAGCGCTCTTTTGTTGAAGGAGAGGGGCTGGCATACCTACCTGGGGATCTCGAGAACTACCTTAAGGGTGCTCTCGGGTGTGGGGTTCGCACCATCTGGGGATGACACTAAACCTCCTCCAGGTAAATTTGCAACACAGTAAGGCTGCGACTGCAGTCCTACACAAGGCCACAGCTAGAGGAGTTGTGGATGTTGCTCTCATTCAGGAACCGTGGGTTCGGAATGGGAGAATTTCAGGACTAGGTGCCCTTGGGGGGCAACTAATCTCTTGTTCTGCTTCCAACTCGAGGGCTTGTGTGTGGGTCAGAAGTGGCCTGGCCCATTCGCCAGTTCTCGAGTTCTGTTCCAGGGACGTCGTTGCAGTTCGGACGATATGTGGGTCTTCTGGCAAACCGCTCCTCCTTGCGTCCGTTTACATGCCCGGAGATGCAGACGCAGTCCCTCCGGCTGAAATGGTGGCGCTGGTGGACCGTGCTGCGTTGGAGGGGGTGGACCTGCTTGTGGGGTGTGACTCCAACTCCCACAACTCCATCTGGGGTAGTAGGGAGACAAACCGCAGAGGTAGGCAGCTTCTGGACTTTATAGCATCTAGCAGTTTGTTTATAGCCAATGTTGGCTCTGTGCCAACCTTTTCTAGTCGAGTTGGTAACTCTGTGATAGATTTAACACTTTATTCTGAGGGGCTTCAGGACAGGGTCATAGGTTGGCATGTCTCTCCCGAACCCTCTCTTTCTGACCACTGTCATATCCTCTATGCTATAGGGGACTTTGTGCCTATTTTGTCTGAATTTAGGAATCCTAGGAAGACGGACTGGGTTGTCTTCAAAAGAAAACTTGGTGAAAAACTCGATGTGCAAGCTCTACGAGCCAAGGATACGGATGAACTGGATAGGGCTGCAAGCCTTCTAGGGAACTCGATTGTCTCCTCCTTCGAGGAGAGCTGTCCATTAGCAAAGGCTAGGTCCGCCAAATGCAGCTGGTGGAATTCTGAACTGGCCAGCATGAGGAAACGGGTAAGAGCTCTATTCAGAAGGGCGAAGTCCAACAACAGCTGGGACTGTTACCACAGCATGCTCACCAGGTATAACCTCGCTGTCAGAAGGGCAAAGAGGAAGTCATGGCATACTTTCTGCTCGGGGCTGGAGGGCACTGAGGAAACTTCCAGGCTACGCAGGGTCTTGGCCAAGGATAGAACCCTGACTCTGGGCTCCGTGGAAGGACCTAATGGTGAGTTATTTCACAGACCACAGGAGGTGTTGGAACGTATGGCTGAGGTACACTTTCCTGGATGCATCATTGGTGGAGAAACTGGTGAATTAGGTGAGTCTGCGTCGCGGAGGGCCTGTGCAACCAGGTGGGGTGCCGCCAGCAGGATCATCACCTACAGCAGGATAAGGTGGGCTATAGGCTCTCTAAGTCCTTTCAAGTCACCGGGTCCGGATGGAGTCCGGCCGGTTTTTCTACAACAGGGCGTAGAGATCATTCTCCCGGCCCTTTGTAGTATTTTTAGAGCGAGCTTGGCCCTGGGACATGTTCCTGCTGCATGGAGGACTTCCAGGATAGCGTTTATCCCAAAACCGGGTAAGAATAGTTACACGGACCCGAAATCCTTTCGGCCGATTTCATTGTCTTCTTTCTTGTTGAAGACTCTGGAGAAGTTGGTGGTAAGGTATATCTGGGACTCTTCGCTGAAGTCTGCCCCTTTACACCCAAACCAGCATGCCTACATTCAGGGTAGGTCTTGCGAGTCCGCCCTGCACCAGTTGGTGTGCAGAATTGAAGGAGCTATTGACCATAAAGAGGTGGCACTTGGAGCGTTCCTGGACATTCAGGGAGCCTTTGACAACACGGCCTTGGATGCCATGTTGAACGCCGCTAGATCTAGAGGATTCAGCGATGTCATCTGCCGATGGATTGAGGCACTGCTACGCAATAGGTATGTGAAACTTTCTCTACAGGGAGTAGAGGTAGTAGCCAGGTCAACAAGGGGCTGTCCACAGGGAGGCGTTCTCTCACCCCTTTTATGGAACCTGGTGGTAGACAGCCTTATTAGAAGGCTTAATGACAGTGGTGTCTTTGCTCAAGGATACGCTGACGATATTGCCATCCTTGTGATAGGTAAGTTTAACAATACAGTTACTGACCTCATGAACTCTGCACTAAGGCTTGTGGATGGTTGGTGCAATGAGGTCGGTCTATCTGTGAATCCCTCTAAAGTGGTTGCTGTACCATTTACCAAGAGGAAAAAGCTGACCGGGGTTGGCCCGCTCAAACTGCAGGGGAGTTTGATCAACCTGCAAAACCAGGTGAAGTATCTTGGGATCATTCTGGATTGGACGCTTTGCTGGGAATCTCACTTACAACGGGTTATTGACCGGGGTAAGTGGTCTCTGTTTGCATGCAGGCGTATGGTCGGCGCAGCATGGGGACTGAAACCGGAGCTAATGCATTGGCTCTATGTTTCAGTAGTTAGACCAACTATGACGTATGCGTCTCTGGTTTGGTGGACCAAGATGGACTCAGGTGTTGCTGTGAAAAGGCTGGCAGCCGTTCAGCGGCTGGCATGTCTCATGATCACAGGGGCGATCAGCAGCGCTCCTGGGGCCACTCTTGACTGTTTGCTTGATCTTTTGCCCATAGACATTCACATCAGGATGACTGCCAGAATGGGTGCATACCGCCTCTGTGGAGAAGGCCTCTGGAATAGGCCAGGTGAATTACGTGGTCATACCAGAATTTCGGGGATAGTTCAGAGCGACATTTTAGGTATGCCCTCTGATTATCTTCCGAGAACTTTTTCTTTTGGCAGGTCTTTCCGAGTTCTTTTTCCGCAACGGGACGAATGGAAGGATGGAGCCTGCCCACTACCACCCTGTGATCAGGAGTGGTACACTGATGGGTCCAAGAGCAGTCGGGGCGCAGGAGCAGGCATCTACGGGGTGCAGGACAACGTACGGTCAGGTATTTCCATGGGGACCTTCCCCACTGTTTTCCAGGCCGAGATCACTGCCATTATGGAATGTGCCAGAGACATCTTGATGCTGGGTCATGAGGGCCTTTCTGTCAATATTTTCTCTGACAGTCAGGCGGCCCTTAAAGCTTTGGACTCGGTAGAGTTCAACTCTAGGGTTGTGTGGGACTGCTTTAGGCTTGTGTCCTGTGTAGGCAGACACAATGAAGTCACCCTTTGTTGGGTTCCAGGGCACTCAGGGGTGGATGGTAACGAAGTGGCAGACGGGCTGGCCAATAGGGCTGCATCATCCCCCCTTTGTGGTCCTCAACCCTTCTGTGGTGTTTCCCGCGCTGCGGTTTTTCAGACTATCAATTCCTGGGCTAGGGATTGTCATAAGAAAAGATGGGCTGAACTTTCCCTGCATAGAGTTAGTAAGCTTAATCTTCGTTCTCCTTCTCGTCAAGTTGCAAAGAGGTTCCTGAAACTTGGCAGGAAGGATGCCAAACTTGTCACAGGTATCGTCACTGGTCACGGTAATCTGAGGAAGCACCAACTACGTATGGGGGTCTTTAACGGCGACCCCCTGTGTAGGAAATGTTATCTGCAGGAGGAAACTGCAGATCATCTACTCTTTGATTGCACAGAGCTGGCAGAGGTAAGGTCCTCCACTCTGGGCAACTTGGTAAGGGGTAGTTTTCTGCCTCCTGACGAGCTCGTTGACAGGATGCTGCAGTTTTACAGGTCTCTTCATCTAGAAGATTCCTGATTCTCCAGGAAAGAGAATTTTAGGGGTGCGCAAAAAGCTGCAACGGCTGAAGCGCCTTGGGAAATCCGCCCCTTCGAATGATGATGATGATGCATACGTGACATGTTCGATATAATATTGTAATAATAATCCGTTTAATATTCGTGTTCGATATAATATATTATTTAAGTCGAAGAATTCTTTTATGGTCAACCTCTCTCTCCTGGAGAAGTTTAAAATCAAGGACATAAGGACGTCGCCACCGTCTCAGTCAATATCAGTTATAATATTAGAAATAATATCAGCTGACAATAGTAAATTATTGAACGGTCAGTTGAAGTTATTGATTGCTTTGAGGCTATGTTAGCCAACTTTGAAAATTATTTAGGTTTGTTAATAGTGGGTAATTTGTAGCTTGTGTTACTTGTATGTGTAGGTGGAGGAAAAACGTTGCGTGCATCATGGGATTAACCCGAGAATGGTCGTGGGGTGACCGCCGTGCTCACGTTTCATTTTGAAATGAAATGAAAATGAAAAATCTTTTATTTATCCAGGCAAAGTTAGGGCCACTTGGCCCTTTCTTACACTTAACCTGGTGTAGGCAAATTAAATAAAAAAATTTACAACAGGATGCAAAAAAAATCTATATACATTCAACCTATTAACTACTGTACATAACATATTCACTTAAACAAAAAATATAAATAAAAAATAAATAAAAATAAATTTTTATACGACCACACACGTACCAGCCATCAGGCACACAGAAGCCCTAAGCCACACCAGTCGTGACCATACGCTCGAAAAAATGAATTTTCAGTGCCGCCACAAAAAGGGAACGTTTTTTTAAGGATCGGATGCGTAAGGGTAGACTATTCCATAAACGGCAGGCGGCCACAACAAAAGCCCTGCCATAAGCCGTGGTCATATGATGAGGCATACGCAACGTAGATGAGGCAGAACGCGAAATACGCAAACTATCTTGAGACACAAAATTGAAATTCGGTGCAAAGTATTTTGGTAAGCCAGTTTTTAAAATTGTAAAAGTTAATGTCAGAATTTTGATTGCTCTTTGATCATTTAGTTTTAAGATATTAGCCTCAAGAAAGTATGGCGTGATATGCTCGTCCCGTCTCAGACCATATACAAATCTTAAACAATAGTTTTGAGATCGCTGGAGCATACCCGCCTGAGTCACAGTCATGTCATTGATCACTGAGTTGCAGTAACTAAAGTGAGGTAGTACAAGTGATTTGATCAAGTGCAGTTTAATATGTTGTGGCAGAAAGTTCTGTAATTTCTTCAGTGAGTGTATCGAGGCGAAAACCTTTTTGCGTATGTCAGTAACTGCCTCATCCCATGTGAGTGTTGAATTGAAAGTCACACCAAGATTTTTAACTTTGTTATAGTACGGAAGGGCATTGCCACAAACAGTAATTGAATTGATGTGATCAAAGTCAATTGAGTTGCGGAGTCGAGCATGACAAGTCACCATTGGTTTAGTCTTGTCATGGTTTAGTCTCAGTCCATGTTTTTCAGTCCAGGCAACAATGTGATTTATATCTTCGTTGATATTTCTGACACAGTCATTGACGTTGTTTGCAGTAAAATGGTGATAGATTTGCAAGTCATTAGCATACATATGGTGCTTACAGTGAACTAGAGTTGAGTTTATGTCATTTGCGTACAGAACAAAGAGCAGAGGTCCAAGGATTGATCCTTGAGGCACACCGCAAGTAACAGTCTCCCAGTCTGATCTCATGTCACCAACCTCCACAAGTTGCCGCCTATCTGATAGATATGATCTCAGCCATGTAATTGCATTTGGGGAAAACCCTATGGCCCTTAATTTCTGAACTAATATCTCATGAATGACGCTGTCAAATGCTTTGGAGAAATCAAATAAGGTAAGAATCGTTCCCTGTCGACGATCCATGGATAGTCTTATGTCTTCAGTTATTCGGAGGAGTGCTGTTTCTGTACTGTGCGATGTTCTAAAACCGGATTGATAGTCAGACAAAATGTTGTTGTCAGTGATGTATTCAGTGATTTGACAGTGAACGATTCTTTCTAGGCCTTTAGATAGAGTGGGCAAAATACTTATCGGCCTGAAATCACGACATGTTGTCGGGGCTGAGACCTTGTTTAAGGGGCGGATGATGGCAGACTTCCACTGAGAAGGAAAATAACACAGTCTTAAAGATGCATTATAAATGTACATAACAGTGGGTAGGATGGCAAATAGTATTTGTTTAATGAGGCGAATAGATATTCCATCAGAACCGACAGCATTGTTCGAATTTTTCGGATAGCGCACAGAACCAGAAGAATAACCGAAGACTATCCATGGATCGTCGACAGGGAACGATTCTTACCTTATTTGATTTCTCCAAAGCATTTGACAGCGTCATTCATGAGATATTAGTTCAGAAATTAAGGGCCATAGGGTTTTCCCCAAATGCAATTACATGGCTGAGATCATATCTATCAGATAGGCGGCAACTTGTGGAGGTTGGTGACATGAGATCAGACTGGGAGACTGTTACTTGCGGTGTGCCTCAAGGATCAATCCTTGGACCTCTGCTCTTTGTTCAGTACGCAAATGACATAAACTCAACTCTAGTTCACTGTAAGCACCATATGTATGCTAATGACTTGCAAATCTATCACCATTTTACTGCAAACAACGTCAATGACTGTGTCAGATTGATTCCCAAGCCCAAGACTTTTAACTTTACGCCATAGAATTTTTTAAGATTGTTTCTGGCTTTCAAAAAGATTGCCTATGTATCTTAGTTTAGAATTTCGCAAGAGTTGTTTTACTCGATTCCGAAGGTAATGATATTGCTGTTTCAGTTCAGGTTTAGCGATCGCTTTGCTCTTCTAAATAAGCAATCACGCCTTGCCATCAAATTTTTTATTTCAGGCGTTATCCACGGAACAGGTTTTCGTTTTGTCAAGCGTTTGGTAACTATAGGGGCGTGCTTGTCAAATAGACTTAGAATGGTAGAATTAAGCGTATGAACCATTTCATCGACGGAATTTAAATTTTCAATAACGTGCCAAGAAGTTTGCTGAAGATCTTGCATAAATAGAATCTCATTCGTGTTTTTGAAATCCCGATATTTTATATATTTAGTCTTGGGCTTGGGAGATTTGATCGAGTAGACACAGTAGATGAGGTCGTGCTTGGATATTGCGGGAACTGGAAGCTGCCCATGGTGGATGATATCTTGAGGGTTGGACACTACAAGTAAGTCGATCAAAGTGCCAGAGTTAGCAGCATTATGTGTGGGACCAAGTGGAAGTACTGTCAGGTTACAGGAGTCAAACATGGTAGTCAACTGTCTGTATTCGTAATTTTGTGTGGTTGACAGTAAGTCAGTATTGAAGTCACCCATGATCAAGACATGACAGTACCTAAACATTTCATTGAGTAATGAATTTTCGAAATGGAACAGATGCCCCGATCTCGGTGGACGGTAGCACACTCCTAGCATCGGCTCCGGGTAAACTGATTTCGATAAAAATTAATTCTGGCTCAGCCAAGTACTCAGAGGATGAAGAACAAAGCGTTTTGAACTTCAGATCCTTCCCTTATATACACCGAAATGCCACCGCCCCGTCTATTGTATTAATGATTTCAGTAACCAAAGCCTTGTACATGATCACAGTACAAGATATAGAGAAAACCTTGTTAAACCTAATATTAGATTAGATAAATATTTCAAGAGCTACAAATATCAGCAACTTCTGATTTTTAACAAGTTACCACTAGATGTTAGACTGTTACCAAAGAACAAATTTTGTGATGTTATTGCCAAGTGGCTTAAGAACAGAGCTTTCTACACTGTGGATGAATATTTTAACTGTGAATATTTGAATATTCTTTGCAACTGATGTTTAGCTTTATCTTATTTTAACATTTGACGATGCCTATTGTATCTTAATATTTAATGGCAAATAAATTTCTTGATTCTTGATTCTACCAACCCTGTCATTCCGTTGCAGCATATATCCAGGGAGGGACACCTCATTAGAGTGAACGCTCGGCTTAAGCCAGGACTCTGAAATCCCAATTATATCTAAATTTCGAGAATAAAAAATTTTCCTAACCTCATCGATATAAGCAGGCAAGGACTGGGCGTTGATGTGCGCCGCCTTTAGTTGTTTGGGATAAGGAGACATGGAACGAGAGAGGCAATCAGCTGTGGACAAGGGCAAGGGGTGAGAGGGGGACGGGGGAGTGATAAGGAGATTGTCGTGGCGAGCACTGAGCTGCTGTGGACTCACTATCCTGGGTCCACATTTTAAGTTTCCACAAAATATGGAGTTTGTAATATGTCGGCCTGAAACTCGAATGACTGTTGATTGGGGTGTCAGTCAGTTGTCGAGGGGATATGGTAGTGTAGGTTAAGTGACTTTTAGTCTGCCTTGCACCTTTGTTTCGTGACGAGTTATAGTGTAGTTTGCACAACCTGAACAACTCAAAAGGCCTTTTATTTAGTATTAAGTTATGTGGTTTGTATATTTATTACTTTTTTTGTTGTTATTATACAATGAATATTTGCGAAATTTCTTTTTAATAGTGTCCTTTGTTTAAAATAATGGATTGGAAAAACTTAAACTAACTTATAACAGAGTCTACAGTTTGAGAGAATTTAATTTTTACTGGGATATTAGTTATTTTTGGCTTTTTTTATATTAAAAGTTAGAAAAAATAGCAAGCGAGAATGGTATGATATAATTTGTTCGAAATTCGTGAAATATAACTCATTAACGAGGCATTTAAAAAGTTGAGCGTGGCGCACACCCCTCGACTATCTGCGTATCACAAGTGACTTAGGCTAACGGCGGATTAAAGTACTTTTTGTCCTTTTACTTTGATCCCTTGTTTACTAACGTAATTAACAAAAGACAAGAAAAATCACTTTTTCCTCATTTCTCAACCATTTTACAGCAGACTTGTTATGCAGCTTCCGATCACATCACCCAATGAAACTCACACAAATTATTATTTATTACTTCTTTTTTTTGGGGGGGGGGCGTGCTTCTGCCCCAAAAACTTGTAGTCAGAAGGTGTGGAATAGAAATTTAATGAGAATTTGTTTTTAAAATACATTTTGTTGTATTGATAAGCTTTTAGGAATATTATAGTCATACTAAATGTAGGCCTGAGTATTTTTTAGTTTATTTTTAGAGGTAGAAATTATGTTTCAGTTTACTGTTAAACTTTATTCTGTTTTAGAACTCGTTCTTGGTCTGGGAACCGAAGTTGATACAAAGTCAGACAAATTCTTAAAATATTTGACAATTATAAAAAGGTATATATAAAATCCTGTTTTATATATTGGTTTTAAAAAAGGTTTTAATTAAAATAGGTATTTTTATAGCACAATTTTATAATGGAAGACTCCACAGAAAAATGTTTGTATTTACTTCCCTGTGGGAAATGGGTTAGATCATGGATATGTCTAAAGGGAATGTTTTAAGTTCATCTAAACAGCTGTCCTTATTTTTTTATATTTGAAATTCAATACAATAGTTCTGGTAGTTTCTATGGAAACCCGTTACATGATTTCCATCTTAAAAATCACCAACACCCCCCAGATCTAAGACATATCCATGTCAAAAATGTTTGTATTGACTTCCCAGTGGGAAATAGATTAGATTATGGATATGTCTAAAGGGAGTGGTTTCAGTTCATCTTAACAGCTGTTCTTATTATTTTATATTAAAAATTCAATACAATAGCTCTGGTAGTTTCTATGAAAACATGTTACATATTTTCCAGCTTAAAAATTACCAACATCCCCCCAGACATAATCATGTCAAAACCTGTTTTGTTAAATTTTGTGAATTTTACGAGATAGCCAATACAGTGCATCTATCCAATACTATAATACGAGCAAGGTTTGTATATATATATTTATTTGCACACGGATCTCGAAAACGGCACTAAGGAATTTCTTAAAATTTTGGAAATAACTAATTTCCGAGTAGAAAATAAGTTCTAGATAGGTCTAATGTCCAGGAAAATTCGTGTTTTCTTGTAATATTAAGTTTAAAATCTAAAAATTTAACATTACGCTTATGGAGAATAAAATGTAAACAATACAAACCAAAACAGCTGTTTATAACCGTTTGACAGTTCTTGATTGAAGACGGCAAAGAACAATATGTGAATAGCGGTTTTTCATAAATATTTATTTTATGTATGTAATAAATGTAAAATTATCAGGTTACTAAACAATTTGTAAAAACTTAAGGGTAACATAACTGTGCGAAATAAAAGCAGGAAAGGGTATTTCCAAAATCTTCCGTGTTTTGATAGAAAACGTATTTGTTGTATTGCTTGAAGCCACTGTAACAAACCAATTAATATGTGTAAATTAAATTTCTCTTTTGCTTTTCAATCCTCATTCCGTTTATATCAAAATCAGTTGGTCACAGGCTAATAATAACTGTATGGATAGTTAAACAGTAAATGAAAACAGTAAATGATCGGCTAAAACACCTTAACCGGCGTTGCTCATTTGGCAGACGCCGTGGTCCAGCGGTAGTGTGTTGGCCTCGCAGCACGAAAGTCGCGTGTTCAAACCCCATAAGGGGCAATACTTTTTGTTCAGTGCTATATTAATTATGGTGTATTAAATCGGTTTTATTTAAACCACATAAATGATTTCATTGAGTAATAAATGTGTTTTAATTTTTCTAATTAATTTTTATAATACATATGTATTATTCTAAACGAGCAAAGCTCGGTCACCAGGTACTATTTTATAAAACTAGGTAAAGGGTATACGCATTTCTCAACTAAAGGTATAAGGGTATAAAGTATGAGGTATGTTATGGTATATTGTATTTATAAGTTTTTATTCTACATTTGAATTATAAGATAAAGCTTTTAAACCAAAAATGTGCCACTTTGGATACGGAAATAACATGTATGTCTCAGAATGTTTTGAAACATTTAATTTTACTACTTGCTAAGAATTTACTAAAAACTTAATAAAACCATCAACATTTATATGCCATACTTTATATCTTTATAATATATTTTTATTGTTCACTTTCAGGGTTCCAGAACTAATACATGATAGATTTTTTAAAGTATACACATGGCCAACATCAGTGTTTAATTTTTTGTACAAGAAAGAATTGATCAAAATGAGCGACCAAACGGACAACTTTGTCCTTGAAACTATTGAGGTAATCAGATAAACTTAAAACAAACGAGTTAATATCTAAAAATAATGGTATGCTAGCAATAATTTTAACAGAACAAAAATGTATTACTGTGACCGTAATACATCACTTATTACTTAAGTTATCTTACACTTCCTCCATTTTAGCGGCGAATTTCCCATGGGGAAGAAGCTATCACCGTAGGTCTCATGGTAAGACTTAAGCCCAGGACCATGTTATTTTTTCTTCTTTAGGTGCCTAGAGACCAAAGACAATAGTCGTTAAAATTTATATATTATATGTGTCTGTGAACACAATAACTCATAAAAATGGTCTGATCGAGACCAGATTTGGTAGAGATGTGTGTTCCTGCATTTGCTCGGACGAGTTCGTAAACCAGACATATCAGACAATCGGAACGGGTAGCTTGGGGGGGTTTTTGTACCCCAAAAATGGGTTTTTTGCGTTTTTCCCATGTAATTTTAAAAAATTTCAAATTTTATCTTTCACCATTAGAATTAACTTAAAAAATACACAATTTAGTTCCTTAAAGTTTTTCTTTATCTCCAACAGTTACGGAGATATTAAAAAATCTAAACACAGTACGTTGTATTTTGAGGCTCCAAGGTTAATCTTATGGAGGATAAGGAAAAATTAATATTTCACTTATTAACTAATATTTTTGGAAAAAACTTTATATTTAGATTCATGTGGTTGAGGTTCATCCATTTATGCTTAAATGCTTAGTTTATATGTTCATCATTGCAGCAAACCTGCATACTCTGTCCCATGTTAATCTTATGGAGAATAGGCAAACTCCTTCATTTATGTCCAGATAATGATAAAACTTGGTGTATGGTCAGAATAAAAATAGTTTATGGTAAAAATGCCTACTTTTACTGTTCTTTAAAGCAGCAAACCTGTATACTCTTTCCCATGTTAAAGTTATGGAGAACAGGCAAATACTCTAATTTATCAACAGGTATTGATTGATTAATCTTGTCACATACTTGTACAAGATTGCCATATTATTGATTTGGAAATTCGCTGAGTACGCAGGTCTGCTGCGACAGGGATATTTTTTTTATTTCAATTGAGTTTAATCGTTTTGAATCATATTATCTCAATTTATCTTATTTTTAAACCAGATGGAAATTTTGATTTTAGAACCAACTGGTGAATTCTGAATAGGCAATTCAGAATTCCTCAAAATTAGTTGGTTGCGTTTTGCATTTTGATGTGGTTTAATTTAGTAAAGGGCTTTAAGGTCATAGCCTCCACATAGTGCACGTGCACTGACGTGCAGGACAAAAATATACATTTTGTTATTACATTTTAATTGAGACAGTGATATTACATATCCCTTAAAAACTTGTTTTGTCAAAAAAACATGCTCATTTTTTCTTCTAGAAATAGTTCATTATTTCATAACCCCTTGTACAATCCTTCACTCCTTCAACTTGTTGGAAGGGGGTGAGTTGAATAAATTTGAAAATTAGCCTGTGTTAAAAAATAAACATTATAGGCTAGAATGAATGATTTTATTATATTTATTAAGTATTTAAAGTTTACTAGAGGGATAAAAGCTTTGTCAGTCAATTGATACCGTTTATTTATTGATAAAAAACAAATAAAACCATCAAGTTTTTTATTAATTGTTTCTAAAGGAGTAATTGTATAGTTTATTATTTAAGATATGATAATACATTGTTTAATCATCATAATAAAATAATAATTGAGTTTGATTTCATTTCAGTCTTCCAGAAAACAAAAAATTGTACCAACCTTCAAACATGGTACAGATTTAAATTTAGCAAATGAAGAGTCTGAGCATAAAATTGATTCTGCAGGTTAGATAATACATAATCATGGCCATTCGTTTATAGTAACGTTAGTATTAAGTAGAGAATCGTGACCCTGGAAGGTTTTGTAATGTTGAGTAGTCTCGTTTGACACCTAAAGGCATCGGTCCAACCAAATGAATAAAGACCAATGATTTGTCATTGGTTAAGATTTAGAATGATGAGTTTGAATCTCATGGTCTCTTCACCACCACACCTGAATCGTAACGCTTGGGACCGAGATCGGTCGCTTTGGCTCAACAGTGGGGTCAGATTATGGTGTCTCTGGTTCTACTGCTATTATATGTTATTATCACTTATACACTTCCAATAAGAGTGGCAAAAGTAAGTCAGTAACTTAATTAATTTCAGACATCTTTACCAAGAAGTTGATTGAACTAGATAAGAGGGAAAAAATGGAATCTGAGCTCGCTTGATCTGGTCACGGGTCTCAAAAGCTCGGTGTGGCTATCCCCTGTTGCGCTCGGCGCGACGGTGGCCACCACAAAAACCTAGTTGACTAAAACAGGTACCGGTTGGTTTTAACTGACAAAAGTTACTAGTCGTCCGATTGCTTATTCTTCTTGCGTTATATTATTTAAGACAAGGAAACGTGAAATAAAAGTCCGCTTTCTACTCTGTCGATGCGTTTTGAAATATGAAAATTTTTTAAGTGAGTTTTGTCAAAAACCTTTTTTTATTTACCTTATTTCGTAATAGAACTAGATGTAAAAACATTTCAATCCGGAAATAAAAATGAATAAGAATTTGAACCCGGGACACAAATGTTACCAGTGAAACAAAACACAAACTATTTCGTTTACCATCTCATGTGTAACATATATTAAAATAATATTTGTGCATTTTAATAGTAATATATTGTTTTTTTAGGCAGAAGAGAACAAATAACAATGCAAGATGTGTACAAAGTTATTCAAGCAAATCATCCTAGTTTTACAAATAAGGACATGATTGATCAAGTGAACACTATGTTTATAGCTGTAAGTGAAACTATTTATAATTACATCATAAACTACAAAAACTGCAAAATTGTGTAAAAACGTAAACAGCTTTTTCGACTTAGGCCTAATGCTGTGAAAACTATTTTTTAATACATGCTTTGCAGGTCGAAATTAATATTTACCCACAATAGGGAGGAAGGAATCATTAAGTCATTAAACATTTGTTATTACGAAATGTTTGTATGTACTTTCCAGTGGGAAATAGGTTAGATCATGGATATGTCTGAGGAAAAGTTTTACGTTAATCTAAACAACTGTTCTTACAACCAAACTATCACGTCACTAACCAAATGACGTCACTGTTTCAAATTCTGGTCTCACAAATTGCCAACACGCACTCCCACTTTGCTACTACCTTACGGCGGTAGTAGCAAAATCTGTAAAGGGTTCTTCATTCTGATGACAAGAAAAGAATTTTAATATTTAAGCAACAGCTATTCTTTTAACCTTTTAATTCCCTGACAATGTTTTAAACAGTTCTTTGTAACTGTACTCTTCTAGAGACTTGGGTTTTCATAGGTTTACTAGAGTGTGTAGTACATTAGTATCTAAACAGCTTACAAACAATTAACGTTTTGTTGTTCCATCTTGTACTCTTGAAGTTGGAGATTGGTAACAAACTTAATGTGCCATACTTCTTGATCCATTCATTCTGGGTTGAACCATTCACATTTGAATCTTAAGTTGCCTTGCGACATGTTCAACGAAAAATCTTCTTTAACTTTTATCCTCTATAAAGCCAAATTGCTTAGGATTTAAAAGATTAATCGAAGTATGAAAACAACCTGGTTTTGATCATGGTTTCTAGTAATTTTAACATAATGGGCAATATGGATATAGGATTGTCAACTTTCAAGGGTACAAAAATGATATAGGATTTGTCCACTTTCTGTCTCTTTTATTAAAAAATTGGAAGAATTATTGCCTTATTGAGTTCGGATGGAAATAAACCGTATTAAAGGCAAATATTAAATATGTGTTAAAACAGGAGATATAAATCTTCTTATTGATTTTAAAATCGGCACTTAAAGCTTTTTTTTTATTTCGAAGCTAGTTAAAAATGATTGTATTTTATCACTTTTTGTGGGGAAGAAAACCATTGAATTTTCTTCCGGAGGATGCTTGCAAGAATAATTTTGATTTAATATTGTGTCATCAAAACTATTGCCATCAGTCAATTTTTGAATAATATTCACAAAATATTCGTTCAACATTTGACTATAGTCAAGATATAGTAATATTTTAAATAACGACAAACGTTATATTTTATTTATATCCAGTAATTTTACTCACAGTAACATGTATCATGTTAACCAAGATGTTTTCTACTATCACTAGTAACCTGTAACTTCTTCCCAGGGCACAGATACGTCAAGAGTCACTCTGTCAGCGTGCATTCTTGCGTTGGCCGCACACCCTCATCTTCAGGTATCGCCACGTATAAAAACAATTTTTTACATGCCCCCGTCGCAGCAGACCTGCGTACTCAGCGAATTTCCAAATCAATAATTTAATATATGACAAGTTTTATAAAAATATGTCAAAAAACATGAGAATTATTTGCCTATTCTCCATAAGATTAACATAGGAAAGAGTGTGCAGGTTAGCTGCTGTGAGGAACACTCAAAGAAGTCATTTCCACCATGAATAATTTTTATCTTAACATTTATACCAACTTTCATCAACATCTGTCCATAAATAAAGGAGTTTGCCTATTCCCTATATGATTAACATGGGAAAAGAGTATGCAGGTTTGCTGCCATGATAAACACATAAACTATGATTTTTAAGCATAAATGGATAGATCTCAACCACATAAAGCTAAATATCAAGTTTTATCCAAAAATATTGATTAATATGGGAAATATTAATTTTTCCCTATCCTCCATAAGATTAACATTGGAGCCCCTCAATACAACGTACTGTGTTTAGATTTTTTAATATCTCGGTAACCGTTGAAGATAGAGAAAAACCTTAAGGATCTTAATTATGTAGTTTTTAAGCTGATTCCAATGGTGAAACATAAAATTAGAAATTTTTAAAAATTACATGTGAAAAACGCAAAAAAACCCCATTTTGGGGTACAAAACCCCCCCAAACAAACTACCCGTTCCCATTGACCGGTATGTCTGGTTTACGACCTAGTCCGAGCAGTTGTAGGAATACACCTCTCTACCAAATTTGGTCTCAATCGGACCATTTTTACGAGAGTTATCGTGCTAACAGGACACATTATTATATATATATATATAATATAATATTACTACATATACCCCGTCGCAGCAGACCTTGCGTAATTCAGCAATTTTAAAAATATAATATTAATAATTTATAATACAATTATGGTCAAAAATCTGGTCGATAAACATGAAGTATTATGTTATTCTCCATAAGATTAAAATGGATAGATGAGTAGGTTTAGCTGCTGTGAGGAACACTGAAATCATTTTCAGAAAAATTTTTATTTTTAACATTATTATACTATAAATCAATATTTATAACAGGAGTTTTAATTCCATGATTAAAACATGTAAAGAAATTTAGGAGGCAGGTTTGCTGCCGATAAACATAAACTAAATATACCATCCTGTTTTTCGGCTATATGATCGTTTATCCCAATCTATAGGGAGTAAACAGATGACTAAAATTATGAGTCCAATTCTAACAATAACAAAATTATTTTTAATATCTCGAGTCTTTTGAAAATTAAAAATAACTGTGTATTTTTTTTGCGGATAGTAAATATAAAATGAATAAAATATTGGTGGATTGAAAAATTAAGTTTCAAAACTTGATATAAACAATCAGTTTTCCATTGACCGCTGTCTGGTTACTATCGTAAATTGTTTTAAAGGATAAGATAGGAATACAACTGAAAATTTAATATATTTCGATATTATTTTCTAATATCATATATAATACTTATTGTAAGATTTTAACGAAAAAAGCTTCCTAAAGAAGAAATATTTACATCTTTTGGGTTGTTTTTCTTCCTATAGGGGGGCTTCTTCCAATGAAACAATTAAAAATTACTTTAACAAAACATTAAATATGTGAAAAAATTCATAAACTCATCAGTTCTTGTTAGTTTAAAAGCAGAGAGGTGTGGATCGTTGGGGGTTTCTACGTATAAATAATTTGAGTTTTATATGATTTAAGTGAAATATAAAACATGGGGGTATTTGATTATATAAAAATATAACTGCCTCATGTTTAGTTTAAGAAACGCATCTCATAAATTTTGTAACAAACAATTAGTATTTACTTTTCTATATTACATTCTTAACTTGAAACTCTTAATTTGAGCTCCGCAGTTTTAAGAAGGGATAACGTCTCGGAGTAAGTATCATTATTATGATAATAAACAATAACTATATAACATATAAATAGTAATAAAATAATAATTTTTAAAACTATATTTTTGGTCTCTGTCACCAAAAAGAAAAAATCATTATCTAACTCATTGCAAAGAGACCGGTAATAATCTTACTTTATGGGTTAATAGGATTCAATAAGAAAAAAAAACAATAAATATTGATAATTATTGAGACGTTTTGGTCATAGTTGATGACATTAAGCAAGTGTCAAATGACCCGTGTTAGTTGGCTGAGAAATCCCCCTTGCAATTATTTTGAGCCAGCAGAGAGGCAGCTAGTTGCTTGAGTTTCACGAAAGTCTCATACTCTCTGTAGTTGCTTTGAAGTTTGACGTTGACGTCACTATCACGATAACCCTTATTCGACAGACCATAATAATATGTAAATGGCAAGGGTCAGAAGCTTTGGCCGATATATTGTTAAAAGGTTTGGTGGACATTTTTAAGATTCGGGATTGTTTTCAATGTCATGTTGGGAAATGGGGTACCCGATTCCTTCCGTGTAGTAGGTACCTGCCTGCTCAAATAAAACCCGAGACTTACTGAGCCAACCCGACTAGTCGGGTTCAGACAGTTACCCTAGGTTACCCGAATTATGAAACTAAAGTGGCTAATTTATAACAGATAAAAATATATAGCCTTCAGACCTCTGCCTCAGCCTCATCCGATTTTGAAAATCTGCTCTCATATTAAAAATCTCTCTTGTCACAGTTGTAAGCGGATACAAAAAATACAATAAATTATATTGGAGCATTGCAGGAGAAACTTCTCACCGCTGCGTATTAGAATATAGTTTATGTTTGGGTTTTAACTTTTCTATTTTACACTTTATAACAACTGAAACAACTTACAATTGACCATATGCGAAATCACGTAGAACATGTTTTGATTATACAGTATATGTTGTGCCCAGCTTATATTTTGTTTCGTTTTGTCTTGTTAGCGAATTTCCCATAGGGAAGAAGCTATTACCGTAGGTCTCATGGTGAGACTTAAGCCCGGGACCATCTTATTTTTTCTTCTTTAGGTGCCCAGAGTCCAAAAACAATAGTCGTTAAAATTTATATATATATATATATATATGTGTCTGTGAACACGATAACTCTCGTAAAAATGGTCCAATCGAGACCAAATTTGGTAGAGACGTGTATTCCTACAAATGCTCGGACGAGTTCGTAAACCAGACATATCGGTCAATGGGAACGGGTAGTTTGGGGGGGTTTTGTACCCCAAAATGGGGTTTTTTGCGTTTTTCACATGTAATGTTTAAAAATTTCTAATTTTATATTTCACCATTAGAATCAGATTAAAAAACTACACAATTAAGTTTCTTAAAGTTTTTCTCTATCTCCAACGGTTACCGAGATATTAAAAAATCTAAACACAGTACATTGTATTGTGGGGCTCCAATGTTAATCTTATGGAGGATAGGGAAAAATTAATATTTCCCATATTAATGAATATTTTTAGATAAAACTTGATATTTAGCTTCATGTGGTTGAGATCTATCCATTTATGCTTAAAAATCATTGTTTATGTGTTTATCATGGCAGCAAACCTGCATACTCTTTTCCCATAATAATCATATAGGGAATAGGCAAACTCCTTTATTTATGGACAGATGTTGATGAAAGTTGGTATAAATGTTAAGATAAAAATTATTTATGGTATAAATGCCTAATTTCAGTGTTCCTCACAGCAGCAAACCTGCACACTCTTTGCCATGTTAATCTTATGGAGAATAGGCAAATAATTCTCATGTTTATGGACAGATTTTTTTAAAACTTGTCATGTATTATTTTTATATTATTGATTTGGAAATTCGCTGAGTACGCAGGTCTGCTGCGACGGGGGTATTTTTGTTATGTGATGTGCTTTCACACGATGTGTTGCTTTCAATGGAATAATAGTCGTTTGTAAAAATTGTATATAAATTCGTTATGTATAAACAGATTCGAAGTTGTGAATCCCTAGTATATATACAATAGTATGTTAGTATAGTATGTAGTATGGAATAGAATAGTATGTATAATGAGAATAGTTGAGAATAGAATAGTGTATTAGTACATTCCTTGTCAATCCTCTGACTATCTATGTCTAGGATAAGCTCTACTCGGAGATCGTCACTGTGGCTGGTGACGAGGACTGTGACGTCACACAGGAACACATACGTGCCATGCCCTACCTGGACCAGGTCCTCAAGGAGACCCTGCGGAGGTTCATAACCGTGACCTCATTCAGCAGAAGGGTACAGGAGGATCTGAAACTAAGCAAGTGTTCATGTTTGTATAAATAATAGAGTGATAACTGAATTAATATGGTTACTTACCCAAGACTTTTATGACCGGTCATATCACAAAAGACAACTTACCTTAACGCTAGAACTGGCCAGGTGGTAATTCACGACGCTTTTACAAATTCAATAATACCCCCTCTGCATGGAGGTACTCAGCGAATTTCAAATAAAATAAAAATATAAACTTGTTATAACAAGTTTGGTCAAAATCTGTCGATAAACATGAGAATTATTTGCCTATTCTCCATAAGATTAAAATGGGAAAGAGTGAGTAGGTTTGCTGCTGTGAGGAACACTGAAAGTAACCATTTATACCTGTTTTTAACATTTATACCAACTTTCATCAACATCTGTCCATAAATAAAGGAGTTTGCCTAATCTCCATATGATTAACATGGGAAAAGAGTATGCAGGTTTGCTGCCATGATAAACACATATACTATGATTTTTTAGCACAAATGTATGGATCTCAACCACATGAAGCTAAATATCAAGTTTCATCCAAAAATATTAGATAATAAGTGAAAAATTAATTTTTCCTAATCCTCCATAAGATTAACATTGGAGCCTCAAAATACAACGTACTGTGTTTAGATTTTTTTATATCTCGGTAACCGTTGAAGATAGAGAAAAACTTTAAGGAACTTAAATGTGTAGTTTTTTAAGCTGATTCCAATGGTGAAATATAAAATTAGAAGTTTTTAAAAATTACATGTGAAAAACTCAAAAAACCCCATTTTGGGGTACAAAACCCCCCCAAACTACCCGTTCCCGATATGTCTGTTTTACGAACTCGGTGAACACATTTGTAGGAATACACCTACCTGGACCAAATTTGGTCTCGATCAAAACCATTTTTACGAGAGTTCATCGTGTTCATAACCGTGACCTCATTAAGCAGAAGGGTATAGGAGGATCTGAATATAAAGCAAGTGTTATGTTTGTATAAATAATATATATAACTGAATTAATATTACTTACCCAATTGGTTTTTTTGGTCTCTATCAAAAAGACAAAATAACTTATGGTTCGGGCTTAACTCTTGCCATGAGACCTACGTGGTAATCTTCCCTATTTACAAATTCAATAAAAAGTGGCAGGTGGAGGCATCTGGGGTCAACTTAGTGAACTTGTTAGACACCATAGCCTTCGATACTGTGTTGCCGTCTGTGAGCAAGCAACCGAACCTGTCTGCGCAGTTCACTGAACTGCCACTAGGGCATGTGTTATAGCCAAGTAAGCGCTTTCTACGACTAGGCACGGTGACTGAACCATTTAAAGCGCTACGCTGACGTGTACATAGACACCTGTTTTGCTGTTGTAGTTAGTGGTTATATGGGTTTTAAGCATGTTTTGTTTTTTTTTGTTTATACTTAATATTTTAAGAGGATATAAATAATTATTTTTATGTTGCATTTAAAAGTAAAACGCTTGTCACTTCTAGGGTTAAAATTTTATACAGATTATGGCTTACAACCTACAGTTACATGGTAAAATCCATTGTGTGCCTATAACTGCAAATTTCCCATTTGAGTTTTTTGTAGTTTGTTGTAAAGACAATGGAGAGTGCTCTAGATAAAATGGGATGAAAATTTACATAGCTACTCGTATATACAGCTCCATAGTGCTGTAGGGTCTACAGCGCCATGCCGAGTAAAGTTGGTACGTTATTAGTAACAAAATACTGAGAAGGTTAAAAATCGTTCAAAATAGTAAAGTCACCATATAAACGGTAATTTACTAATTACCCTATATATAAACTATACAATTCGGCATAAATTTAGTTTTGCGAACACTATTTTTTATTCCCAATTTTTAAATCTATAAACTCAAGATTTATGAAAATTGTAACTGATTTTATTTTAGAGTTTCATGATTTTTCATTTCCAAATCACAGAAGACTGGACATTACCGGAAGGTTCGCTGGTAGTCATTCCCCCATTCGCTGTCCATTACAACCCCAAGTTGTACCCCGACCCAGACCGCTTTGACCCGGACCGCTTCAGTCCAGAGGAAGTGGCGGCCAGGGGGAACCACAGCTTCATCGCTTTTGGTAGTGGACCTCGCATTTGCATCGGTAAGCTAAACTTAACGGATGTATTTAGTTAAGGTGATGTTAACAGATTAAAGTTAATAGCTAAAGGTAAAAAAACTAAATAATGTTCCTTTTTATTTCGTTAACTAATATGTCTCTAAGGGCGAAACCTTTTTTCAACTTTAAGTATCAACATTGAAACAATAATACGGTACATTTTAATTTGATATCAGTGTAAAATTTAAAACTACCCAGTGTGTAATACCTAGGTATGTAATTTCATGAAATATAGTAAAGTAAGGATCAAAATAACTTGTAATTTTGTTAGACGTACAAAGTAGTTTAAAAATTATTATATTTTACTTCCCTGTGGAAAATATGATAGATTAGATTATTGAAATCGCGACCATATCACAAGGTAGGTATTTTAAGCCAAGTATGAATGAGGATTGAGCGTAAGATGATGGTGACGCGATCTTGCAGTCTTGATACTGACTATAGCTGACATATTCCAATTGTGGATAGATGTGAGCGATGGTCGGTGGCTGTAGTGTTCTGCTGTGTGGATTAACGTCCACACTATTGAATTCTACGTTAATCCGCAAAGACCATCCTCGTAATTAGACGAATTCGTTATTCAGAGGCCGTGGTTCAGATTCCACTTTGATCTGTAGGTCCCTTAGTTGCCATTGGCTGTTGGGCTATTAATTAACAGTCCCGTCTAAGGAACATGTCAGCCCTAGTCAGTAACAAGACTATAAGATCGCACCACAATCATCTTACACTCAATCCTCATTCATACTTGGCTACCTACCTTGGTATGGTTGCTATTTCAATAATCTAATCTAATCTAGACAGGACGGTTAATTAATAGCCGAAGAGCCGATTGAAATTAAGGGACTTACAGTTTAACATTGAATCCGTACCACGGTTTTTGAATTACAAATTGGTCTAATTATGAGGATGGTCTTTTGCTGATTAACGTAGTATTCAATAGTGAGGAAGTTCAACAAGAGAACAGTACATACACTGACCATTGCTCACAACTATCCACAATTCGTGACCTCCAAGTAGCTGGATTACAGGACGACGCCACCATCCCAGTCGTGGATATGTCTTAAGGAAATGTTTTCAGTTCCTCTAAACAACTGTCTTTATAGCCAGATTATGGGATGATAATTTTAAAATGCAAGGTAAAATCTTACCCATATTAACCTTCATGGGTATAAAATTAAACTATTTAGCAATATTTCAATATTTATTAATATTATATTAATATTTATATTTCAATATTAGCAATATTTTTTTTTAAATATCTGCAATATTTGCAGAGATGTTTCTAGTCATCATTCAAGAAATGAAATTGATTGACAGTGTTAACTTATTAAAAATACACTGTTTACAGTTTTTAGAAAAATGCCCTTTTGGATACCTAGGGACCTTACGATGAGAAAACATGTTATGTGTGAGGTTTACATATAATCATGTTTAATCTAAAATAACAATAATTTATTCCAATTGATCTCTGTTACAGGGAAAGCATACGCCACTCTTGCATTAAAAATGTTCCTAATCCATGTTTTCAAGAAGTACAAGTTTTCGACAACAGAGGACATAAACTCTTTGACGCCGAGTTTCTCGCTTGTGGCTGGGTTCGAAGAAGGCTATAAGGTCGAGGTTGAGGTTAGATAGGAGACAATCCGATGGAGTTTGAAGAAGAATTCTACGCACAGTTTACTTGAATCTAAATATTGAGAAATAATGAGTTATTTAGAAGCTTAATTACAAAGCAACTCCAGAGATTATATATCTTAGAAAATAGATATACAAACATTAAAACATTAGGATGTTTTCAAAACCATTGACTTGTCCAAACCCATCTACGTTACAGAACTCTTGTATATAGGAACAAGACTGTCACTAAATTAAAACGAAATTTAAGTAATGTTTAACATTTTTTATACCTGTATAATAAATGCCTAGAATAGAAAAATTAATATCAAATTATTAAATTCAGAAAAATTAAAATATGATGGTAATTTGCAATTATTACCAAATACAATAAAATGTTATTGGGGCAGTATGATTATGTCAGTATGAGTAATAACGCTGAGCAAGTTTCGCCTCGTCTGACCAATCCAAGATGGCAGATTTATGTTTTTAATTAATCTATACTTCATCGGCTGAGCGATGAATCCTTGTCCTATAAACTTATACAACCATATCATAAGCCAATAACCTGTTTATCTTTTGAAACATGGAAAAAACAAATAAAAAAAGAACCTATTTCCCTTTCAGAAATAGATGGATCATGGATATGTCATAAGAGAGTGTTTTCAGCTCCACTATAAAAATCTGTCCTTATAACCTCTCCTTATATGACGTCACTTCCGTTTAAAACTTTGGTCTGATGGATTGCCATTACCCCCTCCCTCCAGAGCTAAGGTATCCATGTCAGTTTAACCCTAGTGAATTTTTTATTTGTTGAAACTATTCAAAACGAGTGTTTAAGAAATCTTTTTGAAAAATTAACGTTGCAACAGGCACAAGAGGGACAGTAATGAACCTGTTATCCACTGTGGTCAGCAAACTAAAATTACCTCTTCTTACAGAATAGTGTAATGCTAACGGCTTGGCCAAAGAAGAAGAATAAAGAATGAGAATAAAGTTTATTTCCAAGAGATAAAACCAGTTTACAAAGCAACACAAAATACAAATACAAACACTGCCTACACATCAGCCTGTATCTCACAACATGTTGGCTATACTGTTAGTTTAAAAAACTCACTTTACTACTTAAAGTGAGTTTAAACTATTTCAAAATTCCCAGCTTTGGTACATTCTCTACTAATCATCCCGACAACACTGGTCAAGGTAGAACAGCCATGAGCAGTCAACTAATCAAAAACACCTTGATGGTGTTTTTGATTTAACCCTCCCTTTTGCAAAGGGGGGTTGAGGGGGCAACTAAAAATTTTCAAATGTATACCCCTATCTTGTGACCCCTCGTTTCAAGTAAATAAAAAAGAAATCAAATGGTACAAATTAGAGGTCTCTACGTTGCCCCTTACAAAAGTTATGGCGATTTCAATAGAAGTACTCTTTAAAATTTTTCTCTTTTCAAATGTCGCAAAAATAATGACAAGGCTCATTTGACAGAACAAAGACTGCAATAGACATTAATGAACTTATTCTAAAGAATGTTACCTGTTTTTAATGTACCAGGTGCTCAAATTGTTCACCTTCGGCTGTTTGACAGTTTGCTAACTGTATGTAAAAAGCTGAGAAAGAGAAAACGACTATCGTTTAAGTTATCAACGTCAGTTGGCTTTGTTTGGTACACCAGTATTTCAAGTGGCCCCAAAATAAGTAATTAATAGGATTAAGGTCAGGAGACCTTGCTATCCACCTTCTTGGGAAGACATTATTTAAATACCGCCGTACTTCAAAGCCATAGTGGCGGAGCTCCATCTGCATGAATTATGAATGGACCGAAATTGGTTATCAGCTATTACTGCCCAAACCTTAACTTTTGAAGGGTGTTGTGTATGGGCTTCTACATACCAATGTGGATTTATATCCGCAATAACGACAATTGTGCCTATTGACGTTACCGTTAGTCATGAAAGTCTCTTCGTCACTTAAAAGGATTCTGTTCAGAAACTCAGGTTCAGCGTCTACCGTAGCTTTCTCATCATTACATCACAAAATTAAAACTTGCTGTCATAGCCGTCTTGGACAAGTCTTACTTTAAATGGTTTTAATTTATTATATGTAAGAATTATTCTTACCGAAGATTGGCTGATGTGCTCCAATGACCTCTTCTCGTAGATAAAAGTGGATTTTCAACAAAGGATTGCATAAAATTTCTCTTCATCAATTATAAGGGCTCGTCCTGGTTTTCTTTTACAGATTGTGTATCATTAAACAGTTGAACAATTCTTGCTACTGTAAACCTCGTTATGGTATTGGTTATTGAATAGGTCCGCTACTTCACTGTATGATCTCATACGGTCCGCAAACCCTCTTATCAATAACACAGTTGTTTTTTTCAAACTCAGAACATTGGATAAATAAACAACAATATTCACCTGAAAAGTAAACTTAAGGCTATGAAGTGAGGCTATGAAGGCTATCTAAGCTATGAAGTGGTAAATTACAATGAGAGGGAGGACACAGGAGAAAGTCCAAAGTAAATTGTTGAAACTAATAACAAGAACCCGGGAAATCCCAAAGCATGTTGACTCAAGTAACTCAAAGTAACAATAGGACAAGAAAATAAATAGGTTTATTATTGTAATCTTTGTTTTGTTGAATGAGCCTTGTCATTATTTTTACGATGTTTGAAAAGATGAGAATTTTTAAAGATTGGAAAGGCTGTAATTTTTGTTTGGGTCAACATAGAGACCTCTAATTTGCACCATTTGATTTTTTTTTATTTTCTTGAAATGAGGGTCACAAGATAGGGGTTTACCTTTGAAAATATATTTTTTGCCCCCTCTCTAAAGGGGACAACATCCTTTCAAAAGGTGGGGCCAAATTTTGAACAACCTAAAAAAGTGATTTATAAGTTAAGGCCAAGGTCTAAAATTGATATCTCAGACCGATTAAATTATATCCAGCCGTGCCAGAACATAAAACCCACTCTGTATTTCATTCTAGAAGAAAAATAGAAACAAAGCATATAAAAATGTTTACATGTTAACATGTTTTGATACCAGTGTAAACCCGACAATAAAATTGTATGATAGCCAACTCCACATCTAGTACACCGACTACCGACAACAAGACGAGTGACGTCATATTGTCCACAGCTGGCGCCAGAATTTGCAGCAGTACGGTGTCTTAACATGTAACCTACATGTAAGAAAACCTATAGTTAAATACTTAGACTAAGAAATATTTTCTTTATATTTTATCTAGTGTAAATCCAAGGACATTTCATTATAGCTTTGTATCTTGACTGCAAAGAAATAGTACTTCAAAAGGTATTATTGCCTTAAAAAGTATCAAAAATAACAAACCATCCACTATAAAAGCAATAGGTTAAATAATAATAATAACATTAAGCCTATTAGGCATACACTGGTAAATAATAAAAACCGAAGCTATACTGAATGAAGATGGCAGACGAAAAGTATCAGGCTTATGTGAATAGGAGTTGGTTAATTAGTTACGGCAACCGGACCTGGTAGCCAAGTATGAATGAGAAATGAGTGTGAGATGATTGTGGCACGATCTTGTAGTCTTATTGCTGACTAAGGCTGACATGTTCCTTAGACAGGACTGATAATTAATAGCCCAACAGTCAATGAAATGGCTTATCTAAGGGGTCTACAGTTTAACGTGGAGTCCAAACCACTGCCTCTGAAATACGAACTAGTCTAATTATGAGGATGGTGTTTGCAAATGGACTTAGTATTAAATAGTGTGAACGTTAATCTATACCAGAAAACAACCGATAATAACTCATAACTATCCGCAATTTGTGACCTCTAGCAGTCTGGATAACAGGACACGCCACCGTCCCAGTCTTACTCATTTTTAATTTTCATAGTAGGTGTTTTCATTGTAGACATTATTTGAATGCCCAATTTACTGTTCGGGATAACCACGTCGTCAGTGGCGTCACGTCCAGTCGAAAGATTGACGTCAATTATCGGTATCATTATCGGTTGCGGAAGATGGAAATGGAAACTGGTTCTCCTTGGAATTCTTCCACCTGGACCGGTGTTTAGTGTTTCGTGTCTACTCCCAGTAGGTAGTGCGGTAGGCCATCGTCGGTCCAGTGACTAACTTGCAGTATCGGCAGATAGGCTACAGTAGACAAGGGAGTGATAAGTTTAGCGATCTACTCACAATAGTGATACTACTACTAGATGTCTTCCCCAAAGCAGCTCTTAGCATGTTTATTTGTTTTCGCATTGTTGGGTACTGTGTTCACTCAAGAGGATGTTTGCCGCAGCCTTAGTGCATGGGTAGGTCATACTTACGAATTTAAGTTAAACTTGTTGTAGGTTATCATTACAGTATATGTATCCTAAATCAGATTTCTATGTTTATAAAGTAGCTATTACCGTAGTTATGGCAAGATTGAAAATATTTTTTCTTCTTTAGGTGCCCAGAGACAAAACAATATTAAAATATGAACATGTATATATATATGTATGTGCTTAGCACGATAACTCGCGTAAAAATGGTGCGATCGAGACCAAATTTGGTAGAGACGTGTATTCCTACAAATGCTTGGACGAGTTCGTAAACCAGACATATCGGTCAATGGGAACGGGTAGTTTGGGGGGGTTTTGTACCCCAAAATGGGGTTTTATGCGTTTTTCACATATAATTTTGAAATATTTCTAATTTTATATTTCACCATTGGAATCAGCTAAAAAAACTACACAATTAAGTTCCTTAAAGTTTTTCTCTATCTCCAACGGTTACCGAGATATAAAAAAATCTAAACTCAGTACGTTGTATTTTGAGGCTCCAATGTTAATCTTATGGAGGATAAGGAAAAATTAATATTTCACTTTTAACCAATATTTTTGGATAAAAATTTATTAGCTTTATGTGGTTGAGGTTCATCCATTCATGCTTAAAATTTTAGTTTATGTGTTTATCATGGCAGTAAACCTGCATACTCTTTATGTTAATCATATGGAGAGTAGACAAACTCCTTTATTTATGACAGATGTTGATGAAAGTTGGTATAAATGTTAAGAATAAATGTTTTTGAAGGTGTATATGCCTACTCTTAGCGTTCCTCACAGAAACCTGCACACTCTTTATGTTAATCTTATGAGAATAATCAAATAATTTTTGTTCATCAACAGATTTTGACCACTTGACTTGTGAATATCTTTATTTTTATTATTCAAGTATTTTTCTTTTGTAAATAATTAATTACAGTTTTATGATTATTAAAAATTATGTAAACCGCGAGGAACAATGCCGTATGGACATCACATTAAACAATGTGTGGCACAATGGCTTCACATTAAACCTTGTCAAGTTCGGACACAACTAACTGTTGTAATCAAAACACTTATGATAACAAAACAAAATATAAATAATTCCGATTCAGCGGGAAACGGATTTTTTGGCAACCGCCCAGCCCCCATCGAGGGTCGGAACGCTAATTAGCCCTCGACCGCGGCCTTTTGGCAACCTCAGTTTCATTCCAAAATACTTCCTTTTCTCCATGAAAATCCCTGCCTCATTGTTTAGTCCCAAAAAGTATCACTCTTATCCCTCTCAAGTCTCCCCTTCGCCCCAAAATCACCGAAATCTGGTGATGTGGGAGCGAGACAGCAGTCGATATACACCTCGTATTGTAACAACTTAACGTATTGTACAATAATTGTAACAGATGATTTCATCTCTTCATTGTATTATTATTCTCTCTCCAGTATTTGTATTTAGAATTTTAGAATTTTAAGGTTTTAATAATATTTTGTTATGCACTTGCATGAGACTCTTATTTCACCTAGCTGAGAATTTAAATTTAACATATGACAGAGAGGTTTGTGACCACATTAATAATTTTTTAATATACAGTGAAATTTATATATTAAGTCTACATTCTTAAAATAAAACAAAGTGTATGACAGTATATTTTGTTTAATTGATTCTGCACATTGTGAATATCTTTATTTTGGTTATAAAGTTGCTACAGTATTATAAATTGAAAGCTACAAGACTATCTGAATTTAAAAGAAATAAAAATTGTTAATTCTGTCCTCAAGACGTTATGTATGGGTTTAAAAATAAGACCGATACAATTCATAATATTGTACCTCTAAACATATTTCAAACTTAACAACAGACAGTTCGGAGACGGTCAGTAATCTCACACTTGGATGGAATCGGGTGTCATGCGTTGTGCTTTGTTATTCTTCGTATGTCTTCGCCCGCCGCCTCCTCTCTCGCCCTTCTCTAGCGCGCTTTCTCCCTCACCATCGACCCCGTCCGTCACGAACGAAATCCCTGAAATCCCCACCAGGGAGAACAGCGGTTGCCAAAAGTCCGGACCACGGGTTGTGACACTTTTATAGCCCCCTGCGATGACGAATGAGAAAAGCGAGGTTGCCAAAAGTCCTAGACCCCGATTCAGCATATCGGTTAAATACTTTTATTCCAAGCAATGGCCAGAACAAACTCTAATTTATTATTTAGATTACTATAAGTAAGCCCTGTTACTATCGCAAAATATTAATCGAAAACAAATGAACAAATAAACCGTATCAGTGGACTGAGCACTGACAGATACTATCTTTCGTAAGTAAATTTAAAAACGACAATCTCTATATATAAAATTGAATGTATGTAGTATGTATGTCTGTATGTCCTTAATGCGTTGCCAAACTACTCATCCTATCGCCATGAAATTTTAGGAAGTTGCTCTACATGTGTCCAGGAAGGTTTTAGTGAAAAAATATTTTCAAAAACCCTATAAGTTTCTATTTTATGGCGTTTTAAATTTCTAATGTTAACCTTATGGAGAGTAAGTTTGTTTACAAATCGTCTACAATTAAAACATTTGATTTCTTAGCTACAGTTTCAGTATTTTTATTCACTATGCTGTGACCCAGATTATATAACCTTTCACAATGAAGCCGTATTGCTTTTCGACTTCAGAACATTGCTAATCTTAAAGTTAACATGTATTTACTGTCAGGCGTTACGAAGTTCGCCGGGTCAACTAGTCTTTTATATAACTAACATATTCTTTAAAGTTTATCCAAATATCATTTAAATGTTTTTTGTTCCATAATATTATCCAATTTCTGAAAATAACATGAGAAACAATGTTAAATTAATTGCTAGAATTTTATGGGGACGTAACCACCTATAGAATTACAAAACGCTTCAACTAGCATTTTCTTACAAAAGAATAAGAAACAAAAATTATTTTCCATTCCATCCTGTTCTAAATTATCGCTAGAATAGAACGCATTACAACTTTTCCTGGAGCAATAATTCGGAATTATCAAAATATTAATTGTTTTCATAAACATACAAAACAATTAATCACACCTATAAGGTTATACTAGTTACTCAAAAATTGCAAATTGTTTAAAAACATCTAAATAATGTAACGGACGTGGAAAACATTTTGTAGGCCTAATATATGTAAGTATTGTCTGATAATCTGACTATCACTTTCAATTTATTTCACACCTTAATAATTTGTTAACCTTTCCCTTAATTCCGGCTCAGGCATAACAATATAGGTGTAGGTAAGTAGCGCCAAGCTCTTTCCTACATTATTTTCATCATTATTCGTTCATTATTTTCGTTATCATTAATAACTAATATTAAATATTGTTGATGTCATTACAGTCTGTAGAGAGTGTCCACAGAGCACATAATACAGCGCACTACTCACTTCTAGAGTGGACTGTACTCAGCCCCTGTACTCGGGGTTGTGAAACCCACCCCATAATATTATGTTGGTTACATAGCGCGGGAATTACCTCGTGTCGCGTGCTGACCGCGCTCGGACGAGCGGGATTTCCCGCGCGTGGCAGGGAATGTAATAAATGCATAGGAACATGGCGTTCGAGGCACTCTGGGGGGTAGATAGGTGAACTAAATGGGTAGCGGTAAGCTGTCATACAGTGCTGCGCTCAAGCGGTGTGTGGAGGAAACGTAGTTACCGTTCCGATCTACAGTGGAACTCCAATTATCCGAACTCCGACTATCCGAATCGCCGATTATCCGAATCACTTTCAGAAAAATATTTGTCCAAATAAAGTCAAAGTGCGCTATTATTCTTCCCCCCAGCGAAGCCAGTGTTTGCGTGTAAAATGTAAGTACATTTGATTTATATTTAAAACATGTGAAAATATCATGTTTCTTACATTTAATTCGATAAAAAATAGTGCAATATCAAAAACGTAGCTCTCGACATGCTCCGATTATCCGTGATCCGTGGGTTGGATTAAACGTAGTTGCCGTTCCGATCTACTTCGTTCTCCCGAGTCCCGACTCAATCAAACTCTTGGCCCACGCCGACAATCATGAGATACGCTACTCTGTTGGTCGTTTTCAAGTAACCATAAAGAAATTACCGATTGCCAAATAGATCATTAGGCATAAATATGTTTATCAAAAAATGTAACTGTAGAGAAACGACAAGATTTCTCACTTCCTTATCACAAAGTTTATTTATTCCTAGTTAAAATAATTTTCAATGCTATTCAGAGGTGTATGAAGTAATGGGATTCTCTCGGGTTTGTTTCAGTGCTGGTTCGATTCCAGCTGCTGCAGTGGACTGTGTCAAGGCTTCCGGTGTAGAATCTCCGAACAGCTGTTCTCAGAGATTGACTCCATTGGCAAGTCACCCAACAACCTCAACACTGCGCCGAGACGACGAATCACCATTTAAATAGGAATCTACAAATTTGATGTTGTAAATTATATGTGTAAATATTAGTTGTACCATATTTTTCAATCGCCTCTTTAAGGTTAGTAAATTAAATATTGTGTCAATAAAAAATACCAATCCCTCAATATTGTTTTATTTCAAATTATTTAATTTGTGAAAACTTTAATACTCTTGTGACAAACTAAATTTAAATAACTTGGAGTTAACAATATAAATAATCACACAATATTTTAGATGACAATGAATGATTAATGTAGAAGTAAAACGAGATCACATTCAGCACGCTGGTGTGAGTACAGCGAATTTCACAAAACCATAACTATCCCCATAATAGTAATGAGTAGTACTGATTATGCAGGATTGCTGCATTCTTCATTCATAGCTGCATTCATTCATACTTTGCTTAAAATACCTACATTGTAGTATGGTTGCCATTTAAATTATCTAATCTAATCTAATTCAAAAACATACAACAGTTTATCGAGTCATGTCAAAACTGAATCGAGTTATAACAATTATTCACTGGATACAAATATGTTATGAGGATATTATTGGACATTAGTAAAGCTTCTGATTCTTTGATCAGGTTTTAGTAATCGAAAACAATTTGTGGAATTAATATGTAATGAGGATGAAAATATTATAAACCTTTACAAATCATCATTTAAAAGTATTAAGTGTGGAGTAACCCAAGGCTCAATTCTTGGACCAATTATTTTTAATTGCTACATTAATGATTTGCCAAAATTGTGTTGCTATCCACAATTCATGACCTCAAAGTAGCTGGATTACAGGAGGTCACCACCATCCCAGATGGTGGGAAGACTGCCATGATCTGCAGTACAATGCTGGGACATCGCCGTGGTATATTTTCATGAGGAATATTGAGCTCACTTGAAGTTAGTTGAGCTGATGAGCTAATAAATTATCAATACTTACTCTCTTATCCACAATTATTCTTCACTGTAGACATTTTTTAGGACTAGAATACATGTGACACATGGTTGTTAAACTAATGTAATCACATTTTTGTAGTTATGTTTATTGTCAGATAAATAAAAATTTAACATAATTTGTAATAAATAAAACAAAAATGTTTATTAACTATATAGCAGTAACTTTGACATATTCAACTTCCAGAGAAGAGTCTTGGCCCCAAGAAAGATACCAACTGTTCTTTGCGTCCCAGAATTTGAGGAATTTCTGAAACAAATCACCACCGTCATCACACAGAACCTGTTATTCTGATGTATTAAAATTAAACTCTTTGGTAATAACTAATATTTTATTGAACTGTATTAGTTACACAATCTTTTTTACTATTTATTTTGATGTGTGGCTTTGTTTATTACAATGGCAAGTTAGTACAGTAAAATATCTTGGATTACATTTTTTGGAGTCATTTTTGATTCTTCGAGCCGGATATTATTTTTGTTGCTTGGACAGCTTGGTATCAAGAACCTGTCCATATCAGAGATGGTCAAGCTGTCCTCCTTGTTGTGAACCATGGTTGAATATTATCAAATCTGGTTGCTCCTTTTAGCAAGTTATCTTAGCTATGTCGGAGAGCGGTCTCCTGACCACCATCTGCGCTGAGTCCTTCTTCTTCTTCTTCTGGGGTTCTCTCAGCATATAAACATGTGTTGGAATCATAAGCAGGTGACTTTCATACATGTATCCACTCAGGTTAGCTTCTTGACACTTGAAAGTAGCAACTACAGTAATAATTGTTTGAATGTTTTTTTAATTGTTTTTTGTTTAACTTTTGTTTGTTTATTCAACCCTAAATTGTTTAAACGCTACTTGGTTATTTCAAAAAAAGGGGGTAGTGTCAAGTTTATTAAATTTAGTGTTTACAAAACTAACAACTGTGATTATATCTTATAATACAATAGTTAAAATGGTTGGCAATCTCAACCATTCGTCAGTAACCCAAAACAATTAGCCATCTCAACCATTCTTCAGGAACCTAAAGTGGTTGTAAATTTTTGCCCTTCATCAAGAATCTAAAATTGTTGACAATTTCATGGTTCCCGTCATTATTTTATGTCGAAGAAGAGGTATTCTAACCTGAGTGAATAAGGCAAATTCAAGCAACGTATATTCATTTTAAAATCATCCACCTAGTCAAAATTTACCCATTACATGTTTCATTATTTCTACATAAATTATTCTAAAAATTCTTAAGTTTCCCAATTTTTTAGCGTCTGTTATCCTTCATGAATCTTTTATTTTATAAAAAGGGTGATAGCAAAATATTTTGAAATCGATTTTAAATGTAAAAAACCTTTTGGTAATTTATTCCATAGTTTCGTCCAAGTTTAAATGTTGCCAATGCTTTTCTTCCTGTTTAAAAATGTGTAAATTTTATTTACCTCTTGTGTAATTTTAATCAAAACTTGGTCTTTGCTCTAAATAATTTAATTTAAAACGTAGTAATGTCTTCAAAATAATATTCCACAGAACGGTTAGTATCTCAATAATTTTAATCGTATTATGTATGTATCTCTGAAATGCAACCCCGCTTATAGTTTTCTGTAAAAAATTAGTTTTTTAATAGTAATATCATTTTTTTGTGAAAGTCCAGACATCAATTCAGATTTGAATAAGTTTCCTTGAAATAAAAACTAATACAGTCAATTTTGCACAAAGGTAATCCACATGCTGATAATCTTAAGAGGGTGGTTATTTGTTATTTGAAGCCAGTAGCCTCGCCCCGCAGGACTAGCGGGTTCGGGTCACCTAGGAAGATCGGTCCACCCTGGGAGTTTGTTTGGTTTCTAAGAGGAATAATATATCTTAGTAACAAAACAAATTGCTTTTTAATCAGTCCTCAAACTTGACATAGATTGCTTTAACCTCACAGATTTAAATCAAAAAGATTAATCCTTCAAAGTAAATATAACCATTTCCTCATGCAGCCACTAACAGGTAGCAAGAAGGAGAGTCGGCACATAGAACCTTTTAGATCTTAGAAAACATTTTTTTGAGCTTAGCAAAGGAGAAATCAGAAGAAAGCTAGAGAATTCAGAATAATGATAGTATTAAAATATAAATGCATGTTAAAATGGATATTTTAAATTAAATGTCGTCTTGTAAAGGTGTTAAAAAGAAAAAATTGGATATAGTCAAGATTTATTAGATTAGACTATTGTAATGATGACCCTACCATAAGTATGTGACGACATTTTAAGGCAAGTATGAATGAGAATTAAGTGTAAGATGATTATGGTGTGATCTTGTAGTCTTGTTACTGGACTAAGGCTGACATGTTCCTTAGACAGGACTGTTAATTAATAGCCTAACATTCAGTGGCAACTAAGGGACCTTAAGTTTACCATGGAGTCTGAAGGTAATATAAGCATTTATATTTCCAGCATTATCTTTTGCCTTGAGCCCCTAAATGTGCTGTAAGTAGTTTATTAAATGTTCAAATTCAAGTAAACTATTATAAAATATGTTCGACCCTATTTTTCTCACCAATGACGTCTTAATTTTTGTTTACGCCCTTACTTCTTCTGGCCCTAGTTACCTTGGTAGTATAGAATGAGAATAGTACACATACAACGAAAAAACCTAAAACCTGAGCTGGAATGTAACCAATAGAATTCAAAATAATTCAAATCGGTAGGTTAAATTGAGAAGTATGCAGAAAATAAGATGGTTAAGAGCATGCTCACAGTCTGCAAATTTCCCTCTTACATGCATGTTATGGTGCCATCAGCAATGCTCATGCATGTGAATTCATGCTCACGAACGTGGACAGTATTCTGTGCATAGTAAAGGTTTTTACCTGCAATACCACGTAATTTTCAATTATGTATAAGGTGTAGTTGGTCCACGGATCAGGCTAGAAAAAATATAATAGGCATAGTTGAATATACCGTCTAAAGAGACGTTTTAACTGTTTTATTTTAATTTGTGACACTGAAGTTTACTTAAATCCGTATTTTTGGATAAGTGGCGCACACTAAATAAAAAAAATATCGGAAGGATCTCATACAGTCCACAGGCATTTGGTCCACCTTCTCCCTACTATTGGGGGTGAGTGAGGGGGAGAAGCCCCAGACAGCTCTCTTCGAAGTTGAGTTGGGTCGGTTATTGATAGTATAAATATAGGTCGGAGGGAATCTCCGTACCCTTTTAGCGAATTTCCCATTAGGGAAGAAGCTATTACCGTAGGTCTCATGGGAAGACTTAAGCCCGGGACCATGTTATTTTTTCGTCTTTAGGTGCCCAGAGTCCAAAAACAATAGTCGTTAAAATTTATATATATATATATATATATATATATATATATATGTATATATATATATATATATATGTGTCTGTTAGCACGATAACTCTCGTAAAAATGGTCCGATCGAGACCAAATTTGGTAGAGAGGTGTATTCCTACAACTGCTCGGACGAGTTCGTAAACCAGACATATCGGTCAATGGGAACAGGTAGTTTGGGGGGGTTTTGTACCCCAAAATGGGGTTTTTTGTGTTTTTCACATGTAATTTTAAAAAATTTCTAATTTTATATTTCACCATTGGAATCGGCTTAAAAAACTACACAATTAAGTTCCTTAAAGTTTTTCTCTATCTTCAACGGTTACCGAGATATTAAAAAATCTAAACACAGTACGTTGTATTGTGGGGCTCCAATGTTAATCTTATGGAGGATAGGGAAAAATTATTATTTCCCATATTAATCAATATTTTTGGATAAAACTTGATATTTAGCTTTATGTGGTTAAGATCTATCCATTTATGCTTAAAAATCATAGTATATGTGTTTATCATGGCAGCAAACCTGCATACTCTTTTCCCATACTAATCATATGGGGAATAGGCAAACTCCTTTATTTATGGACAGATGTTGATGAAAGTTGGTATAAATGTTAAGATAAAAACTATTCATGGTAGAAATGACTTCTTTCAGTGTTCCTCACAGTAGCTAACCTGCACACTCTTTCCTATGTTAATCTTATGGAGAATAGGCAAATAATTCTCATTTTTTGGACATATTTTTATAAAACTTGTCATATATTAAATTATTGATTTGGAAATTCGCTGAGTACGCAGGTCTGCGCGACGGGGGTATTTATTTTTTATTGGAAGGGGCAGATTACTCCCAAGGCACTTCAGTGGCTTTTTGCGCACCCCTGTGTGGGTTGCGGCATTATCACATAGCGAAAAGCCATTGGTGATTGGCGGGATTTGAACCCGGGACCTTGGGCACCAAAGCCCCGCGCTCCCCTCCCGTACCCTTCACTCTATTGCTTCTTCCCACCAAATGCCCCGTGTTACACAAAAAATCATCAAACCTTTCTTTACTCAAAACTTTATTTGAAATTACTTTTTGGCGATGGTGTATTTGTGGTATTTAGATATTTACTACGGACATTTTCCATCACGATTTTAAGTAAAGCAAAGTTTCATGACGTTTCGGGATCTGAAATCTGATCCCATCCTCAGGTAAGCTAATACCTAAATCATATCACGAGTATTACATAATCCAAACTAAGCTGGTACAAGGCTAAAACCAAACAAGTTTAAAGCAGTCAAAAAACTTAATATATTTTGCCTGGACAGTGAGTTTGTTTCAGAGTTTGCTGCTAAAATATGCTTTTATAGCCGAATCAGTGCTTTCTCAGATGGTGGTCCTTTGTAGTGTAGTGGTTAGACCGTTGTACTGACGAGTACAACAGTTGAAGCCATTCGGAGGGACGAGGGTTCGAATCCAGACTATGAGCAATCCCAATTTGGCTTGCAAATGTGTGGTATAGTGGAGTAGAGGGCCCACCTTAAATAAACGGTGAACGGCTTGGGTGGAAGTTGACGGCATTTGTAGGCTTAATTGGGATTGCAGTGGACACCTATTTTGCTTTTATGGTTAGTATATATATATTTTGTGTTTTTTGTCTATGCTTGGTATTTTATGAAGAGTTGCATAAAAATAACAAAATTTAAATAATCATAGCACTTGGAGGGTTAAAGCAGTCAAAAAACTTACTATATTTTGCCCGGACAGTGAGTTTGTTTAAGAGTATACGATTAATTAGGTAATATTTTATAGTTACGTTAAAACGTATATTGTGTTCTTATCAATTACCACTTCCACCTACTTTCTTGTAGAATTGATTGAATTACAAGTGAGTGATTTGGTTGGTACTTCAATCATATGGTGGAACTTAGATCCAAACACCACTTATCATTGTCCAGATTGGTGGCTTCTCCAGAGATTCCATATCTACAGTGTGTCTGATGGGATAGGTGTTGTGCTTACCAACAAAATCAAATAGCCATATCCAAAACTCAAATCTTTTTTCACCTCTTTAACCATGAATAACTTTAAAACCAGTCCATGCATTAGAATCGTGAATACGTTATTTAGTTGTATGAATCAGTTCCAATCAAACATAAAACAAACAGACTTAACACCGACTTAAAATAAGCTGAAAACCAAAATTTGTTTGATGCAGTCATAAAACTTACCTTTGGGTCGGAATTTCCCCAAGGCTTGCCAGGGAGGCCGTCAGGGAAGTCTCTATTCCCGGCTACGTGGATTCCAAGTGAAATATAAACCTTAACATTCAAAACACTAATTATTACAGATTCAACCATTTAATACGGTGTTTAATTGTAAAGGCAAATATTGATAATTTTGAAAACTTTGACAATACTATTATAAAGTAAAATCCTGTTTATCCGGATCCGAATAATATGGATTCCGGATTAACCGGGTCAGGTTAAAAAAAATAACAACAGTTAAAATACGAGTTTTATCTCGAGCACCTTCAAAATTTCAGACACAACCACCGCAGCTCAAGTTTGTGTTAATTATAAGTTTATAAATAACATACCTGGTGATAAATAACATGAAATATGGTGCTATCTAAATACCATATAAGTAGACCAATCACTAAGGTTGGTTGCGTAGCTAATGACATCCCAAATAATTTTTCTTTTTTATTTTGATAAAATTTAAAACCTTTTAACACGTCAAACTCCTGCGATATTATGTGGCTATTCAATGTACGTAAGTCATATGCAGTTTGCAGTACTAATATTGCAGGCGCTACTCACGTTGGTTGTCCATGCGACGTAGGCACCTATTTTCTATTATAATTTCAGATTATCTGAATTTCAGATATACAGATTCGGATTCCACTAAATTAATCCGGATAACTCTTTAGTCAATTTTTTTGTAAAATTCTTTATTGGTAATGGTGTATCTGTGTTATTTAAATATTTATTACAGTCATTTTCCATTACGATTTTAAGTGAAACAAGGTTTTATGACGTTTCGGGATCTGAAATCTAACCGTCGTCAGGTGAGCTAGCACCTAAAACATAAAACGAGTATTATATAATCCGGACTAAGACGGTACAAGGCTGAAACCAAACAAATTTTACTAACAATTTACGCACACGAGAAAAAAATACGTCCAATCGCCACGAACACTCAAAGACGACTGAAAAAGCAGTTGTCTTTGAGTGTTCGTGGCCCGAAACGTCTTAAAACTTTGTTTCCTTTAAATCGTAATGGAAAATGTCTGTAATAAATATCTAAATAACATAAATCCGGATGAACCTGACTTTACTGTATTTTTTCATCTAGTTAGCAGTGCGCTGTTAAGTCAGCGGTCCATCCCGCATTAAGCATTAAACCCACCAATGCGCTACAAAACAACATTGTTACTCCTAACATACGTAAAATGTGCGACATAGAGAACAAGAATCTTGTTTTATAACGTATCAACTGTGTTAGCAATGTCCAGTAGACGTGATTTAATAAAGGATATAAAATTGTAAAATTGCTGGCATGTTCCATTTCAATTAAACATTTTGAATTAATTAGTCATAGTTAAAAAGATTACCCCTCTTTAATAAATTATAACCAACTATATTCAAATATTTTGTCTGTAACATTAGAACGTAATATGGTGACATTAGTACAGTTAATTTTTTCTTCTCTATCAACTTTTTTCTTCGTATCGCTAATACAGTTAATGTGTTCAAAAATGAGTCTAAATCTTGTTTAATTGACGTGGCTAGGTTGGGTGGGTGCCATTCACAAGTATTTATATATGGCATTTAAAAAATAATTTCATATTAAAACAAATATCGCTGCAATATTCCCTTCGGTGGTTGTGTACATACCTCCTTATTCACAATTGGGTAACCTGACGACCGAACTTCGTGAATTTCTTGATTGTCTACGAAAAACGTCATCTGACCTGTTTTGACATAACAGTTTAGTATCAGACATTATATCAATCATTAATCCATAACTATTTCATATGGTTACCATGAGATGGAGGTTTTTGTGTATCCAAATAATTAGTGCCATTGATTGTAATTAAAACAGTATATACCATGGAAAATTATCTATGTAAACTTTGTGCCAGGAACAGAGATTAATCTAGAAACGGGCAAAATAAATTTTAGGAAACACTAGAGAGGGTTATAAAATTCCACCTAATTGTAACATAAACACATCCTCCTTAGTTACTTGTTAGAAATTCTGGAATTAGAAAGATTTTATTATTTTCCTAAACTATTTTGTAAGGATTCAATTTTCCCGATCAAAAAAAAACTAAAAGATTAAGTTACAGTTTTATACTAAAACCCTGTACACTTTATCCTTGACGTCTACCAAAAATATAATGAAAATTTTGGTTACCCATTATTATGAAGTATAATTGAGTGTTCAGGTAAAAAAAAACAGAAATTATGGCGTTACTGTTTTACTACTAACCACGTCCCTCGGGTTGGGGTTGTTGTAGAATAATAATTTATTAATGAATATCAAAAAAGGAAATATTATTTGCTACAAAAACATTTACACGACCTTGCCAAGTTTAAAAAACTTACCAGTGAGGCATATTAATATTACTAAATTTATTTAACAGTGTATCATTAAATATATCCTGATAAGTATCTTGTCAAGAACTTACGAAAGAATGTAGTTTCATACTTTGATACCTTTAATTGAAATGCCAAATTAACAAGGTAGGTGGTATTTTAGCCGTGTATGAATGATAAATGAGTGTGAGATGAGTGTGGTGCGATCTTGTAGTCTTGTTCTGACAAAGCTTGTCATGTTCCTTAGACAGGACTGTTAATTAATAGCCCTACAACCAATAGCATCTTAGGGACCTATAGGTTAATGTGAGATCCAAACCACGACTTTGCCTCTGAATTACGAACTGGTCTAATTATGAGAATCGCCATTGCCTTTGATCATATTATTCAGTAGTTGATTAGATTAGATCATTGAAATATATACCACAATGTAGGTATTTTAAGCGAAGTGTGAATGAAGACTGATTGTACGATGATTGCGGCGCGATCTTGTAGTCTTCGTACTGACTACTTATCTTTTTTAGAGGTTCACAAAGAGAAGAAATCTCTTGAACGAATATGGAATTTCAAAATCAGAAGTCACCAGGTTTGATTGTAGAAAGAAGCGGAACTGTTCCTGAGTTCCTGAAAACATTAAGACTGGGACCGGGGTGTGTCTTGTAATCCAGCTACTGGAGGTCACGAATTGTGGATATTTGTGAGCGATGGTCGATGGATGTGGTTATTATCTTGGGTGGATTATTGTCCACACTATTGAATACTACATTAATCCGTAAAAACCGTCCTTATTATTAGACTAGTTCGTAATTCAGAGGCAATTGTTCGAACTCTACGTTAAACTGTAGGTGCCTGTTTAGGCACTGTTGGGCTATTTATTATTAGTTCTGTATAAGGATCGTGTGAGCCTTAGTGAGTAACAAGATCCATTTCTCATTCATACCTTATACTTAATACTTCATACTTAACTGAAATGGCGACCTACCCAGGTAGGTATTTTAAGCCAAGTATGGATGAGGAATGAATGTAGGATGATTGTGGCGCGATCTTGTAGTCTTGTTACTGACTAAGGCTGGCATGTTCCTTAGACAGGACTGTTAATTAATAGCCCAACAGTCGATGGCAACTAAGAGACCTACATTTTAACGTAGAATCCGAACCACAGCTTCTGAATTTCGAATTGGTCCAATTATGAGGATGGTTTTGCGGATTAACGTGGTATTCACTAGTGTGGACCACACACATACATCCACTGTCCATCACACATAACTATCCATAATTCTAGACCTCCAAGTAGCTGGATTACAGGACGTCGCCACCGTCCCATATTATGATTGGTGACCTGTAGGTAGGTGGTTTACAAGTTTTGATAGGGATTACGCGTTATTATCGAATGGTAATGGTAGCAGAAAGGAATATTTCTGCTACCAAACCAAGGAGGTCTTTTAAGGCATATGAATGAGAAGAGTGTAAGATGATTGTTGGGCTATCTTCTGGTATTGTTAATGGCTAAAGGAAAAACATTATGACATAGTCAGTTGTCTGTGATTTCAGCTACCTGGTCTCCAAACAAGTTTGAAGTCATGAAAGTCCTGGGACCAAGGAGTGTTTCGTGTCCTCTTCCCCAAAGACGTTTGTATTCCCTTGTGAATGACGCCAGCTTAGTGTCTTCCATGTACTATTCTTGTTGGGCGCCATACCCATCACCATTATGATTGATGGCTCTAGACAGCTGAAAAATGTATTTTTCAACAAACTGATTTAATAGGTACATAGATTAAAGAATCTACGCGAGGCAGCTCGAACTGACCACTCTACTTGGCAGTTTTCCTGCCACTACCAACATCTTTGTTTGTTTTTTTTTACTTTTACCTAATTATAATGTTATAATAAGGGTGAAGTATTGTTTTTGTCGAATTTTCAAATTTCCGTTTACAGTAGATATATCCGTTTGAGGTCTCCTAAATCCAAAAAGTGGTTTCAGAGTTATGTATGTATGTATTCTTTAAACGATTTTGATAAAAATGTCATGGTTTATAGTATTTTGGATCCCAAATAATCAGACACCACCAGTATACTGGTTTAAAGGTGAAATGTCAAAAAATACATAATTTGCTAGCAAAACAATAAGTATACAAAAAATTATTTAAGTAAACCCGTTAAAAAGCTAAAAATATATAACAATTTAGTTTTGATCATAAGTCTACCTAAAGGTGTCCAAAAAAGTTTTACATTCCAAGGTAAACGCAGTACGATGGTAGTCTGGAGTGCCCATGTTAAATATGTAGTGGCAAACTAGCGGTTTAAGCTCAGAATCGGCACGTTTTTCCATAAGAATAACATGAACATCTAATCTTGCACACACTACCTGACCAGTTTAGAATTTAAAACTTTTTAGATTAAAATTTTTAAGATATAAAAAATGTCAATAACATTTAAAATTGATTTAGTCTTAATGTTATTGTCGGTATTTGCTTTAATCCAAGATCTACTAGGAAGATTTACTAGGAAATCCCAACCAATTAACATACAACTTTCCTTTGTTTTACTTTTTTACCTAAATAATGTTATATAATAATGGCAATTGTTTAATAATACCTCTAATAAAATGATACGTACCTCTAAAATATTTCAATATACTGTATAATAGGTCTTGTCTTCTTTTTTCTATTCTAAACAATCAAAACTCCAATTTTATTTCTTTAAACAAATGTTATATTTTTGATATCACAAATATCCAAAATTTTGGTTTTTTCAGTTATTTTTAAATTGACTCAACCTTCTATAATCTTGGATTTCTTAATAAAAACAGAACTCTAAATAAGTTACAAAAAATTTTTTAAATTACTAGTGTCTATTTATAAACTTTACTCATTAAGAGCTAAACAAACCTGAACTATACTGTTTGTGGCAGCTATGATTTCAAGTCCCATAGCGGAAGCAGATCCTACCTTGTGACGCAGATGATAGGAGGAAGGATCAGATAGCTGAACGCTCGTCTGTTACATTGTTTGGGTACGACTGATGTGCAGCTGCAAGCAATACATTTATCGTATCAAATCGCTGAACCAAATATTGGAAGTATCGAGATCTTAAACCCTCAATGAGCTAACATCGAAAGAACATAAGACACGAAACGTTTTGAAACATAAGACTCGATGAACAAAATGTTATGAATTTAAATTTTTAATCATATTATAATTTTTTTTGTAGTTACTAATGGTGACACCAAGTATGAATAAAATGATTTAGATGATTATAATAATCTATATATGACTTAAATTTACTAAATAGAAAAAAACTAATAGCAACCAAATTGTAAAATAAAAATATTTTCTACCACACAAAAATCATACTTTAAATTTCGTTTTTTTTCTTATTTCGTTATAATTGACTCAACCTTCTATGTATAATCTTACTCTCTACCAAGTAGAAAACAAAAACAAACTAGTTTTGTGAGTAATAAAATTGACAATTTTAAAATAACTACTTCATATGAAACAAATTGTATTTTTTATTTTGGTTGTATTTCAAGTTAAAGGGTGTTTATTTAGTTCTGAAACTCTGCGTCGTTTGAGAAAAGAGTGTAGAGAACCCATTAAAGCTTTCTTTCGAGACTTAAGGAAATTTTAAACAAGGAAAACAAATTTTTATAGTACAGAAAAGTATATTTAAAAAAGAAAATATTCATCAGGTTATCTGTAAAAATAAACTTTAATTCTTCTTCTCTCTGAACTGCCAAAATGTAGTGTAAACGGATGTTGACGTTAAAAAATGTAATCATTAAAACCCAGGACGGTCACGGTAGCTCTTTCTTCTTCCTTCCGATCTGTCAAATGTTAGTGTTCACAGCTGTTGACATTCAAGTAATTTTATGTTTTCATTCTTTGAAAATGTAAACATTGAAACTAAGGACGTTCACCCTTGATTTTACCTGTGTTCTGATTAAGATTTTTTTTGTATGTTTAATCGTAGTATTTTTGTTACTCGACAACAAACAAACCACGACATGTCAAAATAATACCACGTATTTATATCTTTTTTCTGGAGTCAACGAATGTTTAAAAATCAACTAAAATATTGTTTCGTACAATATATAGAACATTTTAAACATAATTAATGATTACTGAAAATATGTATATTTTTTAATTAAAAATTGGCAAAGTTAAGACACATCACTATAGTTTTTTGAAATAAACATATTTTATTTATTATTAGTATTTACTTTATTTACCAAATTTAAAACGTATAAAAACCATTGTTTATGACTTGGGAATAATATTACTTTAATAAATTTTTTATAAAATGTTTAAAGATAATTTAAACTTATAAGAATTTTAAAAAATATGTAATATATTTAGAAAAATATTATTATAATAAAATAATTTAATTAATAATCTTTTCAGGAACAAAAATTGATTTTTAAACGTTTACGTTAAAATGTCGTTTAAGAGAGATAAATTCTTTAGTCGATGTCAATGTTAAATGTTAATTAATAAAATTTTTGAAAAATACATTAACAAACTTAGTTTTATTCTGAAAATGTACATTGAACCATGAAATCAACATCTTCCGAATATCAAATTAAGCTGTTGACATTCAAGTAATTTTATGTTTTCATTCTTTGAAAATGTAAACATTGAAACCTAAGATGGTCACGACAGCTCTTTCCGTCTTTTTGATTCAAATTAATTCACAGCTGTTTCACATTAATATGTTTTGACATTTTTTAAAATGTACTATAAATTCACTTCGTAGTTCGTAGTTTGAAAATTAAAACATGTTGCAACTATGTTTGCATAGATTTTAAAAATAAAAACGAGTGAAAATAAGCACCATATAATTTTAAACAGCACAAGTTTTTTTTCTCACAAACACCCTATAATATTATAGATAATTCTAAATATGACAGGTGAACCCTCGCCCTGCTTACCCTTCCAGCAGCAAATCGCCGCTTCTCACAAAGGAGTCGTTATATTTGTCCTCTAAGAGAGATGGTTTGATGAAGAGATTCCCTCCCTGCAGCCAACCAGTGAAAGACTCCTTCATAAACACCATGAATTCGTCTTCCTGAGGAAATATACCATATAATCAGACCAAACGGTTAGTTTTTATTCATTATGCTGCAACTAAAGCCTTTGTTTTATCAGAATCAACATATTTCGAGAAGTTAAATGTCACTCATACATTATAAGTGGAAAAATATAGTAATAAAGGTCAAATTGCTGCTAAAAATGCGCTTTTCTCGCCCTTCCTTAGCTTTAAACTACTTGAGCTCGCTTCAAAAACCTCATTTTAGCAACGAAATATACATTAATACAAACTGTGACTCCGTGAATTTTTTTTTGTACGGGAACTGAAGATAGGATTTAAAATTAAGAAAACCTAAACTGGTTTTAAATTAAATAAAAGGTTGTTTTAAAACCGTTAAACCTACGTTAGCCTATGTGACGCAACAGAACTATTTATTAAGAAAGGGAACATAATTTTCTAATGGAACATTTTCAACAAACAATAACTTTTTTCAATTTCAAATAACATACTGTTAGCTGTGAAACAAATTGAATACTATTCCACTCTAAACATTTCATGAAAGCGATTGTGCACAATATCGTAAAAACAAGTTTTATTTTCAATTTAATGTCTTTCTCCTGCCAACCTTATAGAAACAAAATCGTTCATAACGTTAATCTTTTGGTGGAAAAATAATTATGAGCGAAGTTTACGACCAGAAAAAATATGATTTTGAAAAATGTTAAACTTAATTTCAAACCGAGACGGGTTTTGTAACAAGTCATTCAAACAAGGTTTCAAAGTAACAAGTCAGCCTTAGCCAGTAACAAGACTATAAGATTGCGCCACATCTTACACTCAGCTCTCATCCATACTTGGCCTAAAACACCTACCTAGGTTGTCATTTCAGAAAAGTACGGTAACGATAGTAAAGAGTTGCTCGTATTAAATTGTTAAGGATTAAATTCACGGTGTAAACAAATTTAAAAACAGGTTTCCAAATGAAATATAAACTATAATTTATATGAATGTATGGTAAAGCGTGTCAGTAAGTGAATAATTCAAAAATAAAATATATAATAAAGTAAAAAAAATTATCTCTTGGATTTTTATAAGTTAGCTTACAGGGCTGTCGCCTCCTATGGAGACCTGGTGCCTCCAGTCGCCCAGGGAGTCGAAGCGGTGGTCCATGAGGACTTCTCTTCTGCAGTAGGACGACGCACCGTTGTAGAGGGTCGACGACCTGTCACACGTTGGACGCCTGGTAGTGGTGGTGGTCGTGGTGGTGGTCGTGGTGACAGGAGAACCACCCTTATCGCCACCACTGCCACCACTGCCGTGGGGGTCGTCGTCTGCAAAGAGGAACATAACCAGAATTAATATTTTAAGTCGATCATGTAAAAAAGCGTAATTTCAGGCTTACTTGTATAAATATCGGATGCTTTTTTTCATTTAAAAGTGATATCGTGATAAAGTTGATATCTGGGGTCTTCCATATCCTGCAATTAGGTCTCAATATACACTGTACTGCGGAGTACAGATCTACCACCCAAACGATTTGAGTTCGAGACCCTGTCATGACCTTTATAAAATTTAATTTCTCAGGAGGCCGTGCTTCGGATCTCGTCGGTCACGGCTGCATAAAGTAGTCGTTAGATCACGTTAGGGACACTATTGCAACCTGAAAACTCTAGTCATTGGCTAGAAGGATACGAGAAAAGTTACTAATAAGATTAGATTAGATTTGAAATGGCAACTATACCACAAGGTAGGTATTTTAAGCCAAGGATGAATGAGAATGGAGTGTGAAATCTTGTAGTCTTTGTGTGACTAAGGCTGACATGTTCCTTAGACAGGACTGTTAATCAATAGCCCAACAGCCGATGGCAACTAAGGGACCTACAGTTTAACGTGGATCCCGAATCACGGCCTCTGAATTACGAATTAGTCTTATTATAAGGATGGTCTTTGTGGATTTACGTATTATTCAATAATGCGGACTTTAATCCATACAAGAGAACACTACATCCACCTACTATCGCTCAGAACTATTCACAAATTTTGACCTCCAAATAGCTGGATTACAGGAGGTAGCCACCATCCCACTCAATTAACAGTGAGGAAATAAACTGGGATATCAAATACGAGTAACTTAATCCATTTTGTCTCTCAGTCCTCATAAACAAATGCCCAACTCTAAAGTGTAGAAAAAAAGTTACCGTATTTAAAAGCAAATTTTAGTGCGGTGAAAGAATGGTGAGATACGTGTGAAGTTGATCAAATACTCAATATAGTGACTTGTTTAATGAATGCTAGTGATTAAAAATTAATTAATTTCACGAACAATAATTGAATCAATTAATTTAGACAAGTTGACGTTAAATTCGACAAAGTGCTTTCTTTATATATTTATATTATTTATCCAAACCTGTATACCTTAAAACCAAAGAAGATGTACAAATACAGTTTAAAATGTTATATTGTGTATGAAACAAAAATCTTCAATCTATATCTTTATATAATACAAGCAGTAAGCCTTACATTGCCAAGTACGCCGACATTGACAGTAAGCCGTCCTTTATACGGGTTGTACAATTCAGTGTTCATAATCTATATCAGTTCTCATAATCAAACTATGACGTCACTGTTTCAAATGTTGGTCGCGCAAATTGTTAACACCTTTAGAGCTAAGACATGTCAATATGCTTAAAAGTAATTTTAAATCATATTAGTTTTAATCTGACAGCTATTTGTATATCACATGTATTGTTAAAGCTCTCTAAACTGAGAAAAATATGTCTAATATTGCTCAAATTAGGTTTTAAAACTCATTAATTTATGTTCATAGTCTCTGGGTCAGTTAAAAGTGAACAAAAACCTTTTCCTAAAGCTATTAAATAATGGAAATAAGTTTCCTAATTGTGGGTGCATTTTTTCACGGGAATGCGTTACTTATTTAGCGTTTAAGCGGCTTGTTGACGGGGAAAGTAAAAACGGCAAGTTACTGGCGGCCAGAATACTTTGTCTCTTTAACTTATAAAACGTTTCCCGTCTAAAGGGGTACTTTCTCTGAACCCTACAACCTTCTAAAATGCGAGCTTAGTGATAGAAAAATTGCAGGCAACTGAGAATTTTGTCGGTTTAAAAATCAGTGAAGCATTTATTTTAAAATAATACCACGATGGGAATATATTGTAGGCAGTAATTGAAACGTGTAATACAGTTATTATAAAATATTTTGTAATACTATATAAAAAGAATAATAAATAATTTTATTCATTCATACATTCATATTATACAGTTGAATTTATGAATTTTTATGTAATTTATATGTATATGTATTTATATTGGCTCAATTATCTTAAACACTTCTTAGTAAATATTGGAATTAATCATGGTGACAGTGTATCGATGAACCTGTGACCTTTCGATTACGAAAGAAGGAAAGGGGGGAGACGTCACACTATTAGGCAAATAATTTTTGGCCGTATTTCTAGTCATTGGACCCAATTACATATAAAAAATGTCAACAGATTACGACGTTCGGCAGGTTCAGTGCCGACAGCCTCCGTTTCGTAACCGAAGGTCATCGGTTCAATTCCGAGCACTCCTAAAAAGATTTTGCGGTATTTTTACACTGAATTAAGCTACCTTGTTCATTGGGCTATTAATTAAATATCATCACATGATCTTTAAAGTAACGATGTATTAAAATCGTTAAGGAGATTCTCCTAAAGGAATTAGCTTATATCATGGAAATATCCAAAGACTAGTTACTTCTACAGACTAGTTTCCTAAAAATTGCTTGAAGTTTAAAAAAAAATCAAATTTAAATTTAAAATTATTCTAAGAAGCATTGTAGTTTCTCTAGTAATTTTGTTACTAATTCAACGTAAATTGTTGATATTTCAGGGATTTGCTTATAAAATATCAAACATATGACAAACATAAACAAAAAATATCAGGTCAGGTGATCAATGAAGTCACGTCTTAACACTTTTGTGTCTTCTAAAGCTTAGACATATCCATGTCTAAATCTAGTACACTCATCACATCTGATTAGGGGAACTAAATACATTCCCTTAAGACACATCCATGATCTAACCTATTTCCCACAGGGAAGTAAATACGATTTTTTTTAAATTAATATGTCTTAGCTCTGGGGGTGTTAGCAGCTTGCGCGACCAGAACTTGGAACAGTGACGTCATAGTTTGGTTATAAGATGATTTGGTTCGGCTGTTTCGATTAACTAAAAACATTCTCTTTAGACTTACCCATGATCACATATTTCTCACAGGGACGTAAATACAAACATTTTTATAACATCAGTAGATACAAATCTGAAGACAGCTGGTTGAAATGTCAATGTAGAATATTTATGTTTTGCTGAAGATTTTCTGTTTTCCTTGTTTGAATTTTTATTGCTCCTATTTAGACATTTATCCACATCGCTGTTAATTCTTTCTTAATTTGTTAATAACTGTCTTTGTCATTGTTTGTGTTTATTTTATTACTCATTTGTTTATCTATTTTTTGAAGCTGTGATAAATGTTTAAGAGTAATAAGTTACATAGTGATATGTTACATATTTTGTATATTCTAGCTCCTAAGGCCCTTTATCCTAGTTCCCTATCTCTTACCTGTCACCGGGTACTCTCTATTGAGAGCATTGTAGCCCTGGAATTCCTCTATAACGTTTATCCAGTAGTAAATCACATCTCCTTTCTTCACCCTGATCTGAGGTATTTTCCAGGTCCACCGGCCATCCCTCTTTCTAGTTATGTCCATCGCGTACTGCCCATGTTCAACGCCGTAGAACTCTTCATTCACGTTGATGTGATATGCCACTTGTTTCACAGCTGAGTTAAAATCTGTGTAGTTAAAAAATAAATAACAGTTAGTAAGTTATTGAAATGGCAATCTATCCAAGTTAGGTATTTTAAGCCTAGTACGAATGAGAAATGAGTGTAAGATAATTGTGGCGCGATCTTGTAGTCTTCTTACTGACTAAGGCTGACATGTTCCTTAGACAGAACTGTCAATCAATTGTCCAACAGTCAGTGGAATATCTAAGGGACCTACATGTTGACATGGAGTCCGAACCACTGCCTCTAAATAATTACGAACTGGTTTAATTATGAGGATGCCATTTGCGGATGGATTTAGTATTCAATCGTGCGGACGTTAATCCACACTGGAGAATATCCCATCCACCGACCTTCGCTCACAACTATCAACAAGTCATGACCTTCAATTTCTTGGATTACAGGACATGTCACCGTCCAAGTTAGGAAACGAGGAGGAAACTATTAAAATCATAAAATTATTAAATCATAGTCTCCCGGTATTAATTTAAAACGATGTACCGTTCCTGATATAAACTTAGGTTTCATCTAATGTCACGAGAACCTTTGGCAATGTACGTCTTAAAATAATTATTTAGAATGAAATCACTCTTGAAATATTAAAATTATTTCTGGTTTATATTCTAAATACGAAAAATATTTACAGCTCTGAGTATAATGCAACCCAATTGTGCATGAGAGTAATCTAGTGAAAACAAATATGTTTTCCTCGTCAGAGTTCAGTTCCTACTAGATAACAGCTGAGACAAAACTCTATCTTGTTGCCCTGATTGCTAAACCAATAAATAATTAAATCTAAATAATAATTTGGTAGAATAAATTTTAAAAAATACTAATTTACAGTGCATACAATAACATGTTAACTTGGCGATACTTGTATAGCCCAGTGTTGAGATTTTGTCGCCTAGTTGCTATTGGGTAGTGCTGGTAGTATATTCTGATGAGTTTACATACAGTATCAAATGTAGTGGGATTTAAAAATAACCTCTTGTAAATATTTTAGAGAACAAATTGAGGAGCCACAACGTAGTATGAGGTTTTAATTTAAGTAAAATAATTTTTAGTACTAACTATTACAGAAATCATAATATTGTATTGATTATTTTAAACCAATAGTATGCTATTTCCATGTAATAGTCATATAAGACTAACGTGAACTTAAAACATGGAGGTTTTTTTGTATATTTTAACTAATAAATGAATAAAAAGACAACAAAAACTAAACAATAATAACAAGATGGTTTAAAAAAATTTGGAAACAAAATTTGTGAATAAATTATTTTTTCAAAGAAAAAATAAAATATATCCCCCCGTACTATCCTTCCAATGTCACCCAGTGAAAATCCTTTCAAAAATCAAAATTAATTTTCTCAGTTAAGCTTCTTTTTCAAAATAAATAAAGGTAAACCTTGAAATTTCAAAACCTGTTTTAAAAGATTATTTTGTTGGTTTGTTCTCTTGAAAAGCCTCGATTACTTTACCTGGGAGGGAAATCTTCAATCCGGATGGGTTCAAGAACTCCAAGGTCGCCTCAGGCACGTAATTGTCGGCGGACCCTTGTAGCACGCACACCAACAACACCAGAGCGACGGCGCACGACGGACCGTCCATGGCGGAGGCCCGGCTACAACTACAGCTGCAGCTGCGGACTACAGCTGACCGGCGACAGAAACCATGGCCTCCAGACCGAACTGGTAATACCGCGGGGTTTTCCTCCTCATTATCTCCCCAGGCCAGAGTGCGAGGACTGATCAAAATTATCTAATAAATACAGCAAAACTTCATTAATTAGCAAATTTCCTGTGGAAAAGTGATAGATGTTCGTAATTAAAACCTCTGAACACGTGGGTTAATTTTGGGCACTCATTCAAAAAATATATACATAGGCACTGTACTATGTGTCACGACGATAACCCGTATATTGGACAAGTTCGTTAGGCAAAGCAATGAATTTCACCTTCTAAAGCATCCCCTAGATTGCTGTAGGGTATAATTTTGTACCCAAAAATGGGGTTTTTCAATTTTTGTATAACATTTTTTAAATCTAATTTATTTATCGTTGGATTTAATTGAAAAACATACAATTAAATATTTAGAATCATAACTCTAGATCAATTAATTACTGAGATAATCAAAATAGTAAACACAGTACGACGTATAATGTTAATCTTATGACCAATAACAAAAACCCAATAACTCACTTATTTACTGAGATATTATTCCAAAATTTGGTGTACAAGTCATATCTAGATAAGTTTTAATACATCCATAAAAATATCAAATTTAATGTTTGTTATGGTAGAAAACTTATTCGTCACATAATCAGTCTCAGAAAGCAAAACAATGCGTGTCGGGTACTATACTGCTACTATACTGGTCGCAATTTAAATAATCTTATACAATCTAATCCTGTCCAACTGTCCACATTCAACGATCCTTCCGCGAGGTCATCTCATGGAGTCGACGCCCGGTGGACAGGCTGCAACAGTATCCCAATGCGGTATCATTTGGCACGAGCCCAGCGCAATGACTACGGTACATTCGCCGCTCAGGCCGTTGGACCAGAATATAAGTTACCGCCGTCTCTACAGATGCTGTAAACGCAGCGCATTCTGTGCCTTGGTCTACACTAGCTGCTCATTAGTTCAACATACCAGGATTCAGATCAGGCCCCAAAGGCCCCTTGTTTAAAGGTCAAGAATTGTAGATAATTATAAGTAATATCCTGTGTATGTGATATTCCCTGGTGTGAATTAACGCCCGTACTATCGGATACTATGTTATTATTACCTTTCTGAATTTGTGGCCTATCCAGTTATTTTAAACCAAATTATTTGTAAGAAATTAGTGTATTCATGAGGAGGACTTGACACATTGAATGATATAAGAAACATTGTGACAGACTATATCACACTGTTACACCAGGGTCCCTTTTATCATGATACAAACTCTTGCACTCGCATGAAACAAATGCAATTTATTTTTGAAGTTTAAATAATATTATTATGTGTTCGTCATCAAAGAGGAAAACAATATTTGGATTTTCACAGACACTTACACCAATCTAGCTTGCAAAATGCTTGGGGATTTCCACGGTCTCAAAGGTTCAAACCGGTTCAATCATCTGGCCCCGAGATAGCAGCTGGCGACACGGCTGGCGGCATATCAGTCTTAGTTGCGAGCACGGCTTGCCATGGACGCTGTGTATATCGTCGTGGTCCTCTCAACGCTACTGTGTGTCCACGCACAACGCTACATTGTTCCTGAGGCCCAGTTACAATTTTTAAATCCCAGAGGGTTGAAGATTTCTATTCCAGGTACGTCCGATATAATTTTATTTTATTTTATGTCATGTCGGCTCGTTATAGAGTATCCAGAATTGACATAAACTAATGGGAGTAGATATGAAACTATAGCTACCTATTCAGAAAATTAATTAACAGATAAGTACCTATCACCTTTTGGCAAACAGGGTAAGCTAAAAATGTATTTCATGTACTAGAGAATTATGGAGTTTTCAATACCTAATAATTTCAAAGTTTTGACTGGGACGATGGCGTGTTCTGTAATTCAACTTCTTGGAGGTCACGAATTTTGGATATTTGTTAGCAATGGTAGTGGTTGTGATATTTTCTGTTGTGGATTAACACCCGTACTAATTCATCCGCAAAGATCATCCTCATAATCAGACCAATTCGTAACTCAGAGCCTACAAGATCGCGTCACAATCATCTTACACTCGCAAAGTCTCACATAACTTCTTACAATAAAAGAAGATTCTGAATACAGTTCTTGTTCTGTTCTTGTGTACAGATGATGACCCCGAGATCAAGCTGGTGGCTTTTCACATCAACGTGAACGAAGAGTTCACAAGTCTCCAGCACGGACACTTTGGTGCCGACATCATCAAGAAGAAAGATGGCAGGTGGACCTACCACATCCCAAACTTCCGGGCCAAGCAAGGGGATGTCATCTACTACTGGATACATGTCATCGTTGACAAACTGGCCTACAATGGTCTCGACCGGGAGTACAGGGTGAAACGTAAGTCCGCTCTTTTTTCTCAGGTTCTTTCTTTGTTACAGGTTCTCTTTTACCCGAGAAACTTAAAATGAAGGGACAACACTTTGAGACAACTGCAGACTGAAGTGCGTAGCTACTCTAAAACGGGATCTATAGTGAAATAATACACATATTTACGTCACACTACTCTCTTTTGATGAACTTCCGGTACGTTTATTTAGTCCTGGAAACAAATGTTTACCGGAACTGATAGAGGAAAATATTCCTAAAAAAATCTAATGGCGGTGATCGGTTGATTGTGTCAGCACAATCTTAAAACTCTTTAAGCAATGAGTATCAGAAGGAGAATGAATGAGCTGTTCAACTCTTTCAGGCTAGTTTCTACTCTTGAGGAACATTTACTGGTTGTCATGAGGGCCTAGAACTGTAGTAACATGTACTGTCAGTAGCACCTGTCAATGTGTACAGTATACTATAGTCAATAGTAAGCAGTCGATATCAGTAAGATCAATATAGACTAAATCCAGAACTAATCCAGCCCGGAATCTAAGGTAGAAGTTAGGGAACTTCTTGGACGATAAAAACAAATGTGGCTTCTCGGAGATGTTTCTGCAACATCTTCTAGTCTCTCGGTCAGTCTATCAACAAAGGCTCTGATAGAAGAGGCTGGCTGAATTTCTTATTATGGAATTCCTCCCAAACCAGAGAGACCCCGAGAGTTGCTCACCCGAGATATCTGGTTTGGACAGCAAACAGCTTCTTTGTAGCAGTCTTGCAAGTCAGGCGGTACCATGCATGGACCCTATAAGAAATCACTGGTCAGAGATGAGCTGTGTAAAACCTGACCTTTGTACCAGTTTGTGCCAGTTTTGTTAACCAAAGGAGGGGGCAATGCATGCAAGACCCTTCAAAGTGAGTCTGCACAGGCAATCAGGATGAGGCGTCATACGTTTGTCAACAACAACTCCCAGATACCTGATCTTAGGGCGTCGCTCCTCGGGATGCTATTCCTGTTCAGTATCAAACTCTGGTTGTCAGCTTGCCTTCTCGTCCTGGTGGAGGTAATTGCTTCACACTTGTCAGTGCTGATTGTATGCGCCACTTAGTCAGCCATGTTTGGAGCAGGCTGTCTCTGCATGAAGATACGAGACAACCAGAACGCAAAGAGAGCATACAACGTATTTTGACAGATTTTGTTATTTTATTAGGTTAGGTTAGTGTAGGCAGTATGGCGTAAAATAACGTACGTTACTCGTCCAAAATGTGTTTACCGGACTCGCATGATAATCGTATCCTGTAATGTAACATACTAATAATACATACATCTATGTGTATGTGAAACGTATTAAGCATTTTGATTTGTTAAATTCGGTATACATTGAAGATGAATAGATTGAAAGTAATTAAACTATTCTATTGGTAGAGGTGCACAACGTGTTTGAAATTGCTGATTATTTGATACGAGTGAAGGGTAAGTTTAATATATTTGAAGACTCAACTTATTTTATCAGAGGCCAATCCCCACGGTGTGGGTTCCTCTGGCGGCACCAGCCCAAGCCCTCCGGCACCCCCTGACCACTCCGGGCAATCCTCCATCACCACCCGCGGACCATTCGGCTCAGACACCGTTATGCCAGGGGAAGTGATCCTGGACCATCATTTCTCCAACACAGATGGATGGAAACATCAAGTTACCATTGGTGGAAATACTCTTGTAAGTATCTTACACGTTGGTTCTTGTTCCTATTAATCTTTAACAAACCATAAAAATCTCTTAGAGAGAGTCGATAAATTGGTATGGCTCGCTTAATTAATTACAAAATTTGCTATTTCATTTTACTTATTACTATGAAAAAACAACACATATTGCAGCAAATCTGCGTACTCAGTACTATTACTAATCAATTACTTTAATGAGAATACTATAAGTTCTATGAAATTCACCCTACTCACGCCAGCGTGTGCGTGCAATCTCGTTTCTTCTTTTACACATTCACTGTGGAATAATATGGAAGTGCATCTGGGTATATTGGGGTATACCTTGAATTAATTTTCTCTAGGCATGAATCAATTATACCTTTTTAATGATAAATTAGTAATTTCTATAATTTGAAGGAAATCATTGGAGTCGTATATAATATCACCGTGAAGTTTGGTTCACAATAATTATTGGGTCAAATGAATGACAGTTAAAATATACAACAAACATTTATGTTTATATAAATTATAAATATATTGGAAGAGTGATACATTGGGTAGTAATTTTGTAAAATGTCATGTATCGACAAGGGTTAAACTTATGTCGTTATCTTAACAACTTTTAAATAATGCAGTTGATTTTAACCAACAGGAAGACGACTTTATGGTGTTCACTAAAGATCGGTCCAACAGTTTCATCAACAATGGTAAATTAGTGATCAAACCAGCTCTGCTTGAAGACACGTCCAACGACACGTTTGTGAGAGAAGGAGAGTTGGTTCTACAGGGGTGAGAATTTTAAATTGAAATTTATTAAATCTATATAAATAAAAGTATAGTTTTGGCTGTACATTGCTCAGAGTTATTAATTTTTTAGTTATTTTTACGTTTCCTGCGTTAGAGAAGCCGAAACGAGTCTTATCTTAATTCGTGTCTGTTTGTCTGTAACGCTCCAGGAAGCATTTCACGCCGTCTTCTCCAAAAAAATGGAAGAACTGATAACAATGAAACTTATTTCATGCGTTCTCTACATTCCCGAGAAGGTTTTACAAAGCTTAAAATTGTCCTTCGACCCTTAAAAAGTAAATCACGAGCAATTAAAAACCAACATACTTTTTACACGATATTGGTCGCATTTTGCTTTCAATTATCAATGAACCACCTACTGGTAATAATGAGCTGTCTTTGTAGTTTAAAGATTTAATTGAAAGAAAAACAAACAGCTGTCAAAGCAATATTAGTTAGTTTATATTGGTCATTGGTTTTTAAACCCATTTTGAAATCATTATAAAAAATCATTATCATTATTAAAAAGTTATTTTAACATATAACTAATTATAATAAATTGTATAAATGTTCTAATCTATTTAATTGTAAGTTATTCCTAAATTATAAAGCTGGGTATTGATTTATTTTCTTTGTACTGATGTGTTTAGGATTTCATGCTTACATTTTGTTATGATAATCTTTCTTCTTTAAACCAATTCTTACAACCCGTAAAAAGGACGGGCTTACTGCTAGTTTAAACTATATTTGTTTTGGTAAGCCATTGATAGAATTTTCTTCCTCTAAATTTCCTAGATTTATTTATCAAATTTAACGTCCCAAATAGCGAAGATTAGACCTAAGTCGGGGTTTTAATTTTTCACCAAAGGATAAACAGTTAAGTAAACAGGAAAATGAGATGATTTTTTTAATCTTTTTTAGAGGTTCACAAAGAGAAGGAATCTCTTTAACGAATATGGAATTTCAAAATCAGAAGTCACCGGGTTTGATTGTAGAAAGAAGCGGAACTGTTCCTGAGTTTTAAAAACATTAAGACTGGGACCACAGTGTGTCTTATAATCCAGCTACTGGAGGTCACGAATTATGGATATTTGTGAGCGATGGTCGGTGGGTGTAGTTATTATCTTGGGTGGATTTTTGTCCGCACTATTGAATACTACATTAATCCGTAAAAACCATCCTCATTATTAGACTATTTCGTAATTCAGAGGCAGTGGTTTAGACTCTACGTTAAACTGTAGGTTCTCCAGATATGTCATTGACTGTTGTGATATTAATTAACAGTTCTGACTAAGGACCGTGTCAGCCTTAGTCAGTAACAAGGCTCATTTCTCATTCATACTTGGCTTAAAATACCTACCTGAGTAGGTTGCTATTTCAGTTAAAAGTATAAGTATGAGACTTATGCCGCTACAGAAACTCACTGTCTTTCACTCACCGTACAGGTTTAGAATGTAAGCCAGTGAATGTAAGCATATCTGTTGCCTTTTTCCAGCTGTACTTCTTTCGTCGCGGAGCAGTGCGTCAGGCGAGCGTACTCCTACATCATCCTGCCACCCATTACCTCCGCCAGGCTCACCACCAAAGATCACTTCACCTTCCGCTACGGCACGGTGGAGATCAGAGCCAAGCTGCCTCGAGGGAACTGGATTGTACCGGGTAGGTATTTCCACGTAAGATGACTCGTGTCATGAATATATGCGGTAACTAAAACAAGTCTCCTTACTTATCTAGTCTACCATTCAAATTATTATTACTGCACCCAATTAGTAAAACAAAGTTTCATGACGTTTCGGTATCTGTGATTTGATTCGTCTTTAGGTGAGGTGGAACAGTTTTAATACATAATCTAGTGTAAAGCTGTTTGCAAAATTGATTGTATTTACTTCCCTGTGGGAAATAGGTTAGATCATGCATATGTCCATGAGGGAAAGAAACAGACACTTTAGGTGTGCTACTTCTCTTCAACTCTGACATTATTTTGGATGCAAATCTGAAGACAGCTGATTGAAATTTCAATTCAGAATATATTTGTTTTTATTGTGAATGTTTTATACAATATTTGTTGTTTAGTTACTGTTTTATTTAAATTGTAATAGTGCCTTCTTGCGCTGTGTACGGTTGCAAACATTACAAAAGGAACACGATTGGAACAAACATTAAGTATCACAATTCCTCCGAAAGTAATTATGAGTGTTTCAGAGCATAAAATTATATTACTTCTAGTTAACCTGGCGAACTTTGTAATGCTTACCAGTAAATACGTGCTAACTTTAAGATTGGCCTTGTACTGAAGTTGAATAGCATTACGTCTTCGTTGTGAAATATTCTTATTAGTTATTAGATATTATAAATAATCTGAGTCTTTTTTAATAACTTCCATTAATAATTTATTTAATAATATAATTTTTTTATTTTTTTTATTATATTATTATTTTTTATATATGTATATTTGAAATCTTAGTTTATATATCATCATCATGTTCTAAGTCTTACCGTAAAAAACTTACATTAAACATATTGAAACGATAAGACTTCAAAATAAATAAATCTGAGTGGATAAACTCAAACCAAACTTAACTGTAATACGACTTCCATAATAATACAGCTGATTATACAGTAATAATAAACGTAATATGTATAAACATTGTACTTATTTTTATTATATTATATATTAAATATAAACTAGCGTACCTGGTGCACGAAATCGTGCGCTGTCAAGGAGACAATCTGTCCACCAATGCGTGTTGGCACTCAATCTTAAGTGTTGCTATTTAAAAAGAATCAAGTCAATTTAATTATGATAAAAATTATTTTATTAATAAACCTTATAAAATTTCTCCATAAACAATATTCCGAGTATAAATACGGTTGTCTCGACGAAGTCGGCCTTGGTGTTTTCCATCTTTTATATAGACTTTGAGTCCATCAAATGATCGGGCTCTACTTGCTGCGACATATAGTTGGCCGTGACCAAACACCGATTCTGGGAGAACTACTCCAACCTTACCCAAATATTGGCCCTGAGATTTGTTAATGGTCATAGAAAATGCCACAATAATCGGGGAACTGTGTGTGCTGGAGACTGAACGGTAACAGGGTATCGCCTTCCAGTCTCCATTATGTCGAACGTTTAGCTTTTTTTTCATAGGTCACCAATGTGTATTCTTTGAAAAACTGTTACTTCCGTTGTGTCGAGCTGTAAACATCAACTCACATAATGTTTGTCTCCGAGTGTTTCTATTTACTCATCAACTGCACAATATATAACTACATTATAATAACTATACTTAGAAACCAAGTTTAGATTTTCTCAACAGATTTTCATTTTGGTTATGTTTTGGTTTTGTGTAAATAAAAACTGGTGTTTTATTGCCAGCTGTACGATGATGTTTTCATTAAACGAAAAAAGAAAGAACCATGTTTAACTATAAGATTTAATTTCTTTTATTTAACCACTTCCTTAAATAAACAGCTGATTTCTCGATTGTCGGTGTTTACTTCTATATTAAGTTTATGGATAAAATCGCGACTTTGACCCCATTATTTTCCATGTCCATGGTGAATTTCCAAAATTTTTTTAATTGATGGCAAAACTACATGCTAAGTCCTTTATAACGACACCTTGGACATGGTGATTGGTAGCACCACCGCTCCAAAACAATTATCACAAAAATAGGCCTAGTGTATTAAATATATAAGATACATAATCCCCAAAAAACGTAAACTATTAACGTGACAAATAAAGCTATTCATTTTGTACATAACAAAAAACAATAAAAATATGCTTGGTATTTTTGTAAGTTTTTTTGAATTTCATTGATGTAGGATTTTGTGTATTATTGAAACAAAAGAAGTTAAATTAGAAGATAAATTATTGGGTTGGTAGTCACCCACCAAGGTATTTCAGGAGTAATGCGTTGGCCTGGCAAATTGCTTGATGGAAACCAGTGGCCGGTGACTCCTGTCAGATCATGAGCGGTCACCTTTGGCTAGCCTATGTGACTCACACCACTACGACATATTTCCATGGTGATGGACAGAGGCTTAAAAATAAATAAATACAAACAACTTTAAGCTTTTCAGGCTCAGAGTGAACAATAGAACATATGAGTGTGGCTTCGTGTTTCAGAATTGTGGCTGGAGCCAGTTAGCGGCCCGAAAACCCAGAGGATTGTGATGGGGTTGGCTCGAGGTAACATGGATGACTCTGAGTTTGGGTCTAAGACCCTCGAGGCAGGAGTTATGGGGCAGACTGAAGAACTGTCGTCCATGGGTAAAAAAAGGGAAAACACTCCTTGGACCCAGAACTATCACACTTTCAAAATCAATTGGAGACCAGGTATTGCACCCACGGTATTTCAGGAGTAATGCGTTGGCCTGGCAAATTGCTTGATGGAAACCAGTGGCCGGTGACTCCTGTCAGATCATGAGCTGTCACCTCTGGCTAGCCTATGTGACTCACACCACTACAACATATATTCATGGTGATGGACAGTCAAGGCTTAAAAATAAATAAATAAACACAAATAACTTTTAAGCTCCTTTAGGCTCATAGTGAACAATAATAGAACATATGTGTGTGGCTTCGTGTTTCAGAATTGTGGCTGGAGCCAGTTAGCGGCCCGAAAACCCAGAGGATTGTGATGGGGTTGGCTCGAGGTAACATGGATGACTCTGAGTTTGGGTCTAAGACCCTCGAGGCAGGAGTTATGGGTCAGACTGACGAACTGTCGTCCATGGGTAAAAAAAGGGAAAACACTCCTTGGACCCAGAACTATCACACTTTCAAAATCAATTGGAGACCAGGTATTGTCATATATATTATCTATATGAATAAAATTAGAGTTTTGTCTGTAAATTACTCAGAATTATACATTTTTTAGTTATTTTTACGTTTCATGTGTTAGAGAAGCCGAAACAAGTCTTATCTTGTTTCAGCTTCTAATTTGTGTCTGTGATGCTGCAGGAGGCATTTTACGCCGTCTTCTCCGAAAAAACGGGAGAACTGATAACAATGAAACTTATTATCATACATTCTCTACATTCCAGAGAAGGTTTTTAAAGGCTTAAAATTGTCCTCCGATCCTTGAAAAGTAAATAACGAGCATTTAAAAACCCACTTTTTATACGATATTGGTCACCTTATTCATTGCTTCAGTTTTCAATGAATACAGGATGAGGTAATGAGGATACAGGATGAGGTAATGAGGATACAGGATGAGGATGATGACCAAATGAGGTAATAATCAGCTGTCTTTGTAGTTTAAAGATTTAATAGAAAGTAACATTGATGAAACACTGTTGAATCAACAATTGATTCAACAGTTGTTGAATAAATATTAGTTAGTTTATATTGGTCATTGATTTAAACCCATTTCATAATCATACTATATTAAAGTTATTTTAACGTATAATTAATAATAATAATAATGGTATAAATGTTCTAATCTATTTAATTGTAAAGTACTGCTAATTAATAACGCTGGGTATTGATTTATTGATGTTTTTAGGATTTCAGATTTACATTTTGGTACTGTATTATGATCTTTCTTCTTTAAATTGAATCCTACAACCTGTAAAAAGGACGGCCTTACAGCTTGTATATATATATAAAACAATGATGAATAACGAATTAAGAATATTAGCACTATTTTTATGGAAAGTTATGTAATATATTGATGTAAACCAATGACATATAGTGAACGTCAATATAAATCCAATTTTTAGAAAAAAAAAAAAAATTTAAAAAAAAAAAAAAAAAAAAAAAATAAAAAAAAAAAAAAAAAAAAAAAAAAAAAATAAAAAAAAAAAAAAAAAAGAAAAAAAAAAAAATAAAAAAAAAAAAAAAAAAAAAAAAAAAAAAAAAAAAAAAAAAAAAATATTGATACCTTCATTGCCCGCTAGTTAATTGAGATGTGGTTAATCGACATGAAAGTATTATTAAAAACGTTATGTAAATTTTGTCTACATAATTACTGGGAAATGTACTAGTGAATAAAATTATATGTGAATTTTTGTCTTGAATATTGGTTTTCACAATTTTCACATTTCACGTTAATTTCATATAATATTCCATGACACACTCTTGTTCAATTCCTAATGGAATTTCAGACAAATTTTCATATAAAATTTTAACTACAAACATATAATTAGCTACATAATCCATACGACTCAAGCCTCTTAAAAACTAAAAAGTACGTACTACTAGAGCTTTGAAAAAGTCCTCTAGAATATTTCTATTACAACGTGGCCATTCTCTGTGAACAAAACTCAACCGTTATGGCTGAGAGAGTTGTAATGGTTGACCCAAGGTATAAAGAGAGGTAAGGGTTATTTAATCAAAACTGATGACATCACTGGCTCAAGAATTTTATATTTACACCTAAGTGACAGAAATGTCAAAACCGTTCAATGTTATATGCAATTTCACATCATTAATATCATGAGTTTCATTAGACATCATGTTTATCCATACATCACACATGATATTTGTACAATAATGATATTTGTACATCGTACAATAATGATTCAACAGTCACACTTCTATTTACTTTATGAATCTCACAAAAACACATTTTTCACAGATGGAATAAGATTTTTTGTGGATGATCAACAAATACATCGAATTCCTTCCGTCAACTTTTCCATTCTAAGCAAAGAGGTAAGAGTAGATTGTATACTAGTTCTCAGTTAATTGTAAAAAAGGAATCTATAGAGAATGTGCATAATTCATATTAGCGTAAGACTTTAAATACACTAGATGAATGTTTTTAATTCTATTTAATTCCAAAAAAAATGTACTTTGAGTTACGGTAGCAAATACTCGCTGGTCGCTGGTGGAGTGAATGTTGAGTGAATGTGTTTGATAAAGTATGGCAATATTATTTATTTACAATATTTATTTTCTGTTTAATCATTTCCCACATTAGATTAAGTGTAATGTAATATTTATTTAATGATATTGTCAGGTTAAGTGTAAGAAAGGGCCAAGTGGCCCTAACTTTGCCTGGTAAAATAAAGAATTTTTCATTTCATTTCAAATAGATACTTTACATCGAAAATGTTGCTCCACATCGACTACTGGTCTGTGAGCAAGAGTCTATGACGGCAGTCACCACCTTTATTCACTCCCACTTGATCACAATTTATTAATAGATCAAAACAAAATCCAAAACCCAATCCAAATTAAATAATTCACAATTTTTAAAATGTAAATCACACAAGTTATACCTAATTTTACAGAGGATACAAGAGCATTGGGGAAATATACTACATGGATTTTTTTGTAATATTTACTTTTCGCAAATTTAATAAAAAAAACTATATATATTTCCAAAAAAAATATCATTAATTTTCACATTTACAACACTGTAGTGTATTTTCACTTATAGCTGTAGAAAAAATGAGAGATATAAAAAATTAAAAAATGTCAATTAACTCATTTTAATGAACAAATTTCACAGAAAACTCACTAAAATAGAACGTAGATGACGCCAACAAACTCGCAGGCGACTATCCTTAACTCAAGTCAGGTGACATTGAGCAGCTGCGCAGTTGGTTATAACATTATTATTACTAAACAACTGATCAAAATAACCTCTTCCACTAAACGTAATGTATTGAAAAGTATTTTAATACGTTAACATACATAATAACGGCAAAAATAAAGACAAGTGGAATGGAAAAGCAGTGATTGAATTGCCCAGGAATATAATCTGGCTTAGGGTCCAAAGTGTTTTAAAGATGTTTCATGTTGTCAGGTGTATTTGACGCTCGGAGTCCACGTGGCAGGAAGTCGGGACTTCGACGACTCCATCGCCGACAAGCCCTGGGGTAACACATCCCCTAAGGTGAGTCTTCATCCAAAAGAGTGTGGACGTGAATCGTGTGTGATGTGTGAAAGTACACTATAAATAATCATTTAATTCTGAATTTTTTATACTGTCACTACTTTGTGTCAAACTAATAATGTTACAATTTTATTTTAAACATAACGTTATCCGTCACGTGTTGCTGCGATGTAAAAACTGATTAATTAGGTTTAGATTTACTTGCAAATATTATCCATTATATAATTACAATTTCTGAAATGGGGTCAATCTAGGTGTTTTAAGACAAATATGTATAAGAAATGTGTGTATTCATATGAATTCACATGATGAATTAACAATTAAGACAGGCTATATGTTATCTTTAAACGTCTATATCTTTTATAATCTATTTAATCTTAAAACTGGTAAACACACACCCACGCACGCGCCCACACACACACAAACTCATAAACACATACAAAATCAAATATTCGTTACACAATGTATACACAATGCAATTTGATAAAAAATATACACATTGTCAAATGAAATTATCACAAACTTTCACATTTACAAAAAAAAGCTTTATAAAAAATTAAAGCATTATTTAGTTTGACATTATGTAGTGACCGTATCAAAAATTTCAGAATTAAATGATTGTTTACAGTGTACACACCACACACGATTCACGTCCGCACTACATTTTATACATTTCAGATAGCGAAAGCAGAATATTAAAAATAGACAACAGCTGATTATTATACAAACGTAATATGTATGTATATGTAATATAATGTAATATTTATGTATTGTGACAATCTTTTGTTTGGCCAACATGTAAACATGTAATTTTTAATTGTAATACATAACCCCAAAAACGTATTAATGTATTAACTTGGCAAATAAAACCTTCCATTCTGTACAGTACATATTTACTTTATAGTTTTACACTAATCAATTAATCAGACGGGATTGGATTTAAAGCATATTACTAATTAATTGTTTACATCCAAATAAATGACTGTTTAAATAAATGTTTAACTTATTTAATCACAGCTCTTAATTTTTACAACACTAAACTTATAAAACCTGACACTGCACCCTTGTATGCCCCCTAGGACGGAATTCTTTTGAACGGGTTTGCAAAAAACTTCACAGAAACCATCCTCGAATCATGCTTAATAGTGCCTAAAAGTTTCATTACAATATTTCTAGTTGTACCACAAAGGCAATCCTCATAATTAGACCAATTCGTAATTCAGAGGCCGTTGTTCGGATTCCACGTTAAACTGTAGTTCCCTTAGTTGATATCGGTTGTTTGGCTATTAATTAACAGTCCTGTCTAAGGAACATGTCAGCCTTACTCAGTAACAAGACTACAAGATCGCGCCACAATCATCCTACATTCATTCCTCATTCTTACTTGGCTTAAAATACCTACCTGGGTAGGTCGCCATTTCAGTTAAAAGTATAAAGTAAAGTATAAAAGTACCAAAGTCTAAAGGCAACATACAAACATATATACATACTTCCTCTTTCATATATTAAGATTTAGGGGCCTCTTCGTCAAAATAATGTCAACATTATTAGCAGTTTAAAATCAATTTACTATTTATCTATTAAAAAAACATAAATGGTAAATAATAACCCATCACACATGTCATAGAAAAACAGAGCATTTTTGGAGGGAATTTGTTTTGATTATGTACAAAGTTCATTTTGAAATTTCATGATGCAGATTCGACCTAAGAATTAGTAATCCCTACAAATTACTGGTTTAGGCAGAGGCGCAAATTCAGTGCCCTAAGATTAAACTGTCATATTTTATAGAGTCTAGAATGGGAGAACTACCCGCTGTACATTATTGAAACATACGAGAAATTTCAGGTAAACATAGATCTTCATTCAGTGTTTGTTGTATTGTACAGCATGACTCATCGCATGTGTTGCATGGCTACGACTGTCACATTACTACATTACTCATTTTATGTGTCGAATTAGGTATCTCGAAAACAGATTTTAGTCATAATCAATGTTAAATCATAACAGGAAGAATATATTGTTTTAAATCTCTTCACTAATGCGAACAAATTTACTTATTAACTTATTATAAATTTCCTTAGGAAGGGAAGTATTACTTTTGACCCCAAAGTATGACTTATAAATCGGTCATTTTCACATCAGTATGACGGAAAAAACAAAACATTGACAGAGGCTTACGCTCAGCAGAAAAATATTTTGTGAAATACAAATAGTACAACCAAAGACGAAGATTCTAGCCTGCCGGAAAGTCCACTTGTCAATTTTTGGACTTTTAAAAAGTATACGAAACCTGTTTTTACGTGGAAATTATTGGGCTTAATTTTCATTTCAAAATCCTTTGTAAAGAAAAGTACGGATTTTTCACTGCGGGAATTGGTCTTGCTTTGGATAAAAAATTTAAAACAGCAGTTTTTTTTTTAATTTACCAGAAGATTTTGACTGTATTGATCATTGAGTGCTAGTGGTCTGGCTTTATGACATTGGAGTGTGTAGTACTTCTTTCGATTGAATTGAGTCATTCTTAGAAAATAGGATTCTCAAGAGTTGATATTAATAATATGCAAGGCACTTAATAATAGTCAAGGCTTTTAAATTAAATTCTGGTGGTACCCCAAGCCTATTTATTATACAAGTAATATAACAGAAACATGCAGATATGCACAGTTATGAGACCCGAAATAGATAGGCTAAATTCCCATAGAACAGAACTATCAGCTTCCCTTCATCAAAAATAAACATCTCACATAAAAAAACAATCTAAAAACCGTATACTATTTAAAAACTGATTAAGGCATTTTGTCTTGGTGGAGGGGGTCTTTTACTCCGTTGAAGAGTTTTTGCTTGATAAAATGTTAAATTGTATTAATTAATTTTGATTGTGTTTTTTGATAAGTACATTTTATATGTTGTGTAGCATCTGTATGTATTATGATCTGTGTTGTTCAGTTGTAGTATTGTCAATTTAAAAATAAAAAAGTATAAAATCGCCCAAAATTTTCTTCAAGCATTATACATAAGGATGCATGAGTTAAATTTTGTTAAAATATGTTTTAGTGATGAATAAAACTTAAGCTGACAAATGATATGTAAAATATATTTAACATACTGAAACATAATTTTTGGACTGATTTCTTACAATGGTCTTACTAATAAGTCTAATTAAATCCTCATAACAAAAAATCTTCACTATTTTAATCTCGTTTTCAATTCAAATAAAAAATCAACATTTTTTCAGAAATTTCTCAAATTTTGGGAAGAGAAGAGTAACTGGTACCCGACCTGGAACGACGACTCCGCTCTCCAAGTAGACTACGTCAAAGTTACTGCCTTATAACTCATTACATATTAAATAAGTTTTATTTATTTTCGTACAAATAAAATCAGTTTCTCTGATTGAATGAACTACAAGTTATGATTTCCTTTGTTGGTTCTCCTGCACAATCTTAATAAACAATACATAATATTTGTACTTAAGTTACCTTATATTACAAAAGGTTCTTCAAAGTGTTTTCTCATTCTTGATGCAATTTTAGCCACAACTAATTGCGCCATCTTTACAACTGAGGATAAACCTACATAATCACAGTAGTACTAAAGATTTTAAGGGTACAGACGTCCTGTAATCCAGCTACTTGGACGTCACAAATTGTGGATAGTTGTGAGCGATGGTCGGTGGATGTAGTGTTCTCTTGTGTGGATTAATGTCCGCACTATTGAATACTACGTTAATCCACAAAGACCATCCTCATAATTAGACCAATTCGTAATTCAGAGGCTGTGGTTCGGATTCCACGTTAAACTGTAGGTCCCTTAGCCACCGGCTGTTGGGCTATTAATTAACAGTCCTGTCTAAGGAACATGTCAGTCTTAGTCAGTAACAAGACTACAAGATCCCGCTACAATCATCCTACACTCATTTCTCATCCATACTTGGCTTAAAATACCTACCGGGTAGGTTGCCATTTCAATAATATAATCTTATCTAAAATTTATTAAATATTTTTGATTAAGAAGACTTGAACACCACAAAAATTATTTTTGGTATTTTTATTATTGTTTTTCGGTATTTTCTGAACAATAAAATAAACTAACACCAACATAGTAAAATAATTTTTAAGTAGCCGCTGCACTCTCATTTTCAGCATCCGGGCATCATACAGTAACTACATATAGAGCTACTATGTTTTTTGTTTGCCGAAAATTGGATATGTTTATTTAAATGACCAGTTTTATCAAACGTTTTAAGATATCGATATTTTACGACGACATCAGTCTCCGATGTCGCCAGGGCTGTCTCTCCTTACTGTCTTCAGAGTCGACGTAGCAGTGGTGTATTCGGGATGTGGTAGCAGACTGGGATGGTGGCGACATCCTGTAATCCAGCTACTTGGAGGTCACGAATTGTGGATAGTTGTGAGAGATGGCGGTGGTTGTGGTGTTCTCTTGTGTGGATTAACGTCCGCACTATTGAATACTACGTTAATCCACAAAGATCATCCTCATAATTAGACCAATTCGTAATTCAGAGGGTGTGGTTCGGATTCCACGTTAAACTGTAGGTCCCTTAGTTGCCATCGGCTGTTGGGCTATTAATTAACAGTCCTGTCTAAGGAACATGTCGGCCTTAGTCAGTAACAAGACTACAAGATCGCGCCACAATCACCCTACATTCATTCCTCATTCATACTTGGCTTAAAATACCTACCTGGGTAGGTCGCCATTTCAGTTAAAAGTATAAAGTATAAAGCTGGATCATATTCTTCTTGAGGTTTTTTGGCTTCAACAGGTGCTTCGTACTAGCCTGCTGAGATATCGTTCCTGCTCGATCCAGGGCCTCCCAACAGACACTCTCTCGAGGATATTCCTCCCGTAACCGTTGAAGATAGAGAAAAACTTTAAGAAACTTAACTGTGTAGTTTTTTAAGCTGATTCCAATGGTGAAATATAAAGTTAAAAATTTTTAAAAACTACATGTGAAAAACGCAAAAACCCCCATTTTGGGGTACAAAACCCCCCCAAACTACCCGTTCCCATTGACCGATATGTCTGGTTTACGAACTCGTATGAGCACTAGTAGGAATACACGTCTCTACCAAATTTGATCTCGATCGGACCATTTTTACGAGAGTTATCGTGCTAACAGACATATATATATATATATACATATATATCTTGATGTTTGTAGAAATGTGTCAAATGACTTAATACAATTATTTAACTTGTTTAATAGAATAAATGAAAAATGAAAATGAAAAGTTTGCGAATTTTCGTTTAATAAATAAAACGTTTTCAAGCATTTGAAAAATTAGAAATGAGAACAATAAACAATAATAAACAGAGACTAAATAATTAAACAGGTGATTGATTGCCTTAACAGTAAATTTAAATTTAAATATAGAACACATGATTTTGTTGCATTTTAAAATAAAGATTTATATATGTAATTTTTAAATGTTATTTTCAATTGAGTTGAATCGTTCTTTATCAAATCATCTTAAATTTAAACCGGATGGAAATTTTGATTTTAGAACCAACTGGTGTGCCAATTCAGAATTTCTTAAAATTAGTTGGTTACTTTTTGCATTTTGATGTGGTTTAATTTTGTGAAGGGCTTTAAGCTCATAGCAGCCTTCAAAATTTTGGTTGTGGTGAGAAGCATGATTATAAATAGGTTTTCTTTGATCTTCATGTACCACATCAAAACGATGGCCAGTCATACGAACTCGAAGTGAATTCGATGTTTGACCAATATAGTCTTTTGGACAATGTTTACATGATAGTTGGTAAATCACATTGTGGGTTTCACACGTTGACTTTCCAACTATTGGATAAACTTTGTCCGTCACACTGCTTTTGAATTCAGTGGAATTACACATAATTTTGCAAATGCCACAACGGGGCTTGTGGCATGGTTCACAGCCATGACAATTACCTAATTCTTTAGGCCGGGAATTTTGAATTTTGGGTCTCACCAACATGTTTTTTAAATTTTTTGGCCTTTTGAAAACAACACGAGGAGGTCTGGTAAATAAATTTTGAGTTACTGGGGAAGATTTTAAAACTTTAAATGCTGCTTTCATTACAGTGTTAATTTTATGAAGTCCAGGAAAATACTCAGTGATAAATTTTGGGTCTTTGGAGTAGTTATGTTTGTTTACATTTTTTGGATTCCTAAATTGGTTATTTAACATTTTTTGGGGGTAACCTCTTTCAATGAAAGCAGACTTTAATTTAGATATATATTTTTCAAAGTCAGACCTGTCACTACATAGGGATTTTGCACGAATCGACAGACTTTTTGGAATAGATTTTTTCATGTACATTGGGTGACAGCTCTGATAGTGCAAGTATTGCATTTTGTTGGAATCTTTAACATGAATTTTTGTTTTCAATTTATTGTTACTAATAAATACGTCAACGTCTAAAAACGTGACTAATTTTGAAGAATAGTTCCAGGTAAATGTCAAACAGCAAAACTCATTTAAATTTTGCAAAAAGATTTTTAAGGAATCTAATCCATGCTGCCAAACAATGAAAATGTCATCAAATGTATCTAAGCCAAACAAGAGGGGTTAATGAACAACCTAGGAGAAAATTTTGTTCTATTAGACCCATAAATAGATTGGCATAGGAAGGGGCCATACGTGTTCCCATCGCTGTACCTTTGATCTGTAAGAAATTTTTGTTTAAAAATTTAAAGTTGTTCATAGTCAAAATCATATGAATCAACGTAGTCAAAAAACTAGTGGACGGTTTAGAATGGATGGGTCTAGTATTTAGAAAGTGTTTGGCAGCCTTCAGACCACCATCATGAGGGATGTTAGTATATAACGATTCAACATCAATTGTTACAAGAAATAAATTTGGAGTTTGAGGTAGGTTGATACTTGAAATTTTGTTTGAAAATTATTTTGTTAGTATCAACCTACCTCAAACTCCAAATTTATTTCTTGTAACAATTGATGTTGAGTCGTTATATACTAACATCCCTCATGATGGTGGTCTGAAGGCTGCCAAACACTTTCTAAATACTAGACCCATCCATTCTAAACCGTCCACTAGTTTTCTGACTACGTTGATTCATATGATTTTGACTATGAACAACTTTAAATTTTTAAACAAAAATTTCTTACAGATCAAAGGTACAGCGATGGGAACACGTATGGCCCCTTCCTATGCCAATCTATTTATGGGTCTAATAGAACAAAATTTTCTCCTAGGTTGTTCATTAACCCCTCTTGTTTGGCTTAGATACATTGATGACATTTTCATTGTTTGGCAGCATGGATTAGATTCCTTAAAAATCTTTTTGCAAAATTTAAATGAGTTTTGCTGTTTGACATTTACCTGGAACTATTCTTCAAAATTAGTCACGTTTTTAGACGTTGATGTATTTATTAGTAACAATAAATTGAAAACAAAAATTCATGTTAAAGATTCCAACAAAATGCAATACTTGCACTATCAGAGCTGTCACCCAATGTACATGAAAAAATCTATTCCAAAAAGTCTGTCGATTCGTGCAAAATCCCTATGTAGTGACAGGTCTGACTTTGAAAAATATATATCTAAATTAAATTCTGCTTTCATTGAAAGAGGTTACCCCCAAAAAATGTTAAATAACCAATTTAGGAATCCAAAAAATGTAAACAAACATAACTACTCCAAAGACCCAAAATTTATCACTGAGTATTTTCCTGGACTTCATAAAATTAACACTGTAATGAAAGCAGCATTTAAAGTTTTAAAATCTTCCCCAGTAACTCAAAATTTATTTACTAGACCTCCTCGTGTTGTTTTCAAAAGGCCAAAAAATTTAAAAAACATGTTGGTGAGACCCAAAATTCAAAATTCCCGGCCTAAAGAATTAGGTAATTGTCATGGCTGTGAACCATGCCACAAGCCCCGTTGTGGCATTTGCAAAATTATGTGTAATTCCACTGAATTCAAAAGCAGTGTGACGGACAAAGTTTATCCAATAGTTGGAAAGTCAACGTGTGAAACCCACAATGTGATTTACCAACTATCATGTAAACATTGTCCAAAAGACTATATTGGTCAAACATCGAATTCACTTCGAGTTCGTATGACTGGCCATCGTTTTGATGTGGTACATGAAGATCAAAGAAAACCTATTTATAATCATGCTTCTCACCACAACCAAAATTTTGAAGGCTGCTATGAGCTTAAAGCCCTTCACAAAATTAAACCACATCAAAATGCAAAAAGTAACCAACTAATTTTAAGAAATTCTGAATTGGCACACCAGTTGGTTCTAAAATCAAAATTTCCATCCGGTTTAAATTTAAGATGATTTGATAAAGAACGATTCAACTCAATTGAAAATAACATTTAAAAATTACATATATAAATCTTTATTTTAAAATGCAACAAAATCATGTGTTCTATATTTAAATTTAAATTTACTGTTAAGGCAATCAATCACCTGTTTAATTATTTAGTCTCTGTTTATTATTGTTTATTGTTCTCATTTCTAATTTTTCAAATGCTTGAAAACGTTTTATTTATTAAACGAAAATTCGCAAACTTTTCATTTATTCTATTAAACAAGTTAAATAATTGTATTAAGTCATTTGACACATTTCTACAAACATCAAGATATATATGTATATATATATATATATATGTCTGTTAGCACGATAACTCTCGTAAAAATGGTCCGATCGAGATCAAATTTGGTAGAGACGTGTATTCCTACTAGTGCTCATACGAGTTCGTAAACCAGACATATCGGTCAATGGGAACGGGTAGTTTGGGGGGGTTTTGTACCCCAAAATGGGGGTTTTTGCGTTTTTCACATGTAGTTTTTAAAAATTTTTAACTTTATATTTCACCATTGGAATCAGCTTAAAAAACTACACAGTTAAGTTTCTTAAAGTTTTTCTCTATCTTCAACGGTTACCGAGATATTAAAAAATCTAAACACAGTACGTTGTATTGTGGGGTTCCAATGTTAATCTTATGGAGGATATGGAAAAATTAATATTTCCCGTATTAATCAATATTTTTGGATAAAACTTGATATTTAGCTTCATGTGGTTGAGATCTATCCATTTATGCTTAAAAATCATAGTTTATGTGTTTATCATGGCAGCAAACCTGCATACTCTTTTTCATAATTATCATATAGGGAATAGGCAAACTCCTTTATTTATGGACAGATGTTGATGAAAGTTGGTATAAATGTTAAGATAAAAATTATTTATGGTAGAAATGTCCAATTTCAGTGTTCCTCACAGCAGCAAACCTGCACACTCTTTGCCATGTTAATCTTATGGAGAATAGGCAAATAATTCTCGTGTTTATGGACAGATTTTGATAAAACTTGTCATATATTATTATTATTATATTTATTGATTTGGAAATTCGCTGAGTACGCAGGTCTGCTGCGACGGGGGTATTATGAGAGTTATTGTGTTCACAGACACATAATATAACAATTGTATGTATATATATAAAATGACTTCTTGAAAATGTGATTATTACCCGAAACGTGTAGAAGGAATAAAAATGTTTTCTAAGGGTACTTGGTTCAATTTTTTCAATATAATAATATTAGTAGCCCTATTTGATGAAATAAACAGTAAAAATATATATATAAATTTTAACCACTATTGTTTTTGGTCTCTAGGCACCTAAAGAAGAAAAAATAACATGGTCCCAGGCTTCTTCCCTATGGGAAATTCGCTAGTAAAAAAATGTCATTATTTAATCATCAGAGGACAGTGAAAGCCTGAAGGCCTTCGATCTTTGTCTATTCAGTACTCGATAGACCTTACTTTCCATTTTCATCAAAATCGAGAAAATACTGGACTGGGACAGAGGTGCCTCCTGTAATCCAGCTACTTGGAGGTCACAAATTGTGGATAGTTGTGAGCGTTGGTCGATGGATGTGGTGTTCCCTTATGTGGATTAACATCCACACTATTGAATACTATTTTAACCAATAGTTTAGTTGCCATCGGCTGTTGGGCTATTAATTAACAGCTCTGTCCAAGGATCATATCAACCTTAGTAACAAGACTACAAGATCGCGCCACAATCATACACTCGTTTCTCATTCCTACTTGGCTTAAAATTATGCCACCACAAATTAAACCTTATGACATTTCAATAATCCAATCTAGGTATTTTAAGCTCCAATACTAATCTTATGAAGGATATGAACAATTAGTATTTCACTTATTAGCTTCATATGGTTTGGATCCATACATTTATGCTAAAAAAGCATAGTTTATGTGTTTAGCATAGTTTTTTCCTCACAGCAGCAAACATACATACTTTTTCCCATATTTTTTTCTGCGAAAACAATAAAGGAAAAGTAAAATTTGACTATCACCATTGAACAAACAAATTAGTACTTTGAATTATTGTATAGTATATGAGAAAACTTTAATTTATATGTCCATACAGTAAATGCACCAGTGGTTGCACCACTGGTGCATTTAAAATCAAAAGTGTAAAATAAAAGTGTTAATAATTAGAGTGAAAAAGATTGTGTTAGTTTTCTCCTACTCTTTATTTTATTCATTTGTATAATCAGTAAAAATTTGAGGTAATTTGAAAAAATTCTTTAAGTTTTTCTTCTTAGTCGTCTTACATTTTCTCTAAGATCTCCAGCATTACTTCAGGGAAATAGGAAAGGTGTTCAGCAGAAGCAGACCAAGCAGTGAAGTCAACCTTGAAACGATTCATTGTTTCCTTGTTGTACGTATTTATAATGTCTTTCAGATCTATATCATACCGTCCTCTGATAAGATAAAGAAACCTAATTTCATACTTATTTCCAGTGGCCCCACTTTTGAAAATGTTTTCAAGGGTTTGAGCAAAATAGAGAGTCTTGTTCAGTAATAATTTCACACTAATTCTGTATACTTCGTTGGCAATATACGTATCAATATCGTGGAACAAAGATTGAAACCCTTTTCGTCCGTGTCTGAGGTTCCCATAGACTGTCAGTGTTTCTATGATCTGATAATTTGTTTCTTCGGTAATTAACTCAGAAATCCTTCGGTTAATTGTAGCCTCATCATGAGATTCAATAGCTGATTTTAATTTATAAGCATCAAGTAAAGCCTTGAACCAGGAAGAGTTCCCTTTGATCTTATTTTCCTGATCAGGCTGTTTCATCAGAAAGCCACAGTTTTGAGGTGAGATACCTCCAATTGTCAAAGCTCTGTTTAAATCTGTGAAGAAGTTCTGACCTTGAATTGAGTTATAACATTTCTCAATTTCGTCAATCAGGCACTTAGGAAGAGTCATTAACATTTCTATAATCGCAAATCTACTTTGATCTTTTTGATCTTTGTCTGCATTTTCATTACGTTGAAGTTTTATCTCGTATTCAAAATGTCTGGCAAAAAACTCAGGCATCGGTAAAGATAAAGCTGTCAAGAAAATGTAATCCCACATCCCTTTACTAAATGTAAAATAAATCGGGGCCCCAATCGACATTTCGTATCGTGGTTTAAATAATTTAGCAGTGGTAGTCCTTTTCATTGCTGAACTATTGATCAAGATATCTGTTACAATCTTCCTTTTAGCATCAGGTAACCAACTACTAGGCAAACTGTCTACGATAGAGTAAAGCTTTTTTGCGTCGGTCAAACTCAAGTCAAAGTCCTTGTCGTCGACCGAAGGTTGAATGATTGGTGTACACGGGCCAAACTTGCATAGGTTGCAGGTGTCGTAAAACAGACCTGCAAAAATACATCCAAATTTTGCAGAGAAACAAGGTAGCTGGTGTATGAGTGTTGTGTCCATCATATTAGGGGATGGTGTTAATCATTAAATAAATGTGTTGAATAAAAAGACACAGCAATGTCAGCAGGGCCTTACTTACTGAATGAAAATTTTACGGCTAACGGACCCATATGATAGAATAAATAGCATATGATTAGTTTATCAGAATCTTAAAGCACCAACCTCTAAACAGGCTCATTTTGTAATTAATAACTATATGAGTCAAATGCACTTTGCAGAGTTGGTTCTATCCCAGGCAGCTCTCAAACTTCTGTTTGACATTTACCAATATTAAAATAATTATATTATACGTTTTTACACAAATATAATTGAAAATGGAAAAATTTACGTTTAGTTACCTTAGTACCTCTAACCGTAGGAACAGTAACCTACATTTCTTAATGTGCACAACAACTACATTGTTCCTAAATATACACGATCAGCCACCTCTGTTCCAAAAATAACTCGATAGAATACCCCTGTTCCCAAATGTGCACGATCAGCCCTCCCTGTTCCCAAATGTGCACGATCAGCCGCCCCTGTTCCAAAATGTGTACGAACCCAGCCCCCTGTTCCCAAATGTGCACGATCAGCAGCCCCTCCTCCAAAATGTGCACAATAAGCCGCCCCTATTCTCAAATGTGCTCGATCAGCCGCCCCTATTCCCAAATATGCATGATCCCAGCCGCCCCTGTTCCCAAATATGCACGATCCCAGCCACCCCTGTTCCCAAATGTTCACGATCAGTCGCCCCTGGACCCAATTGTGTATGATCAGCCACCCCTGTTTCCAATTGTATACGATAAGCCATCCCTGTTCCCAAATGAATATGATCAGCCGCCACTGTTCCCTAAATGTGCACTATCAGCCGCCCCTGCTCCCAAATGTGCACGATCAGCCACCCCTCTTCCCAAATGTGCACGATCAGCCACCACTGTTCCCAAATGTGAACGATCTCAGCCGCCCCTGTTCCCAGATGTGAACGATCATGCGCCTCTGTTCCCAATTGTGTACGATCAGCCGCCCCTTATCCTAAATGTGCACGATCAACTGCCCCTGTTCGTAAATGTGCATGATCAACCGCCCCTGTTCCCAAATGTGCTCGATCAGCCGCCCCTGTTCCCAAATGTGTACGATCACCCGTCCCTGTTCCCAATTGTGTATAATCATCCGCCCTTGTTCCTAAATGTGTACGATCCCAGCCAACCCTGTTCCCAAATGTGTACGATCCCAGCCAACCCTGTTCCGAAATGAGCATGATACCAGCCGACCCTGTTCCCAAATGTGCACGATACCAGCTGCCCCTGTTCCCAAATGTGTACGATCCCAACCGCCCCTGTTCCCAATTGTATACAATAAGCCATCCCTAGACCCAATTGTGTATGATCAGCCGCCCCTGTTCCTAAATGTGTACGACCCCAGCCAACCCTGTTCCCAAATGTGCACGATTCCAGCCAACCCTGTTCCCAAATGAGCAATTACTTAGTACACAGTGGCTTTCGGATTTGACACTTCATAAATATTTTGACCTAATAAATACATGTTTTTTATCTTTGAACCCCAAGTCCTGTCTCATCCTAAATCCTCTTATATGCCACGCAGTCAAGAACCTAAACGACTTCTCACACTTTTTGGACTCACTACAAGTGAAGGAGTTCGAAACTTTGATCATGCCGATCAATGACTCTAAAGAGCTTAATAAAGGTGAGAGTGGCTCACATTGGAGCACCCTCGTATATGCAAAAGTTGAAAACAAGTTCCACTATTATGATTCATGGGATGAACATAATGTTAATGATGCCAAAATTGTGGCTGAGAAGGTATCATTGTACTTGAATGCGCCGGGCTATGAATTTAAAATTATTGATGGGCCTAAGCAGATTAACGCCTATGATTGTGGTACGTACGTCTGCCTATTTGTCGAGCTTCTTGTTCTTGGATACAGAATGATTAAAGACAGCTTGAGGAACGTAAAGGAATTATCTAAACTGCTGACTGTAAATCAGACTGATTTAATCAACATAAGATCTCGGCTAGCTTATATTCTAAAAAATAACGTATTTATGATAGATGATGCAATCCGTTCGCTAGTGACTAACAAAACGCTAACAAAAGATGAAATTAATAATAATGTAATGGTTAGTCTAAATGGTAGTAGCAAACCAATGTCAGCTTCCGAGTACTCTAAATATGTCACCAGGTATCAACCTAGTGATGCTGCCCAATGCAACTTGCACTGGCAAAATGTTAGGCTTAACAAGCCTGTTAGATATTTGACCAAACGTCAACTTCCTGCAGACTCGTCTATAAAACTTTCTAACAGATTTAACTCGCTGAGTGAAGAAAAAGAGAATTACTCCAGTGACCAAGACCTGACGCATAATGGCACTGATCTAAATAATAGGAAAAATTACCAAAACACAAACTACAAACAAAGACAAAACAAAGAGTTAAAAAGTAACAAACAAACAAAGAAGCTAAACAAATATCAGCAAAAACAACACAGAATTGAAGACAATAATCTCTTAAAAGAAAGAATCCTTGTACTAGCCAATAGCCATGGCAAAGATCTTACCCGATATATTCAGGAGCAAACCTTCCTCTCAGTGTCAACAATAGCAAGACCAAATGCGACATTCAGTCAGGTCACACATGATGTATTTGGTGCAACAAAAGATTTTACTAAAAGAGATTATGTTGTTGTGATTGGCGGAACGAACGATGTAGAAACAAAAAATGCCTACCAACTGCCCCAGAAAATTGAAACGCTCTCAAACATGCTTGTACATACAAACTTAACTGTGGCCACCTTGTCTCTCCGTCATGATAATCCTTACTTAGATTTCAAAATCTCTAAACTCAATAAACAGATCATTAACATAGCCAAAATAATACAGCATGGGCCCTCAGTTCTTCCTTGATTTACCTCGACAACTCTATACCAACCATGGTTTTCATTTCAACTACAGAGGAAAAGAAAAAATAGGCAAACTTATAGTTAGTATAATAAGAAGGATTAAACAAGAAACTAACTCTAAAACTCTATCTTATATTGAGAATCAAAGTCCTGTGAGGGATAAACGTTCCCCTTCTGATAATTTTATCTCAAAAATTGATGGTAAAGAAGAAATAGAAATTTTAGAAGAGAATATGGAAGAGGTTATAAATAAAGTGAAAGACAATAGCTATGTGGCTTTTGCACACTGCATCTCAAGTGATCTTGATAGCCCAAAAAACATGAGTGCAGGTGTCGCTGTGGCTTTTAAAAAGCAGTTTGGGAGGCCATACAGTACAGATATTATAAATAAGTACATAACTTATCAACAGTTTAAAAATGGTGCAGCTGTTTATGTTATGTTAACTAAACCAAGGTATTGTGATAAGCCAGAACCTAGGTATTATGACTCTTGTTTTTCACACTTTACAAATGATTTTAAGAAAAGAAATTTTAAAATATTAATCTGCTCCCCCATGGGTTGTGTAAGGGACCTGATTTCCTTCAAGAAATTTGCCACAAACGTAGTGCGATTCCAGCAGAGCACAGGGGCCACAGTTCGTATTGTGACCAGTGATGAAAAATCAACCAGAAGACTATGGAACGGCTGTACCTATCCAGAATTTCTGAAACAATTGCAGCTTGAAGTTGCCAAGGCCAGAGACAGTATACAGTTGAGGCCAGCTAACACCACACTGCCAGTGATAACAGCTGTCGATACAAGATACAAGCGTCGCAGAGGGATCTCCAGCAAGGGCTGCTGCTGACGAGCCACCTCATGAAACCTCAGCTGACGACGAGACAACAGCCTTTGACATCCAAAACACAAGCCACCTTCCTGCACCATTGGGAACAGCTGTACCTACACATCCGATCTACAGTGTTTGTGAGAGTGAAAAGTATGGCCATTTCTGTGATAGTGACGACATACACACAGACAGACAAAATAATAACAGGCATTTTTTAGCTCCCTCTCACAAAAATACCAGAAATGTCTTAATAAATGTCAACACAACAGGCAAAGGTAAAAGTAACAAAATAACAATATTTCAACAAAATGTTCAAGCCATATCAACTAGCTTAAACGATCTAAATTTATGTCTGGATTCTGTGAAACCAGATATAGTTGTAGTAAATGAAGTGAATTTAAAAGATACTCAATTAAAATACTTTCATCTAGAGGGATACTCCGTAAGATAACACTTCTTGCGTAAAAACACCACTGGTGGAGGAGTTATGATACTAGCTTTAAATAATATCAAAAGTAAAGTAGTTAATTGCCTGTTGTGACGGAGATGCTCACTGAAAAGGAATTTGAATGTTGCTTAGCTGAGTTTAGAATGGAAGACTTCAAATTTGTTTTAGCGGGACTGTATCGTACCCCTAATTACTGTTTCCTCCACCCATTTTTAGCTAAACTTGAAATACTTATAGAAAATCTCAGTAATAAGTACAAAAATGTTATTTTAGCTGGTGACATCAATATTAATATTCTTAAGAAAGACAATATTTATATGAAATTTAAAAACATATTGAAAATGTACAACATGTCTTATAAAATAGATTTTGCTACAATGGTCACTTCGAACACCGAATCTGCAATTGATAATTTTATCACTAATATAAATTCAATTAGAATGGAGGTAAGGGGTATGATAACTAGAATATCTGATCATGATGCACAGATTTTGGATCTCTGCAACATTAAAAGTAAACATAAAAATAAAATCAAAAGAGAAACTAGAATGTTTAATAGTGCAAATGTAAAAAGTTTTGTAGATTATATTTCAAAAGAAAGCTTGGAGGTTTACCAAGCGCCTTTGGAGAATAAGTACAACAAATTTGACTCAATATTTAAATACTATTTTAACATAATATTTTAACATAAGTTTCCCTAAAAAATTAAAATTTAAAAAGCCTCATGTTGAACAGAAATGGGTAACAAGTGAGCTGAAAAATTTAAAGTTTGAAATTATTCAGCTAGAAAAAGAGTACAGGGTAACAAAAAACCAAATTTTGAAAAACTACATAAAAACAAAAAATATATTTCTCAACAAGACTCTTCAAAAAACCCAAAGAAAACTAATAAAGGAAAAAATTCAAAACGCCACAAACAAGGTAAAAACAACCTGGTCCATCATAAAGTCAAAAATACCCCCGTCGCAGCAGATCTGCGTACTCAGCGAATTTCCAAGTCAATAACATAATAATAATAAATATATGACAAGTTTTATAAAAGTTTGTCCATAAACATGAGCATTGTTTGTCTATTCTCCATAAGATTAACATGGGAAAAAGTGTGCAGGTTAGCTGCTGTGAGGAACATTGAAAGTAGTTATTTCTACCAAAAATAATTTTTATCTTAATATTTATACCAACTTTCATCAACATCTGTCCATAAATTAAGGAGTTTGCCTATTCTCCATAAGATTAACATGGGACAAGAGTATGCAGGTTTGCTGCCATGATAAACACATAAACTATAATTTTTAAGCATAAATGGATAGACCTCAACCACATGAAGCTAAATATCAAGTTTTATCCAAAAATATTGATTAATATGGGAAATATTAATTTTCCCTATCCTCCATAAGATTAACATTGGAGCCTCACAATACAACATACTGTGTTTAGATTTTTTAATAGCTCGGTAACCATTGGAGATAGAGAAAAACTTTAAGAAACTTAATTGTGTATTTTTTTAAGCTGATTCCAATGGTGAAATATAAAATTAGAAATTTTTAAAAATTACATGTGAAAAACGCAAAAAACCCCATTTTGGGGTACAAAACCCCCCCAAACTACCCGTTCCCATAGACCGATATGTCTGGTTAACGAACTCGTCCGAGCATTTGTAGGAATACACGTCTCTACCAAATTTGGTCTCAATCGGACCATTTTTACGAGAGTTATCGTGTTCACAGACACATATATATATACATATATATATATATACATATATATATATATATAAAAATTTTAACGACTATTGTTTTTGGACTCTGGGCACCTAAAGAAGAAAAAATAACATGGTCCCGGGCTTAAGTCTCGCCATGAGACCTACGGTAATAGCTTCTTCCCTATGGGAAATTCGCTAACAGGAAATGATTACAAAAAAAAAATAATATTGACTTATTGGATCAAGATCAGATAGTTTCAAACCCATTAAAAATCAGTGAAACATTTAATAACTTTTTTATAAATACATTAGATAATTTAATAATCCCCAATATCCCCCCATTGAGTCCATTTACTCCCACAAAAATAACTGAATATAAATTTGTTTTTAAGACAGTATGTGAGATGGATATATCCAAAATAATAACATCTTTTGAAAATAAATACTCAACTGGTATTGATGAAATCCCCATAGATTTAATTAAACAGTTAACTACACAGATTCTAAAACCAATAACACATCTGGTTAATTCCTCACTAATTTCAGGTATTTTTCCAAGCAAATTAAAACTATCTAAAGTAATTCCTGTTTTTAAAAAAGGCGATCCCAAAGATGTTTCATGCTATCGACCAGTCTCTTTGCTCCCAGCCTTTTCGAAAATTTTCGAGAAAGTTGTATATAATCAGTTACTTAATTATTTAGAGTCAAACAATCTATTGGATAAGAGCAGCATGGATTCAGACCAGGAAGGTCAACTGTTACTGCAGGAGTTGATTTTATTAAAGAAATTGACGATGCAATTGATAATGGGGAAAAAGTTATAGGCATTTTTCTATATCTATCTCGCGCCTTTGATAGTGTATCCCATTCAAAACTTATAGAAAAATTAAAAACGCTGGGAGTGCAAGGAAAGGAAGGCGCTTGGTTTTCCTCCTACCTAAATAATAGGTTACAATATGTAGAGATCGAACATTTAGAAGAAGGGTCACATTGTAATTACCTGAAGAAATATTATAGTACACCGAAGAAAATTAAGTATGGAGTTCCCCAGGGATCGATACTTGGGCCATTATTATTTTTGTGGTATTTGGAGGGGCTGCCTCAAAAAGTAAGTTTGGGCTCTGTGTGTCTCTATGCAGATGACACCAATTTAATCATAAGAGGTAATTCTTGTAATAGTTTAACTAAATCCTCTGGTATTGGTTTAACAAATTTAAAAACATTTTTGGATCAAAACAATCTTTTATTAAATTCTGCAAAATCAAATGTCATTTCCTTTTCTACACATCAAAATAAAATGCAAATCAATCCTCAAATTCACGCCAGTAATAAATTATTAATGCAAACTACCGTAACAAAATTTTTAGGACTCACTATAGATGAAAATCTTTCCTGGAATAAACATGTAGAAAACATATTAGGTAAATTGTTATCGGGAATTTATGCTCTGTGGCAAATGTCCAAAATAAGTGACTTAGACACCTTAAAAACAATATATTTCTCCTTGATCCAATCCCATATTATCTATGGAATATGTATTTATGGAGCCACATCAAAATCTAATCTGGACAAAATTCTAATCAAGCAAAAGAAATCTATCAGAGTCATGGCAGGGCAAATAATACAGATTCAGTAAAACACTTATTCACCCAATTCAAAATTCTAACAGTTTACGGCCTCTACATTTTTGAATCGATAAATATGTTAAAGAACACGACAGTAAAAATAACATTTCAAACAAATCATCCATATAATACGAGAAATAAAGTAATCTTAGACAAACATAATTTAGAATTTTATACTAAGACAAGTTATATGGGCAAAAAGTTTTTTACACAATTACCAAATGAAATAAAAAAAGAACAAAATTACAATGCTTTTAAAAAATTACTAAAAGAATATTTACTTGATAAAGCCCTTTATTCTTTGTCTGAGTTTCCTTGAGGACTCCATACAAAATTTGGTTTTTATGCAAAACTATCCCTACTTTACTGAAAACTGAAAATCTTGTATTTACATATTTTAAGATAGATAGCTTATAAAATAGATTTTTGGTTTAGCTATTGACTCTATTCAAAAGCCTTGTATATCATATGTACACTGTGATAATCGAATAAAGAATATTTTGATTTGATTTGATTTGATTGAGCATGATACCAGCCGACCCTGTTCCCAAATGTGTAAGATACCAGCCGCCCCTGTTCCCAAATGTTTACGATACCAGCCGCCCCTGTTCACAAATGTGTACGATCCCAGCCGACCCCGTTCCCAAATGTGCACGATCCCAGCCGATCCTGTTCCAAAAATTTGCACGATCCCAGCCGCGCCTGTTCCCAAATGTTTACGATCCCAGCCAATCGTGTTCCCAAATTTGCACGATCCCAGCCGCCCCTGTTCCAAATGTGTATAATCCCATCCGCCCCTGTTCCCAAATTTGCATGATCCCAGCTGACCCGGTTCCCAAATGTGCATGATTCCAGCCGATCGTGTTCCCAAATTTGCATGATCCCAGCCACCCCTGATCCAAATGTGTACAATCCCATCCGCCCCAGTTCCCAAATGTGCACGATCCAAGCTGACCCTGTTCCCAAATGTGTACGATCCCAGCCGACCCTGTTCTCAGATGTGTACGATCTGCCGTCCCTGTTCCTACATGTGTATGATGCCAGCCGCTCCTGTTCATAAATGAGTACGATCAGCTGTCCCTGTTCCTAAATGTGTACGATCACAGCCGCCCCTGTTCCCTAATGTGTACGATCCCAGCCGACCCTATTCCCAAATGTGTACGATCCCAGCCGACCCTGTTCCCAAATGTGTACGATCAGCCGCCCCTGTTCCCAAGCTGTGTTCCAAGCTGTCCTCTCAATTGTTTTTGTTAAGTAAATTTGCGCAATATCAAAATTTATTTCTCATGAGGTTGATATATTTTTCCCTCATTGAATCAAGATTACGGTATGGAATTATTCTTTGGGGATCTACATCACAATCAAACTTTATACGCGTTTTTAGGCTCCAAAAAAGAGCAATTCGAATTATAGCCGGATCCCATAGGAGATCACATTGTAGAGTTTTTTTCAAATCGGAAGAAATTTTAACGTTACCTTCCATTTATATTCTTGAAGTTCTAATGTATTACAAATTTAAATCAACCACAATAGTGACCGGTACTGATATTCATAATTATAACACAAGGTACAGGCACCATCATAGACAAACTCCACACAGGTTAGAACTAGCCGCTTCGCTTCCTCAGAATATTGGACCAAAATTACTAAATAAATTACCTGAAAATATAAAATCAATTACTTCTGAATCAAAATTCAAAATTCAACTAAAGAAATACCTTTTGGAACGTGCCTGTTACTCTATTAGTGAGTTTTTGGAGTAGGCCTCTAATAGAGATATTGATAGAACATTGGTTTGTTGGTCTGCAGAATTTTGTTTTTTACCATTTTTCATTCATTTTTTTTTTATTTATCTATTAATTTTTACTGTGGTGTAGTTGTGTTTTGTGGTGTTTAAGTTTGACGCTTGTAATGCAATTTATATTGTCTTACTACAATAAAGAATTTTGATTTTGATTTTTTGATTTACGATACCAGCCACCCTTGTTCCCAAATGTGTATGATACCAGCCGCTCCTGTTCCCAAATGTGTACGATCAGCCGCCCCTGTTCCCAATTGTGTACGATCAGCTGCCCCTGTTCCCAAATGTGCACGATCCCAGCCGACCCTGTTCCCAAATGTGTACGATTATGGCAATGTGCTCTTGGTCCTCAATTAATGAAACAAACCAATTGTTTACCTTCTTTGACATGTAGAGGTACACTCTGCCGGATCAGCATAAACTTTCTCTGTAGTTCTTTCATTAACCCTCCATACACGGTTGCTGAAAACATATAACATTATTCTGATATTTTTAATATATTGATACAAAAATGTTTGTACTTCCTTGTGGAAAAGAGATCAGACCATGTATTTGTTTAAAGAGAATGACTAGATTAGGTTATAATACCAGCAGTCTTCAATCCATAGTTTTTTTTTCTTTTTATACAACTAGTTTCGGGAACAATGTTCCCATTTTCAAGTGTTCTTCAAGTTTGTCTTCAGGACTGGGATGGTGGTATCATCCTGTAATCCAGCTACTTGGAGGTCACGAATTATGGATAGTTATGAGCGATGGTTGGTGGATGTGGTGTTCTCTTGTGTGTATTAACGTCCCCACTATTGAATACTTTATTGTTAATCCGCAAAGGCCATCCTCACAATTAGACCAGTTCGTAATTCAGAGGTTGTGGTTCGGATTCCACGTTAAACTGTAGGTCCCTTAGTTGCCATCGGCTGTTGGGCTATTAATTAACAATCCTGTCTAAGAAACATTTCAGCCTCAGTCAGTAACAAGACTACAAGATCACGCCACAATCATCCTACACTCATTCCTCATTCATACTTGGCTTAAAATACCTACCTGGGTAGGTCGCCATTTCAGTTAAAAGTATAAAAGTATAAAGTATAAAGATACTTCAGGATGTATTCGTTTGTAAATAAATAATATTTATCATATGATTTTTAAATTATTATCTGGTGACATACAAAAAATGTTTAAACACTTGACGACGCAGATGACCAAACGGCTCGACTAGCCGATACCTGTTTGACGGTTTTGACCTTGGGGTGGGGTAAAATGTTGATCATGTTTGTTTGGCGTACCACAAGCAATTTATTCGATCCTGTCAAACAATATGTTGGAGCCAAAATTCAATGTTTCATTGAGGACATTATCAGGAGACTTTTTTATCGCTCTATATATTTCGAACGACTCTAAAGCGTTCATCACGGAGCCTCTCCCACATTTATGCAGAATTTGGAGACTTTCATTGCAGCTGCTTACATTGTGGTTTGTACTGATCGGATGTTTGGCAAATAAAAAATTGCAAGTAAAAAATAAAAATGTTCGTCAAGTGTTTAAAAAACTTTTTGTACGTCACCAGAAAATAATTTTAAATTTAAAAATCATATGATAAATATTATTTATTTACAAACAAATACATCCTGAAGTAACCTGAAGACAAACTTGAAGAACATTTCAAAATGGGAACATTGTTCCCGAAACTAATTGTATACAATACAATACAATATTCTTTATTGTTCATTCGTAAAGAATTACAATAGTGTCATTTGTTACAGAGATTTTTATTGAAAGTCTATGAAGTTTTCACTAAATTCCTTTAGTGAGTAGAATGGTCGTTGAATCAGCCAGTTTTTCAATTCTTGATGCAGTTTCTTGCCAGTCAGGTTCTTCATGTAGTCTGGAAGATGGTTCCTCATTTTGCAGCCTGCGTAGGATGGCTTTTTTTCCCATGATGATGTTCTATGTACAGGCAAGTCAAACTTCGAGCCATGGCGGGTGTTGTAGTCATGGAGGTCTTTGTTTTGTGGTAAGTTTAGTTTATCTACATACATAATGGTTTCCATTATGTAGAGGGCTACCACTGTTAGAATTCCTAAGTTTGTGAAAGCTGATCTGCATGATTGCGTTGGTTCAAGGTTGGCAAGTGTTCTTACAGCTTTCTTTTGTAGTACAAGGATCCAGTATAAAATGAAAAAAAAAGAACTATGGATTGAAGACTGCATGTATTATAACCTAATCTAGTTATTAATCAATCCGGAAGGCAAAATGTTTAGAGAGAATTTTTTCAGTTAATCCAAACAGCTCCTCTTAAGCTGTAACCATACTTTGACGTCATTAGCCATATGACGCCACTAACCAAATTGACGTCACTGTTTTAAATTTTGGTCGTTCAAATTACCACATCCTCCCACTGCTATCCATGTCAAAGCCATGAAGATATAATTATCAATCATGTTATTCTAGTCAACATGTTTTATACAAAGACGTAAAATACAAGTTGTGACAATTTGATTGTATGTGAGGGTTAAACTTGTCCCCAAAGATCACTGGCCATGATCATTCTTAACACTCATGTAAATTATGGAGCTTCAACATACATGGGGGAAACTATAATCATTACATGCTGTCAAAGATGTAGCGGTGACAGAATTGAAGGCACTAAGGAAATCAGCAAACAGGTACCTTGAGTGAACTTTAGTCACTCCACTCACCCACCCCTTGTCAGTGGAGACACTTCAAACCTGCATCCTGTCTGGAATTATCATGAAATGAGGAAAAACAGTTTTAGGCAAGATCGTTCTGAGTGTTGAAGACCGTAGTTCATGTGAGTTGGTGGATAGAGTAAAACATTGCAGCAGTGTTGAGAACCTATCCTTCCCTCTTTCGGTAAGATTAATTTAATATTCATAGTAATTTTCATGCATATAAAATTCTCAAAAAAATAATTAAGCTTCTAATAAAAATTTACAAGAATAACCTTTTTTAGGTAATGTAATTACAAATCGATTGACACCAAATTGTTTTAAATTAGACAAATATTAACTGAGATATGGTAGCTTTAGTGATAGGTGACCGCTAGAGCTTAGTTGCAGTGCAGTGCATGTCAAGGAATGCGACTAAAGTCTGCCACAACAATGCAACATCCTCAGACTGCTTACTGTCATTAAAATTCACACAAAACTCTTAAACATTTTATATCTATATATTTAGATATGTTTCTTGCCCAGGAACAATGCCCTAGAGTATTGGTAGGGAATTCTGAAACACCCTGTATAATTAGGTGCTCTTAGACAACGTACAGTCTTTACCGTGGACAGTAATATTAAATTTTCTCTGGAACAATTGGTGGACCAATAATTAAAAATGCTTTTTTTATAGTTTTTACTTTCTATTCTTATACTAAAATGTAGGGACAAAGTATTTTTCGTCAAAATTTTCGAATTAGAGTTGAGAGTGGATACATCTGTTTTGGGATCCCCCGAATAAAAAAGTGGGTTTCGACATGACGTCTGACTGCCCATGTGAAATCAGAAATCAGAAATCACAGTTTATTGTCCTTCAACAAAATACAATTTTGTAATGGGCATGGTCACATTGTACATGAAATATTTACAGCATGTAAGCTCTAAGTTCTAGTAGTCAAAAACTAAAAGTCAAGTTCTCAGTTAAAAGTTAAAAGACATACATAAAATATTCATCAATGCTATAAAAAGGATTTTTCGACAGCCATTCATAGAGTATCACAGAGAATTTCTTCAAAGGCAAGTCCTGCCAAGCTACAGGTAACTTATTGTACAATTTTATACCTAAATATCTATGGTAACTCATTGTTTTACTTAACCTACATCTTGGTAAATCTAAATTATTTCTATTCCTTGTCTTATGATCATGAAAGGCACTTCTTTGGGACAAACATTTTACATTTAACTTCACATTTCGCAATACATCAAATATATACAAATTGAACACAGTTAAAATACCAGTTTTAATAAAAAGGGGTTTACAATGCTCTAAATAATCCGAACTAGTCAAAATCCTCACAGCCTTTTTCTGTAACAATAATACTTTTACTACATCAACACTATTTCCCCACACAATTAAACCATACCTTATGATACTTTCAAAAAAAGCATAATATGACATCTTTAAATACTTTTCTGTCACCTGTCTTTTCAAATTGGCTAGTAAAAAAATTACCCTAGATAGTCTTTTACAAACATTTTCAATGTGTGTTTTCCAAGACAGATTGGAATCCACTGTGATACCCAGAAGCTTAACATTATCTTCAAGTACTATGTTATTTTTTAAAGAAACAAGCAAAGTCTGTGTCTTGTCAACATTTAAAAACAGGCCGTTAGTTTCAAACCACACATTTGCATTTGAAAGACAAGAGTCTGCTAAAACCCTCAACTCGGTAAAATCCTGATGAGACACCAACATTGACGTATCATCTGCATATAAAGTACTTAAACAATAATTATTTAAATTAAAACTTAAATCATTTATTACAATTAAAAACAGAATAGGTCCCAATACAGAGCCTTGCGGCACACCTAGCTTTATGTTTAAAACCTGTGAATGGACACCATTTATGTCAACTAATTGTTTTCTATCCTTGAGATATGACTCAAAAATGGCTAAATCCTTACCCTTGAAACCATAAAAACTTAACTTTCCAAGTAAAATGTCATGTTGAACAGTGTCAAAAGCTTTGCTTAAGTCACATAAGGTGACCTGAGCGGAGTGTTTCATTTCTAAAATTAGAAGTAAATCATGTACAAGAGAATCGATAGCTTGAACAGTGGATCTTCCTGAACGATAACCAAATTGTGATGGACTGAATAAGTTGTAAGATTCAAAATATTGACATATCTGTGATTTTAAAATCTTCTCAAGTACTTTTGCCATGGTAGGAATACAAGAAATAGGCCTATAACTACTTGGATCATCTAAATTACCCTTTTTAAAAATTGGCACAACTCTAGAAAATTTAAGACATTCAGGAAACACACCTTTTAAAATACATAAGTTTAAACAATAAGTTAAGGGTAAAAGAATTAAGTATATAATTTAAATTTAAGTATATAATTAGAATTAAGTATATAATGTGTGTGTATGACGTGCAAATAAAAAGATCAGAAATATGCAGATAACAAATTAACTCTTTCAAGCGTGTTCAAAACAAATATTTCTATATATACGTTAATTCATCCGTTGAGACCAACTCATTTATGCTAAAACTCATAGTTTATGTGTTTATCATGGCAGCGATATTACATACTCTTTTCCCATGTTAATCATATAGATAATAGGCAAACTCCTTTATTTATGGACAGATGTTGATGAAATTTGGTATATGGTCAAAATAAAAAATGTTTATACTATAAACACCTACGGTACTTTCACTGATATCCTCACAGTATCAAACCTGCATACTCTTTCCCGTGTTAATCTCATGAAGAACAGGTATAACTCTCATATTTATCGACAGATATTACAACTTGTCATAAATATTTACTATTATTATTATATTATTGATCTGGGTCTGCTGCGACGGAGGTATTTTCTTTCCATTTTAAATAGTTAGGTAGGAGAGAATTCCTGTAATTCTAATGTTTTATTTAAACCTGTAAATGACAGTTTAATCAAACTATTAATTATTTTATTTCTATATTAAAAAAAAAATAAATATTTTTTTACCTTGTATTTAACTAGAGTACTATTTCATGTTGATTTTTCTATCAAATAATTTAAAAATAATAACACATGAACTTAACTGAGTGATAAAAATACAAATTTATTTACATTTTTACATGGTTTCGTCACTATTTTGTGATTACGACACTATTATATTATATATGATTGTTAACCATTATTTATTTTTTTTAAATATTAATTTTTATTTCTGATTTCATTTTTTTTACACTTTTATTTATTATTTTGTGTATTTTTAAAATATTATTGATGTTAAATTTTGTTCTTTTATAAAGTTTACATCAAATGTATTTAAATTTTATTTTTGTGTTTTTTTAAAATGAAACATTAAACAATAAAAAAAAGATACAAATTAAAAAACTAATATTAAAAAGCAACAGAGAAACTACGTTTACAAAACATATAGGGAACTTATAGAGGTGTGTGCTCAAAATTTGACAATGAAATTATTAAATAATTTTGTATTTTTATCACTCATTAAATTCCGTAGGTATATTTTTTTTATTTATCAAGAGAAAGTATAAACAAAATGCTAAAAACTAAGGCATTCCAAGGTAAAAACTAAAATTATTAGTAAATTATTTCTATGGAAACTAGGGTATTTAAAAAATAAAACGTCACGTATTTATTTACCTTGTGGACACACCGCAAGGGCTATAAACAAGTGGACGATGTTTCGAATCAGCATCTTGAGTGCATATTGTAGGCCTATTGACGACTGAAAACTGAACAATTTTAACTTGATAAATGAGTTCTGTAATTATGAAACATATTGTCACCTGAGCAGTTGACGTAACACAAATTATTGATATTAATTGACTTACCGATTATTATTAGCAATTACGGGAGAGTTGCTAAATATTAACTCGATTTGTCATATTATTGATTTACATTTTACATTTGCATTTTATTTTAATAAATAATACATTTAAATATATAAAACAAAGTCTTTTTAGTTACACTCATTATAACTCAAGAATGGCTGGACAGATTTTAATGATCTTTGATTTTAGCGAATTTCCCATAGGAAAGAAGGTATTACCGTATTATATATATATATATATATGTGTGTGTCTGTGAACACGATAACTCTCGTAAAAATGGTCCGCTCAAGAGCAAATTTGGTAGAGGCGTAAACCAGACATATCGGTCAATGGGAACGGGTAGTTTGGGGGGGTTTTGTACCCCAAAATGGGGTTTTTTGCGTTTTTCACATGTAATTTTTAAAAATTTATAACTTTATATTTCACCATTGGAATCAGCTTAAAAAACTACACAGTTAAGTTCCTTAAAGTTTTTCTTTATCTCCAATGGTTACCGAGATATCAAAAAATCTAAACACAGTATGTTGTATTGAGGGGCTCCAATGTTAATCTTATGGAGGATAGGGAAAAATTAATATTTCCTATATTAATCAATATTTTTGGTGAAAATTTATATTTAGCTTCATGTGGTTGAGGTCTATCCATTTATGCTTAAAAATCATAGTTTATCTGTTTATCATGGCAGCAAACCTGCATACTCTTTTCCCATGTTATTCATATAGGGAATAGGCAAACTCCTTTACTTATGGACAGGTGTTCATGAAAGTTGGTATAAATGTTAAAAATAAAAATTATTTATGTAAAAAAAATCAAATCTTTTTTAGCGAATTTCCCATAGGGAAGAAGCTATTACCGTAGGTCTCATGGCAATAGTTAAGCCCGAGACCATGTTATTTTTTCTTCTTTAGGTGCCCAGAGACCAAAAACAATAGTCGTTAAAATTTATATATATATATATATTAAGTAAAGTTAAAATAATTAACTGAGTATCCTTGATAAACATTATTTTATTTAAACAACATGTTTCAACCTTTAAAGGTCATTTTCAAGTTTTTCATACATATATATATATATGTATATATGTATATATATGTATATATATATATATATATATATATATATATGTGTGTCTGTGAACACGATAACCCTCGTAAAAATGGTCCGATTGAGACCAAATTTAATAGAGACATGTATTCCTACAAATGCTCGGACCAGTTCGTTAACCAGACATATCGGTCAATGGGAACGGGTAGTTTGGGGGGGTTTTGTACCCCAAAATGGGGTTTTTTGCGTTTTTCACATGTAATTTTTAAAAATTTCCAATTTTATATTTCACCATTGGAATCAGCTTAAAAAACTACACAGTTAAGTTTCTTAAAGTTTTTCTCTATCTCCAATGGTTACCGAACTATTAAAAAATCTAAACACAGTACGTTGTATTGTGAGGCTCCAATGTTAATCATCATCATCATCATTCATCATTCGAAGGGGCGGATTTCCCAAGGCGCTTCAGCCGTTGCAGCTTTTTGCGCACCCCTAAAATTCTCTTTCCTGGAGAATCAGGAATCTTCTAGATGAAGAGACCTGTAAAACTGCAGCATCCTGTCAACGAGCTCGTCAGGAGGCAGAAAACTACCCCTTACCAAGTTGCCCAGAGTGGAGGACCTTACCTCTGCCAGCTCTGCGCAATCAAAGAGTAGATGATCTGCAGTTTCCTCCTGCAGATAACATTTCCTACACAGGGGGTCGCCGTTGAAGACCCTCATACGTAGTTGGTGCTTCCTCAGATTACCGTGACCAGTGACGATACCTGTGACAAGTTTGGCATCCTTCCTGCCAAGTTTCAGGAGCCTCTTTGCAACTTGACGAGAAGGAGAACGAAGATTAAGCTTACTAACTCTATGCAGGGAAAGTTCAGCCCATCTCTTCTTATGACAATCCCTGGCCCAGGAATTGATATTCTGAAAAACCGCAGCGCAGGAAACACCACAGAAGGGATGAGGACCACAAAGGGGGGATGATGCAGCCCTATTGGCCAGCCCGTCTGCCACTTCGTTACCATCCACCCCTGAGTGCCCTGGAACCCAACAAAGGGTGACTTCATTGTGTCTGCCTACACAGGACACAAGCCTAAAGCAGTCCCACACAACCCTAGAGTTGAACTCTACCGAGTCCAAAGCTTTAAGGGCCGCCTGACTGTCAGAGAAAATATTGATAGAAAGGCCCTCATGACCCAGCATCAAGATGTCTCTGGCACATTCCATAATGGCAGTGATCTCGGCCTGGAAAACAGTGGGGAAGGTCCCCATGGAAATACCTGACCGTACATTGTCCTGCACTCCGTAGATGCCTGCTCCTGCGCCCCGACTGCTCTTGGACCCATCAGTGTACCACTCCTGATCACAGGGTGGTAGTGGGCAGGCTCCATCCTTCCATTCGTCCCGTTGCGGAAAAATAACTCAGAAAGACCTGTTAAAAGAAAAAGTTCTCGGAAGATAATCAGAGGGCATACCTAAAATGTCGCTCTGAACTATCCCCGAAATTCTGGTATGACCACGTAATTCACCTGGCCTATTCCAGAGGCCTTCTCCACAGAGGCGGTATGCACCCATTCTGGCAGTCATCCTGATGTGAATGTCTATGGGCAAAAGATCAAGCAAACAGTCAAGAGTGGCCCCAGGAGCGCTGCTGATCGCCCCTGTGATCATGAGACATGCCAGCCGCTAAACGGCTGCCAGCCTTTTCACAGCAACACCTGAGTCCATCTTGGTCCACCAAACCAGAGACGCATACGTCATAGTTGGTCTAACTACTGAAACATAGAGCCAATACATTAGCTCCGGTTTCAGTCCCCATGCTGCGCCGACCATACGCCTGCATGCAAACAGAGACCACTTACCCCGGTCAATAACCCGTTGTAAGTGAGATTCCCAGCAAAGCGTCCGATCCAGAATGATCCCAAGATACTTCACCTGGTTTTGCAGGTTGATCAAACTCCCCTGCAGTTTGAGCGGGCCAACCCCGGTCAGCTTTTTCCTCTTGGTAAATGGTACAGCAACCACTTTAGAGGGATTCACAGATAGACCGACCTCATTGCACCAACCATCCACAAGCCTTAGTGCAGAGTTCATGAGGTCAGTAACTGTATTGTTAAACTTACCTATCACAAGGATGGCAATATCGTCAGCGTATCCTTGAGCAAAGACACCACTGTCATTAAGCCTTCTAATAAGGCTGTCTACCACCAGGTTCCATAAAAGGGGTGAGAGAACGCCTCCCTGTGGACAGCCCCTTGTTGACCTGGCTACTACCTCTACTCCCTGTAGAGAAAGCTTCACATACCTATTGCGTAGCAGTGCCTCAATCCATCGGCAGATGACATCGCTGAATCCTCTAGATCTAGCGGTGTTCAACATGGCATCCAAGGCCGTGTTGTCAAAGGCTCCCTGAATGTCCAGGAACGCCCCAAGTGCCACCTCTTTATGGTCAATAGCTCCTTCAATTCTGCACACCAACTGGTGCAAGGCGGACTCGCAAGACCTACCCTGAATGTAGGCATGCTGGTTTGGGTGTAAAGGAGCAGACTTCAGCGAAGAGTCCCAGATATACCTTACCACCAACTTCTCCAGAGTCTTCAACAAGAAAGAAGACAATGAAATCGGCCGAAAGGATTTCGGGTCCGTGTAACTATTCTTACTGTAACTATTCTTCGGTTTTGGGATAAACGCCATCCTGGAAGTTCTCCATGCAGCAGGAACATGTCCCAGGGCCAAGCTCGCTCTAAAAATACTACAAAGGGCCGGGAGAATGATCTCTACGCCCTGTTGTAGAAAAACCGGCCGGACTCCATCCGGACCCGGTGACTTGAAAGGACTTAGAGAGCCTATAGCCCACCTTATCCTGCTGTAGGTGATGATCCTGCTGGCGGCACCCCACCTGGTTGCACAGGCCCTCCGCGACGCAGACTCACCTAATTCACCAGTTTCTCCACCATTGATGCATCCAGGAAAGTGTACCTCAGCCATACGTTCCAATACCTCCTGTGGTCTGTGAAATAACTCACCATTAGGTCCTTCCACGGAGCCCAGAGTCAGGGTTCTATCCTTGGCCAAGACCCTGCATAGCCTGGAAGTTTCCTCAGTGCCCTCCAGCCCCGAGCAGAAAGTATGCCATGACTTCCTCTTTGCCCTTCTGACAGCGAGGTTATACCTGGTGAGCATGCTGTGGTAACAGTCCCAGCTGTTGTTGAACTTCGCCCTTCTGAATAGAGCTCTTACCCGTTTCCTCATGCTGGCCAGTTCAGAATTCCACCAGCTGCATTTGGCGGACCTAGCCTTTGCTAATGGACAGCTCTCCTCGAAGAAGGAGACAATCGAGTTCCCTAGAAGGCTTGCAGCCCTATCCAGTTCATCCGTATCCTTGGCTCGTAGAGCTTGCCCATCGAGTTTTTCACCAAGTTTTCTTTTGAAGACAACCCAGTCCGTCTTCCTAGGGTTCCTAAATTCAGACAAAACAGGCACAAAATCCCCTAAAGCATAGAGGATATGACAGTGGTCAGAAAGAGAGGGTTCGGGAGAGACATGCCAACCTATGACCCTGTCCTGAAGCCCCTCAGAATAAAGTGTTAAATCTATCACAGAGTTACCAACTCGACTAGAAAAGGTTGGCACAGAGCCAACATTGGCTATAAACAAACTGCTAGATGCTATAAAGTCCAGAAGCTGCCTACCTCTGCGGTTTGTCTCCCTACTACCCCAGATGGAGTTGTGGGAGTTGGAGTCGCACCCCACAAGCAGGTCCACCCCCTCCAACGCAGCACGGTCCACCAGCGCCACCATTTCAGCCGGAGGGACTGCGTCTGCATCTCCGGGCATGTAAACAGACGCAAGGCACAAAGACAAAGACAAAGACACACGAAGTAAAACTCCATAATATCTCGGAGACAGCAACCATATCAACGACACTGAACTTATCATATAGATGTACTAGAAGTAGCACAGCGCTCATTTCAGGCTTATACTCACATGGTATGAAAACTACAAGTGTGGTGGAAAATGACCTAATGCTGCAATACTCCGACACAGTGGAAAACCAGATACTAAACATTGACAAGAGGAAATTCACCTTTCTTACTTTCAAACAATCAGAAAAAAGGAAACTGTCAATGCTAGGCTACAAAGCATCAACAGTCCACGAGTATCAGGGCAAGCAGGCTGAACACATTGCCTTAATCCGCACTTCTAGAGAAACAGATGACATATACAACTCTCAGTCTCACTGCTTGGTTGCAATATCAAGACACACTAAAACCTTCACCTATTTTACACCAGATAAAAGTGACACAATAAGCAAATGGATCCTTAAAGTAAACTCCTTTACACCACAAGACCTAAAAATGTTCTATAAACCCTGCCCAGAAAATTGCCACACCCAGCCTCCCTCTCGGCTGACTCAAAAAAACACAGATACTACCGCACTGTCGCAAAATGTAAACCCAGAGCCTATAACAGTCCTCCCTGACATACACAGGTACTCTGACGGATCCGAAGCAGTATTGCAAACCTTTTTAAAGAAGAAATTATTTATAAGTAAACCAAAAACTCAAAAAGAAGAGGACCCCGACATGATCAAGGAAATTGAGACCAACATGACATGCACAACGGACTCACCGGGACCGCAAGGGAGAACCGCACAAACACAAGCATACCACACAATTCAGCAAAATCATTTTTTAGAGACAAGTCATTGGAAGAGAGTCCGGCAAAAAAAAGGTCTACAAGACAAAAACTTACCACAACTCAAACCAAACCACAGAGTCAACAAGAAATCTCATCATAGATCAACCCCCATCATCATCTTTCACCAAAACGTGCAAAGTCTAAGAAACAAGATTGAAAGACTAGACCACCTACTAAATGAACTTAAACCTACCATCTTAGTTCTATCTGAACACGGACTCAGCGCAGAGAAACTACAGCTCACTAAAATTACAGGCTATAATTTAATAACTTTTTTTAGCCGAAAAGAACATAAACAGGGAGGGATTGCAATATATGTGAAGGAGGATGCTGGAACTGAGGCAGAAGAAATAGATATCTCGAATAAAAGCGTAGAACTAGTCTGTGAATTCTCACTAGTGAAGATAAAAATAAAGAAAAAAATCTTTTTTCTCCTCGGTATCTATAGACCCCCAGGAGAGCAAGCCAAGCTAGCCATAGATATCCTGTCAGAAGCACTTACTTCGTTTCGAGTAGAAGCCAAAGACCTTGTTGTAATGGGCGACATTAATATAGACAGGCTTACTAAAAATGCTGACAACACGTACCTAGAAGATGAACTGATGACATTTGGAGTTCAAAGGCTACCACTTCCAGCAACAAGAATCACCAACCACTCGAGAACATCTATAGACTGCATTTGCACAAACATGTCCGAGGATGTAACCTTCACAGTAATAAAAACCGGAATAGCAGATCATACTGGTCAAACATGCACTATCACACGCACGGACGGGACAACTTCTGAAAGAGGGACTATACAAAAAAGAATTTTTTCTCGAAGGAACATGGACACTATGAAAGAAGAACTGTCAAGAGTAAACTGGGAAGAAGTGCACAATGCCCCTGATGCTGAAGAGGCATACTCTGTGTTTCAAAAGACTGTAAGGCGAATATTGGACCATGCCTGCCCCCTCAAAAAAATAAGAGCTAAGCATAAAGGACAGAAAATGAAGGTTCAATATGATGAAGAAGTCAAAATACTAAAAGAAGATTTCCTAGATGCCTTGCACCGATACGAGCTTACCGGAAATGTATATGATAAAACAACAATGGCAGAAAAAAAGAAAACATATGATTTAAAACTCAGATCCCTTAAGCGACAAACCACTGCAGAATACATCACAAGTGCCGATAATAAATCTAAAGCTGTCTGGGAGATCATTAACACAGAAAAAAATGTAAACAGAAGGAAGAACCAAATCTGCAGCTGGAAATAGAGGGAATATTAGTGGATAACCCTAATGACATTGCAGAACACCTAAACAAATATTTTGCAGAAATAGCAGACTCCACTTTAGAGAAAAACAGAAACCAACTCAAAAACAAAAAAATTACACATCCACTACTTCTACCACAAAGCAATATCCAACCACTAGTTTTATCACCTACAACAGTCAAAGAAGTCTTAGCAACAATAGCCTCACTGAAATCAAAGCTGTCATGTGGAGTAGATGAAGTGCCATCAAAAGCTGTAAAACACTGTGCTGAACAACTGGATGGTCCACTTGTCAGCATAATAAACAAATCTTTTAGTCTTGGACAATTTCCCTCCGCCCTAAAAATAGCAAAAATATATCCAAAGCACAAAAAAGGCTCACGCACTAAACAAGAAAACTACCGCCCTATCTTATTAATATCGACCTTTTCAAAAGTAATAGAAAAGGTCGCTCTGTCAAGAATGCTGAGTCACTTGGAAAGCAATGCTCTTATCACTAAAAACCAGCATGGTTTTCTCAAAGGGAGGTCCACTGCCACAGCTCTTACTAGTTTAATTGAACAAATCATTGACCATCTAGATGCGCGCAGACATGTATCAACAGTCTTACTTGACTACAGCAAGGCATTTGACTGTTTGGGCCATAAGCTAATCCTAAAGAAACTCACAGCCCTAGGAATAGAGGGAATGGCCAACGACTGGGTGGCAAGTTACTTGAAAAGACGTAAACAAATTGTGGAAATCCAGCAAAACATAAATGGAAGAAAATCTGTATATAGGTCCACACAACTCTCGACTAACAGAGGAGTGCCCCAAGGCTCAGTCATGGGCCCATTTTTATTCATCCTTTTCACCAATGATTTTCCAGATTTCATTGGGAATGACAATTGTGAAACAATAATGTACGCTGATGACACAACTCTTTTATTCATGCATGACTCACCACAAGAATTACACTCCAACATTCTATCCTCAACAGACAAAGCACTGCAATACTGCCTTCAAAATGACCTGGCAATTAATCCATCAAAAACAACCCAGTTAAATTTTAGCCGAAAACATGAACAAATCCAAGAAATTCCTGAAATAACCATTGAAAAAAACTCAAAACTGCTGGGCCTGACAATTGATGAAGACCTCTCCTGGAACGATCACATACACAACCTGACCAAGAAACTTGCATCTGGGGTCTATGTAATAAAGAGGATGAAATGGATAGGAGGCCTGGAAATGGCTAAGACAGCATACTATGCTGTAATAGAATCACACATAAGGTATGGCTTAATATCTTGGGGAGGAACATCAGAGGCAAACCTCAACAAAGTCCTGATGCTCCAGAAAAAAGCCGTCAGGGCACTCTCCGAACTTGGGCCCTCAGACAGCTGCAGAGAAGCATTTAAATCCCTTAAGCTCCTAACAGTGACAGCACTCTACATCCATGGAGTTGTCCTGTACACAAAAAAACTAAACCTTCCCAGAAATGAAAATTTTCACTCCTACCACACCAGAAGAGCAGCCGACTACAGCCTTCCGATCCATCACACTACACAATACAGCAGAAAACCATCTTATATTGGCTGCAAAATCATCAACGCCCTTCCAAACAACCTCAAGAACGCTACAGGAAACCAACTAAAACAGCAACTCTGGGACTGGCTTGTGGACCGACCAGTGTACTCCCTTAAGGAGCTTTTTGACCAATTGTGAACTTTTAACACAAAGAAAATGTATTAAACAATCTAAATGTTAAACATTTCTGGATTTTTGTGACGCCATTGTATTTCTTAATGAAATTACAAATAAAGGAAATTGTCTATTGTCTATTGTCTATTTTCTAAGGAGGAGCGGTTTGCCAGAAGACCCACATATCGTCCGAACTGCAACGACGTCCCTGGAACAGAACTCGAGAACTGGCGAATGGGCCAGGCCACTTCTGACCCACACACAAGCCCTCGAGTTGGAAGCAGAACAAGAGATTAGTTGCCCCCCAAGGGCACCTAGTCCTGAAATTCTCCCATTCCGAACCCACGGTTCCTGAATGAGAGCAACATCCACAACTCCTCTAGCTGTGGCCTTGTGTAGGACTGCAGTCGCAGCCTTACTGTGTTGCAAATTTACCTGGAGGAGGTTTAGTGTCATCCCCAGATGGTGCGAACCCCACACCCGAGAGCACCCTTAAGGTAGTTCTCGAGATCCCCAGGTAGGTATGCCAGCCCCTCTCCTTCAACAAAAGAGCGCTGCGTTCATCAATGATTATAATTAATGATTGATGAGTTTTGTCCTTCCTGCAGCTGACCACCCGCCAGCCCCCAGTCAGGATTCCAGGATTCTGAACCTGCACAATCTCCAAAATCGTTTTGGGTTCGAGGTCGCAGGCGCGCCCTTCCGCCCACAGAAGAACCTTGGCGGACCGCAGGAGATCCTTGTAATCCCCTACAACCACCTTGGAGCCCTCCTTGAACTCAAGCCCGTCAAACGACCTCTTGACCAGGACACCGTCCCATCACTGCCATAGGCGATGACAAGAGCTCCCAGCTCCTGATAAGTATTGTGGATCTGAACCGGTTCTGTCTGTTCGATAACCTTATCAAACATAATTCCCTGCAACAGACCACAATCTTCGGCAGACAGTTTCACCTCCGGAAACGATGCCGGGACAATGGCGATCTTCGTCATCATTAGGCGATCCTTGTAGGAACCACCTGCAGACGTTGACACCATCGGAGCCGGCGCGTTCTGACCCTCCGCCGGGGGTTTGAGATCCCATCGGGGTTTCTTTCTCACAGGAGCAACTGCCGCCTTGGTTGCCCTGCGCATAGGTGACACACCTTTATTGTCTTTCAGCTCCCCTTTGGGGCTGGGGGTTTCAAGCCGCTTCCTCTTCATCAGCTTGCGGTACTCCTCTCTCGGAAGCCAAGTCCCATCCTTGGTCTTTCTCTCCCTCACCAGCTCCAGCCTTCGAGCGTGCAGCCCCTTCCGCTGTTCCTTGGTGAGTGAGGCCCAGATCACATCGTCTGAGATGTCCAGGGCAAACTCCTGCTCTGGCTTTCCTTCTGATGTCGTCGTACCAGACACATCAGCCTTCGATGTATCTGAATCAACATCATTAGCGATGGAAGGTTCCTGGACAGCCCTGTGCGCCATCTCCAACACCTCCAAGGGTTCCAAAATATGCTGTTGTTTGCCCTCCCCAGAATCCACGGGCAAGCCCTCCGAAGAGGGGTGGGATTGAGTGCCAGTGCACCGACCCACCTGGGGTCCAATGTTAATCTTATGGAGGATAGGGAAAAACTAATATTTCTCATTTTAATCAATATTTTTAGATAAAACTTGATATTTAGCTTCATGTGGTTGAGATCTATCCATTTATGCTTAAAAATCATATTTTATGTGTTTATCATGGCAGCAAACCTGCATCTTTTCCCATGTTAATCTTATGGAGAATAGGCAAACTCCTTAATTTATGGACAGATGTTGATGAAAGTTGGTATAAATATTAGGATAAAAATTATTTATGGTAGAAATTACTACTTTCAGTGTTCCTCACAGCAGCTAACCTGCACACTCTTTCCCATGTTAATCTTATGGAGAATAGACAAACAATGCTCATGTTTATGGACAAACTTTTATAAAACTTGTCATATATTTATTATTATTATGTTATTGATTTGGAAATTCGCTGAGTACGCAGATCTGCTGCGACGGGGGTATTTGACATGGATATGTCTTAGCTCTGGGGGGGCGTTAGTGATTTTTAAGATGGAAAACATGTTACAGGTTTCTATAGAAACTACCAGAACTATTGTATTGAATTTTAATATGAAAGAATAAGAACAGCTGTTTTGATGAACTTAAAACATTCCCTTTAGCCATATCCATGATCTAACCTATTTCCCACAGGGAAGTAAAGACAAACGTTTTTATATTGGATTTCACCTGTGGCTGTGCCGTCGTAATTCCTTAAGTCTGGAACGTCATCCGAGTCGCCTAGACTTGTAGTGACGAACGTGCTTTCTTCGCCTTGAGAAATATTTTGTCTGAATTCACTTGTGTGAGTTAAATAAATATCCCCTGTTTTTGATAATTTATTCACATGTTAGTTTCTATATACAGTATCTTTATAATAGACCTATCAATCTTCCCATAGCTTGTCGGGAGGCATTTGTGACATGATCTGTGAAGGTAAGACCTTTATCAAGCACAACACCAAAAGTCTTAACTTGGTCACACACTGTTAGACTCTGACCCTCAAGATACCCACCCCCTGATCCCTGAGAGTCTTTACTAGGCCATGTGGTGCAGTGTGCAAACAGTGCACTTATTGAAGTTGAACTTGAGGCCATTAACAACAGACCATTCTAAAATGTTCTGCAGATCAGTATTGATTTGACTGAATGCCTCTCTCATAAACTCAGGCTCATATGACAACACTAACTGGGAGTCGTCAGCATGCAAGTGAGCCGTGTAGAGTTTTACACAGTTAGGGAAGTCAGCTGTGTAAAGTGTGTACAGAATGGGCCCCAGACTTTTACCTTGAGGAACCCCAACAGTTTGGCAAGAGGTACTGACGTTCATTCCCCAGTGTGATCTGAGGCTACTGCATGGGTCCGATCACAGGGGGGTTTTGTGTAGAGTAAGACTCTATATCAATTAAATTATTCTATGCAGTTTCGTTAATACTGACTATTTTAAAATGCTTTCTTGGGAAATTCAAATCTTGAACAAACTGTGTTTAGTTTTTAGTATGTGACAAAAGTATTCAAAATGAAATATTCATCATAAAATCGCAATTTTAAATGATCTAGATTGATACAAGTGTAATTGTTCAAAGTCAGTTAAGGTGCGAAAAAATACTTATCTTTCGTTTTTTTTGGATACTACACAATAAACGTTTAACACTCATTCAGTTTTATTTTTAAGAAGTCCAACATAAGCTTTCTTAGAAAAAGTATCTATTAAAAATTGAAATATAATAATTATATTAAAAAATATACATAAAAATGACCAAAAATGTCATAATTCCAAGCACTGACACGGACAGTTTGTACAGACAAAACTCATAATTTTATTTACATAGACACTGTTGCCTTCAAAATGTATGATACCGGTAAAACACGTGTCTGCATTGCTGTTTGACCCAGCTGTTTGGTATCAGCGGTTCGACGCTTAGTTCACCTATCTTCCACCCAGAATGCATTGCACACCATTTCCTTGTGCATGACGTCTCTATGACGTGTATACGCAATGGTAGAAGCAATAATTTTCTTGTCTGTGCGAAAGGGAATGCATTAAGGTGCTCTTGGGTGTCTGTGCAAGTTGGTCACTTCTTGCATGGAAAAAACATGCCAGTGCTTGTATATTAATTTTTACTTTCTCCCCTTATACATAGTATACTATGGAGAAAGTATTGTTTTCGTCAAAATTTTCGAATTTGAGTTGAGGGTGGATATATCCGTTTTAGGGTCCCCTAAATCCAAAAAAGTGGGTTTTGGCGTGATGTCTGTCCGTCCGTGTGTGTGTGTGTGTGTGTGTGTGTGTGTGTGTGTGTGTGTGTGTGTGTGTGTGTGTGTGTGTGTGTGTGTGTGTGTGTCTGGATGTGTACAGTGCCACAGCCTACCCCGTTTGTCCGATTTAGATGAAATTTGGCATGTATATATATAGTCACCGTATCTCCAGGCGTTTTTTTCATTTTTTTGAATTTTTGATTTTTAAGGGTAGTTCACCCCTAAAAACCCTTAAAAAACGTGAAAAATCTGATTTTCTCAAAAAAGGCTCTAACGATTTTGATTAAAATTTGATAGTTTATAGTGCACAGAGCACTTAATAATTTGACACCACCCGCATGTCTGTAAAAATGACGGTTCAAAAGTTATGGGCTTTTAAATGTCAAAAAAATCAATTTTTTAAATTTTCAGCGAAAACAGTAAAAGTAAAGTATAACTTGACTGGTACCATTGAAACCAGCTTAAAAAACTAAACAAATTAGTATTTTGAATTATTTGTCTACGACTAACGGTTCCAGAGAAAAGTTAAATTTACTGTTCACGATAAACGCAGTAAGTTGTCTGAAAGCGCCCAATGTTATTCTTATGGAAAATATAAAAAAATCAATTTCTTCCTTACTTTCCACCCGTTTTCCATGAAACTTGGTATGAAGTGTAAGGTCAAATCACCGAACAAAACCAGCTCAAAAAAGCTTGGTATTACCGGGGGGCGGTTCCCCCATACAATTTGAACAATAAATTATTAAATGATATTTAGAATTACTTCGTAGACCATGATAGTTTGATTACAGATTGTCTTTTTTAAATTTACTATATACTATAAAGGGAGAAAGTATGTGTCAGTCCACTGGTACCGTTTATTTGATTACTCTCTAATTAGGTTAGTAATATCCATTCTGTCTGATAGAAACGCGTTGTTGATTCCTATACTGCAAGGTACACCCAATTTCACAGGGCGTAACAGAATTCTAGAGTTAATTTAAAATAACAGTATGGTACGTTGTGACTTACAAGTTAACATTTAATTAAATTAATTAAAAATTATAATTAATAATTTTAAATTATACAATGACTTTTATAAAAATATGTCCATAAACATGAGAATTATTTGCCTATTCTCCATAAGATTAACATAGGAAAGAGTGTGCAGGTTAGATACTGTAATAACCTGCACACTCTGCTTAGAAACACAAAGAAGTCATTTCTACCATGATTAATTTTTATCTTAACATTTATACCAACTTTCATCAACATCTGTCCATAAATAAAGGAGTTTTCCTATTCCCTATACGATTTAATATGGGAAAAGAGTATGCAGGTTTGCTGCCATGATAAACACATAAACTATGATTTTTAAGCATAAATGGATAGACCTCAACCACATGAAGCTAAATATCAAGTTCTATCCAAAAAATATTGATTAATATGAGAAATATTAATTTTTCCCCATCCTCCATAAGATTAACATTGGAGCCCCACAATACAACGTACTGTGTTTAGATATTTTCATATCTCGGTAACCGTTGGAGATAGAGAAAAACTTTAACAGACTTAAATGTGTAGTTTTTTAAGCTGATTCCAATGGTGAAATATAAAATTAGAAATTTTTAAAAATTACATGTGAAAAACGCAAAAACCCCATTTTGGGGTACAATCCCCCCCAAACTAGCCGTTCCCACCGACCGATATGTCTGGTTTACGAACTCGTACTGTGTACAATGTGACCGTCCCCAGAAATTACGTCCAACAATTATTTTCCTTGTCCTTCGTGGAAGCTTCCTGTGTCGGGAATATCCTGCAACGTATGCGTGAAGAGACAATCCGTCAGTATACGGCATGAGTCTGCTGTATAATCACCTTCATTACAGATAAGGAAAACGGCAAACAGGTCCCAGGACCGGTCGTGCGGCGGAGCTTCACGGCCAGTCGCCCGACATGAGCCTCCTAGTCGGATCGCTGATTCTCTTTTTTGCGTTTTTCTGTTACGTTCAGTGTGGGACCAATGTTGCTACTCATGAGGATTCCAGGAGTTTAGATCAAGGTATTTCTCAACGTCAGTATTGTTAATTGTGCATTGTGTATCGCATGCACTTTGAATGCTTCATAGTCTTCCCTCGGAGCACGACATTGTTAATGAGGATGTACCTAGGCAAATTGTACCTTGCAAACACAGTACGTTGTATTTTGGGGCTCCAATGTTAATCTTATGGAAGGTAAAAAAATTAATATTTCATTTATCAATCAATATTTTTGGATTATATTTAGCTTCACGTAGCTGAGATCTATCCATTTATACTTAAAAATCATTGTTTATGTGTTTATCATGGCAGCTAACCTGCATCCTCTTTTCCCATGTTAATCATACAGAGAATAGGTAAACTCCTTTATTTATGAACTGACGTTTATGAATCTTAATATAAATGATCAAAATAAAAATTGTCTATTTTAGAAATGCGTACTTTCAATTTTCCTCACAGCAGCATAACATAGAAAATAAACGGTATCAGTGGACTGACACATACTTTCTCCCTTAAGTAAATTTAAAAAGACAATCTGTAATAAAACTATCATGTTCTACAAAGTTATTCTAAATATCATGTAATAATTTATTGTTGAAATTGTATGGGGGGGAAAACCCCCCCCGGTAATACCCACCTTTTTTATGCTGGTTTTGTTCGGTGATTTGACCATACGCTTCATACCAAGTATCATGGAAAACGGTTGGAAAGTAAGGAAGAAATTGATTTTTTCATATTCTCCATGAGAATAACATTGGGCGCTTTCAGACAACGTACTGCGTTTATCGTAGACAGTAAATTTAACTTTTCTCTGGAACCGTTAGTCGTAGACAAATAATTCAAAATACTAATTTGTTTAGTTTTTTAAGCTGGTTTCAATGGTACCAGACAAGTTATACTTTACTTTTATTGTTTTCGCTGAAATATAAAAATTTGATTTTTTTGACATTTAAAAGCCCATAACTTTTGAACCGTCATTTTTACAGATATGCGGGTGGTGTCAAATTATTTAATACTCTGTACACTATAAACTGTCAAATTTTAATAAAAATCGTTAAAGCCGTTTTTGAGAAATTTGGATTTTTCACGTTTTTTAAGGGTTTTTAGGGGTGAACTACCCTTAAAAATCAAAAATTCAAAAAAATGAAAAAAAAAACGCCTGGAGATACCGTGAATATATACATACATGCCAAATTTCATCTAAATCGGACCAACGGGGTAGGCTGTGGCACTGTACACATCCAGACACACACACACACGGACACACGGACGGACAGACATCACGTCAAAAACCACTTTTTTGGATTCAGGGGACCCCAAAACGGATATATCCACCCTCAACTCAAATTCGAAAATTTTGACGAAAACAATACTTTCTCCATATACTACGTATAAGGGGAGAAAGTAAAAGTATGCCTCTATCCTATGCTGATCTTATGGAGAATAGACAAATAACTATCATATATTTATCGACAGATATTGATAAAACTTGTAATATATCGTTATTATGATTATATTATTGATTTGGAAATTCGCCGAGTACGCAGGTCTGCTGCGACGGGGGTATACGAGGACCCATCCTCGAATCATGCTTAATAGTGCCTAAAAGTTGCATTACAATATTTCTAGTTGTACCGCAAAGGCCATCCTTATAATTAGACCAATTACTAGTTCAGAGGCCGTGGTTCGGATTCCACGTTACTGTAGGTCCATTAGTTCCATCGGCTGTTGGGCTATTAATTAACAGTCCTGTCTAAGGAACATGTCAGCCTTAGTCAGTACAAAGACTACAAGATCGCTCCACAATCATCCTATATTCATTTCTCATTCATACTTGGCTTAAAATACCTACGTGGGTAGGTCGCAATTTCAGTTAAAAGTATAAGGAAAATAATTTCCTCAATTGACCTTATTTAACTAATTAACCTAGGAAAATTGTACCTTGCATTTAACTACAGTTTTTATGTATATGGTTATAGCTAGTGGTTTAACTTATATAATGTCACTCTTATTCTAAAAGATTGACATTTTTATTTATCCATTAAATACGCGGAAGTTTTATTCTAAAATTTGTATTTTCTTTTGTTGTATTACATTGATACCTCTGCCACTTGGGATGTAATTAAAACTTCTATTTTTTATTGTATTTGCACTTAAAACGCCTCCCTACAAAAACGAGAGAATGAAAAATAGTTTTTCATTTTAGGATTTAGTGAAGTGTAAAATATTTTTGGTTGAAAACTATTTCAAGCGTTTTTGTTTTGTACTTTTTATATAACATAGTTTAACGATATTGTCCTATTTTCACAAAAAAACTCATGTTAACATTTTTCAACAACTTTAAGAATTCGATATTTGTTGTTATTCTAAGATTATTTAAACAACAAGAGAAACAAAATAAAATTAATTGTTAGAATTTTATGGGGGCACTAACCCCCTCCCGTAACACCAAGCTTTTTCGAGTGATTTTGTTGAGTGATGAGAAAACGGTTTGGAAATAAGGAAGACATGGGTTTTTATATTCTCCTTAAGAATAACATTGGGTGCTGTCAGACAATCTAATGAGTTTACCATGGGCATTAAATTTAACTTTTCCCTGGAACCGTAAGTCATAGACTAATGATTTAAAATACGAATTTTTTTAGTTTTATTTTAAGCTAGTTTTAATGTTGGTAGTCAAATTATACTTTAATTTTATTTTTTCGCTGAAAAATTAAAAAAAATTTGTTTACTTTTAAATATCCATAACTTATAAACCCTGATGTTTTGAGAAACGCGGTGGTGTCATTTTGTTTATCTCATTAATTACCATAAACTATGTAATTTTCATCAAAATCGTTAGAGCCATTTTTGAGAAATTTTCTTTTGATAGTTTTGATTGATAGTTTTTTGGGAGGGGGGTCAATGGTAAAATACCCTTAAAAATCAAAAATAAAAAAATAATAAAGAATACATTCCGAGATACCGTACATACCGAATTTCATGAAAGTCGGACCAATAAATATCGTCTCTAGGCTTCTGCACACCCCCCCCCCACACACATATACAGATACACAAACACACATACAGATACACGGACAGAAATCACTCTAAAACCACTTTTTTGATTGAGGGGGGCACTATAATGTATGTATCCACAAGAAAGTCAAATTCGATAATACTGACGAAAACAATACTTTCTTCTTATACTATCGTATAGGGAGAGAAAGTAAAAATGGGTTTACATTAAACCCGCTTCTAATTATATTTAGTAATTGATTTGTTTTTAATATAATTTAGTTCCATATCCTTAAACAGCCGTTTAGCAAAGAACTAGACTCTGTCATGCAGAATTGCAATTATTCAGGATAAAAATAATAAAACATTTATTTATGATCAAAATTCTACTTATTTCTTACTTTCGCTAATTTTTTGCACTCTACGTCAATATATAAATATTGGATTAAATAATTTCTAACTTTTAACTTAGAACTTTTTACTAAAATACCCCCGTTGAAGCAGATCTGCGTTATTAGCGAATTTAAAAAACAACAATTTGCCAATAATAATATACTCGTATGAAAAGTCCACCTATTTAAATAAAATTAGAGTTTTGTCCGTGCTTTGAGTTATTTAATTTTTTTGTTATTTTATAACTCACTAGCTGACCCGGCGAACTTCGTAACGCCTGACAGTAAATACACGTTAACTTTAAAATTGGCCATGTTCTGAAGTCGAATAGCAATACGGCTTCATTGTGAAAGGTTATAAATCCTGGGTTGCGGCATAGAGAATAACAATACTGAAACGATAAGACATATTAATAACATTTCCATAAAACAAATAAATCTGAGTGGATTAATTCACAATTTTCAAATCGAATCCAAACCTAAATGCAATACGGTTTTTATAGGAAAGATATACAACCGCTGATTATTATAATAAACGTAATAATATAAACATTGTAATTATCATATAAACACGTGATTTTAATCATACAGAAAATGAAAAAATAAATACATAATCCCCCAAAACCATAAATTATTAACGTGGTGAATACAGCTGTTCATTTTTTACAGTACACATTTACTTCATAGTTTTACATTAATGAATGATTCAGATGGCATTGGATAGTAAAGCATACGGTATTGCTAATGGAAAGTAAACCAATCAGCTGTAGCTAAGAAATCAAATGTTTTCATTGTAGACAATTTGTAAACAAATTTACTCTCCATAAGGTTAACATTAGAAATTTAAAACGCCATAAAATGGAAACTTATGGGGTTTTCGAAAATATTTTTTCACTAAAACCTTCCCGGACACATATAGAACGACTTCCTAAAATTTCATGGCGATCGGATGAATAGTTTGGCAACGCATAAAGGACATACATACATACATACATTGAATTTTATATATAGAGATTTGTTATTTTATAAGTTTCCATTTTATGGCATTTTAAATTTCTAATGTTAACCTTATGTGGCTTAAAATACCTACATTGTACATGGTATGGTATGTATGTACATGGTTGGCATTTCAATTGTGTAATCTAATATGATGTAATCTATAATATTATAAAGAAGAGGTGGTTTCTGTATGTTTGTGTGTTTGTATGTGGGATTTTAGTGGCAAGTAAACGCGAAAAATACTGAACCGACCGGTTTGAAATTTTACAGAAATGTAGATCTTAAACTCATGCAACACATAGGCATATTAGTTCCTTTAAAATCTCCTCGGGCTACGCCCCTTGAACGTTCTAAGTTTCAATGTTTACATTTTCAAAGAATGAAAACATAAAATTACTTAAATGTCAACAGCTGTGAACACTAAAATTTGACAGTTCGAGAAGAAGAACAAACAGCTGCCGTGACCGTCCTAGGTTTCAATGTTTACATTTTCTAATGACAACATCTGTTTACACTATATTTTGATAGTTCGGGAAGAAGAAGAAATAAAGTTGATTTTCAGATAAACTGCTGGATCGAAATTAGTGAATTATTACTATATATTGCACTATATTTTTCAGGTTTTATTTTAAGGAAACATGATTCGTAGGTACACCAAACTTAAAACTCAACTTTTGATTGTGTGTAGGTCAGAATCACTATGATGTTCAGTCGCAGCTTCAGTCTGCCCTGGTCTCAGTTCCTAAATCTCAACACTTCAAGTCATTGCCACAAATAAAGGTCAACCTAAATGATATAAGAAGAAGAAGAAGGCATGCATTTCCTGTTAAAGACAATAATTTACCTGTTGGAATCAGCTGGAACCATCGGTTCAGCATCGAGGAATACGTACGAGTGAGTCATGTTTTAAATAGGTGCACACATATACTGTAATAATATATATCTTCTGTAAAATTAAAATTAAATAAACGGTACCAGTGAACTGACACATACTTTCTCCCTTAAGTAAGTTCAAGAAAGACAATCTATAATAAAACTATCATGTTCTCCAAAGTTCATCTAAATAAATATCATTTAATAATTTATTGTTTCAAAAATAATCATCCCATTTCTGAAAATAAAAACAAGAGAGACAAAGTTAAATTAATTGTTTGAATTGTATGGGGGGAAACACCCCCCCCCCCCGGTAATACCAAGCTTTTTTGAGTTGGTTCTTTTGGGTGATTTGACCTTACACTTCATACCAAGTTTCATGGAAAACGGTTAAAAAATAAGGAAGAAATTGATTTTTTAATATTCTCCATAAGAATAACATTGGACGCTTTCAGACAACGTACTGTGTTTATCATGGACAGTAAATTTAACTTTTCTCTAGAACCGTTAGTCGTAGACAAATAATTCTAGATACTAATTTGTTTAGTTTTTTAAGCTGGTTTCAATGGTACCAGTCAAGTTATACTTTACTTTTATTGTTTTCGCTGAAAATTTAAAAATTTGATTTTTTTGACATTTAAAAGCCCATAACTTTTGAACCGTCATTTTTACAGATATGCGGGTGGTGTCAAATTATTTAGTACTCTGTACACTATAAACTGTCAAATTTTAATAAAAATCGTTAGAGCCGTTTTTGAGAAATTTGGATTTTTCACGTTTTTAAGGGTTTTTAGGGGTGAACTACCCTTAAAAATCAAAAATTCAAAAAAATGAAAAAGACGCCTGGAGATACCGTGAATATATACATACATGCCAAATTTCATCTAAATCGGACCAACGGGGTAGGCTGTGGCACTGTACACATCCAGACACACACACACACACACACACACACACACACACACACACACACACACACACACGGACACACGGACGGACAGACATCACGTCAAAACCCACTTTTTTGGATTCAGGGGACCCCAAAACGGATATATCCACCCTCAACTCAAATTCGAAAATTTTGACGAAAACAATACTTTATCCATATACTACGTATAAGGGGAGAAAGTAAAAATTCAAACTGGGAACAGAAAGAGCATTTGCACATGTGAGGAAATTTCAAAATCATTAAGAAAAAATAGACAGTTAATATTAAATATATATAAGAATTTTCGACTGTGTTTTAAGATTAATTATATCAGGTCTGTCTATGGAACATGTCAGCCTTAGTCAGCAACAAGACTGCAAGATCGCGCCACAATAATCTAACACTCATCTCTCATTCATACTTAGGTTAAAATACCTTGTCCTTCACATTTTGCTATTTCAGTATTTAACTAACTAGCTAATTTATGGTAGACGAAACACAATAATGACTATTTTACTAGTTCTGCGTTGGATGGAAACACTTTTACTTCTTTAAACTTTTTGATAGAAATGGCGATCTACCCAGGTATATATTTTAAACCGAGTATGAATGAGAAATGTAAGATTATTGTCACGCGATTTCATAGTCTTCTTACTGACTAAAGCTGACATGTTCCTCCGACAGGACTATAAATTAGTTAATAGCCCAACAGCCTAGGGCTTGTGGTGTCAATGCACCTACGAGTACTTTGACCAACCTGTAACAAATCAGTCTCATACTTTCAGTACTACACAAATAGAATATATTTACTTCTTCTACACAGATAAGCTGTTGTGTGAGTAGGTCATTTACGAAAACAACAACTAACATAGTAGTTACGTTAATATAGTCCGGAAAAGCGCTCTTTGGCAGTGCAAGGTCGAGCTTAGACAAAGTCGACACGACACTGAGGTGAAACACTGGAAATGCGCTTTCGGACGAGTAGGGTCTATTGGACGACTTTCGTCATACAAACATCGAAACAAATATCTATACAAATAAAATTAGAGTTTTGTCTGTACATTACTCAGAATTGTACATGTTAGTTATTTTTACGTTTCATGCGTTAGAGAAGCCGAAACATATCTCAATTTGTGTATGTGACGCTCCACAATGCATATTACGCGGTTGTCCCCGAAAAAAAAACGGGAGAACTGATAACAATGAAACTCATTTCATGCATTCTCTACATTCCAGAGAAGTTTTTTAATACTTGAATTGTCCGCCGACCCTTGAAAAGTAAATAACGAGCATTTAAAACCCCACTTTTTACGAGATATTGGTCGCATTTTGCTTCAGTTTTAAATGATTAACCTACTGGCAATAATCTGTACAAAACCTTTTTTGTAGTTTAAAGATTTAATAGAAAAAACCAAGCTGGGCATTGATTTTTTTTCGTTGTATCGATTTGTTTAGGATTTCAGGTTTACATATTGGTGATCTTCTTTGATCTTTCTTTTTTAAACTGAATCCTACAACCCGTACAAAGGATGGGATTACTTCTAGTTCTAAAAAAATGAAACAAGGAGAGGTTAATTTCTAGAATTGATCGAAAAGAAGTGTAAGGCAAAAATTGGATTTTTTACAAGATTAAGACTTGTAGCTAATTTTAGTGATCGAAAAAAACAAAATGAATCAAACAGCAAGTTCAGTCACATTTTAGTATTTAAAGTCATATTTTTTCCAATTATTAGTATGACGGAAAAGAGGTTTTGTTACACTATAGCTCAATTCCATTTCTTAGTTACACACACATATATCTTGCTACAATAAATCATTATAAAATGTGTTGTTTTTATAGTCTAGCTTGACTTCGGAGACTGCATACTTATGGGAAGACAATACCAAACGATTACAAAACATTTTTCAGAATGAAGTTGTTTTTAATTTTTTATCTCCTTCAGGATTTAGGATGTCAATTCCAGGTAATATAATTGTTTTTAACATTAAAATTAATTTCCTGTTATATTATAGAATTTCAGTTATTATATAAGTATATTATACTACATCCTGATAAATAATACTGAAATAACTGTTAACGTAGGTATTTCAAATAAGAAGTATTAATGCATTAAGTTTTTCAAAATAATTGAACCTATTTTGAAGTCTACATACTGAAAAGGAAGGGAAATTTTAGAAACTGATTACATTCAGTGATTCAACCAGCTGTTAATTGTGAGAGGGGGGTTAATTCTTTACCACCCAATCAGACAATTCTATAGGTAAAACAAGGGAACCAAGTCAGACATTTGGGTTTCCTACTAAGAGCTTATTGTTATGGTTTGGTTATTAAAAGTGTGTATGTTGATTATTTCCTTCTTTAAAATATAATAATACTCAACCTGTTTCAGCAAATAGTATCAATATGAAGATTATAGACTTCAGAGTTAAAATGAATCAGGCTTTTCAAAGTAATAATGATGGGGGTCATTTTGCGCCCCAAAGTTACAAGAATAACGCCATGTGGGTGTACGAAGTTCCTCAGATGAGACTCAAACGCGGAGATCAGGTACACTACTGGATGCGTCTTGTACTTGGGAACGAAGCATTTGACACGGTTGTGAAAGGATATCTGGAGATAACTAGTGAGTATGTAATAAAACGCACCTATTTTTAAGTTTTACAAAAATTACAAAATTGTTCCTTAGTGTATTCCACTGTAGACCATTGTTCATAGAGTTGAAGGTATTGACTGTAATAAACTTATATGTTTATACTGTTCTATTATATACAAAGAATAACCTTTCTGAATATCAGCTTAGGCAAGATATACACCCTAACTGCACCAGAAATAGTAAACGAATTAATGTACCTTATTGTAGATTGTCTAAAGCACAAAACAGTTATGAAGTTGTAGGCCTAAAAATGTTTAATAAACTGCCTCTAGAGTGGAGAGCAGCCCCACACAGTTTGTTCAAGAAGAGATTGTACACGTTTTTAGAAGTAACACCCTTTTACACAATAAATGCATGTTTTGAATGTCAGAATATAACTTTATAAATGTCTTGATTATTATGTTTGTAGGTACGGTATATTAGAATAAGACATTTAAGTGACCTTGTGATGTATCTTTATGTTATGTTGACAATTAAATTATTGTACTGTTGTGTCTCTTGTATCTTTTTTCTTGTTGTATATCTCTATATATAAAATTGAATGTATGTCTGTATGTCCGTATGTCCTTTATGCGTTGCCAAACTACTCATCAAATCGCCATGAAATTTTAGGAAGTTGCTCTATATGTGTCCGGGAAGGTTTTAGTGAAAAAATATTTTCGAAAACCCCATAAGTTTCCATTTTATGGCTTTTTAAATTTCTAATGTTAACCTTATGGAGAGTAAGTTTGTTTACAAATTGTCTACAATGAAAACATTTGATTTCTTAGCTACAGCTGATTGGTTTACTTTCCATTAGCAATACCGTATGCTTTATCCAATGCCATCTGAATTATTCATTAATGTTAAACTATGAAGTAAATGTGTACTGTAAAAAATGAACAGCTCACGTGTTTATATAATAATTACAATGTTTATATTATTACGTTTATTATAATAATCAGCTGTTGTATATCTTTCCTATAAAAGCCGTATTACTGTTAGGTTTTGTTTGGGTTTGGATTGGATTTGAAAATTGTGAATTAATCCACTCAGATTTATTTGTTTTATGGGAATGATATTAATATGTTTTATCGTTTCAGTATTGTTATTAACTATGCAGCGACCCAGAATATATAACCTTTCACAATGAAGCCGTATTGCTATCCGACTTCTGAACATGGCCAATCTTAAAGTTAACATGTGTTTACTGTGAGGCGTAACGAAGTTCGCCGGGTCAGCTAGTAGAATATAAAAGGTCACTTATAGTAAACCACTTTAAATTTTGAAATGTGGGTAAATTTTCTGTGACGCTTAAAATTTTTTAGTTTGCAGAGTAAGAAACATTTAGTAAGAAAATTGTATAATCCTTTTTCTGAATTATTAAAAATATTTTTTCCAAGTAGATATTAGAATGCTTTAATAGTATTTGACTGTGTCAAAATATACGTATTCTTGTATTGTATATATGTAAACTGACGTTGTCCATTGCTGCAAAGTTTAACGACAATAAAATTTTTATTTATTTATTAAAGTTTTATAATGATCAGTATACAGAGTACAGTTGTCCGAGTCCGGATCAGTTGGGACAGGGCTGTTTCAAACAATCAAACTAAAAATGTTTGTATTTACTTTGTGGGAAATAGGTTAGATCATAGGTTAGATCTACAGTGATTGTTTTCAGTTCATCTAAACAGCTGTTCTTATAACAAAACTATGACGTCACTAACCATATGACTCAATAACCAAAATAACGTCACTGTTTCAATTTTTTGGTCACGCGAATTGCCAACCCAGAGCTAAAACATATCCATGTCAAAAATCGTTCACTATCAAAAATGCCTAATTAATTCTTACTGTAAAACCGTTTGATATAATGGTATAACACAGAAAAAAATTCATATTATGTGTAAAATGTATGATCACGTATGTATTGTAATAATTATTTCTGCAACTAGTGAGTAAAAAGTAGGCAATTGCCTCACTGGAGAGAAGTGCTAGTGAAATGGTTTCTCAAGTTGCACATTATTTTACCTACAGAAAATGTACATATTTTTTAACAAATGTGATTTTTTCACGATTTTAAACCATAATGTAGGGTAAATTGTTCATACCTTTTTTTGTATTTGAGTTGAGATTTCCCTTGTAAAATATCTAAAGACATTCCCCTTGCTAAATCTTTCAATTGTTCTGCTTAACCACATAAACCACAGATTACAGGTTATCAAATTTTGATCTTAGCTTGTCTTGTCTTTCACAGAAGGGGATCCCCATACTTACTTGGAGCCCATCTCATTCAAACCACCAGCTCTCGTGCTCACAGGAGATCCTTCCCCCACTAAGGGTGCAGTCAAGACACCATTCTCCTGGGAACACCAGTTCAACATCAATTTTACTTATAGTGTGAGTATTTTAAAGGGACAATATGATTTACGTTTTTACTTTTTCCCACTTGTATATGGAGAAAATATTGTTTTTGTCAATTCATTCAAAGGAGCGGATTTGTCCCAAAACACCTCAGTCTTTTGGCGCACCCCTAAAACTCCTCTCTCCTGGAGAATCAGAAATCTTCTAAATGAAGAGATCTGGAAAACTGCAACAACCTGGCAACAAGCTCATGAGGAGGCAGAAAACTACCCCTTTCCAAATTGCCTAACATTGCCTACACAGAGGGCCCTGTCGAAGACCCCCCCATGGGTAGTTGATGCTTCCTCAGATTACTGTGACCAGTGACGATACCTGTGACAAGTTTGACATCCTTCCTGCCAAGTTTCAGGAACCTAGCAGCCTGTCGAGACGGAGAACATAGATTAAGCTTACCTACTCTATGCAGGCAAGGTTCCGATCAAACCAGTTTTTAAGAAATAGGAGATACGGGGATGGATTTTCATACACATTCTCCCACTTTTGCTAACAGGGGCACACCCACAGGGGGGGTGGGTAAAGGGGCTTTAGACCTCCCTTTAAAAAAATTATGTTTTGATTTTAAATCTGCCAATAGGGAACATATCGTATACTGAATACTGGTTTGCAGGAGATATATTTCACTACAAAATAAACGGTACCAGTGGACTGACACATACTTTCTCCCTTAAGTAAATTTAAAAAGACAATCTGTAATAAAACTATCATGTTCTACAAAGTTATTCTAAATATCATGTAATAATTTATTGTTGAAATTGTATGGGGGGAAAACCCCCCCCCCCCGGTAATACCCACCTTTTTTATGCTGGTTTTGTTCGGTGATTTGACCTTACACTTCATACCAAGTATCATGGAAAACGGTTGGAAAGTAAGGAAGAAATTGATTTTTTCATATTCTCCATAAGAATAACATTGGGCGCTTTCAGACAACGTACTGCGTTTATCGTGGACAGTAAATTTAACTTTTCTCTGGAACCGTTAGTCGTAGACAAATAATTCAAAATACTAATTTGTTTAGTTTTTTAAGCTGGTTTCAATGGTACCAGACAAGTTATACTTTACTTTTATTGTTTTTGCTGAAATATAAATATTTGATTTTTTTGACATTTAAAAGCCCATAACTTTTGAACCGTCATTTTTACAGATATGCGGGTGGTGTCAAATTATTTAGTACTCTGTACACTATAAACTGTAAAATTTTAATCAAAATCGTTAGAGCCGTTTTTGAGAAAATTGGATTTTTCACGTTTTTTAAGGGTTTTTAGGGGTGAACTACCCTTAAAAATCAAAAATTCAAAAAAATGAAAAAAACGCCTGGAGATACCGTGAATATATACATACATGCCAAATTTCATCTAAATCGTACCAACGGGGTAGGCTGTGGCACTGTACACATCCAGACACACACACGGACACACGGACGGACAGACATCACGTCAAAACCCACTTTTTTGGATTCAGGGGACCCCAAAACGGATATATCCACCCTCAACTCAAATTCGAAAATTTTGACGAAAACAATACTTTCTCCATATACTACGTATAAGGGGAGAAAGTAAAAGAAGAAATGGAAGTTTCACGTGCTTTTTTTAAACTTAACAACACACCGTGTCTGTATATTTGATTTTCTAGATATTTGTGAAAAAACAATCTTTCCAAACAATCACATCCTACTTGATATTTCCATCATTATACCTGTATAGACCAGAACAGCGGAGCACTCCTTCGACAAATCAAGACATACCCTAAGAAACACAACGTCAGAGAGTAGACTGTATGACTTAGCCAATCTCACTATCCACAGGAAAATTTCAGTTGAGATAGGCAATTTATCATCAATACTGACAAAGACTCTATTTTTGACATGGATATGTCTTAGCTCTGGGGGGGGGTGTTAGTGGTTTTTAAGATGGAAAGTATGTAACAGGTTTCCATCGAAACTACCAGAGCTATTGTATTGAATTTTTAAAATAAAAGAATAAGAACAGCTGTTTCGATGAAGTGAAACATTACCTTTAGGCATATCCATGGTATAACCTACTTCCCACAGGGAAGTAAATAAAAAATTTTTGTATTACAGCTGATACAAAAGAATTTTGTTAAAATAAGACCTAAAATCTTATTCAATCTGCTAAGGGGTTAATCCTTCATTCCTGTTGTTTTTTCTTAAATATTTCATTCAAAGAGCTATAATATAAACTTAAACGTTTAATTAACCAACTAACTTAGGTTAATTAACTTAAAAGGTTTTTTCCATTTGTTGGCCAAGGAAGTCCAGAGACTCTCGGTTAGCCCCGTCTATAATTAATTTTTAAGTGTGACACTGCCTGCTGCCATGTGAGACCAGAGCTGTGTCATCAGCAAAAAGGAAGATCCTGCTCTTAGTTTTTAAATTGGATATGTTGATAATGTAGATAAGAAATAATAATCGGCCCAAAGCACTCCCTTGAATCACTCCATAAGCAACTCCACTGGGCTCACTGTCAACATTAATTGTAACAAATTTTTTACGTCTATCGATAGTAAGATGAAAACTAGTTTAAAGAGTTATTTTTAATTCCAATTGATTGCAGCTTACTTAACAATAGATTTCTATTTACAGAGTCAAAAGCCTTTGTTAGGTGAAGAAAATAAACTAAAATATTTTGCCTACTAGCCAATAGTTCAAAATGAGTTTATTTAAGTCAAATAATACATCTGAGAAATTTTTTCCTTTTCTAAAACCATGCTGCATATCCGTAATAATTCCCTCTGCATTGAGGTAATTGGTCAGTTGAATTGTGATACACTTCTCTAAAATGTTATCTGCAAGTGAAAACAGAGATATAGGTATTAAATTGTTCATTGACTATTTTAAGCCACCTTCGAAAATTGGAATGACTGTAGCAATTTTAAAAGCATTCGGAAATTTACCAGTATCTTTCTCTATATTCTTTGATGCATTACTACATTCAGTTTTTACTCTAATCTAAGTTTTTATGTTTTGATTTCTAATGCTGATTTTTTATGATTTACAGGATGCTTTCACAAAAGAGTCTGCAAGCAGATGGTATGAACATGCTGAATTTGTCAAACACTTTTTAGAAAAGCATATCATTTTCAAGTTTATGAGCCCTTCAGGTTTAGTTATAACTGTCCCTGGTATGTATAAATTTATTTTTTAGATGATTTTTTCCTGTTCAATTGAATAAACCAACCGTTAGTAACACTAACGGTTAAGAAACGCTTTCCCAAATCTCGTTTATTCTGGATTTGAAACGACAATTTTATATTAGCAATTCCTAGCGTGTTTTCACAAGACAGTCAGCAGGCTTTATGCTGGTAAATATGTATCATTCTGTGCTCTAGTTTAAACTAGCTGCAAAGTTAAACTAGATTTGAGGAAAGTTATTATTAAAGATTAAATCTAATATTAATAGAATATAGATAGTAAGAAACAGTAGAAAATACTTATACGATAGAAAGTTTATCATAATCTTCAATTTTAATTTGATTTTTTGTAATTTCTTTTGTAAATCAACCATAAATCATTCGGTTGATAGGATTATATTTTACAGATAACAGTATAACCATTACGGACTTCCAGATAAAATTAAATGATAAATTCCGTGACAATAATTTGGGCCACTTTTCGCTGTCAACCAGTAAGAGGGATAACATGTGGACCTACAACATTCCACAGCTACAAGTCCAACAGGGAGACACAGTGTATTACCGGATGAGGGTCAAGAGAGCGAAAGATGGATTTGATGCCATCGTATTGGGATCATTAAAGATCAAACGTAAGTCATCAGTTAAATAAATTATATTGGTAAACACAATGGTGCAAGCACAGATCTCTGTGCAAACATTCGTTGATTCATTATAGCCATTTAAGAGATTTTGTTAAATAATTAACATAATTTATTCTTTTATGTACTTATTTTTCAATCATAGATAGATCAGCTTTTTCGAATTGACTTGCCAGTTATTTATATTAAATGAATTAGATATAATATAAAGAGCTTGAACATGTTAGATCTGAAGTTGTGGGAATAGAAGGATAGAAGTCCTTCCTATTGGACAAACATCAAGTGAGTTGTAAAATAAATAATTAGCTCTACAAAAACATAAATGCAAAATGGGAAGTCTTTCTAAATCGGGTAACGTCTAAGGGAATAATCTCTTAATGTCCAAATCTGGAGGTATGTGATACTGAATCTCATATGTCTTGATAAGTACCTTCATGTCCATCAATGTTTAAGGTCTTCCTACAGGATGGATAAAAATAGAATAGACAAAGGTTGACTCAAAATTCTGTGCCTGAGCCTGACCTAGAGCCAAGCTTTTAAAGAAGAGCAGCCAAGTTAAAATTATAAATAATATAAATACAAATATGCTTTATTTTCAAAATACATCAAGTATTGAAATGGCATCTACTGGATGGTTAAAAAAAATGTTTATTGTCTTCTTTCCATGAACTCGGTCAATGTATAGAATGGATTGTTGATCAGCCATTCTGTTAGAGCAGTCTTCATTCTTCTCACGGTGTAGAATCTCAGTTCTTCTGGCTGTAGGTTATGCAGCTTCATGCCCATGTAGGAGGGTTTCTTTTCATATTGGGTGAGATGGTGAGCTGGGAGACAGTATCCTACCATGTCGATTGTTGTATCCATGGAACTGTCTATTTTGTGAAAACGTTTTTCTATTGGCAGACAGGATGACTTTTTCTATATAGAGATGTACTAATGTCATAATCTTCAGAGTCTTTAAACCCTCTCTACAACTTTCTCTGAAATTTAGCTCAGCTAAGGCTCTTACAGCCCTCTTTTGCAGTATAAAAACTCTCCAAAGATTTCTTGCCGAAGTTCCTCCCCAAACAATGAGACTGCACCTGAGATGTGTTTCAAACAGAGAATGGTAGGCTATTTTTGCAGTGGAAGGGTTGCTAATGGATTTTGTTAGTTTTATCACATAAAGTGATGAATTGAGTTTAGGAAGGAGGTTATCTATATGCTGTGACCAGGTAAGATCTTCATCTACTAGGACTCCTAGATACTTGGCCTACTAGATACTAGATACATGAGGTATATTCAATAATCAAACAATAAATATAAACCAACTAAACCAATAAAACATATTTAAACATATCAGGCTTATATCATACCTATATTATTTCATAACACTATGTATGAAATAATTATCTTTAAAAAATTACTTACTCTTAAACACATTGGCTGCTTAAAAATACACAAATATACTGTCAAGAATGCTAATTTTTTATTTCTAATTTTTACAAACCTTTAATGATCAGCTATAATATAACTCGTGAATACACACACGTGGGAGTGTAGTTAACCCTTATTAGTTAACCTGACTATACTCAATTATGATTGATCCAAAACAATAGAGGAGGGGTGTAACTTCTCAGAAGCGCCAGTCAGACTGGTTAACTAAAAAAAATATTGGAAAACTAAGAGTCGCTGTGCCGTTTGCGTAGACCCCGTCTGCGGAAGACATACCGTGACATACTATATGACCTGCCATAGTGAAGAAGGACAACAAGTAGAGGAAGAATATGATGATTAAGATGATAAAATAATGATTAGAATGTATCTAACCTGAAAAGATTATTATCAAGAATAGTAAGTGATTAATAGGCATTAAAATTAAATAAAGTGTCGATAATTTATTTTGATTTTTATAAAATAGTTTACTCATTAATTTATTATTATTTATTTTTTAATTACCCATTTATACTTACCTTCATAATACTTACATTTACATTTATTGTACTTTATACTTACATTTATAATTACCCATATACTTTGATGAAAAAAGTTTTATCAGTATTGAATAGGTATTTCAACTCAAATTAAGTTATTTTAGAGGGGGTGAGATCACCCCCTCTAAAACTAGGAGTTTGAACTCTGAAGAACTGCTGTAAGTAATATATGTTTTTACAGAGGGATACCCCCATGTGGAAGTGTCTTTAACCACAATAGCACCATATCAGTTCATTCAAACTCGCCCCAACAATTTGTATACTTCTTCGGTGGTTGTTCGGCCACAGTCTCCGGTTCCAGTATCCAGTGGGAGTGGTCAGTCGCCTCTGCAACCGGGTGTTGATCGATTTGGAGAGTCAGATAACAATGGGGGGCAACTGGTAGGAACTGATAGACTCGGAGAGCCAGAGGGCAGCGGTTCACGACCAACAGGAACTCAGTCACAAAACAACGGCGCGACTAACTTCAACTGGGAACACAATTTTGTCAGTTTCAACTTGAATAATACTCAAGAAGTAAGTCACTTTTCTGTCACCTAAACCGTCTCTACAATATTTAAACTTATGTTTGAGTTTGTATGACTTATTGGAATTATACTACAAATACTATAATAGTTAAAACATGACAAATTGTTAATTTATCCATAAGTTGTGTCTGTTTAAACATAGAGCACTGATTTTGAGAATGGCATTTACATGTCGCCAGGTATAGCGATAGCCGATGACTAAATAATTACAGTAGGCCTATTTATATCTTGAGTAAAATTTAGAGGTTATTACAAAATCAAATGTTTCAGCCCAGATTAGTTTGGAGATATAGTTTGGATAATATCCTAAATTTAAAAAAATTAACTATTAATTATAGACTGGCAATAAGAAAGAGTGTTATTGTAGTAATATTTAATACTGTGAATGTTCAATTATTCTAATATACAAACACAAATTTTTAATATTTTAATGGCAATATTAAAATACAATAATGATAACAATGATAGCCTTTAACTTATGGGTTACAGGCCGGACTAACTCAGAATTCTGCAAACTGGGCAATGCAGATTGATGATTATTTCAAGAAAACTTTAAGAAGGAAAATCACATTCGAGTTCTCTAACCCCACTGGCCTAAAAATTATAATATCAGGTAATTTCAGCAGCACATTCTGATTGTATAATGCATTTGAAAGCACTCCATATTCACTTGCCGCCCAGAGTGGCAGATTTCTGAGGGCTGTAAATTATTTTAAAGAATAGCAAATTTAAATATGTAAATAAAATACCTGATTACCTTCGGGTAAATTTTTAGTCAGATTATAAATAAAAAACAAATATAGACCTCTGTAAGTGTAAACATAAACCAGCTTATGGAATGAAAATAATTTTAAAATATGGAATTTACCCTTGGGACCCCTAGTAAATAACATTATTTCAGAGTTTAGGGAGACACTGTAGTTGGGTCATTGCTCAAGGAAGGGGTGGAGCCCTGGAGTAAACAATCAAAGAGGATTTATGCGGGGGGAGGTGTCTCTGATCTCGCACAGGGCGGAAAAGTCCCTAGGGCTGTGCCTGTTCACTATTGCTCTAAAAAATGAATTACTAAAGACTAATATGGCACGTTTTTACTGATTTTATTGTTATTTCTCTGGCCATTGTAACTGGAGCAATGTGCATGATGAATCTCTCTACACTTTTAATGAAAAAAGGTTTTTAAAAATAGGTTATAAAGGGTAAAAGGGTTAAGTTAAAGGGCTAAGGGTTAGGGTTTAAAAGCCCTATTTCAGTCATTCTTTAGCTTCTGAAGATATTTATTATAAAATTTTTATGTTTTAAAGTAGTAAAAATATAGCATTGTCTGTGAACTTTATGATAAATAAATAGTATCAGTGGACTGACACATACTTTCTCCCTTAGGTAAATTTAAAAACGAGAATCTGTAATAAAACTATTATATTATTTTAATTTGATCTAAATGCTATTTAAGAATTTATTGTTTCAAAAATTTTCATCCAAATTCTGAAAATAACAACAAGAGTAATAAAGTTAAATTAATTGTTATAATTTTATGGGGGAATTCCCCCTCTCTTCCTCGGTAATACCAACCTTTTTTGAGTGGGTTTTGTTGGGTGATTTGAACTTACGCTTCACACCAAGTCTCATGGAAAACGGTTGGAAAATAAGGAATAAATTGATTTTTTAATACTCTCCATAAGAATAACTTTGGGTGCAGTCAGACAACGTACTGCATTTACCATGAACAGTAAATTTAACTTTTATCTGGAACCGTTAGTAGTAGACAAACAATTCAAATTATCAATTTGTTTACTTTTTAGGCTGGTTTCAATGGTGATAGTAAAATTATACTTTACCTTTATTTTTTGCTGAAAATTATTTAAAAAACTGATTTTTTACAACTTTTGAACCGTCATTTTTACAGACATGCAGTTGGTGATATAAATATTTATTACTCTATGCACTGTAAACTATCAAATTTTAATCAAAATATTTAGAGCCATTTTTGAGAAACTTAGATTTTTCACGGTTTTTAGGGGTGAACTACCTTTAAAATAAAAAAAAAACACCTGGAGATACAGTGAATATATACATACATACCAAATTTCATCTTAATCGGACCAACAGGGTAGGCTGTGGTTCTGTACACATTCAGAGGGACATTTTTTTTATTCGGGTCACCCCAAAACGGATATCCACTTTTAACTTGAATTTAAAAATTTTGACGAAAACAATATTTTATCCATATACTATTTATAAGGGGAAAAGTAAAAAATTCAAACTTTTGAGACATATCTGAACCAGATTTTTGCCAAAATTATTAAATTATTAAAATAATTATAATTATTAGTAATTATTATTATTAAAATTATAAAATTATTAAACTAACAGAATTAAATTGTTACTAACAATTAATCGAACCTATAAATTTTTAAAACTAAAATTTTAAATTGTACACCTTTATTATTTTATGAACATAACTAATTTCTGTATTTATATACTGTATTGTGATCTATGAGCCTTCTGATACCAGGTTATGATACTTATTCATTGTAGCTAAAGTTTTTTTAGATAGTTACTTTTGTACAAGATATTAGACTAACCTGGAATAATTTTTTAACATTTGATGTAAACATGTGCTCTATTTATCCATTATTTTCACTCAGCACCGTGCAACAATAAGCAAACAACCAGGCCCGGATTACCCATAAGGCCACCTAGGCCATGGCTAGGGCGCAAGCTTGCGGAGGGTGCAGGAAAGGGATGTCAAAAAAAATGTTGTAGGGTATATTTTTATTTTCCTAGAGGAGCGTCAGTAGCTCATTTTGTTAGTAAATACCGTTTTGTGTTAATAAATGTACTAACTTAATTATACAGTGTTGTTTGTGTTAATTAACTAGTTTGCTTTATTTTTCAACATAACCTTTTCTGTAAATATTTGCTTTTTACACATTTTGGAACTTTGCTGTTATTGACTAATCGATTTAAGTTATTTTATTGCGAATGAATATGTAAGATTACTGATAACCTAAATAATAACTGAGATATTTGTAATCTCCCACACATTTTTTTAGTTTTGCCGGAAAGGTAGGGCGCACCATTTAATATGCTGAAAATGTCAGCCCCCCCGAACGTCTGCCGGGAGGGGGGGTAATGTTGTACTCTGGCCTAGAGCGTAAATAGTTGCTAATCCGGGCCTGTAAACAACCATTATTTTCTAACATGTACAATGCAATCTTGAATGGGACAAACATAAGGAAATGTAAGGTAAAATTTAAATGAAAAAGAATTATTTAAAGCTCCATTTTATTTATAAACAACATTTTATTTTATTTTATTCAATATCTTTTATTGGACATTTCCAACGTGTCTGGCATGAATTTAAGATAAATATGATTGGATGGATGATGGAAAAAGTAATTAATGATATGAAAATGCACTAGTATAAAAATAATAAATATTATACTTACACAGTATAATATTTATTATTATATTTTATTTTATTAAAATTCATTATATTTTATTTAATAATAAATTTTTAACAAAGTTTAGGACTCTTTCAAAAAAATATAACAGAATGTAAAAAAGTTTGTTCCAAAAAAAGTATCTCAAAAATATAACATAATATTTCAAATGTTCTTTTGTTACAAAAAATTTATACAAACTATTAATGTCTTGTAGGAGATGATGAAAACTTTAAAATTTTGACGTTCAATGTGAAACTTAATGAAGAGTTCAACGAGTTTGGCGATGGAAGTCTACAAGCATACGTCTCTAAACTGAACGATGGTCGCTGGAGCTACTACTACCCGAGCCTGAAGCTGAAGCAGGGTGATAATGTTCACTACTGGATGAAAGTGACATTTAATAAAGAGAGGTGGTTGTACTTGGTCAAGGGAGTCCTGGAATTTCCACGTGAGTCAGTTCTTTAAATTATCACAATTTTACCCCTTTGAAAGTGCTACAGAATTTATCACAATTTCATTAACCCATGAGAGGTCGCATTACTGTCTTTTCCACTGGGTCTCCTGTTTTTGTTTAATATCTTTGGAATGTCAAGGTCGCGGACTTCCTATCTTTGTATATCTACAAATAAACTTCTACACTGGCCACTTGACTATACTTCACCTCTTTTCTGCGTGTCAGTATTTGTCTGGAGTCCGTTACGGCGTACACACGTGGATTCCACTGTGTGTGACTCATGACGGTGTGATTTCGTGGTTTCATCCAGCGACATTCAAGTGCTTTAGTGTGACTTTTACATGTTGAGGAGGAAATACTTAACAATTCATTATATATTGTTGAAAAAGAAAATAATCGTGAGAAAGCCAACCTATAAAATCTAGGAGCGATTAGATGAGAACGTTTTGTTGACAAACCCTCTGTGTCGTCCGATAATGAGAGTCTGGAATCAAACTTTTTTGTTGAAAAAGAATTTAAAGAGTAAGAAAACGTGTAACATCTGCTACATGCAGAGAGCATGCAATTTTCATTGACATGAGCTGTACAGAAAACCAACCTCCAGCTAGTGAGGACGATGATGACTAAAAAACTTTGATGGCTTGAGATTTTGTTGCTATTGTACATAACTTTTGTATTTACTTATTAATACTACTAATTATTGTTATTTATTTATTTTAATGTACCTAAAAATGTGAATAAATAATAATGTTGACTATTGCAATAAAAACTGAGCAGGCAGGTTCATTTATGGATACATTTTTGCAAAAACCTATATCATATATTTACAACAAGAGATACTACACTACCTACAAAGCTATTAAATTTGAATATGCAACGTTTCTTCAATGAACACATGTCCATTAACTTTTGTAAGCTTTTTCCTAGATCGGTGGAATCCAATGTGCGTGACCCCCTTTCGTAACTTTTTTGACGCCCTCACGGTTTAACTGAGCAAAATTATTTTAGAAGCGAAATGAGATGTTTTAATCTTATTCTAATTCCGGTTCATCTGAAAGATAGTAGGCCTACACATATTTAGTACTTTAGTACATTTATTTTGATTATTCAGAGTATATATGTTGCATGAGAATATAGTTGAGTACTTAACCTACCAGGGTGTGCTTTCTACACAAGGGTCATGAAAATTTCTTAAGAAAATTTGACAAATTATTCCCAGAAATTTTATTTTTTATATTTCTTTTTGGTTTAAGCAGGAAGTAGACCAAGCTTTTAACTGTCTACTTCCTCACTAAATATCCACAAAAAAATTAAAACTTGAATAGTTCCCAAACACCTCACGTCTGAAAAGTATAAATCTATAAAGTTCTTTAATTAGACTTTAATGGTTATAAAAGATAGTATATTGTATAATTTTCATTTTATAGGAGGAGATCCTCATCCTAGTAACAATATGAACCCTATTCTGATAACAAGCTCCTATCCACAATCGACTACATCCAAAACCTATCTCGTACCTACTACCAAAAGGATACCAGCGGTGGCAGGTCAGTCTGTCAAATGGGATCACAAATACTCTGCTAACAGAACGAACAGTGTAAGTGCCTTTGACGGTGAGTGGTGATATCTCGTAAACAGAATAGATGGAAAGATCCTAGATCCTTAGAATTCATATTTAAAATTTTAAATTCAAGAATTTCACAGAACCTCTCATTTTATTCATACATACGGATGATTCGTGAAAACACGGAAAGAATTGAAGGATGTGTTTTACTAGTGAAAGATATGAAAAATATTTACACTATACTTATGTATACATAAACATGGGTTGGGAAATGCTTCGTTAGTGAGTTACAGCTAGTGAAAGATTTACTGTTTTCTGGCATTAATTTAACTGACAAATGTAGGTAATGTATTTTATGTAAAATGAACTGGGAAATTGAATATAACTCATCGTAGAGCTGTAATTTAACTTTTTTTTTTAAACCAAGTATAAAATAAAAATTAAAAAGTAGGCCCCTATAACTCTTTTTATTTGAAAGTTACGGTATTTTATAAACTTTTAATATTTTACTATCAGTAAAAGTTTCTTTTATTGACAATTTTTTTATTGTTGATTTTATTTACATCATTGTATAAAGATGAAAATATTTTTATTCATATTATGGATAAATGTATACCATTTCAGAATTAAATTATCTACAGGTTTGGTTTATAAGATAACAGAGTTATTGCAGATCAAACGTAAAATGGGCTACGATTTTTTGATTTTACGTCAGTTTTCTCATAAACAACACCGGTTCTATTTAATTCTTTAGTTCATTTTATATAAACTACTCTACATTTGACTATTGAATTAATACCAAAAAAACTGTATGGTTTCATTTTAATGGGACTACTGAAATCCGGGCAAAATCTTTTGCTGGCCGTAACTTGCTAACAAATTATTTCCAAATCCATGAATAAAAGTTTTTCCTCATTTTCACTAAGTAAAACACGCCATTCAATTCTTTCTGTCCCTTTATGAATTCCCATATGTATATATCTGTGTGTCTGTGTGTGGGTATGTGTGTGTGTGTGTGAGTGTGTGTGTGTGTGTGTGTGTGTGTCAGTTCTTAGTATCTAGATGATTTTCATTCTTAAATTTCTAGCTTCAACATATTTCTATGCTTATGCAAGTGTTTCTATAATACTAAACAATTTGACCAGTAAATATTTCTTTTCAATAGACTGTTCTTTAGGACATGGACTATTCTATTTCCAAATTCTGGTGATCAACTTCAAATTGAGAAATAATGATCTTAAATGTTTGTTTTTTATGTCAGTTTTTGAAAGTTTTTCATACGAGGTGTGGCTAATAACAAGACTGACCTCAAAAAACTTTTTATTCGTCATCAGCTACATCTGCGACCTTATCTCCTTCAATACACTTCCCTTGGTGATCTCTGCACCGCTGCATCCGAAGTTTCCACTGCGCAAAGTAGTGTTGAAAGTCTTCTTTCGTGAGGCTGTCCATGACGTCGTTTTTTTTATCTTATCCATGCTGTAAAATCGCGTACATTTAAGCGCTGATTACACTTTTAGGAATGTTACAGGGGGCAAGGTCACGCGAGTACGCTGGATGTTCCAACACAGGGATGCTTTTTTTATATATTTTTTTACATTTTTCCGACGCGACACTGTTACACGATACTAAGCTCACTACTAAGACTGATACAGTAAAACTAAGCGATGCACAGTCCTGTTCAGCTAGGAAAGGGTGGGGGAGTGACCACTAGACATGATAATGTTCAAACTTGCTGCATCATGCTCGCTGTTTGCCGCTGGAGGCGCCAGTCTCTATTTAATAGCCACACCTCGTAGGCTAAGATGGTTTATAAAATAGCCCAAACACATATATTATGAACTTGTATTCAGTGATTTGGTGTTTTTTTCTCATAATCATTCCTTCCCCATCCTTTCCTATCCTCTTGCATTCCTCCCCAATCAACTATACAATAGTCCAAAACTGTTATGTACCTTTTGCACACAAATTACAAAAATTAAATTATCTTTTTGTATACATAGTGTCCCAATACAACCCAGATGAACATAAAGTCTTAACTTTTAAGACATCATACTGCTCTAAAAATTATTGAATTGGACATAACTGCCTAACACACTGTTCGTAAAATATTTTGGGGCCTTTGAAATTGATTATAAACATGAAATTAATTGATAGCTATATAATTACGGAATCATTTTACTTTGATCCAATATTCAAAATAGAGCATAGAGTTATCTTGAATCTAAAATTTAAAAAAATATTTTTGTCCAAAGATATTTAAATGATTTAAACAGAATAATTTAATTTAACAGAATATGTAATACTATAGAAAAAATCATGTTTTTTCATAATAATGACTAAAAATAATAATATACTGTGTGTTTTAAAAATTATATCATACTTTACTTTAATGTCGTATTAACTTTGATCTTTATATTTGTGCAGGGAGGTTCTGCCCTGACAACAACTGAAAAGGAACGTTTGATTAACATGTTTAGAAAGGATATGGATTTTAAATTTTTAAACCCCTCAGGGTTGAGACTTTTATTTTCAGGTACTTATTCTGTATATTATTAGAATAGCTGTAATAATAATGGTCTGTTAGTTAAGCTGAATCTCTCGTTTCACCACTCCATAGCTATTACCAACTTATAAGAAGATGATTTGTATAAATATCATACAAATCACTGATCAGTAGCTGCCTATTATTTATTACTAATAGACTTTAACGACTGAAGTGGTCAGGAAATAGTTAGAGTGGAGAGAACGGAATTCCTTTTCAACAAAGAATTAATTTTTTTGTGAATGTTTCGTGTGTATGTGCAGAAAATATTAAAAAATCAATTCCTACCTTATTTATCAACTGTTTTGAATGAAACTAGGTATGTCCGTCACAGTCACATCTCTCAATATACCTCGGGAGGAGGAAGGGGTGAGCTTTTCCCCCAAAATTTTAAATGTAGGAAAGAAAATTTTTGAGTATTTTCAAAACAGTTTATCTGGCATGTTATTGTTAAGAGTTTAAGTATATGATAATTATATGAAATGTAAGTAATTTTTTGTTTACCTATAGAGGGAGAAAATATGGGTCAGTTCATTAATACCGTTTGTAAAGAAAGGGTTCGGACCTATAACCTCAAGCAGCAAATTGACACAAGTTAAACGTAGAAGTAAACACAAACACACAATGTTAATGAATTAGAGAAACATTAGCTTGAAGAGTGAATCCAAACCCTAGCTGAAACATAAATTTTGAAAATCTAAAACCTTATTGCAAAATTTCAAGCTAAGACAATTTTTCCGTCAGAGTTATAGGGGTGAGCAGTATTGATAACAGTGATCAGCAATACAGGAATCCGAACCAGCAAAATCTCTAAACCTCTGATTTAGAGGTCATGATGCTACCAATTAGATCTCCATCACTATTGTACTCACCTTTGTACTATGGTTCCTCCCATTTTCCACAAAGTTTCTGCAACATCTACATTTATAGCTTCTGTATTATAATACTTTTATGCCTAAAAGGGAAACAATTCACCCATTAATCTGTTTAAGGGACAAGTATTAAGCTGGTGAAAATTATCAATTTTGAGCATACAAGATATTAAAGATTAACATTTTTTCAGCTAATAATAAAGAGTTCAGATTATTGGCTATCAATACAAAACTGAATGAATATTTTGATTCGCTGGAACCTGGGCATTACATAGCCAATGTGAGTCGGGCCAGGGATGGCCGCATCGATTACTATTTCCCCAACCTCAAGATCAAACTAGGCGACACGCTCCACTACTGGATGCGGGTCATACTGGGCGCAGAGATGACTGACTACATTGTGAAAGGCGAACTGAGACTGATCCGTAAGTTTTAAAAAAAGTAGTGAGGAATTCTGAATTTGATTTTGTTAAAAGTTTGTTAAATATATTAAACACATTTTATTATTCAAAGTATCTTATAGATTATATAATCTTTTAAATGAGTCACCATCGTTAGAAACTTTTAAAAGCTGTTAACCCGCGGATAGTCGAGGGGTGAGCGCTTTTAATTTTTTTACATTTTTAGTTTGTAATATGTTGACCTGAAACTTAGAAAGTCTTAGAAAACTTAGAGGTCTTTTGTTTGAATAAAGTCTTCAATTTTCATGATAACTCTTACAATAGCTTATATTTATTTGTATTTTTTAACTTTACAGAGGGTGACCCCCACCTCGGAGGACAGGTTCCGGATGTTCCTCCTCCTTCCATCTGGTCTCAAGCCCGACCTCTCCCAACAGTAGCTCCATCAACCACCACCCGACCACCCGTCACCCAACTACCCCCGTCTATCCCATCAGCCCCTATCTCTACTAAGCCTCCGCAAGATACCACCACACCTGAAGTTGAGCCTCTACAACGATTTACACCTCAACCGTCTCTCCAAGGACCTGCACCGCTGCCGCTACAGCTCAGACAGGTGTCAACTTCTGTTAATCAAAATTTTAAAACCCTAATGTTACTGATTGGTGAGGGCAGCACCCAAACAGTGCTCAGCCCGTCACCGATCGGCGCCAGCGGCAGTAAACGTGTTCAACTGTAGGACTTTAGATGCCATCAGCTATTAATTAACAGTTCTGTCTAGGGAAAATGTCAGCCTTAGTCAGTAACAAGACTACAAGTTCGTACTACAATCATCTTACACTAATTTCTCATTCATACTTTGCTTAAAATACAAACCTGGATGAGTCACCATTTCAACAATACATAAAAGTAAAGGTAAAATTTAAGACGAATTAATGTAAGTTTAATTGATCTTAGGTTAAATGTACATAACTAACATAAATTTCAAGTATAAACTATTAATTTTAATTCAATTATTTACTCAAAAACTTTCTTTCTTTATTTTCAGACTGAACCCTTCGCAGTTCCAGCGGAAAGGAGCCAAAACTTTCCTGTCAGTGGTGCTTGAAGTTTGTGATCAACGTAAGTTGCACAAATAATGTGTGTTTAATGGCCAGTAATCAGTAATCATTTTCCATCAGGCAACATGAGTTATTAGTAGAATTACATCAAGGAAAACGTGCCTTGCATACTTGATTGTTTGATTAATTTAAATTCTTGCAAAGGATCTTATTAACTCAGCTCTGTAGCCAAGGCCAAACCATTACAATGCACGTATTGGATTTTATTGGGGGAATAATAGATTTGAATTTTCCATATTTCTCTCAATTATCTTTCACATGAAAAATCCACTGGCTTCACACTAATGATTTTTGTTATTAGAGAATATCCATTTGGTATAAGAGGTTAATAAACGTCCTCATGACTAAATTTAGGCCTAATACCTTTTTTAATCGTCTTGTGATCTCAAGAAAATAATTTTAATAAATGGTGTCAGTAAGCAAATACATACTTTCCCCTTAAACAATAAACTACAAAATTATAACTTAAATAAAACCATCCTATTCTTCAATGGTCTTTAAAATAACATTTAACAAATTTTTGTTTGAAAAATAACCAATAATCATCAAGTTCTTTAAACTCAACCCTTCCTACAATTTAAAAGAATCGTTAGAAGTTTTTGCGGATATACCGCTTCCCATTGATAATAAAAAAACCTTTTTGAGTGGATTTTATTGGCGGATGTGACATTATGCAGCATACTAAGTTTCATGAAAAAACAGGTAGAAAATTGAGGAAGAAGTTGATTTTTATATTCTATATAATAACAATGCTTCTGCTAATAACAGTGTATGCTCTTAGACAACACACTGTGTTTTACACAATCAAAAATTATTATTTCTTATGACACTTTCAGTTGTAGAGTAATATTTTAAAATACAAATAATTTGTTTTTAAGGTGGTTTCAATGGGAGTCGTCAAAACATTATATAAATTTATTGTTTTGCCAGAAAATAAAAAAAAATGTATTTGACATTCAAAAGTCAAATACATAACTTTTTAACCATCATGCTTCCAGATATACATGGTATCACATTATTTGAGTCCCTGAACACTATGAATCTACTATCAAAACAGTAACATACTCGTCAGTTTCTTTTTGTGTACTATCTTTAAAGTTGTTATTGATATATTTGGATTTTTTACATTTTAAGGGTTTTTAGGGATAAACGACCCTTAAAAGCAAAAATCCCAAAATAATCACCTGGGGATAATGGATATGTATGAGGTGGATAGCATGTTATGTGGTGAAAACAAATATGTGCTGTGAGGCGAGCAAATCAAGCGAGTCATTCGGCACGCCCAATTGTGCCAATTGTCATGCTTGATGTGAAAAACGCATTCAACTCAGCTTGGTGTGTACATCCTAGTTGTACTTGAGAGGACATTCAGGGTACCTGTTTGCCAGGTTGAGAGAATCCCTAAGGGATCAGTGACTGTAGAATGAGATTGGCCGTGATGTTGTGACCAAGACCATCATTTCTGGTGCCACCCAGGTCTTGTTATTGGGAGATCTCCGGAATTTCTTATAATGGCTTGGTTCAAACTGAAATGCCACAGGGAGTGTTTCTGGAAGAATATTCAGGCGATGGGGCAGCAGTCGTCACAGAATGAGATGCCCAGATGGCCCAATATAAATTAAATCATGTCACATGTAGTGCAAATAGTTATGTCATTTTACATACCAATGTTAAATGTTGAACCTGGCGATATTTACATTGTTTGTTAAGTTTCATGCTTACTATAATTGCAATTCAGTGTTTAGTTTTAAAGTGATTAAACCGATATATTCTGTTTTAATCAACCATTTTCATTAAGCCAATGAAAATAGTTTGTCATATTACTTTACAAAGATAATTAACATAAAAAGATACTTAAAACCAGACAGATTTTTTGTGAGCCAAGCTCTGTTAACTCAGGAAAGTTATAAAAACACTAGCTTTTAGAGGCCTTGTGACTAAAATATAATCAAAACAAGAACTAAATTCTCAAGATAAACTAGATCTCCTGTTTAATCATGTAATATTCTCCGGGGTCAGATCACCACTTTGGTTGCAAGGCAAAACAATCTTCTTGATAACAACAGCAAACAAAAAAGGTGTGGTGCAGATCATCTTTCCTGTCTTCACAGTATCTGCACCTAGAAGAGTCTTCTTTTCCCATTAGGTGCAGCTACAGGTGAGTTCGGTATTTTTTTATCTTTGTCGCATTAGCCCAAATCTCTGCTCTCTCTGAAGATCATAATCGCCTGTACTGTTTTCATCAGTATCCTCCATTTCCCTTGTCTCAGTCCACGTTTGCCATCAGTCTAGAGAGATTCGAGGTCACTTTGGTTGCCCTTAGGCATGCTCCACTGATGTGTTCACTGTGTTTAAACCACTTCGGAACCCACCTGCATCGGGATGATCTAAGGTATCCTTTGCCTTGTTAGCATAACAATCTCTGTTTTGGAGAGTGCTAGCTAAATCCATGATTCTGCATCAAGCCAATGAATTCAATCAATCAAAGAATACCTCCTAGCACTAAAAATATTGAATAAAGAATTGTTCGATACCAACTCCTACTAATTTATTGTTAGGTTTCGGCTCTTGAGCCATAGAGATATGGATTTGCAAATCGTTCCATTGTAATGCTCAATCCGAACATTCCCTTGTGGATTATATGGTGTTGTTCTGCTAGTCGTACATTCCTAGATACAAGAAACTCTTTAAGCTCCGTGGACATGAATGATGAACCTCTATCATTGTGGATGAATGAGGGTAGTCCAACGAGGCTGAATAATTTGCATAGTTTTTCTATGACTGTTTTCGTTGTCATATCTGGGCATAGAGAGGCAAAAGGAAAGCGAGAGTATTTGTCGACTATAGTTAGTAAGTATGGACTTCAAAGTTCCTTTACCAATGAAGAAACGGAACAAATACTTACTAACGATAGTCGACGAATAATCCCCCGCTTTCCCTCTGCCTCTCTGTGCCCGGATATGACAACAAAAACAGTTATAGGAAAACCATGCGAATCATTCAGCCTCTTTGGACTACCCTCATTCATCCACACTGATAGAGGTTCATCATTCATGTCCACGGAGCTTTAAGGGTTATTTTTGTATCAAGGAACGTAGTGATTAACAGAACAACACCATATAATCCACAAGGGAATGGTCAGATTGAGCATTACAATGGTACGATTTGGAAATCCATATCTCTACGGCTCAAGAGCCGAAACCTAACAATAAATTAGTAGGAGTTGGTATCGAACAATTCTTTATTCAATATATTTAGTGCTAGGAGGTATTCATTGATTGGTTGAATTCATTGGCTTGATGCAGATTCACAGCTTTCGGCTAGCAGTCTCCAAGACAGAGATCTTTATGATGTTATTGATGATTGTATCAATGCAATGGATACCTTAGATCATCCCAATGCAGGTGGATTCCAAAATGATTCAAACACAAAGAACAGTACCTGGGGTTAGTGGTGGACAAAAAGCTTTCCTACTGGAATCAGTGGAGCATACCAAATGGCAGCCAAAGTGACCTTGAATCTCTATAGACTGATGGCAAATGTGGACTGAGACAAGGGAAATGGAGGATACCGATGAAAACAGTACAGGCGATAATGATCTTCAGAGCAGAGATTTGGGCTGATGCGACAAAGATAAAGAAATACCAAACTCACCTGTACCTGTACCTAAGGGGAAAAGAAGACTCTTCTAGGTGCAGATACCGTGAAGACAGCAAAGCAGTAACCAATAAAACCTGATAGGCATTTCCAGAATCTGAACCAGGACCATCAGTAGACAAAGTTTGGAGAGCATTGCTACCAACCTAGCCACAGACGTACCTCAATACCTACCTGCTTGTTACTACCTCTCTGTTGCTTGAAGTATTGAAATAAAACTTTGCCTTAAAACTTCACCGAGTTAATCTCTAATATTTAAAGCTAAAATATCTCAATATTTTTTAAGCTATCTATAATGACAGCAAACATCCTTGTCATTCTTAAAATCATTTTGATGGAAGATAAGAAAATTGAAATAACTTCCTTATTTATAAAGATAACAGGTCATGTGTGCATAGCTAATATGTCACTCCGTAGCCTGTGGGTATACTCACTGCTATAAGGGAGCTTACTTTGGATAATTTCTATATAAAAAATGAATATGTGTGTGTATGTATTTATGTATGTATGAATATCTTGTATTCGTTGCCAAACTACTCATCCGATTGCCATGAAATTTTAGGAAGCTGCTCTATATGTGCCCGGGAAGGTTTTAGTGAATAAAATTTTTCGAAAACTCCATAAGTTTCCATTTTATGGCGTTTTAAATTTATAATGTTAACCTTATGGGGACTAAGTTTGATTAGGAATTCAGGGAGGCAAGATTTACCCTGAAGAGAGCTATCCGCCGCAGGAAAAGGGAGAAGTGGGAAGAACTGAGGAGGCACGTTAACCTTGATCCCTGGGGCCTTGGGTACAGACTCGTTATGCTCGTTAAGCTTTGTGCTAAAACAGCGTGTCCTGTCTTCGACCCACCAACGATGGAAAACATCGTTAATTCACTCTTTCCCGATCACCCCTGCAGAGCGGCTGAGCAGTATGCGGAGGCGATTCCGGAAGTTCCTTTGTTGTAACTTACCAGGTTATCGTTGCTAGAAACGTCTAGCGCGCCCAGTGGAGACTTAATGAAACGATGAGGTATGTCTTTTCTTGGATGGAGGATCACCATCTCAGCTTGGCAACCAAGAAAACTGAGATTGTCATGATGACAGCACGTCAGATTCCGACTTTGGTAGACTTTCGTGTCAACACAGAGTATATTCGTTCCAAGCTAGCCGTGAAGTACCTGGGGTTAGACTTGACACCAAGCTTCCCTTCAGAGAAAAAATCAAGTATGTGTCAGAGAAGGCGGCAAGGACTACGACTGCGCTCAGTCGTCTAATGGCGAATATTGGCGGCCCATCAGCGGAGAAGCGGAAACTCCTTCTGTACGTCACAAACTCAATCCTTCTTTACGGAAGTGAGATTTGGGTGGACGCTCTCAAGAGGGAGTGCTACCGCAAACAGATGGGAGCAGTGCAAAGAAGAGCCGCGTTGAGGATCTCCTCAGCGTACCGGACGGTGTTGGAGCTGGCTGCACTGGTGGTAGCTGGTGTTGTCCCGATTGAACTGTTGGCCCAGGAAAGGAGAAGTGTTTATATCACCAAGTCCGAACTTGGCGCCAGGGAGGAGACACGGGTGGCCAGGGAGGCCTCCATGCACCAGTGGCAAGAGAGGTGGCGAAATGAGTCTAGAGCGGCTTGGACGCGGAGACTCATTCCGGACCTGTCTGTGTGGGTTGATCATGGGTTTGGGGAAGTAAATTTCCTCATCACGCAGTTCCTCACCGGACATAGGTTGTTCCGAGCCTATCTTCACAAGATGGCCAAATTGGACAGTCCGGCTTGCATTTACGGAGACGGTGTCTATGATGACGCTTTTCACATGTTCTTCCGATGTGACCGGTGGGCAGTTCTAAGAAGGCAGCTTCTGCTGGAGATCGGAGAATTTTTGCCAGACACCGCAGTAGAAAAAATGGTGACATCTCTTGAAAACTGGACTCTCATCACGTCCTTCGTGGAGAAAGTTCTCAAGAGAAAGTAACTTGAAGATCCTTAACATCCTGGATCTTCCCTCAGAAGGCTTAAATTGGAGTTGTAGTTCATTGAGCTTTAAATACGAGGCTCCACTTTCAGGTTCATGCCTTAATAGGTTCTCCTCCCTGATGGTGCATTAGAGCATTTCCCCTCGAGAAAAAAAAAGTTTGTTTACAAATTTTCTATAACCAAAACATTTGATTTCTTAAGCTACAGCTGTTGGTTTACTTTCCATTAACAATATGCTTTACTATCCAGTGCCATTATTCATTAATCTAAAACTATGAAGTAAATATGTGCTGTACAAAATGAACAGCTTTATTTGCCACGTTAATTGGTAACGGTTTTTGGGGATTATGTATTTATATCTTTTATTTTCTGTCTGATTATACGTCACGTGTTTATATGTTGGCCAAATAAAAAAATAATTACAATGTTTATGCATATTATGTGTATTATAATAATCAGCTGTTACATATCTTTCTTATAAAAGCCGTATTACAGTTAGGTTTGGTTTATGTATAGTTTGGATTAGAAAATTGTGAATCAATCCACTCAGATTTATCTGTTTCGTGGGACTGTTATTAAATATGTACTATCGTTTTAGTAATGTTAATCACTATGCCGCGACCCAGAATATCTACACAACGAAGCCGTAATGCTATTCGACTTCAGAACATGGCCAATCTTAAAGTTAACTTGTATTTACTGCTGGCGTTAGGAAGTTTGCTGGGTTAGCTAGCCATAAATAATTCCTTAATCAATGGAAATTTGAGTGTGAAGATTTCATGGTATGAGTTTTTTGTAATTTATATTCCTTGTTCACAATTTAATTACCCCAACCTTATTTTACATAACTAATGGCCATTAAATTTCGACTATACCTTATATTTTATATAAAACTAGCCAAAGTACCCGTTCTTCGCACGGGTAAAAAAGGCTGAGAGGTGTAGGCTCTACAGATACATTTAAGTTATTGATAATTAATTCTTTATTGTTTACAAAATGACAAAACACGTGTCTAAGTATATATCTAAACATGACAAAGTAACAGATGTCAAATATTGGGAGAGGATAAGCATTAACGTAATAGAGGCAGGTATCGGGAGAAAATTAAAAATCTACCATTCCACTATTTCGAACTAATAATTCACTAATTTCGATCCAGCAGTTTATGTGTAAAAATTAACTTTATTTCTTTTTCTTACCCAACTGTCAAAATGTAAAGTAAACAGATGTTGACATTAAAAACTGTAAACATTGAATCCCAGGGTATTTACAGCAACCATGTCTTCTGCTTCTCGAACTGTCAAATTTTAGTGTTCACAGCTGTTGACATTCAAGTAATTTTATGTTTTCATTTTCTAAAAATGTAAACATTGAAACTTAGGACGTTCACAGGGCGTAGCCCGAGAGGATTTTAAGGAAATGAGTATGCCTATGTGTTGCATGAGTTTAAGATCTGTCTTTGTGTAAAATTTCAAACTGTTTGGTTCAGTATTTTTTTGCGTTCACTTGCCACAACAAACCCACAAACACACAAACCCACAAACAAACATACAGAAACCACCTCTTCTTTATAATATTATAGATAACTAAGAATGTTAATTTTACAGAATTTGACGTGACAGAGCAACTCCAAGAATTCTCCTTCATCTTCAAATTGAAAACACTAAGTTTAATGAAAAATAAAACTTTATTACTAAGTCTTTTGATGTACTTTATTTATTATTATAAAATATATATGTTACCCTTATATCGTGAATCATTTTCCTCAACTTCAAAGCATAACGGCTTATAGAGTAACTACAAAAAAATAAGCTGGTCCAAAAATCTCGGACTTGTCTGTCACTGAAAAAATATGGATTCTTGATCTAGGAAAGATCAAGATCATGGTGTAATTCCACACCATTATACACCATTGTGTAGCTTATACACAATGGTTCTCAAGAGTGAATTATAATCTCTCACATACATTAAGTAAGTCTTTAAAAAGTTAAAAGCAGTCAAAAAACTTACAAACAAACCATTCACTTATCACGGAGACTCAAAGAAAACTTAAGACATATTTTCTTTGAGTCTCAATTTGTGAATATGAATTTTTATTCAATGACACCTAAAATAAAATGTATCGGGCAAAATATGCATGAAGCATTAAGAAAGAGAACATTATGAGTGTTTGTAACATAATAAAAGGTATAAGATGTGTAAGATGGTATAATCTGTCTCAGTTTTTCATATATTTTAATGTGTCAAGTCCCCATGAATACACTCATTTCTTATACATAAGGCTTAAAAAACTGGATTGGTTGTCGATACAGAAAGGTAATAATAATATATTATGTTTCATTTTTGCCAACTAACCAAAACCTAATTGTTTAATACATCACAATCGTTTAATACATAATCTGTTATGTAAATCGCAGCAACACACAACAACTAGTAATATATAAAAAATAACATGTTTTCTGCAACAGCTAACTGTGTGTTTCCAGAAAGATTAAAAATCAAACTAAGTAGACATAATGAAATATAACTAATTGAGAGTACGTAACTTTGTCTTTCTTACAGTATTAAATCGTAAATATTTAAATACTTATAGGTATAAAAAACCATTCAGGCTTAAGAATTGATAATAATTTAACCCCCATATGTTTTTTTCTAGAAAAATTAAATAGCAAAATATACTGCTTCTTTTATTGCTTTAAATCATAATATTTATGACTTACACTCTATCATCATAATAACATCACTTAGATCAATAAACAGTACAAGTGAACTGGCACATACTTTTCCCTCCCAAAGTTAAAAATCAAACAAAGGAAACAAAGTATCAGTTGCCGAGTGTCCTGAGGGAAGAACGTGACATCATGTGTGGACTTGCTTTGAGTGGGCAATGACATGTGTGGGCGTTAACAGATGTGTGCGACATTTTTATCAGGCATTGGAGGAAACGAGAAAGCAGACTAGCTCACAAAAGCAGGAGCTAAGATGCCATTCTGAGGTCCGGAACCATTTTGTGGCATTAGCAAATCAACGGCTCACAAATTAATTGATGACTGGGCCAGAGAACAGTAATGTCTTCGATGGCAAAAGTTCCGGACAAGAATTTAGTAAGAAGCTGCTCCCCGGACCGTCCTCGTCCTTCACTTGCTGGCTGTTCAAACGGAGGACAGGTCAGGTGGTTCTAAGGTGGCTCTAATCACTGGACACAGACATTTCAGGTAACATCTACTCACTCTCAGAATCATTCGTGATGAACCAGAGTGCAGGCTATTCAAAAGCTCTTTGGAGCTTTGAAGATTGAGGTTTAGAAAAAGGGCCCTTTTCGGTCTTGAACAACCAGGTGAGGTGTTTGATGCTAGTATAGGGAAAAAGCTCCTGAGCCTTGTCGAAGGTACAAGAATCGGTTTATCCATCTAGCGTCTATGGGGAACACAATAAGCGACAAGGTTGACGTGTCGGAACCTGGAGTCCAGCCCCCTCAACTTAGTCAATCAATAATATAATACAGATTAACTGTATCGTCTTTTTTACAATCTATTTCCTGAATTTACCGCAATGATGGAGAATGGCTGTGACATATTTAGGTGAGGACCATGGCTATCACCTCCACGAAAGCGCTGACGACTCCGCACAGGTTCGGTTTAGGGATTAGTTTAATTTGTTCTGTTATTAATCTCTTGGAGTGATATCGGTGTACCAATACAATTCAGTATGATGATGTCAAAATAAACCAACATCATTACTACTCATTACTGCTTATGGGCTGCTATCAAGTGTAAATATTAGTATGTAATTGTATACCTATAAATGTACGGAGTAAGTGTGTGATGTCAACATACATTTATGTAACAATATCGATCTTCCAGTTGTTTATTCAACCCCTATATTGTTTTTAAAATGTATCTACAGTTTATTTAAATTAAAATATGAACTAGTCTATGCAAAATATAGCTTTATCTTATAACAAATCAGTAGACTTGCGCGTTGAGGGAAGACATCTGTCTAGCTAATCTACCCGTTTGCACTTCATTTTGTCGATTTTCTACCAGAAATAAAGATTTGGAGGAAACTATAAATTTAAAATCATAATAATAATCAAACTTAAGACGACACATAAATTTTATGTAAAGTACAAACAATGACTAAAATAAAATAAATCTGAAAATGAACATCAGAGAAGTATAATGAGAAATGTATACAATTTGTTAGGTATATGTTTCTTTCAGTTATAAAAATAGAAATAGATCTAAAAATATTGCTAAAAAATAATTATTTTATTTTGATAGTCTCAGAATATTAAATGTAATTGATTATAAATAATGCACAATACATGATAAACATTTCATTATCCAGCACCATCTCTTAAATTATTTTTCAATTTCACCATGGTGAGGATAAATATATTCACCATAAGTATGTAAATATTTATTCATGCATACTCGTATGTGTCAATGTAAATGTCATTGAAACCTGAAGTAAAAAAAAGGTTCAAGTTACCAAACAGTATATTAATTAAATATACATATCATTGATATAGAGTTTTTTGGGTTTTACCAATTTTAGTCCTATCCAGTCTCCTTAGTGTTATGATAAAATCAAAATCTTGACTTGTTCCTTAGACAGGACTGTTAATTATTAGCCCAACAGCGATGGCAATTAAGGGACCTACAGTTCCTAATGGTAAAAGAGATATCTCAAATAATTCATCTCAGAAATACCGAAGTATACTATAGTAATTTTAAGTAACTTTTTAAAATAGAATACATACATGTACATATTACAAGCTAAAAGCATTTATTATTTATGAATATTTGTAGTTTGTACCAAATATTCAAAATTGGTTCAAGATTCGACAGTTGAACTGTAGTTTCGATAATTTACTGGCAATATCTGTTAAATAAGGTCTAGAAGTTAGAAACTTCAGTGATTAAATTTAAGTACCTGGTGACCGAGCTTTGCTCGGATAATATAAGACATGTATTATAAGTTATCTTATCTATCTGGCAAAGCGTCTCTGAGGGACGATTTTTGAAATGTAACCTGAGATGGCAGCGTCTCTCAGAGACGATTTTTACATTGATATGTTTTAAGAAATATTTGTGCTGTAGTAGTCGTATTAAACAAAACAAATGCTACGTCATTAAAAATAAGAGATTCTAAGCTTTCATTAGCATATATAAACCATTACCGGACCGCTTTTATATCACTAAGCATAATTTTTCAAAACTGATGAGTTTTCGGTGATTTACACCGGATCAGACGATGGTTCTTGTGATTTCTTGCACAACCCTTACTGTAGATTTAAGAAAAGTATACTGATGTTCATTATTAAGTACCTTGATTCTATTAATGGTTCAAATAAACAATTTGCAAATTGTTTTTTTACAGAAAACTACTTAATGAATACAAAATACTGTATGACATTTATCTATAAACATAACTAATACACAACGCATACATAACATAACTATAAAACAGTTATAACGTATAGGCATAATGTGAAACATAACCTACATTCTAAATTCAATAAGGCCTACCTGAACTAACACTTTGCACTTGAATTCTGAATTGAATACTGTCCGTAACAAAGTAAGCAGCGCTCTTTACTACGCACTAATTGAAACTGAACAAGGTAAGGAACTAACGGACCGGAAGACGCAAGACTCCTGTTACAACACGAATAAAATTTCTGTACTGTACAGACGCCCGTCGCAGCGATGACTCATTTGGCGCGGCGTCGGACTACCGAGTGTGTCGGACTGTCAAGTGTCGGATTATCAAGTGCTAACTGTAGTGACAAACTTATGAGTGTTCAAATTTCAACAATATTTTAGAAAATCGCTAAAAAAATTATTAATTTTACTTTATGGGTCTTTTAATTTTTTATTTTAGTGATAAATAAAAATTTAATATTTGTTCTATAAATGAGTGTAAATATCTATAGTAAAACCTATTTTTCTTGCTTATTTTTGGAATTTATCTAATTTTCCTAGTACCCGGAAAAAATATGATTTTTTATAAAATGTTCGGTATTTATAAAATATTTAACAAATAACTGTATGGTGATAAATACTAATATATTGCAAATCTTCTTTCAATGTATCATTATTAGGAAAAAAATTGTTATCAACTTGTAAAATTTGATCAAACTTAAAATATTAGTTTTCAGAAAACAAATTTTTTGTTATCTTGAGTTTTTTAGTAAAAATATTAAGAAATAAAACTTTAATTTGTCATAATTTGATGCGTCATTTTATGCAGAAACAGAGTATATAAGTTTTATAGTTAGTTTTATGGTAATATCGCTCAGGAAAACCATTTTATAAACCATATAAAATGAACGTACTACCTACTACCACAAATCCGTAAAATCTCTACCATCTCACATTTGGGGGCATGCAGACGACGACTGCCAGATAATTTATCAAAATTAAAACACATTTATTACTCAATGAAAACATTTATGTGGTTTAAATAAAACCGATTTAATACACAATAATTAACATAGCATAAACACTGAACAAAAAGGAATTGTCCCCGAAGGGTATCGATCTCATAACCTTCGGTACGTGAATCTTACGCGCTAGCACTGAGCTTCCAAGTTTGTGCGGTTGTTTAAGGTCTTTTAGTCGACCTCAATTGTTTTAGCTGATCATATATTGTTAATTTTATTATCTGATATTATCGTGATAAACTGATTTTGTTAGAAACAGAAAGAGGTTTGAAAAGGAAAAGATAATTTAACATACACTAATTAATTGGTTTATTACAGTGGCTTCAAGCAATACAATGAATAAATTTTCTACTAAACACGAAAGGTTTTGGAAATACTTTTCTCCGCTTTTATTTTGCACAGTTATTTTACCCTTTAGTTTTTACAAATTGTTTAGTAATTTGATGATTTTTCATTTATAAATAAAACAAATATTTATACATAACCTCTATTCACATATTGTTTGCCACCATCTTCTATCAACAACTGTTACGGTTATAAACAGATGTTTTGATTTGTATTGTTTACATTTGATTCTCCATAAGCGTAATGTTAATTTTTAAATCGATATAATAAAATTAGAGTTTTGTCTGTACATTGCTGTCAAATTAATATTCGTTACTTTATATTGGTCATTGATTTTAAACCCATTTCAAAATCATAATATATTAAAAAGTTATTTTAACGTTTAACTAATAATAATAATGGTATAAATGTTCTAATCTATTTAATTGTTAAGTAATGCTAAATAATAATGCTGGGTATTGATTTATTTTCTTTGTATTAATTTGTTTAGGATTTCAGGTTTACATTTTGGTATGATGATCTTTCTTCTTCAAACTGAATCCTACAACCCGTACAAAGGACTGGCTTACTGCTAGTTTAAACTTAATATTACAAGAATGCCGGAACTATCCTGGACATTAGCCCTATCTAGAACTTATTTTCTACTCGAAAATTAGTTATTTCCTAAATTTAAAGAAATTCGTTAGAGTGGTTTTTGAGATCCGTGTGCAAATATATATAGTATTGGATGGATTAAAAAAGAAAGAATTTTATTGAAGATAGATTGTTTTAATAAAATCTTCTGAGTAAGAGGATAACTTGGATCGCAACGTACACTTATGACGTCGTAAATGTTCCGTCAAGGGCGCGCGGAAGCAGGTTTGCCAACCTGGTGTCCGTTTAGTATTGCAGAAGTTTTCTTAAATGTTTTCTGTTCTACCTTTATTATAAAATGCTATTCGTTTGAAATTCATGATAGCGATCGATAATTAATTATTTATTTAACAATTAATTCATCTTTTCCTATCGCTCTTGTTTTTTAAACTACACGACGTTTCTGAAGGTGGAGAAACTCCTTACGTTTTCAAGTGAAACCTAATAATTTGCATTAAAAATTGAATGTTTAAGTTACAGATATTAATTATATCATGTAGTCAATAATACTATACTTACCTATCATGTACAACACAAAACACTATATTTATAAAGCAACAAATAACACAAAAGTATAGTATTATTCAATTTTTTAATGTAAATTATTATTAATGTTAATTATTGAAAACAGGAGGAGTTTCTCCACCTTCAGAAACGTTGTGTATTTTTAAAACACAAAAGCGATAGGAAACGTCAAATTAATTGTAAAATAAATAAATAAAATGCTAATAAAATAAAGCTTTAATAAATACAATACCGTGTAAGTAAGATTGAGTAATAATTGTTTTAATGGTTAAACAATCTTAGAGCGAATACACACAATGAGGCAACATTTTTACAATAAATATTTAAAAATCTTGGAGAAACGTAAAGAAATTATGGAGGAATATGTTTGCAAGAGGAGCTTTATGTATTGTCTGTGGATCGGTGTACACCAGCCGCGATGGGGTCAAACAGGTTACGCTAAATCTTATTTTATTTAGAACTTATCATTTTTTAACTTTGAATTAAATGGTATTTTAAAGAGTATGTAAAAATGCTACTCGCCATGCAATGTTAAAGTGAAAAGTGATTGTTTGTTTTAACTTGGCGTAGCTAAAATTTTGACATGGATATGTCTTAGCTCCTAAGTTTTAGTAATTTTTAAGATGGAAAATATGTAACAGGTTTCCATAGAAACTTCCAGGTCAATTGTATTGAATTTTTAATACAAACGAATAAGAACAGCTGTTTAGATTAATTTAAAACATTCCCTTTAGACATATCCATCATCGAATTTACCTATTTCCCATAGGAATGTAAATACAAACATTTTTTATTGTAAGGGGGCACAACAGCTTGAGTGCAGTTTTCCACCATTTATCAAATCCCGTTTGTTAATAGTAAATGCGTTTAAAACAGGAGTTTTCGAATCCTGTGCAATGCTCGTCTTTCTTATCTTAGCAAGCGCCGAAACTGTTTTTCGTAGTGTGGACCGCCTCCTTAACATTATAGAGTTCATATATTTGTCTTATCATTAATATCATTATAAAATCAATTTATCTGTTATGATTCCCAGAAAATATATTTCTACAAGACCCTGTAGGGGGTCATAACCCCCCCCCAAAATCTCTAATATTTGTGGATTTTAGCTTCCACTGATAAATTGAGTTTGAGAATAACTCTGCCATGAATAAAACACAGAACAAGCAGAAAGAGCTCGTTTGCTCTCAACAGATTTAAATTATTTTTACCTAAATCACAGTAATTTTAGGTTACATTACAGAATGCCTCGCGGGTTTGGGTTTTTAATCTTTCTAAGTCACTGACCCAACATTTTTAGACTTGTCGTAGTAGTTCTGGAACTGCAATATTTTTAGATGCAGTTCTTTCACATATTTTTTCTTTCACATATTTTTTTCTTTCACATATTTTTTTCCATATATTTTTTCACATATTATTTTTATTTCACATATTTTTTTCTTTCACATATTTTTTTTCTTTCACATTTTTTTCACAAACGCGTTGGGCTTACTGACGCTGTCTATTATAAACGTTTTCCCTATATTTTTTTAATTTGTCTCGAGCCATTTAAAGAAATAAACATAACTTCTTCAAAAAAAATCTCAAATAGTTTTACTTATTTAATTCTGTATTGTCCTTAACCACGAGGTAGTTGTTCGTTAAACTATCTAAGAAATTAACAAAAATTGCATTTAACATAGTATCCACGTTCATCCACAACGACCATCCACATAATTAGACTTGTTTGTAATTCATTCAGACCACACGTTAAACTGTAGCTCCCTTAGATTTTATTGCTAGGGATTTTTAATAACAGTTCTGTCTAAGGAACGTGTCAGACTTAGCTAACTAAGATCTCACGACAATCATCTTATTTATCATTCATACGAGCTTAAAATACCTACATTGGTAGATCACCATTTCAGGAAGGTAATATCTATATATAAAATTGAATGTATGTATGTCTGTCTGTATGTCTGTATGTATGTCCTTTATGCGTTGCCAAACTACTCATCCGATCGCCATGAAATTTTAGGAAGTTGCTCTATATGTGTCCGGGAAGGTTTTAGTGAAAAAATATTTTCGAAAACCCCATAAGTTTCCATTTTATGGCGTTTTAAATTTCTAATGTTAACCTTATGGAGAGTAAGTTTGTTTACAAATTGTCTACAATGAAAACATTTGATTTCTTAGCTACAGCTGATTGATTTACTTTCCATTAGCAATACCGTATGCTTTACTATCCAATGCCATCTGAATCATTCATTAATGTTAAACTATGAAGTAAATGTGTACTGTAAAAATGAACAGCTTTATTCACCACGTTAATAGTTTACAGTTTTGGGGGATTATGTATTTATATTTTTATTTTCTGTCTGATTAAAGTCACGTGTTTATATGATAATTACAATGTTTATATTATTACGTTTATTATAATAATCAGCCGTTGTATATCTTTCCTATAAAAGCCGTATTACAGTTAGGTTTCGTTTGGGTTTGGATTGGATTTGAAAATTGTGAATTAATCCACTCAGATTTATTTGTTTTATGGGAATGATATTAATATGTTTTATCGTTTCAGTATTGTTATTCACTATGCAGCGACCCAGAATATATAACCTTTCACAATGAAGCCGTATTGCTATTCGACTTCAGAACATGGGCAATCTTAAAGTTAACATGTGTTTACTGTGAGGCGTTACGAAGTTCGCCGGGTCAGCTAGTACATAATAATAAATATTGATTCCTTATTTATAATGTATAATTACGGCATAATTCACATCACTTGTACGTCATCAGCAGGCGAGTGTTGGCCTTGCGAAAATACAGGATTTCGTCGAGCGTATGATTAGTCACCATTCGGTAAGAATCCCCGAGAAATTATAAATTCATTTTGATTGCAAATGAGGAAAACAGCAAACAGGTCTGCGGGACTGGTTGTCTGGCGTGCCGGGAGAGCGGCGTCTTCCTTGTACAGAGTCGGCCATGTCGGCGGTCCCTAGCGCTCTTGTGTTCTACCTTTATCTGTGTCATGTGAGGTGCCAGTGGGTGTTGTTCATCAACAATAGTAACAGTATTAACAACTTCACCGTAGGAAAGCTCACAACTTCAGATTCAGGTAAATGTTTTGCAGCTGTGAACTGAGCTGGGCTCAAGGTCATACATCCTGGAGCCATCTTAGCATTGTAAACACTGCGGTTAAAAACATGTGTTACTGTCTGTCCAATAGACGAGTTTAATAAATTTAAAATATAAAAAGTTCTATAAAATCAAACTTTTAAATTTTTAGAGAAATTTATTCTACGTTATATGATGAATTCTGGATATATTCACGTTAGTGAGACTACATTTTCATGAACCCATAAATACTTTTTATTTTTTATTGTTAAATTTTAACTGAAAAGTTGTTGGTTTTAAAAGTGTATTAGTTCTTAAAATTTACTTAAAATGCACCAACTTTATATAGTTACTGTGTGTATATCATTAGTGACGCCATAGTCTCCAATAGCTATATCTTAAAACATTGCTTCCCTAAATACGTTCGCCTTTCTGATAAAGTGATTCAAAATTTGATTTATCTAGTTAAGTAATGGACAATCCATCCAGATGTCAATTGAACGATTTGGCGAACCAATGCAGAAGCGTGTTTTTGTATTTAAGGACGAAATGATTTGAGTTTTGTAATTGGGTAAACAAGTATCTTACGAATGGGATACTACAAAACCGTACACCACACGTTGTTTATCGTTTACCATTCTTAATTTTCATGAAAAGCTGCAAAACATAAAAATATTCTTTTGTTAAATTATATAAACATTATATCAACTCATTTCGGCATAGTGTTAAAACATTTAACACCAAATTTTTGTCCATTGTTGCAAAGTGTTACTCTTTGTGTAACACTATATTTTTTGTTTTGTTTTTACATAGTGTTACAAAAAATGTAACTCCATTTTTTATATAAATATGACAATGGAAAACATGTTTAATGTGTATAAACATGTTTTTCATACCCAAGAAAACAGAAAATAATAAAATATAAGCATTTTATATTTTTACAATTATGGACAGCATGGGGTTCCTGAATGGTTCCGCGCAGCAAAGAGTTTTAAAGAAAAAAGTAAATCGGCAAAAAAGAACACTGAGTTTACGTCAACTCAATAACTTTATTGTATACTATTAGGCATACATATTACCTTTACCTAAAATGGCAAATGTAAGATAATTGTGGCGCGATCTTGTAGTCTTGATACTGACTAAGGCTGACTTGTTCCTTAGACAGGACTGTTAATTATTTGCCCACAGCATGTCTTGGTGTTGCTAGTTGCGACATGAGACTAAATTTCTCGGGCGATTTTTCCCAATTTTCAGTATATAACTGAGTACAGTTATTCAGCACAATTTTACTCGTATGTGTTCTTTTCAAAAAACGCTCGATAAAAATGGTCAAATAACAATACTGTCAGGTTCAGTTGTTCTAAAGTTGGCTTTTGTTGACGCCTGCAGTGATATTTTGTGGCCGTACTCACACTCGCACTTCAAAGCTTCCTCAATGCTTCAATAAGGATACGTGCTACAGTAATCTTAATACACCGTCACGGATAAATCATTGTGTAAAGTAAATGACAAAAATGAATACTTTTTGTGTTAAAAAGGATTTTATAATCGCTCGTCTGTGTTTTTAAAATTTTATCTCCAGGATATTATTTTATACTAGCTGTAAGCCCGTTCATTCATTCATTAAAAGGATCTAAACTCAATAATTTGGCAACTGAATTACAAACGGATCTAATTATGAGGATAGTTTTTGCGGATGAACGTAGTATTCAATATAAGTTAATCCTAATGCCAGGGAATACCGCATCTACGGACTATCGATCATTACTCATAGGAACAAGGACGGTCCCAGGGGGAGGTCAAGGGGGTTTTAACCCCCCCCCCAAAAAAACTCTAATATTTGTTTATTTTAGCTTCTTTTGCAAACAAACGTGTTTGCTTCCACTGATAAATTACTATGCGGAAAACGTATTTAGGGAAACCTTAAGTTTAATTATAAATCTTTAAACCAATCTCATCGTGTAAGCGAGGCTACTGACTGACGTAAATACATAATCTTCTCTCGGGTCGAGATCGTTCGGCTATGTTCGTAGGAAGGCAGAAGACATGAACCGAAGCGCGGTGGTCAACAACTAATTTACCATTATGTTTCTTTTTATTTTACCCTGGAGTGTAAACCTATGAAGCGAATAAATATGGATCCATCTGAGTGTTTAGTTTAGGACTTGGCGTTGGTTCAGTAAAAAAACTTGACAACAGTGGCCCCCAAAATGCCAGGACCGCCCTTGCATAGCAATCCGTGACCTCCAAATGGACAGGAATATTATTTTATGAAACTAAAAATATATGCCACGTTTACTCAGCGGTATCACGGTATCAATTATGGTGTTCTGGATTTTGAAGTATTTAATTCAATCTTGTTTTTTTACCTCAGCATCGGACAGCATCTTTCGAGCACCTCCCCTCACAGATGGGAGTGGAATTCCTATACGCCCTTCCTGAAAACCTGAGGTCTGAACAAAATTTTACAAAATTTAAGGCTCGATTGAAATGCTACCTAGTGGCTTCCGAATGTTACTCGGTGGGGGAATTCATCGGTCATTAAATTAAGCAGGGGGAGAGTTCTTGTGTGAATGAGTGCAAATGGTGACTATTGTAGCGAGAATGGTACAATCGTAGTGAAATTGAGTGAGTGAATGAAGTTAGCTGTTAATGATTTTAATTTCTGACTCTTGCTTTATATTTGTGAAAATGTCTTACAGCAATAAAGACTTGATTTGATTTACATTATCTACGGGCCCCTAAAAGAAGTCATACAATTCATAAAAATGTGGCCTAACCTAAAAACGTAAATGGTTTTGAAGCATCTCAATTTTAATGTCAACGTTTATATTTATGGAAATTTTTTAAAGATGTTTGGTCAAAACAAGTTTGAGTAATATTTTTTTCCAATGAAACATTTAAATTGTTAAGGCCAATCAGGTTATTGCCGTAGACGACCCACGTACAGATGAGGAGGCCATTATCATTCTACTAGCCTATGTCCGTAAAACGTGATCTGAATCCAACATACTGTCTTCCTCTCGGAGTGTATACGAAACCCCACTTTATAAGCCTTTTGGAATGATAATGATTTCATTTTATTTTGTGTTTATCAACACCCTGAGTCATTGTTTAGCGTGTTGTTTGGACTAGTCGAAATCCTAGTCTTCACTCTATCCAACTTTTACAATAGTATATGGAGAAAGTATTGTTTTCGACAAATTTTTCGAATTTAAGTAGAGAGTGGTTATATCCGTTTTGGGATCCCCTGAATTAAAAAAAACTGGTTTCGACGTGATGTTTGTCTTCATAAATATATATTTGTGTGTGCGCGTGTGTGTATCGGTATGTCTGTCTGCGTGTGTGTGTGTGTGTGTGTGTGTGTGTGTGTGTGTGTGTGTGTGTGTGTCGGTATATGTGTCTCCCGGTGTAAGTGTCTGGGTGTGTACGACTAAAACCCTTAAAAACGTGAAAAAATCTAAATTTCTCAAAAATGGCTTAATGAGTATGATTAAAATTTTGTATTTTATATTTGTGCGTAGAGTACTAAATAATATGACACCATCCGCATTTCTGTAAAAATGACGGTTCTAAAGTTAAATTTAAAAAAATATTTTTTTTTAGATTTCAATGAAAACAATAAAAGTACGTCAAGTATAATTTGACTGACACAATAAATACTTTCTCCCAAGTGCAGTCCGACCTCCATATAAACTCAATGTTAACTAAATGTATCATATCTAAATGTAACTATAAGAGATAACAACTTCAATTTTTTTATTTTAAAGGTTAGCTTATTGATTAGTTCCATACGGAAGGTTTTAAAAAAAATCAAATGGAAACAATTTTTAATTTAGTTTTGTTTAAATAGTTGAAATTTTACTAAATAAATATATTCAAAATTTTTTTTCCTCAACCTGGTTTGTAATTTTTTTTAAATCCTTCCGTATGGCACTGGTAATCATTGTCAAGAAGGCACATCCAAAAAATGGTAGTGATATCTCTAGTAGTTTTTTATACAGGTTGCATCAAAAGTGTCAAAAAGCATATTTTCAGTAAACGTTCAGAAAGTCCCTCCACTTTGTTGCTCTAAGTAGAGATTTTTACAATTTTTACAAATTTGCTATTTTCAAGGAGAAAAAGTAAAAATACCTAGAGAAATGGTGGATATGTGAATACATGCCGATATAATACACGCTGACATCACATCGAAAACCACTTTCTTGGGTTCAGGGGACTGTTCATACTTAAAACTCGACTCCAAAAGTTCTGCCGAAAACAATAATTTCTCCTCATGGGTGGGAGAAAGTAAAAATTCAACTAATGATTACAAAACTCCAACCCGTCTTGGTTTTTTACTCCTCAAATATTAAAATCTGTTTAGATATGAGTATAAAGTGGATATAATATGGATTCGAGTATAAAGCGGATATCGTTTGGATACGAATATAAAGTGGATATAGTTCGGATACGAGTATAAAGTGAACATAGTTTGGATATGAGTTTAAAGTGGATTAGTTATAATAAGATAATATATATAGTATTTGAATTTTAAAACAATATTTGGATACGCTAGAATAAAATAATAAAGTGTATGTTATTTATGTTATGTGATATACAGTATAAAAGTATTAATTATAAGTTTATGGGGTATTGTAAGTTAACATATACATACACTGTACTATAAAGAGATCTTAGTTTATTAATCTCATATATCCGATAGTTTTTTTTGTCGGCTATGTTTTTTTAATTTTAATGGATACAAAAGTTGGATTAGAAAGAAAAATGTTAATTTTATGACGTTATAGCTACACGATGATAAAGTTGTTTAGGTCAAATTTTAAGGTAAAGTGGTATATAGTTGATAGTTAAAGCATTTTTAAATATATTACAGTTTGTAATTTTATTCGATTATAGAAAATGTTCTAGTTAAAAACATGAGTGTAATAAAAGCTGTATAATATTTTTTTGGATAAAAAACATAAAAATATATCCAGAAATCACATTTACTTTTTTTGACTCCTCCATACGAAGTAATTTTTTGATTAAAATTAATTTGGTTTATGGAGAGTATAATATTATGTTTTTATATAGTATTTAATATAAATGTATTATAATAATAAATACATTTAGGATAAGTTTAATGGATATATTTATGAAAAAAGTATAGTTTGGATACGAGTATGAAGTGCATATAGTTTGGATAGAAGTATAAAGTGGATATAGTTTGGATACGAGTATAAAGTGGATATAGTTTGGATACTAGTATAAATTGGATATAGTTTGGATAGAAGTATAAAGTGGATATGGTTTGGATACGAGTATAAAGTGTAAAGTGGTTTGCGAAATATTTTATCACGTTTACTATGCAAAGAGAACACTGCATGTGTTCATAGATAATTCGACAAAGTGATTCATTTTATCTCGAAGACTGGAAGCCAGCAATCTCCACAGACCAGTTGACCTCCATGGGGCCTAAATCACGTGCGAAGCCTGCACGTGGTCTGAAAAGGTTAATCAGCCACTTTGATGCCAGGATAAAATTAATAGTATCAGTGAATGGTCACAAACGTTCTTCCGTTAAAGGTCAACTAACCAAAATACTTACATTTTATATAAAACTGTCATATTCAAAAATTGTTATTAACATAACAACTATACTGTTGTTTTTTAAACGCTTACGACACAAGTTTAAAGTTGTTTGAGGGAGAGGTCAACCCCTCCCCGACCCCCGGGTAAATAAAAAATATGTTTTACTACATAAACACGCGCGCACGCGTACTCACACACACACACACACACACATACACACACACACACACACATCACCTTCGAAAATCCAACTCGCATTATCCGACGTTTTGTGACATAATACGGTCCGCCAGAATATTCCTGTGGAGGTTTTCCCGCTAAAACTTCATTTCTTATCTTAGCCGCTTCCGGGTCGTCAAGAGCATTTCGAATGTTCAATGTTCACCAAACAACAGTTAAATGAATTAAAAACAGCATATCTTTTCATATTTTCAAGATTATATATTTCAAGATTTTCATAAATATGTATCTGTGTGATTTGAATATTATCTAGTTTTAGGAACTTCCGTTAAAACTTTATATACCGATTTATTGTAAATCAACGTATAAATTAATTAGTTAAACGGAATTAAATAAAAATAAGTAACTGATTCTCCGATAAAATGCAGTTTTGTATTAAACGGTTATAAATGGGAAGTACAAATACAAAGGTAGAGTCCTTTACTTTACATTAGGTGAAACAAAATATCCATTGGCTTGAAATGTTTGTATTTAGTTCCCTGTGGGAAGTAGGTTAGATCATGGATATGTCTAAAGGGAATGGTCTCAGTTCATCTAAACAGCTGTTCTTATTATTTTATATTAAACATTCAATACAATAGCTCTTTAGTTTCTAAGGAAACCTGTTACATGTTTTCCATCTTAAAAATCACTAACAGCTTCCAGAGCTAAGACATATCCATGTCAAAATAGACAGTCGAAATCGAGAAGCAACTCGACACGTAAAATCCGATTTGGCGTTTCGGTTCCAGTTCCAACGTTACTACATATTAGGTTCCTAAGCTACTGTTGCGTTTTGTCACAGTTACACGGGGGGCCTTCCTCCCTCGAGACAGGCGTATCAGCTGCGATTGATTGGTAGTGGAAGTAAACAAACCCCCACTTCGACTGCACATTACATTTGTGTCAGATCGTAAATTCAAAATATGTAAGTTTGTAAAAAGTAGAGTAATAATAGCACCTTTAGTGAACTGCCAATTTTATGTATATATATATATTTTTTAATGGATTGTTATTGATAAAGTCACCATTCTATTTCTTCTAATTAAATTTTAAGAATAATACTTTTATAAAACTGACGAGGTAACTTCACCTTTCTCCCAAAAAACTTACTTGCAAATTTCACCCGCAAAGAAGTAATTATTTTTGCTAAATGGAATGCCTTTTTAGACAAGAGTTTTTAAGATTTTTTTAGTTTTCTTAAGATATGAGGGGTTATTAACAAAATCAAACAATAGCTTAGATTAATCTAATCAAACTCTAGCTATGACTACTCGTTAGTGTAGGTTGCTTTTAATAGGCCTTATTAATATGTACCATGAGTCATTAATAAATAAGACATTCATAGATATTTTAAAGGGGAATAAAAGAAGGGTGGGTGTTTTGAATGCAACAAATTGTATAATCTGTAGCTTCATTACTGACAAAGACCAGATTGTTCCTTTAACAGGATCATTTGTATTAATCCCCAATGAACAAAGACTAGTGGGTTAAATCCAACCATCACAAAATTGTCTCAAGATTATGATGAGCAGAAGCTCAACACAATTTTGTTATGTGATCTGTGTTAATGTAGATACACACTTAAACCATGGGTTAAGTTAAATTTCAAATGAACAATAATTACACTGTTTTATAGAATATTGAATTTTTTAGGTTGGAGCCCATTAGATGAAGGTCATCACCAAGCTTCAGACCAATTTTTCTCGTCATCCCAGAATTCTTTGATATTGGACCATTCTCAGACAAAGCAGCTATCTATTATTCAGTCTAATAGGATACGCAGGCAGGTGCAGGTGTATTTTAATAAAAACAATGTTGGATTATACAGTTGGAAATATCGCTTTGAAATCATTCCAGTAAGTAAGAACATAACGTTGTAACTAGTAAACAAGAATTTTAAAACTATAAATTTATTATTTAAATAGATTTATAATACAGTTATTACATTTTAAAACCACAATAAAATAAATCATTTAGTTTCTGTTAGGTGGATGCTGTAATGGTCTAGGTTTAGAGAATTTCCTATAGACTAGATTAGATTATTGAAATGGCGACCTTACCAAAGGGTAGGTATTTTGCCAAGTACGAATGAGAAACGAGTGTAGGATGATTGTATATATGGAAGAAGCTATTTCTGTAGGTCTTGCCGAAAAAGTACCGAAAAAGTATGAAAAAGTAAGTCTTTACGAAAAAGTAACAATGCTGCAGCATTGTGTGTATGAACACAGTATGCACACAGTAACACTGTATGTAACACAGTACTGTACGGTATGTTGTTTTTTGGGCTCCAATGTTAATCATATGGAGTTTAAAATTAATATTTCACTTAATAACCAATTTTTTGTATGCAACTTAGTACTTAGCTTCATGTGGTTGAGAACCATCCATTTATGTTTAAAAATTATAGTTTATGTGTTTATCATGGTAGCTAACATGCATACTCTTCTCCCATGTTACTCATATAGGGAATAGGAAAACTTCTTTATTTATGGACAATAAAACTTGGTAAATGGTCAAAATAAAAACAATAGTTTTGTAACATTGAGCCACATCATGCCGCGGATAACATTGTGGTCTCATCGATGAAAACTCTTTTGGCTGTAGCTAACACTAACAGTTGTCATCGGCTGTTGGGATATTAATTAACAGTCCTGTCTAAGGAACACGTCAGCCTTAGTCAGTAACAAGACTACAAGATCGCGCCACAATCATCCTACACTCATTTCTCATTCATACTTGGCTTAAAATACCTACTTGGGTAGGTTGCCGTTTCAATAATCTAATGTAATCTAATCTAAGGCATGACATACTATCACAGTAAGCTTCATTCCCTCTCTCCTATTTCACAGAATGATCAATTAATTCTCCTCATTTTTGTTTATTATTTTTCAGATCACTCTACAATTAATTATGAAGGTATTAAATATCGTATAGCAAAGCTAACTAGCGTTGACTTAGATTACTTAGACAATAAGGCATTTAACCTCTTAGTTGAAAATGTGATGATCTGATTCATCTTGAGGATAAAAAGCTCAAATTTTGTACTTTTAAATTTTGTAAGTATGGATTTTTCGAGGTCATGTTATGTTTTTAGTTGGATTCTAAATACTTTAATATTGAATTCAACTATTTTGTTGACTAAGGGCCTATGCCAAAACACATGGCAGGTCTACATGCTAAAGACAATTATGCTTCTTGCTTCTAAAACACTATTTAAAATCTCCAAGCCTCTGTCATAGTTTACCTGTCTTGTAGTTGTACCTGCAATATAAATATTGCAAAGGTTAAAAACATTTTAAGTTTTCATTCAGCTTATTGTTACTGTACTGAGTGCTTCTAGTCCAGGAAATGAAGCATTTCATTTCATTCAGCAAGCATTCCAAAAGAGACTTCCTTCCAGGAAGTCTCTTTTGGAAAATAATTTTTATTCTTTTTCGTCACCATATCACTCTGTTTAAGGCACTTCCAAAATTTTCTTGAATCTTTACAGTCCGCCAGTTTATTTGTCAAAAATTTTCTTTTAGCTTTCCACACTGCCCTGTTCAGTCTATTTTTCACTTTTTTGTATTCTGCCCATTCAAGATCCTGCTTTGTTTTTGACAATTAATTGCCTCCTTAATTTATTCTTCAGTTTTTGTCAATGTGATTATTTCATTATTTCTCCAAGGGGCTTTTCTTCTTGTTACTCTCTTGGTGACTAGGGGCGCATGTTTATCGTAAATAGTTTTTATCAGAGTTTACAAAGAAATTTATTTCATCTGCATTGTCCGTGTATTTGACTGCTTCCCACTTAACATCCTGTAACATCAAAATTCTCTCAGCTGTATTAAACCTTAAAAACTCTCTATATGTGATAAACTTGACAGTTGGTTTATCCTTCTTCACAATAAATGAGTTTGTGATCAGTGATTTTCTTATTTCTGTGATCAAGTACAGCTGAATCATCATTAACGGCACACCTCTTTTTTTACTGCATTGCTTTATTGGTTATAAGATGATGTATAAAGATATCCGAGCTGGCTGTGACCCTTGTTGGTTCAGTAACGAGCTGTACAACATTATAAAGTCTTATCAAACGGCGGAGATATTGATGGCTTCATGGCAGGAATTTGATAACAAATCTACATTTAGGTCTCCCAAACATACAGCGTAGTCCACCTGAACCGCTATATCTACAAACAGTGTATGAAACAAGAATCCGAGGCAGGTGTAGCTCACATGCAGTACACAAATGGCTACGCAGAGTTTGGTCCCCCTCACCTTGAGGATCGAGGAGATACTGGTTATGTGAATCTGTTCAAAAACAATACCACATTTGATGTAGCGAGTAACACCGCCTTTTACGTAAGTATAATAACATACAATGATTTATGCATATAATCAAATGTTGAATATACGTTTCAGGATACATTTACCAGCACGGAATCTTTACGTATTAGTATTGAGAATAGAAAGCTTTTGGAGAATATGTTGAATAATGATATCAAATTCGAGTTTTTGGATCCTGAAGGGCTGCGGACTTCTCTTCCAGGTAAATGTAAAGGCCATTTATAAGTATTTTTAAGTAGCAATAGACCTGAGCCTATTCTTTGTATGGGTATGATTGAATGTTACGAAGCGAGATACTTATTACTATGACAAAATATGATCCTGAAATCCTAAATAAATACATGAAATAAAAAATAAATTCTCTATATATGTACATATATATGAATTTTAACGACTTTTGTTTTGGTCTCGAGAGCACCTAAAGACGAAAAAATAACATGGTCCCAGGCATAAGTCTTTCCATGAGACCTACTCAGTAATAGGTTCTTCTCTATGGAAAATTCGCTAAAAAAGCATATTTATTTTAATATTTAATATTTTCAATCTCATTGCATATGAGACATTCCATGAAATAAATTTTATACTATTAGATTTATTTATTACACTAAAATTAAATTTATTTATTTATAGATTGCACCAGCAATATGTATAATTTGTGTATAATTTAGCTTTACAGGGCATGTTATTTTGAGAAATCATTGATTACAATAATAAATATAGAGGATCTCAGCACCGACCCCTGTGGTACACCATGTATATAAAATTATTTTTAATCAGATACATGATTATTCTGTGTTATTATTATATTACATGCAGTATTATTCCTTATTAGGATATATTATTCCTTCCTTCAAAATTCTTTTAAAAACCACATACAGTATAGGAAAAGGAGAATTTAATCTATCATCTCCTTAATGTCCTTTACCATTACTATTTACTCTTCAGTAATCTCATACCAAATCATCTGTACATTTTGTTTATTTTCTCTTATCTTTCTCAACAAATTATTAAAAATCTTGCTGCACTTGGGTTACTGATGTACTTGGGTCTACTTGGTTATTACCATTTATTTCCTCGGGAAATAACCTATGAAATAATTAATTGATTGTGTGGAACAAATTTTAAAATTAATTTTATTTTAATTTCCACATTCCCTGTTAATTATTTTCCTACAAGGTTTTTATCGATTTGTTGCTGATTTTATATTATTATAATTTTATGATTTTTGACTTCATTACATAAATTCTGTAGTAACTACTGTATTTTTTATTTTATTACAAAGTTTAAGTTTTTGACATAGATTTTATGAACTGATGTATTTGCTGGTATATCAGGTTTTCTGAATAAATACTCACTATGTCTAAAATGTATTTATTCTTTTTCAATAGACAAGACGAATATTAGAATTGTAGACTTTCGCTTCAAGTTGAATGAAGATTTTATTTCAAGCAATGACATAGGCCATTACATACCCTCCAGCTACAAGATTGGCAACAGGTTGATGTACAACATACCTGTGACTGTTGAGCAGGCCAACAAGATCTTTTACTTTATGAAAGCCAGGGTTAACAATGAAGCAACCGACATTACCATCAAGGGAGTGCTGGAAATCATACGTACGTGTTTAAACCATTTTGCTGATGTAATTTCTATCCTTATTATATCTTATAATTTCAGCTTTTATTCTGTCTAAACTACGCTAATCAACATGAAAGCATCAAAAATCAAAAAATTGATCAAATTTTCAAAAATCAACTGGTCGATAAGTGAGGTAATGTGAAATTATTACAGCGATTTATAATGGTAGATTTGATGGGAGACCTGGTTGACCTATGAGGACTATTGTTTTTTCAATCTCCAATGGTTTTAAATTAAAGAAAAGTGCACAATAAATAATAATTTTACTATCAAAAGTACAGTTAATTCTTTTTTTCTTTTCTACAAAATCGCTAAAATGATTGGGGCACTTGTCATACCGTGACATAAGATTTTCGATGCCTTTCTCAACAAATGTTGCTGCCTGTAAGGACAGGTAAGTCTTGACGGCGTCCTGAAGTTCGTTAGTAGCAAAAAGCTGCCCAACTAACGATAACTTCAGTTCTCGGAACAGGTGATAATAATCTCTTGGTGCTAGGTTTGATCTGTACAGTGGATGTTCAAAAATTTCCTATTTAAACTTTCTGTGGAGGTCTTTTGTCATATCGGTACTGTGTAGTTGGGCGTTGTCATGGATCAAAACAACGCTAGATGAAAGCATTCTTCTGCATTTGTCTTGAGTGTTAGCTCAGGTCTTGAGTCACAATTGTGTACAAAGAAGACCTCTGGATATTCATCAGACAATTTGCTAATTGTAAACTTTCGTTTGCATCTCACCTCCTAATCAACAAGCTCAACAAGGCCTACAGTGGCGACAGATTTGCGAACTTGTCCATCTTCATCATGGATGTCTGTTCATCTTCCTTTAAATTTTCAACACCATTCCTGAACACAGTGTTCAGGAACACTGTGTTCACTCTGCCATCACTCTTAAGGTTGTTTCACCATACATGTTGCTCATTCTGTGATGAATTTCCGCAGCATTACATCCTTCTGCTTGCAAAAAACAGATTACACTTCATAACTCACATTTGGCAGGAGCATCGAGCATAGCAACCATGTTTACACGGACTTAGCTCCGTGTAAGTTGTGGTGGGGGAGCTGCGCAATCGCATGCTGAAGGGGGGAAGGGTGAGGTTTATCTCGCCGACGGAGATTGTCCGTTTTCAGCTGGTAGTGTTGGGATCCGGTGCTGAAGAGTCCTCTCGTCCTTATCCTCTTCCCCAGGTGGTGGTGCGGATGGAAATAGAGATGGTGGATGGTGGAACTGGATATCACGGGGAGCCACTTGATCTACCCCCAATCCAGTTCTTTCCTATCCAGGGTTTCTTTTACACTATTTCTCCCTTCCTTTTCCCCAAAACGTTTCTTTGTCCCCCCTCCAATTTTTAATATTGACCAATGGTCAGAAGTTCATGGTCTGCTTTTCTAAGATATGATTTATTGCTGGTCTCGGTTGAACGTCCAGTCAGTCCCCCGAGCAGTCATGCTGAATAAAATGCTGAACCTAACTACTAGGTTCCGCCGCAGATGTAGAATAATTTTAGCAATAGGTTATATAGCGTATACATATATATTATTTCATATTTTTATAAACGCCCTTAAATATTAAAAATATATACATATACATAATTATAAATATTGTCAAACTACTTTGATAGGTTTGTTCCAACAATATATGATTAAAATTCCTAATTTGAACCTTAATATGGTCAAAATTGCACATTTTGATTGATTGATTGTGCCCAGGTTAAAATCATGCTAAAAATTAAGTTTTTTTATATCAAGAATTAAATAAAAGTTATAGTCATACTAAGCTTCAAAATAACATTTACAGCGAGCAATCTAGGAGTGGGGCCAAACACGATTACTCAGCCACAACCTCCTTACGGGACTGATAGCACGCCGTCCCTGGGAGGTGGTCTCGGAGGCGAAGTGCGAGGAATAAGTTGGAGTCATAGGTTTAACATCAACGCCACCTATGGTGTGAGTAGTAATTCTCTTAAGAAATTATTGTTGAATTTCCCAAAAGGAACAAGCTATTTATTCCTTAAGCATGGTGGCATGGTCGTTAATAAGTCAGGGACCCTGATAATCTATTGTTTTGAGGTCCTTAAAGTCCAAAAACAATAGTTGTTCAAATTTTTACAAATTGGTACTCCATAATTTTCTATAATTTATCTATGTATGTCTGTATCCATAAATATGATAAATCTTGTCAAAGTTTATTAAAGTATTTTAGATGAGTAGATTTGAAATATGAGATTTTAAACATCTCATACATTTATCTACATTACATTTAATCTGATGAGTTTGAAAACCAGACTTATAGATCAATCCGAAGGAGGTTCACGGGGATTTTTACGAAAACGGGAAAGGGGGTTTTTGGGGATTTCACATATGAATTATTGATTAAATAATCAAGCTAAAAAACAAACAATTTAGTATATTGAATCTTTGTGAGTGCCATGATGAAACTTTTCGTTTACTAAAAAAGATTCTCAAACCTTGGAGTTAGCATAGTGAATGAAAAAAATCTACCCATACCAAACCTTGATCTTGAGTCAAATTGCTCTTAAATTCATATCAAGTTAAAGACAAATTGATTTTTCATGTGATTCAGAAATAAACCAAACCCTCTTAGACTAAGTAATAAACTATGCTGGAATAACCTAATATTATGATTGTATTTGAAGGTTTTTCTTATTGACTAATGAATTATTTATCATGCCAATAATAAATTTACGTGATGTGGAGAGTTGATGTTACAGATTCTATCTCAAGGTACTATTAATAACTGGCAACGGGAGGCACAGCTGCTGAAAACTTCTTTAGAGCGTATAACCTTTGATTTTACAAATCCCTCTGGCCTTACAATTCTTGTTCCAGGTACGGTTTGACAATTTTTTCTGAATAATTTCTTGAATAGCATAATATGTGTTAGTTTTACAGACTACAGGCTGAATTAAAAACTCACGTCTTCCAACACTACTTAATATATTTACATTATATCGTAATTATTTACAAACGGTAAACAATTATAACATAAGTGTAAATGTATAAAGAAGTTTTGGAAGACGTGAGTTTTAGCGAATTTCCCATAGGGAAGAAGCTATTACCGTAGGTCTCATGGCGAGACTTAAGCCCGGGACCTTGTAATTTTTCTTCTTTAGGTGCCCAGAGACCAAAAACAATGGTCGTTAAAATTTATATATATATATATATATGTATGTGTGTGTGTGTGTGTCTGTGAACACGATAACTCTCGTAAAAGTGGTCCGATCGAGACCAAATTTGGTAGAAAAAGTGTATTCCTGCAATAGCTCGGACGAGTTCGTAATCCAGACATATCGGTCAATCGGAAGGGGTAGTTTGGGATGGTTTTGTATCCCAAAAATGGGTTTTTTGCATTTTTCCCATGTAATTTTTTTAAATTTCAAATTTTATCTTTCACTATTAGTATCAGCTTAAAAAACTGCACATTTAAGATTCTTAAAGTTTTTCTCTATCTCCAACAGTTACCGAGATATTAAAAAATCTAAACACAGTACGTTGTATTTTGGGGCTCCAATGTTAATCTTATGGAGGATAAGAAAAAACTAATATTTCCCAATCAGCTACAGAAATCGCCCGCCAACCCTTGAAAAGTAAATAAGAAGCATTTAAAAATCCACTTTTACGCAATATTACTCGCATTTTGATCCAGTTTTCAATGAATAACCTACTGCTAATAATCACCTGTCTTTATAGTTTAAAAATTTTAATAGAAAAAAAAACAGCTGTCAAACCAACATTAGTTAGTTTATATTGATCATTGATTTTAAACCCATTCCGAAATCATAATATATTAAAAAGTTATTTTAACGTATAATTAATCATAATAGTGGTATAAATGTTCTAATCTATGTAATTGTAAAGTAATGCTAAATAATAAAGCTGGGTATTGATTTGTTTAGGATTTCAGGTTTACATTTTGGTATGATGATATTTCTTCTTTTAACTGAATCCTACAACCCGTACAAAGGACGGGCTTACTGCTAGTTATTAATATAATACTTTGAAGAACATCAAAGTCAGGTAAAAACTAAAATACATCTCTGTCTCCCCTAACGATGGCTCTTCGAAGCCAAAACTAGTTGCACTTCAATGCAATAATAAAGGATTGTTTAATAGCAAGTATTTTAACGATTTCTTTATTGTTAAATAATAATACGGAGGCTAGCATATAAAAAATGATTCAGACATTGTATCTTATGAGAATTCACAAATTTTCTTAAACGATAAAGACATACTTGTGTACAGTGTGTAAAATGTAGTTTTCATTTACAGAGTTTCATTCATCCATGAATATGCCCGACTATTGAGAGTAACTGGGATTAAACCATTAATGAGCTTGCAATGTTGATAGAGTACCAGGGATACAATTTGTCTAAGTTTTGTAGTTATTTTATTCTACTATTAACACTTTTTTATTACCTAGAAAAATTCAAATATTACAGTTATTTTATACCACAAAAAAGAACATGACAATGATATGATCAACAGATTCCATGAGTACGAAAATTGAGGACTTCCGTTTGAAATTGAATGAAGAGTTTCGAGGTAATGATGGAGGCCATTTTGGTCCTCTGGGCACAAAAAGAGGGAACATGCTCGCCTACTACGTGGCTGGACTCAACCCAAAACCAGGAGACAAAGTCTATTACTTCATGAGGATCAAACTTGGTAAAGAGGGATTCGACACCATCGTCCGAGGAGTGATTCCATTTTCTGGTAATTCCATTTAAAAATAAATATAATCTACATTTAGTAAAACCTCACTAATTGGACTCTTTCTGGACTCAGACGTTGTCAAATTAAGGGGTTGTCGAGTTATCCAGAATATCGCAATATTTCATGGTTTTTAATACATATCATACTCAACTTACATATATAAATTTATTACAATACAGTACTTTTATCAGCATTTTTATATACTGAGTAAAACCGCATTTGACTATATGTAAGATATTTAACAACTATAACTTTTTGTTCTAAAAAAATTCTTAGTTGTTAATTTTTTTGTTGCTTTGTCATACAAAGAATTTTATACGCTGGAGAAATAAAATGTCTATTGCCAACACGATCTTTACTTTAGGTAACACAGTGTGTTTTCAATGTATTCCGTGAATAATTCAACAATAGCGAGCTATCTAAGCCCTGATCTTTGACTCGAGACAGTCTAAAGGCGTGCAATAACTCGACTGTCGGCTCATTTCAGCAGTCCAAAGGCAATGGTATTAAGTAGTGTTGGAAGACGTGAGTTTTTACTTCATCCTATACAAATGCAATCCAACGAAACCCAACCACGGTCAAGCAGTAAAAACACATTTTTAATATAGGCCAACGGTGTCCCCAGAATTTTTCAGGGAGGAAGGGTGTATTATCAATTTGTAAGTCTATATGTATTACAACAGACACAACAAACAATCTTGATCATTTTAAATTTGCAAACGTTTTGCTCGTCATCTAATGACCACTCAATAACTACCACCTACGGAGAAAGCAATTAATTATGTATGAAACATACTCTAATGGTGATTGAGCAAACTCTTTGAGATAGTCCAAGACTCCGCTCCCAGGTAGCAGCATGTATCACAATGACAACACCGTCTAAAAAGTTCACTAAATTGACGACAAACGCCACTCCATGCCACTTCTTATTTAATTTGTGGATGAATGGCGATCACAATTTTGGGCGATTCTAAGGTTAATCAACACCCTTTATATTCTAGCCTTGCTCTTATAACAGTGTTTGATATCAATGTGTATTTAATATTTCAATATTCCTCATAGGATCCGACAACTCATTCCAATCTCAGAGCCCAACGGTGGACAGTGGACCGGTCCAACTAGAAGGTGCAGCGTGGAACCACAAGTTTGAAATCACTAATGTAAGTAAGAATAGTCAATGTGTACTAGAACAGTTTCTTCCACATTTAGGTGAATTGTATTTACTTCCTCCAGTGATCGCCGTCAATATCTCAATATTCTCGAGTAATTTCAAACCAAATTACCACAAAAAAAATTATTATTGCCGTTGCAAGGTATACAAGCATGGCATTGACAGAAATAAAGGGGTGGTGAAAAGTGCTGGAATGACTTAATAATTGTTAGTCATCTAACAAGAGAGTAAAACTTTGTAAATTGATTTGGACCTTAAATTTTTTTTCTTTTTATTGACTATCAACCTCAGACAGGGGACGGCCCACAAGGAGTCAGTAGAAAATCTTAAATAGAAGTATAGGTTTATATGTACATATTAAAGGTATTCTTAGCAGAGTGCAATGCCGCAAACCCGAATCGAAAAGGACAATCGAGTCGGAAATGGCAGTGAATTAAATATTGTTTGAATTTTAATGTTTGAGATGCTTAAAAACTGTGAATATTTGATTAATTTATTAGCTATGAGAGTACAACCTTGCAAATTCAATTTGGTGCAAAAAAATTTATTTTAACCCTTTGAGTGGTGACACTCATGGAAATGGCCCAACGGCCACTTCCATGATTCTCGTGCATGAAGTGTTGCAGTGTTTTTGATGAAAATGTCATGTTCCTTTCCAAGAAATGTCATAAAAATTCAATTTTAGAGATATTAATGTATTTTTTGTATTGAAGATAATTAAATTCTCAATCTAGTGGTACTATATAACACTAAGAAAAAATTATTTTTCTCTACCTAAAATATAGAAAAACTATAAAATTATTTTTCTTTCTTTTTTGGGTTTGGATTTCAATAAATAATTTAAAACAATATCTTACATTTTTATTGCTAAAAGTGACATGAATTTTGTTGTAAAATCATGCATAATACATCACTATTGTTTGAAATCAAGACTCAACAGAAATAAAAAACTAAGTTTTGCGCGTAACCATGTATACAGTTCCTGCCGTGGTTACTGAACGTGGTTATATTAAAAAAATATTAATGCTGATTTATACTGCTTAATTTTTACTCCATCTGAAGTTGATAGTCGATAATAAGCAAAAAAAATTTAGGTCCAAATTCAATTTGTTAAGTTTTATTCATATAGGATAGTTAGTAACAAAATTATTATGCCGTTCCAGGACTTTTCACTACCACTGTAACTTTAAGAAAAACTCAGTAAAGTTGTTAAGGGATGGGTTTAAATTAAATATTAGTGAAGATACTTATTATTTTGAGTAAATATTTACCTGAACTTAAAATCAAATAAATGAAAGAAAAGTAAATATGAAATATAATTTTGATTTTGACCTATTTAATTTAATTATACTTTAGAAATACAGATAAAAACCAATAATTAATATAAAGAAACCAATAAATGTAACAATGTCCATTGCTGTCGTTGGTTAACACTTGAGGGCGATGGACGCCGGATTGCGTCCAAGCGGTGTATGGTTGCACGTGCGGCGGACGCCGATAGGCTTCTCGCGCAACATTACATTTGGTGGTAAAATATCAGTTGATCATTTTTCATTTTTTTTTTCAGGTTTCATAATTTTTTTAAACCGAGGAAAAATAGAAAAACACATTTTTTTACAGAACATTAACACTTTTAATGAAGGTAATTTTATATACACATAAAAGTTTATGTTTATGACTGACTCAACTACTCTATACTGTATAAATAATCGAGTTTAAAAATATTGCTATGAAGTTCAGCTTGGTGAATTCAACTGTTAGTTCAATTTAAAAAAAAAGTCCGAACTTATGTCTGCTATCTTACATCACTCCTCACACGCTCTTATAACTCACACTTTTTCTTTAATCGGCAAAAACTTTCTCTTAACACTTGCCATTATTTTTCAATATTGTATTCGTAAATTAAAATAACAAAAACAAACTGTAAAAGACGTACACTGAACTAACGAGCTGCACGAACTGTAGGTATGTATGTACGTACGGGATCACAGTGCTTTGATGCTACGTGAGTCACCGACACTGGCCTTGATTACAGCTACAGCGGATATAGGGTAGGGTGGAGGGGATTAGGGTGGTTAGCAGTAAGACAGCAATAAAATGCCGTTTCTAAAAATAGAATGGGGTATCTAGCTAAACAATAGCTGCGGACTTCACGTTGCACCACCAATCGAACTCTCTCTCTTTAGCTATACGTTGCCTTCATCTCGGCCCAATTTTCTTTACGTTATATACGAGGTTTTAGAATTTACTGACGATACATCTGAGGTTTTACCTATGTAAATACCTATAGTTTGGCGGGACCTAAAAATAAATCACGTTATATCCGAGTTGACGTTACGGCCGAGGCCGCAATAACCAAGTTGCACTGTTCATTTTATTTCAAACAATGATGCTAAATTAGCGCTATTGGTAATTCTGTTTGGTGCACAGCAGTCGTTGGTCAAACATAGTCAAACTTTTTACTCTATCACCTAATACTTACGGTCTTACGTAGAAAATACTAAACAAAAAGTTTAATATTTTCTCCATTTAATATATGGAGAAAATATTGTTTCATCATACCTTTTTAATTTGAGTTTAGAGTGTATATATCCTTTATGAGTCTCCCTCAATCCAAAAAGTGGTTTTCGGATTGAAGTCTGTCTGTCTGTTTACAAACCCCGAGACCTAATTGATCATGGAATTAATTTATGAAATTCGGTACACAGGTTTACTTTGGCTATACCTCCAGAATATTTTTTTTATTTTTAAGGCTAGTTTACTCCTAAAAATGCTTAACTGATCACTGATGTTTAAAGTGTTAATCAAGCATGTTAGAGAATTGAGGGTTAAACTGTCAATTATTACTCTATTTTGAATATTTGAAAGTAATTTTTCAATTAATGTGTCAGGATGAATTAAACAATAAAATTGCATTACAGACCCTAAACTCACCGGAGGCTGCACACCAGTGGAGAAATGAAATAAAATATTTTAAGGATGCACTTGAAAATGACCTCAAGTTTCACTTTTTTAACCCTACTGGATTAGGTATTTCAATCTCAGGTGAGTCCAATATTATTTTAACAGGTTATTCATATCATATTTTACAGAACGGTGGTCCAGTAAAATAAAGGAAATACCCTTAGAGTAGCAGCCCTGCAAACTCAGCGAATTTGTATTAATTTGTGATTACTTGGTCACAGCTTAGGTCATCTGCCAAATTTTATCACGTTGTGTGGATAAATTAGATTAGATTAGATTATTGAAATGGCGATCCAAGAAATGGTGACTTGTCCAGATATTTTAAGCTAAGTATGTATGAGAAATGAGTGTAAGGTGAGTGTGGTGGGTTCTTGTAGTCTTGTTACTGACTAAGGCTGACATGTTCCTTAGACAGGACTGTTAATTAATAGACCAACAGCCGATGGCAACTAAGGGACCTACAGTTTAACGTGGAATCCGAACCACAGCCTCTGAATTACGAGTTGGTCTAATTATGTGGATGGTCTTTGCGGATTAACACAGTATTCAATAGTGCGAACGTTAATCCACACAAGAGAACACTACACCCACCGACCATCGCTCACAACTATCCACAAATCGTGACCTCCAAGTAGCTGGATTACAGGACGACGCCACCGTCCCAGTCTTTTTCAGGTTTGTGGCCAAGCCACATGTCACTTTGATAACATTGCATTGTGGTTGGATGAACAGTTATCAGTTACAGGTCAGTTTGCGGGTAGTAGTCCTAGGTGGTCCAAATCCCAAAATAATGCTGTCTGAGCGTGTTGGAAAGGCTCTTGGAATTCCGGGCTTAAAGGATTAATTAGGCATTTGAAATTATTTTAGCTTATTTAAGTTATTTTAGGGCTAAAGGGAGGGAGGGAGTGGATCATCCTACAGATTTTGATATTGAAAATATCAATATTCACAAAAACGCTGTCCCTTACAACATTGAAAAATATAACAAAAAGAATTTGAAATATTTGGGATTTTAATTGGCGCAAGAGGAACCATTCCAGAATTGGTCCAAGAATTTTCGAGGAAATTTAACCTGGATGGAAAGATTTTTAACATTATTGCTTCAACAGTTGTCAAATACTCCACTAGGATACGACAAAATAATCTATACAACAATGTAAATTAATTATGAAATTGCATGTATTTGTTAAATATTCTTTGTCATGCAGGCATTTTACAATGTTTAAAAAAATATTAATTAAATTAAGATTTGGTTGTGGTTAAAGGGAAGGGCAAGCTTTTGAGTTTGGTTAGTGTTCAGTAATTGTTTAAATACATTAATAACATGAAAAATTCAAAGCATTCAAAGGGTTAAAAAATGTATTTATTACTAAAATAATGGTTTCCCAGGAATGCTCAAACTTCATACCAAAAAATGAATGTTGAAATCTAGTTGCTACATTACAATAGTTGACAACTCCTATAAATCCTAAAAATGGTCTAAAAAATAAATTACAGGTATTTTTCCGGTGCAGGTGAAAATGAAAATGTAAAAATTTTGGCCTTCAACATTAAAATCAATGAAGAGTTTAGAGGCTTTGAGCCTGGAAACTTTCTTCCTGAGGTGTCACAGCTGCGGGATGGCCGGTGGAATTACTACTACCGGAATCTGAAACTGAAAAAAGGAGATAAACTCTACTTTTGGATTAGAGCCACATTTGGCAAACAATCATTGGACAGCCGTGTGAAAGGAGTGATGGAGATCACAAGTAAGTTCATCTAGCAATCATCTTGTAGAATGTTTTTGAATTCTCCTCCTGAAGGGGTTTCATCTGACATGTATTCGTGTGAGTGAGCATAGCATATTTATATATTGAATCCTATTTGGTAACTTACAAAAAATCAAATTTAGTTTTTTCTATAAAGCTTTGCGCAATTCATACAAATCTGTCTTGCCTTTGAGGAAGATTAGCCTATAGACACCACTCAATATGAGTGGCCTATGCAGGACTTAGACCTACATGACTTACTTTTGTCACAGAATTACTTGCAGTTCAGATGTTTTTTTTTCAATAAATAATACATAGCTATGTTTTGTAGAGGGAGACCCGCACCTCAGAGGCTCTTTTCCAGATTATCCACCTCCACAGTTCCCTATAAGACCTTCACCAGCACCCATTGATCAACCAACACCGCCTGGCACCCGATTCCCACCAGCATCACCACCTGGCACTCGATACCCACCAGCATCACCGCCTGGCACCCGAAACCCACCAGCATCACCACCTGGCACCCGATACCCACCAGCATCACCACCTGGCACCCGAAACCCACCATCATCACCACCTGGCACCCGATACCCACCAGCATCACCGCCTAGCACCCAATACCCTCCATCATCACCGCCTGGTACCCAATACCCACCAATAACACCACCTGTCACCGTTTACCCACCATCTGGCACTCGATACCCACCACCATCACTGCCTGACACCCGATATCCTCCGGAAGGACAACCTCCTAATGATTGTCAGTCCAAGACTTCCGCAACAACGTATGGAGTTCCTACACATCCCTGTCCAGGACAAATACTGTTGGATCATCATTTCACTACCATAGAAGGATGGACCCACCATATTGCAATTGGAGGAAAAAATAAGGTGAGTGTTTTACTCTAAAGGAAAATTTGATCTAAATATAAGGTGGAATTTTTTTAACTCAACTGCCCATCACTGTAGGTTTAGAGTCTGTACAGAGAATTAATGTCAGTGATGTACCATAGTGTCACTACAATAGTGAGTCCAAAGCATTCAAAGGGTTATTTATTAACAAAGGTATTATTCTTGGAGCAAATTTTTCATCGTGATTATGTAAAACAAAGTTTCACGACATTTCGGGATCTGGAATCTGATCCCAACCTGTGGAAAATGTCCGCAATAAAAAATCTAAATAACATAAATCCACTATCACCAACAATGAGTTTCAAACAAAGAACCTAAGCTTAATTTCATATTTGCCATTTAAGACACCGACAGTCAAATCGGAATATTCTTTAAATCCAAGCAGATCGCTTTACCTTAAGGTAGATTTTTTTGCAACACCATGGCAGAAAGTGTTTTTCAATCAAAATCTTTAGGGGAAGTTCTAAGGCAAAGTGAAAAATAATATAAACTCTAACCAAATATCATCTATTTTGTTGAAATTGTGGTTTGAATCTCACGTTAAACTTTAGGTCCCTTAGAATTAATATCCCAATAGCCTGGGCTGTTGGGCCATTAATCAACAGGAAAGTGTCGATCTTAGTCAGTAACAAGACTACAAGATTGTGTCACAATCATATTACACTCAGTTGCCATTCATACTTAGCTCAAAATGGAAATACTCGCCATTTCTGAAAGGTAATAATGAAAAGGTAATATTTGAGTATGCTAAATCTGGTAGAGTACATAACATAAATGTACTAAAATCTTAACCGAACATTTGGGTTTATGAAAGATCTGTGCAAAAATCGTGCCAAAGCTGTTGAGGCCGCATCAAAAGTTGAGAAGAGTTGAATGTACTACTGACTGGGAAAATTCAGTTGGAAATGATGTTGAATTCCTAAATAGGGTTGTAACTGGTGATGAATTATGGTTTTATGAGTATGACCCTAAATTAAAATCGGAAAGCAAAAAGTGATCCTCGAACTGAAAAGTCAAGAAAAGCCAATCAAAGTTTCTTCCTGAAGGTCAAACAGTAAATTCTGCGATGTACCTTACAGTTCTCAGGCGTTTAAGAGATCGGGTACGTCGTGTGCAACCACATTTTAATGAAAACAATGGACGCACCTACACATTCAGTATTGGGTGTTCGCCAGTTTCTGGCCAAAAATTCCATTACCGTCTTTAACCATTCTCTATATTCACCAGTCCTTGCTCTCTGTGACTTTAATCTATTCCCAAAGTGCAAAAATGAGATGAGGTGGTAGCACTGGGAAGATAATTAGGAGACAATTAAAAAAGAAAACACAAGGAAACTTAAAAACCTAACTGCAAATTTCTTTCAAGAATGTTTCGATGAGTGGAAAAGAAGATGGAACAGTGCATTGCAGTGGGTTGGGAGTATTTTGAAGGAAACAAAATGAAATTTAGCGTTTGGATGAAATTTTTAATATAAATTTTTATGACCTCAGTACACATATTTATTGGACAAACCTCTTGTATACGTAAACACATGTGTGTGTCCATAAAAGCAAAAATTCACACAAAAAACTCCAATCTCGATAAAATTTGGTACAGACATGTGAATGTGCAATCATGAGATCAAGTTCGAAACTCAAACAAAACAGTCAATCTTAAGGGGATTATGTACCAAAAAAAGGAGTTTTTGGGGATTTATAAATACCTTATCAAAAATACTAATTTTATCACCACCATTTGATTCAGGTTGAAAAAACAGTAGGTACTGTAAAGTATTTGGAATCTTTGCTCTATGTCAATTGGTTTCAGAGATATAGAAACTGGTAAATACTATATGTTGTCTTATGAAGCACATAAGTTAATCTTATGGGGAAAGGTGAATTTATGTCCGCTTATTATTTGAAATGTCAAGACGAAACTTGATATACAGTTTCATATAGTTAAAATTTAATCTTCAGTGTGTTGAAAAATCTAAAAAAATACTAGTGGCAACAAACCTACTTACTCATTCCTCACGTTGTCTTATGGGACCTAATCGGTAAATGTTTTGAACCCGGTTGTATCAATCAAGTTCAGTTGTATCATCTCACGTAATCTATAATATTATAAAGAAGAGGTGGTTTCTGTATGTTTGTTTGTGGGTTTGTGGGTTTGTTGTGGCAAGTAAATGCGAAAAATACTGAACCGACCGGTTTGAAATTTTACACAAAGGTAGATCTTAAACTCATGCAACACATAGGCATACTCATTTCCTTAAAATCCTCTCGGGCTACGCCCTGTGAACGTCCTAAGTTTCAATGTTGACATTTTTAGAGAATGAAAACATAAAATTACTTGAATGTCAACAGCTGTGAATACTAAAATTTGACAGTTCGAGAGGAAGGAGAAGAAGAAGAAAGAGCTGCCGTGACCGTCCTAGGTTTCAATGTTTACATTTTCTAATGACAACATCCGTTTGTACTATATTTTGACAGTTCGGGTAGAAGAAGAAATAAAGTTGATTTTTCAGATAAACTGCTGGATCGAAATTAGTGAATTATTTGAAATAGCGGAATGGTAGATTTTAAGTTTTTTCCGACGACTGTCTCTATTACATTAATCCTTATCCTCTCCCAATATTTGACATATGTTACTTTGAAATGTTGTAGACACTCCTGTTTTGTCATTTTGTAAACAATGAAGAATTAATTAACAATACCTTAAATGTATTAGTAGAGCCTACACCTTTTTCAGCCTTTTTAGCCCGTGCGAAGAACGGGTACTTTGGCTAGTAATTCATAAATGAATAGAAATTTGCTAAGTACATATGTCTGCTGCTATGGGGGTATTTTTTTTTTATTCAACTGATCTGCTGAATGTTTTGAGACAGTCTATAAAGAGCTTTCAAACCAAACTAGAGTAACAACATAATACTGTGGGTCGATTACCATTGAAATTAGCTAAATTTAAATTCTTGGATACCATACTTTTTATGTTTACAATGCTTAATGTATAACTTGACTTCACATATAGAAGTCTACGAATTACTCAAATTAACATTTCATTATGTCTTGCAACAATAAATCCATTAATAAATCAGATTCTAGCTATTTAATTTGATTTTCTGATTTCAGGGATATGACATCTCAATCAGAATTTTTTTTCCAATGGTAATCGACTGATGTTACACAGGGACGGGCTACATGCTACTTATACTTCTGATGTATTATGACTGGTTCTTTATGTTTAATGATTAAACTTTCTGCTCAAACTTCTTGTGTTATACAGTATTATTATTCCAATGCATTAAATCAGATAACTATCATACTTGACTTCTTATCCATATTTTTTACTGTGTTAAGATCTACTAAAGTAAATGATTATATAGTATATAAAATATACTAGTATCAAGGAGATTAATATGTAAAAAAATGCTTAGTTGACACAATATTATTTAATTAATATTCATTTTACTAAACATATTGTAATATGTTGTCCAGATTGTTAATGCAGACATTTTCCAACATGATTAATAAATTGAAGATTCACGTCATTTCAGAATCTGGAATCAGATCCCCTCCTTAAGTGAGCTGGAATCTAGAACATAACTAGTATATATAAATAATAATAGAATAAACCAGAATATACTACGGAAAAAAACTAAAACAAATGTGTATAAAGCAGTCAAAAAAATTACAAAAGATACCTAGCAACAATCATAGCAGAGCACAAAGAACTAAACACGACCACACATCGACAACAGCTCAAGAAGCAGAACATATTAATTTAACTTAATTAAGTTTTAGAAATGGCACATACTCAGGTAGGTATTTTAAGCCAAGTATGAATGAGAAATGAGCTGGCCCCAAGTAAAATCTCGGGCCCCTACGCAGTATTTTGTTGCGTGCTATTTTGCAACATATCACCAATGAATACAGAAAAAATAAGAAACACTAACTCCATATCAAGAGTTTTAAATCTTTGATATGCAGCTGGCCACCGACTGTGCTGACTACGCCTGTTCTGGAAACAGCCACATTAATTAGAGTGACTTTAGTCGTTATCTTTACAGGTTCAATTTCCTAGTTTTTTATATCTATTCTTGAAATGGTGGTAGAGGAATGCTGACGAGTTACGAAGTGGAATCTGACTTAGTAGGAGCAACTAGGCTGTGCATTATTTTTACTTGAATGTTATTCTTATTGACGTGAACACTTATATTTTTGTAAACTGTTTCATAAACATATCAATTATATCTTAGCACCCAACCAAACAAAATTTTAAATGTCATATTATTAAAACTCTATGCACTATAAACTATCAAATTTCAATCAAAATCGTTAGAGCCATTTTTGAGAAATTTGGATTTTTCACAGTTTTTAGGGGTGAACTACCCTTACTTACGGGGTTTGGACCGTTCTCCATCAAGACGTTAAAAAAACCCTCTAGTGTAGAAAAATACAAAATATACTCTTACTCCTGTGGCCATTGGAAACATAGTTGGTTTTTGGCCTCGCTAACCATATGCCTCCATGCTATTCTGTCTTCTGCAAGTTCCAAGTCTGCTCCACCTTAAAAATAAAAAAAAAACCTGGAGATACGGTGAATATATACATACAAAATTTCATCTAAATCGGACCAACGGGGTAAGCTGTGGCTCTGTACACATCCAGACACACACACAGAGAGACAGACATCATGTCGAAACCCACTTTTTTGGATTCAGGGGACCCCTAAATGAATATCCTCTCTCAACTCAAATTCTAAAATTTTGACAAAACCATTACTGTCTCCATATACTATGTGTTAAGGGAAAAATAATAGTATAAACCCCCATTTGATGTTGAGTTCAATTTTGTTGTGTGAGTTTTCCAATTTATTTCACTGTCAAAAATAATTTCCAGATCATGTTATTTACTTTCTGAATTTCTTCACATCTAATTAAACAAGAAAATGATTTTGAAAGGCAATCTATACATATATATGGGTCTATTGGGTTTAGAGTCTTATTAGGGTCTAATGGGTCTAGCAAACTGTACATCTCTTCTCAAGCTGAATTTTGTATACTGTATTTTGTTTTCTCTAGGCTTATAATCGTATGGTTTTGGGTGAACCAGAATGTCAGTCTCATTAAATCTGTATTGATATAATTTCTAACTGCTTCTACATTATCACCCACATAATGTAGGACAGTGTCATCAAATCTAAATTAAGACGCTTTTTAGTGTCGCACGTGTTCTACTCGGTGGACGAGTTCATGATGCATTTTCGGGGGGAAACACCGGCTTGAGATCTCAGTTTTTTTTAAATATTTCTCATGAAACCCGGCTGGAAATAATTTATTAATTTATTTTGTATGTATATATTTTTTGCTTTTATTGTTTTTACTTTAAAATGTTTATTGTTATTACATGTATGAAATTGTACCTATTATACTATGACGATTGCTATGCAAATGTTATTTTGTCAACAGCAATAAAGATTATTTTTTAAGATTATTATTATTATCATCAGTGAATCAGCCCAATGCACTTCTGAAGGTTGACAACAAAAACCATTTATCATAAGAAAAAGAAAGATAAAAAAATTATCATACAAAACCGAGCCTTTAGGCACTCCGTACTTAAGTTGTCCCATTTTGCTATGTATAACCCATTAATTCTTACACACTGTCTCCGGCCCTCCAAATAGCTTTTAAACTGATTCCAAGAAGTTCCTCTTTTCTCCCTATTATCTCATACGATTTAGAAAGAAGAATATTGTGATCCACAGTATCAAAAGCCTTTTTTTATATATCTAAAATAATGTACTAAAATAATTCCCTGAATTGATACCATGTATAATTTTGTTATAAAATCTCTCTATGCATACTTCATATTTAATCCTTCTCTGACCCCAAACTGATTTGAATTTTTCATTTTTTTCCTTATTTTCTCAAATATTTTAGCTAAGGTATTGGAAGTAAAGAAGTTTTCCTGTAGTTGCTCAATTCTATTTTTGCCCCACCCTTGTAAATTGGAATAACAGCCTTCTTCAACACTTTCAAAAAATTCCGCCCTGAAAACGCTAGAAGGTTGGCCAAGCAAGATGGATTGTGTAGAGTTGAAAATTTTTGTAGATAAGCATAATGAGTTAGCATTACACAAAGGATGTATCATGTGGAGTATAAGGACTGTCATCCCAAGCAAATTAGGAATAGGGTTTTAAAGGATCTGCACCCAAATATATTTGGTGGCCAAAAATTTACATGTCCATTGAAAATATAGCACAATTGTGCTCTCTATGCAATATATACTCCACAAAAGAAGTTTCTTGTACCTTGGCCGCTCCGCAATGCACCTTAAACACGTTTATATGTAGATTTTACCAGTCCATTTCTTGGTAAAACTTTCCTGCTAGTGGTTGACGATTTTTTGGTTGGGCTGAAATAATTATTATAACGTCTTTGACTACGGAAGCAACTATTGAGCAGCTCAAACTCCTGATGTTGCTATGGAATACCCAAAACCATTGTTTCAGGTAATGGACGTTGTTTCACTGGCTCAGGTTTCTTGTCTGTTTGTAAACAGTTTGGTATAGAACATGTGACCACTCCCGTTAACCACCCTTCATCAAACAGCTAATTTGAAAGACATGTAGGAACCACGAAGAGTGCCTTAAAAAGCTTCATCAAGAAGTTTCTTCAAAAGGATTAGAAGCTGACCTAAACAACTTTCTTTACAAATATAGGTTTACACCCCACATAGCGATAGGTGTATCACCACTTTTCCTGGTTAGAAAACTTAGAAATCAGTTGGAGTAATTGAAAACAGATATTGACCAAATGGCAAGAGACAACAAACCTAAAGGAAGAAGGTTGCCTGTTCATGCTCACTTGAAAGATGTTCAAGCAGGACAACCCGTTTATTGGTCTGAGATGAGGAATGGAAAGGTTATTTGGAGGGAAAGGAAAATAATGCAGAGATTAGGAAGAAATACTTGGCAAGTTGAGACTGGGGGCCCTCTAGTTAAAAAAAAATGCAGACTAGCTAAGGAACCGAACTGTGAATTGTTAACCTCAACTCAGCGGAAGGATGTCATAATATGGTTTAACAACCATATGGTTTTATTTTGTATTTGTTTTATTGATTTGGTTAATTCTTTCAAAGGTTATGTTTATCTCTTGTAATCTTAACAAAATGTTATATTAAAAATGGTTTACAGGAGGACTCCGAAACGGATATGTCCACTCTCATGTCAATTTTAACGAAAACAATAATTTCTCCATATACTACGTATAAGGGGAGAAAGTAAAAATCGGTCATCCCCACCTACATTCCTTATAATTTGGCCCTCTAGTCCAGTACCTTATTGGCTTGAGGTAAATCCAGTAAATGCATGTGTCTCATCGAGAAGTTGCTTTTCATCTGCAGCATCTCTTCCTTAAAAAAGTGCTGGAAAACTTCTCTATAATCCCAGCAGTATGGTTTATTCCTCCTCCTTGGCCTGTGACAGGTGTCAATCTGAGGAGTGTTGATCTGTATCATATAAATGCTAAATAACCGATAATAAGTATCCACTTTGTTACCAACTACAACTTTTAGTTTTAAAATTTTCGTCTTTAATATCAGAATGTAGAATACGGACAAGAGTGGCATTTCTGGTATAATTAATTCATTCCAAAATGAAACCTTGTCTTTCGGTAAATGAAACTTGTTCGTAAAACCTTGTTTTACGATAGCTCAGCCAGGGTGGACCAGTTTCTTAAAAATTCAAATAACAATATGAAAAAATAATCACGTCAAGGTAACAGACAACTGTGAAAACAAGATCGGCAGAAATGGACAGAAGTAAAAATATGGAATTTTCATTTATAATTTTTAAATTATTGTAGACAAGGTAAACTGATTTTTTTTTATTTTTTATTTTGTGTATTTCTACACCAGTGGCATTTTTAACGTTTTGATGGGGAACGGTCCAAACCCCGGTCTTGTTACTACCTAACGTCGACCTGTTGTTAGGAAGCATCATTAATTAGTAGCCCAATGACAAATGGCGACTGGGTCCAGATTCGACCCTTGCGGGATTCGATCCGGCGACCTTCAGTTTTGAAGGCGGGTATTATAACCACTACACCACCCAGCCAGTTAATTTTTATTTATTTGTAATTTATGTAATGTAATGTAATGTTAATTTATTTGTATTGTTTAGGAAGACGAGTTCACAACTTTCACTCGGTATGAAGAAAACATCTCAATTAAACAGAATAGACTGTATATTAAGCCGACATTGTTGGAAGAGCGGACCAATGATTCGTTTGTGAGAAGAGGAATTCTAACTTTAACAGGGTAAATCTGTTTTCTTTCAATAATCAATAAATATGTTCTTAATTGAAGAAGACAGGATATCCTGTCTGATGTTTCTAAGTGAATTGAAACTTCAGTAGCAAGAACTGCTGTTTAGGTTATATTTTTTTAATGTAAGTTATTTAAATATTTTTTTTATTTCTAATTTAACCAGCTACAAACATTTGTTTTCTACACTTCTATGGATTTTTATTATGGAAAAATTTATTAGAGATTACATTTTGAAATTATTTTTAAGTGGAGTTAATGTCAAAAAACCCGTTGTAAAATAATTTCTCAAAATATCTCTAACGATTTTGAGAAATATGTCATGTTTTATATCGCTCAGAGTCCCAAATAATATGACACCACCCAAATGACTGTAAAAATGACAATTGAAAAATTTTTAGCTTTTAAAAAAATTAGTTGAAATATTAATTATTAGGCAATCTAGTAACAATGTTTTCTCTTCATTACTAGATTAGATTACTAATTAAAATGGCGACCTACCAAGGTAGGTATTTTAAGCCAAGTATAAGGAAACAACTGACTGTCTAAGGAACATGTCAGCCTTAGTCAGTAACAAGACTACAAGATCGCGCTACAATCATCTTACACTCAATCCTCATTCATACTTGGTTAAAAATATCTATCTTGTTGTAGGGTCATTATTTCAATAATCTAATCTAATCTTACTTGCACAGCCACCTGAGTTGCAGGATATCCTGACAACAAGGTGGCCGCTCCACCTCTCCAGCTCCACCCCTAGCGGACATAGACAAAAACACAATCTACCTTCTGAATAGCCCTCGTATTTGGCTAGCCTACTATTTAGTTTGCCACAAAAAAGCCAATTCGTCTCTAATAATCCTACTATATCAAAGTATTTTTTTATTTTCAAAAATAGTTTATTTTTCACATGTGCAAAGCCACCTAAATAACTTCTTGATTAGCATTATACTTGTTTGTTTTACTATAAACAAAAAACTCACATCTTCCACCATTACTTTAAGTAGTGTTGGAAGACGTGAGTTTTTACTTCATCCCAAAGCCACCTCTCTTATGGAGTAATAGCTTGGGGGAAATGACAGCAACTTTAAAAGGGTCTTTATCTTACATAAGAAAGCCATAAAAAACTATTTGGAGTAAGCAACAGGACAAAATGCAGACCTGTATTCAAAGAGTTATTTGTTTTAACTCTCCCATAAATATACATATTAGAGCGTGTAATGCCTACCTATATAAAACAATGAAGGTAACTTTTTAAACAACAACTCCAAGCACAACAACCACACCAGGCAAAGAGAAAATTTGTGTATTAATCATCACAATTACATAATAACTGCAAAAAGCTTTGTTGAAATTTGTGTAGGATTGTTTAATTTTTTACCACTTAGACTCAAAAGTGTGGATCTGATAAAATTGAAATATCCCCATCGTAGCAGACCTGTGTACTCAGCGAATTTCCAAATCAATAACATAATAATAATGTATGACAAGTTTAATCTGTCCATAAATAGAGGGTTATTTGCTTATTCTCCATAGATTAACATGGGAAAGAGTATGCTGTGAGTAACACTGAAAGTAGGTGTTTCTAGCGTCAAAAATTTTTATTTTGACCATTTATACCAAGACGTGTGTTAAGGTTGTAGGCCTACAACCTTGTGCGGTATCGCACATCTTTTCCCGCTCGACTGATGTACTTGTATGTGTACGATCCTGGTACCATAACTGTATATATACAAGTGTTCATGTACTATATATTAATGTATTCGTGTGTTTTAAAAATATTATGACATCCACTACCATGGGCAATGTTTAAACCTTCGACTGAAGATGCATCGTAAATGATGTGAAACATGTCTCGCAGCAAATGAGCAATATTAGACACCTTAGGCTATCTGAAATGTAATTAATTTAATTATTTAAATAGGTGTCAAGGATAATATCTACCAAATTACCACCACTGATACTGGCAGAGTGTGTATAGGGATACTGTTGCATAGTAGAGAAGCATATTCTACTTGACACTTACCATTTACAAGACTCAATGGCAAAAAAACGTATTGGTTTTGATACTTATATAAGAGTTGTAATATAATGTATTTACTACAATTATCTCTTTAGGTGTACCATTCTTGAACCCGGGACAAACTACTGCCAACGCAGGGCGTCAGGGGCTACCATTCTCCCGCCCGTCGAGTCTGCCCGAATCCAATCACAGAGGTTGCTTACCTTCCGCTACGGAACTGTTGAAATCAAGGCAAAGTTCCCACGGGGAGATTGGATTGTGCCTGGTGAGTGTCAATGAGTTTTCTTTTAGCGAATATCCCATAGGGAAGAAGCTATTACCGTAGGTCTCATGGCAAGAGTTAAGCCTGGGACATGTTATTTTTTTTCTTTAGGTGCCCAGAGACCAAAAACGATAATCGTTAAAATTTATATATATATACATATGTATATGTGTGTGTGTGTGTGTGTGTGTGTGTCTGTGAACACGATAATTCTCGTAAAAATGGTCCGATCGAGACCAAATTTGATAGAGAAGTGTATTCCTACATTTGCTAGAACGAGTTCCTAAACCAGACACATCGGTTAATGGGAACGGGTAGTTTGGGGGGTTTTGTACTCAAAAATTGGGTTTTTTTGCATTTTTCATATGTAATTTAAAAATTTGTTTTTATTTTGTATTTCACCTTTAGAATTAGCTTAAAAACTACACAATTTAGTTCCTTAAAGTTTTTCTCTATCTCCAACGGTTACCGAGATATTAAAAAATCTAAACACAGTACGTTGTATTTTGGGGCTCCAATGTTAATCTTATGGAGGATAAGGAAAAATTAATATTTATAACTTATCGATCAATATTTTTGTATAAAACTTGATATTTAGCTTCATGTGGTTGAGATCCAAGCATTTATGCTTAAAAATCATAGTTTATGTGTTTATCATGGCAGCTAACCTGCATACTCTTTTCCCATGTTAATCATATAGGGAATAGGTAAACACCTTTATTTATGGACAGATATTGATGAAACTTGGTATAATTGGTCAAAATAAAAATTGTTTATGCTAGAAATTCCTACTTTCAGTGTTCCTCATAACAGCTAGAACTCTCTTTCCTTCTTTCTCTCTTTCCTCTCCTTTCTCATAACTGCATACTCCTTCCCATGTTAATCATATGGAAAATAGGAAAACTCCTTTATTTATGGACTGATGTTGATGAAAATTTGTACTAATTGTCAAAATAAAAATTGTTTATACTATAAAGGCCTACTTTCAGTGTTCCACACAGCGGCAAACCTATATACTCTTTCCCATTTTAATCTTATGAAGAATAGGCGAATAACTAACTCATATATTTATCGACAGATATTGATAAAACTTGACATATAATATTATTATTATTATATTATTGATTTGGAAATTTGCTGAGTATGCAGATCTGCTGTGACGGGGATCTCTGATTTATCTTATGAAAATAACTTAAATCTGGTCGGGTTTAATTTATCTATGTTATTTTATATTATAAAAGGGAATACCCAAAAGTATCCAGAATGGCATTGCCGTGGGCAGGGTTTTTGTAGTCGAGGTCTGCCCGTAGCCGGTCTAGTGCAACACTTTGCCACTTCAGTGTCATGAGGGCTGTTGACCTGGTATGGCCTATTCGTCTGTAGTGACTGTTTTTGCTAGTGCCTTGTTTTTTGTGATGGCAAGTTTTAGTTTTAGTGACCTAACTAAAACTAATTGTGCTAAAACTAACACATTGTGTGCTGCTGTGAAAATTTGTTTTCTACTCAATAAAAACTGTTTTAACGTTGAAACCTGCTTACAAAGATGATGCTATGAGTAAAACTCAAGTGTATGAGTGGATTTCTCCATTTGAAAATGGCAACATGACGATAATGATCGATGACAAACCTCGTTCTGGACATCCATCGACAACCCCAAATCGATGAAAATGTTGAAAGTAAAAGTTTGTATCTGAGTTGTAACTATAGCACAATGATTCATCACCAGTAGTTAAAAGAAAACCTTTGAAAGATAAGATGGATCCATTCTAAGCTGTTCTTCTAGTTCAAGACATGTTTCGACTCTACATGCTTTTTGATTTTCAGTCAGAACCTGAGAAATGAATTTTGCAGGAGGCAGGAACGTGCTTCATTTTTAATTTTCTGTTAAATACTTGCTAACAAGATATTCCACTGATTTCTGACAGTTGAGCAATTCTATCGTCTGTCTGTCAGGACAAGTTCTCGAATTTGGGAACTCATAGTAGCACGTTATTCACTTAAACATGCCTTTACTGGGTTCTAAGTTCATCTGCAAAGACCATCTTCATTGTGAGACCAGTTCGTAATTAGAAGAAAAAGGGGTTTGTATCTCATGTTAAACTGTTCAGTAGGTCTCTACTTAGTTGTCATTGACTGTTGGGCTATTAAATAACAGTTCTGTCTAAGGAACATGTCAACCTTAGTTAGTAATAAGTCTAAAAGGTCATGAGGGCTGTTGACCTGGTATGGCCTATTCGTCTGTAGTGACTGTTTTTGCTAGTGCCTTGTTTTTTGTGATGGCAAGTTTTAGTTTTAGTGACCTAACTAAAACTAATTGTGCTAAAACTAACACATTGTGTGCTGCTGTGAAAATTTGTTTTCTACTCAATAAAAACTGTTTTAACGTTGAAACCTGCTTACAAAGATGATGCTATGAGTAAAACTCAAGTGTATGAGTGGATTTCTCCATTTGAAAATGGCAACATGACGATAATGATCGATGACAAACCTCGTTCTGGACATCCATCGACAACCCCAAATCGATGAAAATGTTGAAAGTAAAAGTTTGTATCTGAGTTGTAACTATAGCACAATGATTCATCACCAGTAGTTAAAAGAAAACCTTTGAAAGATAAGATGGATCCATTCTAAGCTGTTCTTCTAGTTCAAGACATGTTTCGACTCTACATGCTTTTTGATTTTCAGTCAGAACCTGAGAAATGAATTTTGCAGGAGGCAGGAACGTGCTTCATTTTTAATTTTCTGTTAATACTTGCTAACAAGATATTCCACTGATTTCTGACAGTTGAGCAATTCTATCGTCTGTCTGTCAGGACAAGTTCTCGAATTTGGGAACTCATAGTAGCACGTTATTCACTTAAACATGCCTTTACTGGGTTCTAAGTTCATCTGCAAAGACCATCTTCATTGTGAGACCAGTTCGTAATTAGAAGAAAAAGGGGTTTGTATCTCATGTTAAACTGTTCAGTAGGTCTCTACTTAGTTGTCATTGACTGTTGGGCTATTAAATAACAGTTCTGTCTAAGGAACATGTCAACCTTAGTCAGTAATAAGTCTAAAAGATCAAGTCACAATCATCTTACACTATTTTCTCATTCATACTTACTTAAAATTAAAATACCTACCTAGAAGGATGTTCATTTCAATAAGGTAATAATAAAGGTAACTTCCAAGTCGTTCATGGTGGGAAACCCCTCTTCGGTGAACAAGCACTGTTGAGGTTGGCTGAATTCGGACAAGCAGGCCCTAGGGATCAGTCGGAGCGGCTAGACTGACTTGATACATGCCACATGCCTATGGGCAGTAGCTGAGATGGGGTGAAAGTTGTTAGAGTGAAGGCACGCCCAAGCGACCTCCAATCTTAAATAGCCTTCCCAGGTATGAAGGGCTCTGCCCAGGGTGTCTTTCACTTTCATTTCAGAGACTCAGATGGCACTTTATGATGGTAACTTCGTTTGCTCATGAATTATAAATAATAATATTTTTTATTGTTGCAGAACTTTGGCTAGTGCCTACCAATCCGGATGCTAAAGAGAAAGTAGTGATAGGAATGGCGCGGGGTAACAATGGCGTAACATCGTTCCAGCTGAGTGCAGGGGTCGTGAGGGACATTGACGACCGACTGACCCTGATGAACATGAAGGGTAATGCACCGTGGTTCCAGAGCTACCACACCTTCAAGCTGGAGTGGACAACTGGTCAGTACTACATGGGAACTTGCACTGGGACCTGTAATCCTGTCCTGTAACTTGTCCTGTAATCCAGCTACTCGTAGATCACGAATTGTGGATAGTTGTGAGTGATGTTCGGTGGGTGTAGTGTTCTCTTGTGTGGACTAACGTCCACACTATTGAATACATACTATGTTAATCAGAAAAAAACCATCCTTATCATTACACCAGTTTGTAATTCAGAGGCAGTGGTGTGGACTCCACGTTCAACTGTAGATCCTTTAGATATGCCATAGAATGTTGGGCTAGTAATTAACAGTTATGTCTAAGGAACATGTCAGCCTTAGTCAGTAACAAGACTACAAAATCACGCCACAATCATCCTACACTCATTTCTCATTCATACTTTGCTTAATATACCGACGCGGCTAGGTCGCCATTTCAGTTAAAAGTAAAGTAAAGCGTAGCTCGTTACTGAGAAAACTCAAACTTGACATTCAACGGGTGTCCAAATTCTGGAAAGTCAGGAGGAGAAATTCTGGTCAGGGAAATAAGCAAAAAGTCTAGAAGGTCAGTGAAATACAACCCAATGATGGATTTAAGGGGGCTTTACAAAAATCTAAGGTTATTGAGTCGATTCCAAACATCGATTCTCAGGGTCAGAATCGGAATCGAAAATGATTGTCTAAAGTCGATTCTGATTCTTTGCTCTGATTCTGATTCCAAGCGTTCGTTGTTCCACCGATGACAAACGGCGAAAAAAATTATGTTCGTTTTCCTCGTCATAATAAGGAACAATCGTCATTGTTTTGATGAAACTCAGATCAGAAAACCAATCGTCGCCCTGTTGACTCAAAATTATCGTTAACTTTCAGATTATTGTCGTTGCCACGTAAATAAAAACCAATATTTCATTTCAAAACAATCAGATTTTTTAGCTCCGAAACAAAGTAACAAGTACCCTGTAGAATTCAATAAATACCCGAAATTACTAATAGACCATATAAAAAATTAGCATTAATACTCAAACTTTTCATTTCAGATTATATCGTAATTACAAAATATCTTTGCTCGAACACAAAAGTGAAGAATGACGTAATTTGTATGCTTTTTAAAATAATGCAAGAACGTCATTGGTCTGTTCAAGGTTGCAACGTACCTCGTAAATTATTCTTATTTCAATTACTGATAAACTTCAATACGATATTGAATCTCAATATGGAATGTCCTCGTCAATGCCGATTATCAGAATACTGTTAATTACATTACTCCGCAAAATGAACTTTTCGGCAACAAAACTATGAAGATTTGAAATTCTACAGCAAAGTATATTCATTTTTCATGATAATTATTAATGGGATTCGTTGTAAAAAATAATAAGCCCATTCAATACTTCTGTTTTCATACAAATAATATGTTTCAGTATTTCGATATAACAGACTATTTTTCTGAATCAGATTCACAAACTACGATACCTAGGATACCAAGTAGCCTACATGGCATATTGCCATTTTCGTCTATCCGTTGATGAATTTGCTAACATGAATTTGATGGGAGTTTTTAAGCATTGATAGTTTAGTAAAAAGCGTGTTCTCCGATCAGTAAGTTACAAAAATCTGATTATATCGATTTACTGTAAAAGCCGGCAAAATCATTCTGCGGGCATAATTGTATCGCAAAAACACTTTTGTTGCCCATGTCGTCTGCTGCCATATGATCATGGATTCGTAATTAATTCTTTGTCTTTGTCGTCTGTTATTATTGTGCAACAAAGTTTTAGTGGTGAAATACATTAATTATTATTCATTGTGTTGGAATAAAAATACGGATCACTGAAGGAAGATGGATTGGAATATTATTTTTTCCTAAATGGCATAATACTCAAGCTTTTTAAATAATAGACCTGGAAGTATGCAATCAAATGCCTTACTTAGGTAATTAAATGTGGCCCAAGCATAGCCATTACACTAAAAACCTGACAAAAAATGTTTTACCAATGTATAAGGGGAGAAAGTAAAAACCTAATAAATCACATGATTTTTAATCATAATTACGAAACAAATGATTTTAGAACCTACATTATGTTTATGACATGTTTTCTCGTTTCGACCAAAGGAATAAATTCCTGGGGTTTGTCAGGGTTATTGAAAAACCTAGCGTATATATATATATATATATATAAATAGCTTCAATTGATTTGTTAGGAAGAAATTAAGTGAAAATGAAAAGTTTTGTGAATTAATACAATTACGTTTTTAATACAAGGACACGTTTTCAACCAATGAAGAGAGATGGTGAGTGTCTTCATATACTATAACATGTGATTTTTTGACATTAAATTTTCAATATTGAAAATTAACAATGATTTGCTATCTCCAAATCATTTCCTTCAACTATTTTTTGAAAGCCTTCTACTAATTTCCTCATAATACTCATGGATAGCTCATTAGTGTTTGTATACATGTCCTTTTTAAGGGTCTCTTTATCATTTTGTTTTAAATTTGTCAACAGATCATGTCAAATTTTTTGTGGACAATCGCCAATTTCACTTTCTTCCCACCATATCATCCACAGTTTTTAGTCAAGAGGTAAGTTATTATATTCTGTTAATATGTCTTTATCTTCTTAATATATAAAATTCAAAGCCCTGACTCACTCACTCATCACTAATTCTCCCACTTCCCGATTACCTAGGAGGCTGAAATTTGGTATACTGATTCTTTAGGCCTAAAATAGGAAAGTCTAATAGTTTTTGTGACGATTTTCCCATAAATCTCTACCCTATACGCCTTCAAAGTTCCCATGTTAATCTTATGGGGAAATAATTTTGTTTTGGATTCCAACATATGTATCTTACCTTTTAAGATATAAACAGCAGCTGATTTTATTTTAAACATTGTGCAAGCCAAAGAAGCAAGCATAAAATAGTAAGTACTAAATTTTATCTAATCTCTATAAATAAAAATGAATGTATGTATGTATGTCCTTTATGCGTTGCCAAACTACTCATCCGATTGCTATAAAATTTAAGGAAGTTGCTCTATATATTTTTGGGAAGGTTTTAGCGAAAAAAGATTTTCAAAACTCCATAAGTTTCCCTTTTATGGAGTTTTAAACTTCTAATGTTAACCTTATGGGTAGTAAGTTTGTTTGCAAATTCTCTACAATTAAATCATTTGATTTCTTAATCAACAGCTGTTTGGTTTACTTTCCAGTAGCAATATGCCTTACCATCCAATGCCATCTGAATCATTCATTAATTTAAAACTATTAAGTAAATATGTGCTGTACAAAATGAACAACTTTATTCACCACGTAAATAGTTTACGGTTTTTGGGAATTATGTATTTATATTTTTTTTTCTGTTCATACATATTACGTTTATTATAATAATCAGCTGAATTATAATAAAAGCCTTATTACAGTTAGGTTTTGCTTGGGTTTAGGTTGGATTAGAAAATTGTAGATCAATCCACTCAGATTTATTTGTTTTGCGAGAATGTTAAAATATATGTCTTATCGTTTTACTACTGTTATTAACTAGCCCGCGGCCCAGAATATCTAATCTTTCACAACGAAACCATAATGCTATTTGATTTCAGAACATGACCAATTTAAAAGTTAACATGTATATACTGTAGGGCGTTACGAAGTTCGCCGGGTCAACTAGTCTTAATATAAATTCAATTGGCAGAAATTCTTCATGTTTATTCATTACTATCATCAATATTCTTCAACCCGCCATTGGTCAAGGTCACATATGTTATGTGTAAGGTCGAGGGGTGAGCTCTTACCTTTTTAAATGCCTTGTTAATGATTTATATTTCACGAATTTCAAACAAATTATATCATACCACTTTTGTTTAGCTTTTATTCAACAAAAAATAACTAATTTCACAATCAAAAAAAAATTTTAATACTCTCATACTGTAAACTTTTTTATAAATAAATTTAACTTTTTTTAATTCATTATTTAAAACAGATATTTCAATTAAAAAGACATTTTACAATACTCAGTGTATTATAACAATAAGACAAATAATAAATATACAAAACGCATAATTAAATACTAAATGAAAGGTCTTTTTTGTTGTGCAAGTTATGCCTACTGCACTGTAATTCATAACGAAACAAAGGTTCAAGAAAGACTGGAGGTCACTTAACCTCCCCCATTGTATCCCCTTGATTACTAAAACCCTAAATAACAGATTTTCTGAGTTTCAGGCCGATATATTACAAACTCCATCTTTTGTAGAAACTTAAAATGAAAAATGAGCGCTGTGCTCACCCCTCGACCATTTGCGGGTTAATAACAATGCGAGAAATAGTTTAAAGTACCAAATCCTGCAAAGTATCAAAATTATATATGTAATGTAAATTATAAGTAGAATTGAAAGAATTAACAGAGTATCCTTAGATAACATTTTCTATTATAACAACACGGTTCAACCTTTAGGCCATTTTCAGTAAAGTACCAAATGGATTCTTCATTTGTATGTTGTATGAAAACATCAAATATTAAGTCAAATACTCGTAGGAGATCCAAAGTAATATTATTGGAGGAAAAGATTTAAACTTGGAAACGAAAAAAGTTGATTTTTGAAGCTGTTTAGTTTGCTAGGTTCTAGGTTACTTGTTATAAGCATTGTTGTTTGTGTAGGTTTTCATATCTCTCGGCGTGCATGTAGGAGGCTATCGGGACTTTCCTAATGATCTCTTTCCCAACAAGCCCTGGTCAGATTCTTCTACCAAAGTGAGTATAACTCTACTAATAGGTAGGGAATAGAAAATTGTCCCTAGACCTTTTAGTGGTCATAGTCATAGTCATATTTCTTTATCCATTTTTATGTACAAATGGTACAAGTAATAGTGTCAGCTTATAAGTAAAAAATATAGACCTACCGTAGACAGAAACAAAATCGAAATGAAAACCGTACATAAAATGTTTTGTCAATCCTGTATTATATTCACACAAAGTAATGTTAAAAATAATACAAAATAATTATTTTGACGTATGAAAGTACTGTACATTGGAATGATTGTCACTAAAAAAAATAGATAAATGAATAAATAATTTGTTCACAATTTTTTTATTTGTTTTTATTAAAGGGAGGTAGAAATTTCTTCAAGAGAATAAAAGGCTTTATTTATCAAATAGTCTTTTAGACTTCTGCCAAATTTAGTCTCAATGGGGATTAATTTGATATTCATAGGGATGTACTTTTTTTACATGAAAATTTATTCCTATGTAGTTTTGGTTTTTTTCATAAAATTTAAGTCTGTGTGTGCTAATAGTTTCATTTTTTCTCTGTGTAAAATAGGAGTGTTGAGGCTGCTTAGAATGACTCATTTTCCCTTTTCTTGCTATCAGAATAGTCTCAAAAATGTATTGGCTATAAACAGTGAACATTTTCAGTTCTCTGAAATGTTTCCTTGCTGATGCATCAGGTTTTAATCTCAACATGATTATTATAGCTTGTTTTTGTTGTTTTAAGATGTTATCCATATTAGTTTTTTTTGTTGACCCATATAATTCTATACAATATGAAATGTGCGAATGCACATGAGCACAGTATTTTTTTTAATGTTTTTAAATTACAGTAGTATCTCATTTGAGACAAGTAGTTTTTTAGTATATTTTGTCACTAGGAGCTAGTGTCACCTTTTCATCGAGGTTAAGTTTAATGACCCAGGCATAGTCTTGGTTGAAAAATGAGCGAGGATAAATAAGAAACTACCTTTCTCTTACTATATCAAGAGAACAGTTTGATTCATACTTATTCACTATTTTATTATGACCTTTTTTATTACGTTGAGGACCTAAACATCAGCTGATGTATATTTTCTCCTATGACATCTTTTTTACTAATGGAACAGATGGAAAATAGGTTTTTCCTGGCAGTATGATGAAATGCAGTATCATTTGATCAGATTACAATTTATTTTTTAAATTCCTATGTACATTTTGTTTCTACAGCTTACTTTACAGTTGTGTTGACATGGATATGTCTTAGCTCTGGTGGGGGGGTGGGGGGTTTGGCAATCTTTCAGACCAAAATTTGAAATGGAAATGACTTCATAATAAGGACAGCAATTACATTAATTACAACAATTAATAATTGTTTCCCAAAGGGAAGTACAGTATATACATTTTTGTTGTTCAATAATATTGCTAATATAATGTTGCTAAATATTGTTGGTTTCACATTTTTTCATTTAACTTAGGATCAGAGCTGATGATGAGTCAAGATTATTATCATTGCTGATAGATATATACTGTAAGCTGATAAGTTAACCCTTTGCTTTTAGATTGAGTATTTATAGCTTATCATATGCACTCGGATGGCCAGCTGTACTAGTTGTCGCCATTTTCTCACCATGTCAAATTAATTTTAACATGAGTTGTCCTCGCCGCTCGAATGGCCAATGGTACTTGACGAGATTAAATCCGAGTTGCTGTCGGAAGCCCAGCAGTACTGGCCACTAAATTCAATCTGTTTCTTAGTTTCTTTTTTACATATTTTGTGCTACGTTTGGGATGTGCTCCAATCTTTTTTGGGAAACTAATGAACTAGCGAATCAGATGAATTCCCGCTTCTAAAACTATACATGTGTTGGAAAGTAAGGTTATGCTTAGTAAGTTGTTCTGTTGTTCTCCTTTTGCATTTACTCCTTTTTTTTATTTGAGAAGTGGTGATATTTAGTCCTAATAACAGCTGTTTTTTTAACTGTATATTTTATAATTAATTCATTATTTATTTTAGTAGTTTTATCACAGTAGATTTAATAAATGTAAGCATAACAATGGATGAAAATTTAAATTGAGATGACTTGAGGCAATTATTGGAAGAGTATTACAAAAATGTATATAATTGTGAACTAGATCATTGACACTATGATAATTGACGTTTTTCGTTAACAATGGATTTTTTATTGTCCTTACAAACATTGTTGTAAACTAACCAGGTTTTACAAAAAACCATTCCGAGTTGGTGGGAAAGGTTGTCAAACATGGCTGGCGAGCAGACAATGAATGTAGCGCGGCCAGTACTGCTGACCAACCGAGTGCAAAGGGTTAAGTTCACATGAACTCTCAAAACATTCTCTCAGCAGTAACATTATTGTGAATTAAAACTTATTTTTAATTTTGTTTCAGAGAATGGCCTTATTTTGGGAAGCAAAACAAGATTGGCACCCCAGCTGGAAAAATAGCCCAGCGCTACAAGTGGAGTCGGTCAAAGTTACTGCGTTATAACAAATCTATTACTTCTACATTTGTTTTATTTATTATTACCAAAGAAATATATACCTTTATCTATAAATTCCTTTTTAAATTCTCTTAATGTAATTTGATAACATTGTAAACCCATTTCAAAAAGAGGAATACACCTCTGAATAAAATAGTAGAAAGTCAGTTACCAAAGGTAGAGGAATTCCATTTCATTGTTACAGCCTTAACAGCAATACTATTGATCATAGTTATATAGTTAACTGTAGGAATTATTAAAGGCTGTGATTAGAATTACATTTTTTTACAAAACCAGGTATTTTTTAGGAAATTTCCCATAGGAAAGAAGCTATTACCGTAGGTCTCATGGCAAGACTAGCCCAGGACCATGTTATTTTTTCGTCTTTAGGTGCCCAGAGACCAAAAATAATAGTCATGAAAATTTATATATGTATATAAATATGTATCTATGAACACGATAAAGTCTCATAAAAATGGTCAGATCGAGACCAAATTCGGTAGAGACGTGTATTCCTACATTTTCTCAGACGAGATCGTAAACCAGACATATCGGTCAATCGGAACGGGTAGTTTGGGGGGTTTCGTACTTAAAAATTGGGATTTTTGTGTTTTTCATATGTAATTTTAAAAATGTTTAAATTATATCTTTCACCATTAGAATAAGCTTAAAAACTAAAATCTAAAGACAGTACGTTGTATTTTGGGGCTCCAATATTAATCTTATGAAGGATAAAGAAAAATTAATATTTCACTTATAAATCAATATTTTTGGATTAAACATGGTATTTATCTTCATGTTTTGAGATCTTGTGCTTCAAATGCTTAAATATCATAGTTTATGTGTTTATCGTGGCAGCTAACCTGCATACTCTTTTCTCATGTTAATCATATAGAGAATAGGCAAACTGCTTTATTTATGATCAGATGTTTATGAAACTTGGTATGAATGGTCAAAGTAAAAATATTTTATGCTTAATATGCCTACTTTTAATGTTCCTTACAGCAGAAAACCTGCATACTCTGTCCCAAGTTAATCTTAATCCCAAGTTAAAAATAACTCACATTTATCGACAGATAGTGATAATACTTGTCATATATATTATAATCATTATTATATTATTGATTTGGAAATTTGCTGAGTACGCAGGTCTGCTGCGATGGGGGTATTAAGACTATGAAAGTACAGTATAACAAAGTCTAAAACAAAATTAGACCTATTTATACTGGCAGTGGTGAATACTTTCTCTGCTGTTCCTGTGCCTTCTTTTACCTATTTACCATAAGAGCAATGTTAAATTCAAACAATCCTGTGAGGGTTTCTATCAGCTTGTACAACGTGTCATTTGAAAGAATTAGTTATAATTTCTATCTATTTATCTAATAAGAATTTGATTTTTCATTTACTTAGCAGATATATAGTAGACTATTAATGAAAAATAAATATAACTAAGTTTATTAACAGATTCCAAGACACTCTAGAAATGTTTATCATCTAGATCACTGTTAAAATATCTTTAAGATAAACATATTTATATTTCAAACTAATAGGAATTTTAATTAAAAATTCATATTTGATAAGTGCCATGTTTCAGAATTTAACATTGCTCTTATGGACTAAGAATCCAAGATGGGAGAAGTAATGCAGACTTTTGTGGTGAGTGTAAGAGACAAATGAGTGGAATACCAATGGTAGTAAGTTAATTGGTGGATCACATTTTGCATTTATTTATTTACAATCATCTGTTTTCGCCCTTACATGCAAATAAAATTGCTTGGGCATTAGATTTGTCAATTGATACAATAATACATTTCCTTAAGCTAAGAGATACATGACTGCTCTAACTGAAGATGAAAAAAGGCAGCTCAAGTCTGTTACTGTCTATTTGTGTACTCGGAGCCATTCAATCTGTATTCAAGTACTCATTGAGGCTGTAACAACACTTACGAAGAAGGTACTCAGCAGCTAGCTTTTTGAACTTGGCCGATCCCTAATGTGAGTGGGGCAATTATTGTAAATTTTTAAACAGAAATATGATGGTGAGTTTTCGAAGAAAGTTGTTTTGTGGATAGGGTATTGCAAAACTGCTGCATTTCTAGTGGAATATTGATGATGATGGTTATTAGAAAAAAATCTGTAAAGGTTTGATTTAACAAATAGTAGATACTGAAGAATAAAGAGAGATGGAAGTGGAAGAATATGAAGATCCCTAAATTTTTGCCTACAAGAATCTCTAGGACCTGAGCCAGAAAGCAGTCTGATGGCTCTTTTCTGCATCTTAAAAACTTTGATTGCCTCGGCTGAATTTCCCCAGAACAATAGACCATAAGAAATTAGAGAATGGAAATAAGCAAAATGTACAGAGTATTAACATTGGTACTGAAAATACATGCTCACTTATTTTCCAGGATCATTTAATTTATTAAGGGAGAGAAGTACTTTAATAAACAATCGTCAACAAAATGGCAACAATTAAGAACAGTGGTCAAATAAAATATATATATAAAGGAAAAGAGTCCATGTTACTTCATTTGAAAGAAGGTACTCAGCAGCTAGCTTTTTGAACTTGGCCGATCCCTAATGTGAGTGGGGCAATTATTGTAAATTTTTAAACAGAAATATGATGGTGAGTTTTCGAAGAAAGTTGTTTTGTGGATAGGGTATTGCAAAACTGCTGCATTTCTAGTGGAATATTGATGATGATGGTTATTAGAAAAAAATCTGTAAAGGTTTGATTTAACAAATAGTAGATACTGAAGAATAAAGAGAGATGGAAGTGGAAGAATATGAAGATCCCTAAATTTTTGCCTACAAGAATCTCTAGGACCTGAGCCAGAAAGCAGTCTGATGGCTCTTTTCTGCATCTTAAAAACTTTGATTGCCTCGGCTGAATTTCCCCAGAACAATAGACCATAAGAAATTAGAGAATGGAAATAAGCAAAATGTACAGAGTATTAACATTGGTACTGAAAATACATGCTCACTTATTTTCCAGGATCATTTAATTTATTAAGGGAGAGAAGTACTTTAATAAACAATCGTCAACAAAATGGCAACAATTAAGAACAGTGGTCAAATAAAATATATATATAAAGGAAAAGAGTCCATGTTACTTCATTTGAAAGTTCAGCCAGCCAAAAAAATTCAACAGAGTAAAACAGTCGAATTTTAAAATAATCAAGGCGGACCTCTACATTTTATAGGACATTAAGGGACACTAAACAACTTGGCTCTGAAGTAGATGGACTTTCATCAAAACGTTGAGTGTGCAATGTGAGATTGAAGTCCTTGGCATTTCTCATGCTGCATTTCTTTCATTTGACTTCAAATTTGCTGAATTGGCTAAGCAGATGACCTCAAGAAGGTAAATATTGACTAAAGTTAAGATTAAGATTTTAAGTTCTCTCTGAAACATCAAGTCCATCCAACGCAGGAACTGCTCTCTTCTGAATTATGATTACCCACTTCAAATTCACTTGACTTACAGCACCCCAAAGAACAATGCCATAGTGTAACTGGTTCTTGAAAATAGAGATTTCTTTTTCTTCTTTAGATAAAAGATAGATGTTTATGGTGTCTATGGTACTAACACTCTTCACTCCTCTGAGGGCAAAGATGGCAGTGCTGAGTTTGCTACAGAGTCCATCCAGATGATATGACCAAGACGACAAAGTTTACGATCACCACACCCAAATGCTTCTTAGCATCAACACAATCAATGTTGGGGAAAATGACCGTTCTCTCTAATATAAACAGTGTATAAAAAATCCTTTTTAAATTTGTTTCATGTATGTTCAGCAAACCTACTCATTCATCTCCCATACTTATATATACTTAATGGAAAATATGTAATATAGAACTAACCTTCCTTATTATTAAACACACTTTGATAATATCTAGTATAAACAAAGAAAATATGTTCTTTGTTATAAGGCTTAACCTATGATCGAGCATAGTTTGGAAATTCGCTGACTATCGTGCTATTATGACTACTATGCTATTATGGACCATGTTTGGGAGCATATGAAAGTGCATTGGTTTTTTAAGCTACGGTCACTGGTGGATCAGGTCCAGGTCAGTAATACATTATATTAAATGGGAAGCCACCGAATATCCAACATTCAAATTCCGCTTAGGTTAGTTAGCTGTAAAATGTTTACGGTGAGTCCAGTTACCAACCAATGTGGAAGTTTATGGTAGAAGATACATTCCTGTCTAGCCTTTATATCCACTGGTAAGTGCAGCTGAACACAACCATCGTCTCGTCATTGGTTGGGAACCGTACAAGGAAGATGATTAAATTAGTTTAAAATGGAATACATTATTCCATCATCCTTAATCTAGGTAAGTCTGACAAATGGCGTCAACATCTTTACAAGATTCGTGCTACAATCATCTTACATTTAAATACCTACCTACGTAGGGTTGCAACTTCAGTTTTTGTTTTTTTTGGGAGGAGGAGGTAATGTTAATGCACACCTGATAGTGTGGGACTCATACCCAATAAAGCCTCCCCCTCATCTCCTAACTAGCCTGGAACTGTTTTGCACATTACTTTGGGCTGGACCTTTTGGTTGTTGCCCACTAGGGCTTTTCTCATTGGAGGGATCACAGTGCTAAAGACAATCAAGATTGACTTTTTTCGCCCGAAGTATGGAATGGACTAATAATCTAATCTATAGCGCTAAACGCAGCAGTTCCAGATATCCTCTCCCTGGAGCATAGCTCAGATGATGTTCTCAGGATGAGTTGCTACACCGATCTCCGTAGAGTGACACTTGCTGTACATTATATCTCTCACACTCGAAGAAAGTGTGTTGTGCAGTGTCTGTAATGGCGGGACAGTACAGACATGTACACCTGCCGACTTTTCCTATCTTGTGCAGACAGGAGCGAAAGTACCGGTGTCCCGAAAGGAATTGTGTCACAAAGAAATTGACCTCGCCGTACTGCCCTTCCACTCAAGGGTGGATGTCTAGGATCAGTCTGTGGGTCCAACGTCCCCTCGACTTGGCCTCCCATTCACACTGCCAATGGTAAAAGCTGCGATTACGCTCTACCCTGCGATAGCCTCTCTGTACTGTGGCGATGGATCATCTGTCTCTCATCCCTTGCAAGATGGTAGATGGGGATAGCACCAGCGATAACCATTACCGCTGGTTTGGAGACCATGCAAGGGGTAGGCAGAAGTGACCCGTAAGGCACCTCGTCACTAAACTCGAGAAAGCCGGTTACGATAGATATGTAATTCTAGTATATGAACCCTGACCTCACCTCCACTTAGGAGAACCAACTGTATGGACGACATCAACAAGCAGCACTTGCAGGGACGCGGGCTATCAAAGTTGGGCATCAGCCTGCCTAAGGCTGCAACTGCCTTGATGGTGGCTTTGTCACTTTACTGAAAGACAGCTTGTTCTTAGTCATGACTCCAAAAGGTATTTAGCAGCAGGTTTGGTTTCGAGATTTATGTCTCCTATCTGCTTTGGAATGCTTCTCTTAATTAGAACCATGATCACTGTCTTGCTGATTGCCAGCGAAAGGCCATGAGCTTGCATGTACCCATTGACTGTGGACATAACCAAACCAAGCTTGAGTTTAGCCTGCACAACGTTTCTTACTAAGGCAGCGACATCATCGGTATACAACGAGAAAACTTTCGTCTGGCATCTTGATTCTCAGTGAGCTGTCATAAGACAAATTCCAGAGATAAAACCCCAAAATCGAACCTTGTGCAGCTCCGAAAGTGATGGAGACTCTCCGCTGACCTTCAGTGGATTCGTACAGCAACACCTGATCCGTCAGCTACGACTAAATGACTGTAAGGAGGTGGGGAGGTACCGTATGATGTAGAACGTATGCTCAAGCGCCCACAGCATATTTCTCCACCTGGCGGAGTTAACTGCTTTTTTCACATCGACCGTAAACAAGGAGAGTCAAATAGCGCGACCGGTGATTGTGGTCACCGGTCACCATCACATTAAACAGCACTTTAAAGAAATAAATGTCATAAAACAACATAATAGTATCCAATAAATTATCCTCATTACTCAACGAAAAGACAAACCCAAGACAACATGAACCGCACTGGCGTTTACAAGCTAACATGCGACGACTGCCCAGATTTCTACAACGGCCAACATCAAGGTCCTTTGCCACACGGTTCAAAGAGCACCTAATACCAAAGAAATCAACAAAATCGGCATATGCCAATCATCTCATTAATAACAATCACAACTACACCAATGATCAACAAAATCTAAAAATCCTACATTTATGCACCAAAGGAAACTATCTAAAACAACATAAGAATTCGAAATATATTAAACATCCAAACAAAATCCAGACCACATAATTAACGAAAACCAATCATTTCAATCAAACATCATATACAACACGTTAATGTGCAATGTTAGTGTAAATAGTAGTAGTGTGTTAGTGTAATGTAAACAGTTGACGGTGATATTCAAGACATGAAGATGTGATATTCCAGCAACGCGGAACGGCTGTAGTTACAAATAAACGGTACCAGTGGACTGACACATACTTTCTCCCTTTATAGTATATATTAAATTTAAAAAAGACAATCTGTAATAAAACTATCATGTTCTACAAAGTAATTCTAAATATCATTTAATAATTTATTGTTCAAATTATATGGGGGGAACCCCCCCTCCCCCCCCCCGGTAATACCAAGATTTTTTGAGCTGGTTTTGTTCGGTGATTTGACCTTACACTTCATACCAAGTTTCATGGAAAACGGGTGGAAAATAAGGAAGAAATTGATTTTTTTATATTTTCCATAAGAATAACATTGGGCGCTTTCAGACAACGTACTGCATTTATCTTGGACACTAAATTTAACTTTTCTCTGGAACCGTTAGTCGTAGACAAATAATTCAAAATACTAATTTGTTTAGTTTTTTAAGCTGGTTTCAATGGTACCAGTCAAGTTATACTTTACTTTTATTGTTTTCGCTGAAAATTTAAAAAATTGATTTTTTTGACATTTAAAAGCCCATAACTTTTGAACCGTCATTTTTACAGACATGCGGGTGATGTCAAATTATTTAGTGTTCTGTGCACTATAAACTATCAAATTTTAATCAAAATCGTTAGAGCCGTTTTTGAGAAAATTGGATTTTTCACGTTTTTTAAGGGTTTTTGAGGGTAAACTACCCTTAAAAATCAAAAATTCAAAAAAATGAAAAAAACGCCTGGAGATACGGTGACTATATATATACATGCCAAATGTCATCCAAATCGGACAAACGGGGTAGGCTGTGGCACTGTACACATCCAGACACACACACACACGGACGGACAGACATCACGCCAAAACCCACTTTTTTGGATTCAGGGGACCCTAAAACGGATATATCCACCCTCAACTCAAATTCGAAAATGTTGACGAAAACAATACTTTCTCCATATACTATGTATAAGGGGAGAAAGCAGTGGTGTAGTGCAAAAACAAGCTGTGCCGGAGCGGTGTGTGGCGTAGCGGTCCTTCCCAGAAATGCATTTACTCTTTTGGGGGGAGGGGGGTAATTGGTAGTCAAAGTCTGCAAGTTCCTCAGGAAGGTCATTGCGTGGTCAAATGCGAGGAATTGTGTACAATAATGTTATATATTTAAAAAAGAATTACATAAACCGAAGTTTAATTGTGCTAAAGTGACTAGTGATGCTCCTCGGGTATCTGTGCCTTTTTAGTAAGGGTTCTCTTTCTTTTTCAACCCAAACTGACGAGTGCAGGTCAAGGAAGAAGAACATATTTGTGGATGGGTGTACTCACAACATAATACGGAGGAAAATCCTTAAATTTTATTTTGTAAAAAATCGCAACCTCATCGATATTAAAGGCTATTCTGTAGGAAGAGAGAGGTGTGTTGAAATAAATGTCTTAGACGGAGATTAAAATGAATAGGATTTAAATGGTCGAAATCTGAAAATACAAATAATCTCAACAATTCTTAAATCAGCCTCAATTTTTTGTAAAAATAAATATATTTTTGAATTAAAAACTAGATACTATAAAAAGATATATGGTTTTCAAGTAAGCCCTAGTGTCTGATTTTGGCGTTACGGTGTTTTTAGGTTAGGGTTAATGTAAAACGCCTAAAATTGCGTGTTGATCAAGAAATGATTCGAGCGACTCGCTTACCTAGCAATCTCTATAAAAAGGCAAAGTACACGTTTAAAAATCCGGGTTTCGGCTGCACGAGCTGTGCCGGAGCGCCGCTCCGGCTCTAAAAGCTGTGCCGGAGCGGCGCTCCGGACCGCTCCGGCTCCACTACACCACTGGGAGAAAGTAAAAATACACGAGGATCTCCCGACAGACAGGTAATTTAAACCACAATTTCAGTAATAAATATCTCCTTCTGTTAAGCATGCAACATGTATACTGAAAATATAGTGAAAATATGATTATACAAATTTAAATCGATTCAAATCACATGTATTAGAGAAGAGGTATAAACATAAATGAATAATTAATTGAAGTCTTCGTGCTGGCAGACGTGAACCGTTCCTCTCTTGTACTATATTTTGAAGCTAAGGTCGAAGTCGAAGATTGGCAACACTGATCCGATCCATTTGTTTTGAGGTTTATTGATTTGATTGTCTTGTCTTCGTCTTTCGTAAATCGTTGCTGTGAGTGTGAGTGTGCAGACGCTGATGCTGTTCAAGTGGGTGGGTTATGCTATGCAGCCCTAGAGTTTGGGGTTAACGAGTAAAATATAGTGTTTGAAATTGAAGTGTGATTTAAATTAGATTTTGTTGCTTCATCGTTAAGATATCTGGAAAAGAACACCATGATAGCAATTTCCGCGTTGGGTGGTAAGGTTTTTTGTTTTTCTTGTATTTTTGGAGTGTTATGTTTCGATAAGTGGTGTATCTGACCTTAAATGAGATTTTCATATTTAGTTTTACAGAAAGAAGGCCAATCGTCAAGATTTTACTACCAAATTATTTCCCACTGAAGGAGCTTAGTTCATTGTTGATTTCCCTTTTTAGCATAAAACCCATGGAAGTGAATGACATTTAAATAGTGATGTTAATGCACAATTTCAGACTGTGTGTTTGTGTTTTGATGGTTTGTAACTAGGCCTACTAACTGGCATTACATTACTTCTCAACTTTTCTCACCCTATTTAGATGTATTGGTATAAGCGAGATAAAAGTAGACTGTCACGTTTTCATGATATATGACAATAGCAGTCTCTCATAAGGTATTTTAACCACAAATATTTTTCAGAAGTAGGCCCTGATATGATTGTCAAGACAATAATAAAGACTCTAACACTTTTATTAGATTAGATTAGATCATTAATATGGCAACCATCCTAAAATGCCAACCATGTAGATATTTTAAGCCAAGTATGAATGAGGATTGAGTGTAGGATGTTTGTGGCGCGATCTTGTAGTCTTGTTACTGACTAAGGCTGACAGGACTGTTAATTAAGAGGCCAATCTTGTTTTAATCATACTTAGAGCATGTAGATTGCAACAAAAATGAAATGTCTTCACCCTATAAATAACTCATAAATACCCAGGTTTTTATACCCATTTTATATTTACCTACCCACTGGGTATTTACCCGACCCACTTCACTAGTCGGAGGGCTTAACGATATCCTGGAGTCCTTCAATTAGAATAATTTTACATATGGCATTGGAATTATAAACTTGCTGAGCTTACTATAAGTCTCATCTGTACACAGGGATTCCTACATTCAGAAGCATATATTTCCAAATATTTTGTAAAATTGTACGATTTTAGAATTGGAATTTAATTTGTTTTCACGGATTATGTTGCAGATCCTCAAGGGATGATCCCAGTAATCGAGAGGATATATCCTAAAGCCTCTGAACTGTCAGAGATACTCAACTATAACCCATGTCCGGAGTGTAATGAGGTGTTCCTAAACCCTCCGAACCTGGAGATGCACCTGGCCAAGTGTCATGGTCGGGAGAGTCTTCGTCCACCCCCTCCACCTGCCCCTGTCATCAGGCAGTACTACTGTCCCGAGGCGGGGTGCAAGTACAGTGGTCATCTTAACAAGGATTTAGGAATCAAGTTTTTCACCCAACACAAGTATTTAAAACAGGTAAACCTTTTCTTACTTGAGGATCATCTTGAAGTTGAATCATTCAAACATAAAGTGACCAGCTTCAAAATTTTAACTAATCAAAAATTGTAATTCAAGAAGTATTTATGTAAGGCTGTAGAAAACACAAAGATGTTTATTGATAATACTTTAGTTAGATAAACAAACAGTAGCCCTTGATTACAAATCAATCGGGACTAATATCAATTTGGATAATCTAAAATTTGGATGATTGGATATTTGTTTGTTGTAAACCAAAATCTTCTATATTACATGGGAAACATGATACACGTTCTATTACGATGATAAAAGCAAAGTCACATCTTTAATTAGGCTAAACTCTCACATCTTTAATTAGGCTAAACTCTCACATCTTTAATTAGGCTAAACTCTCACATCTTTAATTAGGCTAAACTCTCACATCTTTAATTAGGCTAAACTCTATTGGACTAGCACCTATAACCAATAATAGTAACTGCTACTATTATATTTACTGTATTAAAATTTATTATGCTAATATTATATTTAGCACTGTTCACCTTTCAAATTATATTCACTGATTTAAATGTGTTTGTCATATTTTAAACATTTGTCACTGCCATAAGAACTTTTGTTTATTTCTTCTCTTTGACTATGAGTTAAATAGACATTCAAAGACGTTTTACTTCATTTCTTTTTTTCTTTCATATCTGTGACAAAACATATCAAAACTTTTACTGTCAATGACAATAAAATCTATTGACATGATATATATTATTTGTGGGAAGTGCGCTGGTCTAGGGGTAGAGTGTGGGGCTTTGGTGCCCATGGTCCCGGGTTCAATTCCCGCCAATCACCAATGGCTCTTCGCTATGTGATAATGCCGCAATACACACAGGGGTACGCAAAAAGGCTGAAGTGTCTTGGGAGTAATCCACCCCTTTCAATTAAAAAAAAATATATATATTATTTGTAACGTTATTCAATTTATTTTCAGCATTATATTAAGGTTCATATGGAAAAGAAATTTGTCTGTGACCAGTGTGGAAAGGGATTTGCAACCCTACAGCTGCGCAAACGTCACTTGGAAGAGTGTGGGGTGAAGTTTGTATGCTCTTGTGGGGCAGAGTACAACACAATCGCAGCGTTACTCACACATGCTTCTCGTAAACGCCATACGTTTGTCAAATCTTGGTCAGCAGTCAGGTTGGTGAAAGATGAGATTTGTAATTAAGTGGCCTCTTAAGATTGATCAAACAATAGATTGTGAAAAGTTCCTTTAGTCATGAGGTTTTGAAAAAGCTATTTTCTGTTCCACATAAATAGCCTAGTTAAAACGAGATAAGCCTATGTTCTATTAATTATTGTTTTCAATACCGCATTGATAGTGCAAATTTGACAGTGCTTTTCCATGGTGCCTAATAGCCTGGGAAACCTGTTCAAGTCTGGTAATTTCATCCAACCTAGAAAGGTCACAGAAAAATCAAAGATTTTTTTTCTATGGAATTTTGTAAATAGTTGAAAAAAGTTAATTTACAAGGAAATTTCCTAAGATTTATCAAAATGCTGTGTCAGCTTGAAACGCTATGAATCTTTCACAAATCATAAACTGAAAAATCATCAAAATCGCTTAGCTCATTTTCTGTTTTAAGTCAATTTTTTATTTTCAGCAAAATCTTTTTTACCCATTTCATCTGAGATATTTGAAAATCCATGAGAAAACCTTTGTGGTGTGCTTTATGTCAAGAATCTGTAATTTTCCAAATACTGGTATGGAAACCTGAAAATATTAGGGGATTTTGGATTTGGTAGATACCATGTTTTAACAAAAATAAATATAAGCCTGCACAAATCTTACACTTTAGGCCTTTTTAATTAGTTGTTATGACTGTTGGTTTATAATTTATTATGGCTTTCAGGTCTCGAAAAACTGACAAAAATGATAATATTAGCCCAACTTATATTGTGCCGAAACAAAGTGCAATACTTCCTAAATGTGACTCGATGTTGGCGACAGCGGTTGTAGCACTTGGCGATGTTGCACTGAATAGTAATAAGAGCATAGACATTGCTGTGCAGACAGAACCAACCACGCAGCGTAGGCGCAGAAACACCTCCCGGCAAACTCAGGTTTCTACTAGTTTTGTATTTTAGATTTAAGAGAATTTTAGAAATTAAGTTACTGCCTTAAGTTAATTTGTTTGATAATGTTTTTGAGAGAATTTAATCATAATTTATTACATTCTTGTCGATTAGTATCTTGGATTTGAGTGTCATATGATTTATTTTTATAAATATTATATTTATTTTATATAATTTTTCTAAATCTTTATTTACATAAAGATGATTTAATTCTTATAAATATTGAGATTTGTAATATTTTTCAGAGGATAGAAAACAATTAAGAAACATTGATATGTTGCATAAAAGGCATTTAAATTAAATGATGGAAATTTGCTGAGGAAACAAGTCCTCTGTGACTGGGGTATACTTACTTTGAGAGTGTTCTATTTTTATTACTTTGCCTACATTAAAAAATTGTTTCTAAAACTATTAAACATAATTTTTTTCAACACGTGCCCTAATAAAATAAAATAATTATACAAATAACAACAAATAGGAATAAAGGAAAAGCAACAGATATTTAAAACGTTCGTGACGTAGTGCGCCCGATTGGGTACGATTTTTCTAATGCCGTTGATGACAAACACGTTCACACTAAATATAGCTAAAATGTGTTCCCGCCCCTAGCAGAAGGCATTTAGTAAGTGTGTCCCCGATGGGATGCTTAGTTCATATAAATTTATTTGAGGCATAAAAAACACAAATATTAGGTACACTCAATAAAAAATTATTTCGGACAAAAACAATAGTAACAACGTACTTTTTATAAAAAAAGGGAAATTAAAAAACTAACTACGGATTTTGGTCAGTTATATATATTGGCTCCGCCAAGTACCATTGTCGGCATTTTTACTGCCGTCGTGAACGTGTTAACATATGCAAACATACATGATAGTTTGCTAATTCTTATAAACTTTGAAACTTAGTCTCAAAATTTAAAATCTTATTGTTCTAAAATATTTTATTTGCAGACTGGAGAAAAAAGAACCAGGATATCATCAGAAACGCAGACCATAGGAGATGTGAAGAGAAACACAAATCGTCGTAGAAAAAAAAGTATGGAAACCCAGACAAAGGCAGCAGAGCCAACTTCAACAGTTACCAGTGAAGAGGCATTTGCTGTCAAAGACATTGGTCTATGGTTGAGTTCAGGAACACAGACTTCGACGTCTGGGATATTTGACAGTTCTGAGCCACTGCCGAATCTCAGTGGAACACTGTTCGAAAACGAGACAGAAAACATCACAAATCAATCAGATAAGTCTCAGTACTTCACTGATATAGATACCGACTCGACTGACCGACTGTTTTCATCATTCATCAAAGATGATTTGAATGCAGACGACGGAAAGTCGTGCAGCATTGAAACTCAGACTGAGTTTGGTGTAGAATCGCTGTTTGAAATTTTCACTGATACTTTTTCAAACATTGAGACCCAAACATCTCACGAGCTGTGGGATACGTGTACACAAACCTGTGACGACATTTTGCTGGCGTTTTCCGACATCGAAACTCAAACTGATGTCTGTAACGAGAATCAGATGCGACCCTAGTCGTTACCTCTTATAGTTACCGCAGAGTTACCATTATCACTCGTCTAGTTGTAGTATATCGTGATCCGCACAACATTCTATGTTAGTATAAATATTTGGTATTTTATCACGTGTCGTAATATTATGCATGTTTTAAGATGTGCTCTATTTCACTAGTTCCAGATTATGTCCTCCATAGGCTATTTATTTTTCAAGACGCGCTTGACAAAATTTTATGCTTAATATGTACCATTTATAACTCATATAATTTAATATCAAAACTAAAAGTCTCAAATTGAACTAAATTCGTTTATAACCCTACAAAAAAGGTTAATTTGTAGGAAAAGTAACTTAATATAGTTTTACAAGTCGTCATAACTATAACCTTAATATTAATAATAACTATAAGATACTTAATAATGGCTCATGTAGTTTAAAAAATATCCGTATAAATACATTTTTTCTATGTTCTTTCTCAAATAATGTTGTTCCTTTTCATATTCAATTTGCATTAGAAGTTTCATTATTTAAGAATCATCTCATATAATGAGGAAAGAGAAATGAATGGAGTTCATTAATCGAGTTATTCAAATAATTTATTGCTAATTTTGTTTTATTAGACTGATATTTTTTTATTTATATATTCCTCATATTCAATACTTCACATTAATCTTGTTTCATCTCTGATTAATACAGTAAAACCTCACAAAGTCGACGCTTAGTTTACCTAGAGGTTGTCGAGTTACAGGATTGTCGAGTTATCCATAACATTGTAATTTTTCATTGTTTTAATTATTAACACATAACATACTCGAGTTTCACGTGTAAACTTATTACAATAGATGAGTATTTTCTGAAAAAAGTAATTCATTATCTTGTATCAGACTTTTCCTATGTGTCTGTGTTTTTATCTACACTAGCATACATTGGAAAAGTCGAGTACAATATATTTAATAATTAATAATCAAAGCTATTAGGAATTTTAAAGATTCTGAAAAAAATCCTTGATTAAATTTCTTTTGCTGCTTTGTCATGGAATCACTGAAGGAATAAAATGTCCATTGCCAACGATCTTTGTAGTTGCAAAAATGCAGCATCCGTTCTGTGCATTTCTGCGAATAAGTAAACAATAACAAGCTATCCCAAGCCCGAGTCTTTGATCTTGATACAGTATAAAACTGTGCAATAGATCGACTGTCCTTGGCTCGTTTCCGCGATCTTAAAAAGTCAAACGCACTCTCGCTGTAAGCTACAGTTCCTTCGTTTGAAATTCATTATTGGTGATAGTGGATTTATGTTATTAAAATTTTACTACGGACATTTTCCAACACGATTTTAAGTTTCATGATACAAAGTTTCACTAAAACATGTTTCAGAGTTTTAGTGAAACTTTGTTTTACTTAGAATCATGATGGAAAATGTCTGTGTTAAGAGATTTTAATAAGATACAGGTATTCTGTCATCAGTTGGGTGTCGAGTTTGTGAGGTTTTACTTTACCTAAAAATTTGGAAATCTTTAAATAACACATTATTTGTTATTTAAATATCATTCATGATTTGTCTTTTATTGCAGTTGAAAATTGTCAACTTGTTTTGAACAGATATCCTTAATCTTCAATGATGTGGACACCCTTTAAAATGACAAATTTTGAATAAGTATGACATTAGACAACATGCTTGTGGTGGATATGCTAAATAAAGCCTAAGTTGTACTGTGGTAGTTATTGATAAATTGTTAGTTCCAATGTTTCGTGTTACATATGTAAAAAGTTTTATTTTACTTAATTTTTCTATCATCTTGGTGCTACTTCATAGTTTAATTTGGTTGTTACTTGTAGTATATCTTTGTTATAACATTTATGAGGAGTGCAGTCTTTAGTCGCTTAAAAACAGTTTTCATATTAAGGTAGGCCTAAAGTTTTTTTATTAAAGTTTCATAAAATGGTACCCTTTTCAGACTGAATATACGAATAAATAAATTATAATGTTATCCTCAAGATATATTGGATATGTATTTATTTATATATATTCCAGTTGCTTTTAACTTTACAAATGATCTTGTCTGGCACGCTTCGTGATGGACTACTTTGTTTAGTGAAGCTTTTCCCGAGAAAAGTTTCAAATAATTTGTGAGGTTCGTTATTTTGTTTCTTAATATTTGTGTGCTGATCTGATTTAGGCTAGTGTCTTCTTCAGACAATTATCGATTTTTTTATTATCCTGATTGGAGTAAGTAATCTTTAATGGAACGATAAGCATAATATTTATGACCGGGTGGTAAATACTAGAGTTAAAACGTAAATGATGTTATAGTAAATTAATAACTGATTTAACATATTTCAAAGGAGGATATGAAAATATGATCAATAAACATTAACCCTCTGAGTGATGAAAGACTGTGTATCGAATATTTAATGCGATGATATTTGGTGACACCTGCAGTGCTTTTTTAGTCGACAATTACTGTCACCGTGCTGTCATTTGCTAGCTAATATTGGAACTAACTTGCGGAGTTCACTGTTTTTCAGCTAGAGTTAGTTATTCGTTATTCGAGTATGCTTTTTATAGCCAAATTAGCGGTTTCTCGGATGGTGTTTACTTTAGTGTAGTGGGCTAAAGTGTTGTACGGACGAGTGCAACGTTTTAAATGAATTGGAAGTATGCGGGTTCGAATCCTGACCATGAGATACAAATTTTGCTTGCAAATGTGGGATAAAGCGATGGGAGGTAAACCTTACATAAACGGTGACCGACTTGGGCGGAAGTTGACGGCATTTGTAGGCTTAATTGGGATTGCAGTGAACACCTGTTTTTCTTCTTTTCTGACTGTATGGTTAAATGGGAGGGGGATGTTTTATTTTTTAATACTTTTTATTTTACGAAAAGCTGCATAATGCACGGAAAAAAAGCTTCGTAGGGTTAAAGGAATCTACATTTTTACATTTCACCCTCCTGGAATAAAATTGTGTATGCGCCCGCTCCTGTTGGACTGGTTAAGTGCTCAAGGGTTAATATGTTCAAAATTACATTTGATATTAATTTCCTTTTATATTTCTTTAGCTTTGTATTTTAATTTAAGATCTCGTTATTGTAATATTTGTCTATTTCACCTCAGATAGTGTTTTGAAGCGTGTGATCAGTCTTGAGTAGTCGAGTTTGATCATGTCACTGCCTAGTACGGGTGGACCTGTACACTGCCATACCTTAGTACACTTGCAGCTCGCTACTCATACTTCCAGCCATTACTTGATACTTGATACTTGATAAAATCTAGGGGAAGGATTGCACTGCGACCTATGAGATCTATTGTGCCCCCCAGACTAGTCTCTAGTTCTTGCCTAGAGAACCCCCTCTAGTCCTAATGCCTTAATAAAGTTTAGTATAACGAGGGGTTGGAAAATCCTCCACCGCCACCTGGTGTGTTCCCAAGCTTCTGGCTCTCTTCTGACCTATCGCGTCACACTCAGCCAATAGGTGTCTAGGTGTTTCCTCCCCAGATTGGCAGAAGCGGCATTCACCCTCTTGGACAATGCCCATCTTGCTCAGATGACCCCTGAGCCTACAGTGTCCGGTTAGAAATCCCGTCAGTATCCTTAGATCGTTTTTCTTAAGCCTGATCATGGTCTCAGACCTTCTTATATTATGCACTCCAAGCATTTCCTTAGCCTGTCGGCATCCCGGATGAGCGGTCCAGGCTTTCCCTCTGGCTTCCTTCTCTTCCTCCTTTAATTTCTTTTTGAAAAAGGAGTCCTCCAGTGCACAACCTGGCTCCGGTCCAACAAAGGGGGTGGCTGCCCCTACCCTAGCCAGTTTGTCTGCTACTTCATTCCCCTGGACACCTTGGTGCCCAGGTACCCAAAGTAGTGACAACTTGTTGTTCTTCTTCCAGCCATTACCACAATTTTAATTGTAAAATCAATATTTTCCTTTTTATATTCACTGAAGGTCTCACACTTTTGATTTGCTTTAATTTCTGTAATAATATTTTTTATGAAACCATGATGGTTAGTATTTGTCAAGCAGAATAAAATTAAACTTGGCTTTGTTATTACCTAAAAGTAAGAATATTGTTATTTTCTTTACTGGTGCCTTCAGATTACTAAGCCAAGACAAGATTAGGTTACTAAGCCATAATATATCAATATACACATTGATTTTAATGTGAGACATAATTTTTTAGGATCCTTATACATAACTTACCTTCATAAACACGTAGGCTTCCGCAGCACTGATCATCGCTAATACTTACTTGTTTTTCCGGAACATCCCACGTGGCTTATGTTGCACGGTGGTCCTCGACATTTCACTCATCATGTGTTGGGCGTCTTCAGGATGTGACTATGATAGGTGGTTGCATCTTCTTTCTTTCTTTTTTTCTTCTTTCTAGTATCCATGCTTCTGCTCTGTATGATAAAACTGGCCAGATAATTGGTAAACTTTAATTTTGGTTTCACACGATAAAAGTTTTGAGGTTAGGATTTTGTTTCGTGTATACATACTTTTATTGGCCTGGTTAATTATATTGTTTATTAAATTTCTGGTTCTTCACTGTTGCTTGATATTAAGACTCCAAGGTATTTAAAAAGCTCAACTTTTTCAAAAACGTGTCCTTCAATATTTATTTCCTTTTATTGGTCTTCTCGTATTGAAAAATTCATAATATGCATTTTTCATATATATTTTATATAATACATTCAAGTATATTATATTTAGTTTTTCACTTAATTTTTAAACCCATTTTACTGGTCTCTTGGATAATACATGACAAATTACGAAAGCGCTTCAGTAAAACGCATAAAAAATAAGAAAGAAGCATAAAGGTAATGAATTTTCCATGTTGTGGTTCTTCACTTGGCCCACATTGGAACTTAAGTTCATAAAAGTTAGCTGTACATCATATCACTTTATGGCAAATCTAAAAGATAACAGTGAAGTTATTTTAATCATCTATTGCTACTGAATGACTTATTTGAAGTTAGATAGTGAATGTAATATAGTAAAGCAGGTGTAAGAGACATAATGTGTGCTCTTCACACATTGTCAGTCTACACTTCTTAGCTACACCCAAAACTTACCTGATAAAATTATTATTCTTTTAACTGTTAGGGTGGTTCAGGTAATGGCTTATGATAAAAAATTATTAGGGTACTCTCACCTTGTATTGTAGTTTTTTCCAACGGGGATTGAGGAAGCAGGACGTTTCTTTTGGTCCTGCGAAACGTAGGAGGATTCCTGGGGTGCTTTAGGTATCTTTTAGTGACAATCCCCGTTGAAAAAAACTACAAAACAAGGTGAGTGTACCCTAATAATTTTTTATCATAATTTCCACCTCACCATAAAGTAAAACACTTCTTTCAAAAGTAAAATAGAGTAATGGCTTCATAATCTGAAGGTTGCCAGTGTTAATACGAACAAAATCCTGACAACTTTGTGGTGGTTCGATTCTGGGTCATTAATTAATGAACCTGATTTAAACAGCTGGGATCTAAACAATGTCTTAAAACCATAACTCTCATCACACACACACACGCACACCCTTCATTCATATTCACATCAGGGTGTGTTAATTTCTCAATACAGTAAAACCTCACTAACTCGATAGGTAACAGCTCACATAAAACCTTTACCTTACCGTACTAGTGTGTTCGATTTTCATGGACAATAGTTGATCTTTTGTGCACTTTAGACGTTGTATCATTGGAAGAAAAACAATTGTCAATTAGGCATTTTTTCAGAACATGTATTTTTAATTCTTGAATATTTGATATTTCTTCAAAGGCTGTTTATTCAGTATAAAACAATACTTATATAAGGATTGTAATGTCAAAAATTTATATGGAAGACTCAAGCCTGTTATGTATTAATTATTAAAATTTAGGAAAAATTGCAATGTTCTGGATAACTCGACAACCCCTGTCCACAAAGTGACGAGTTAGTGAGGTTTTACTGTATGAACCCTTTTGCCATTTCATGCCTTTTAATTTTAATCTCTCGCTTGCCAATTTCAGTATTAAAAATCGTTATATATTATTCAATAGGTTAAGCATATGGTTGTTAATTAGTACCTAAATATTTTTGTGTTTAGTTGAATATTTCTCAGTCAACTGCAAGGTTGTAACATGTTAGTGTTCAGGTGCTTAATATCAGAGGTTCTAACTGATATCACGGACGAGGGTTGGATAATTACAGGCAATCGTCTGCGTACAGAATATGAAATCAACTGTTAAAGCAGAACTGGTGTCATACTACCTCGGTAAAGGGTTTATGTGAGAATTTAAAAATTAACTTAAATCCACTCACTAGATGTAACCTTCGTAATATAATTATTTTACCAGTAGTGTAATGGATAGTTTAATAAGTTATTGATTGAAATTCAAAATTTAATTTATTAAAATTGCTAAATATTATTTAAGTGGCGTTTTCCTACTTCTGCAGAGTGTTGTGCGACGTGCTCCATAATAAAGTTAACTGCGTCGCTGCTGCAATGACCAACCACTGATTGCATTGAGATCAAATAAGTGTGCGACTAGCCGCTAACTGCGGAGGGAGGAAGACGGTCTCTTTTGATCTCTTTGCAACCAGTTGTTGGTCATTGTTGTGATAACACAGTTAACTTAACCCATTCCAGTCGGGCAGAACGGTCGACGCTTGGGGCCACCCGGGCTGAACGAAAATCGAGCCTCGTCCACTACGACTGCGCGTCACTATTACCGTGAAAGAATTAACAGTAACTTCATGAATTATATGTTTTGATTTCTTTGCCCTGTTTCTTATACCCTTTTATTTTAACTGCGTATACAATCACTTTTAGCAAGAAAAAAAATTATTACTGTACTTTTTAACCAGTTCCAAGCTGTAGACCTTGAAACAAGTAGGTACTTTTGTTTCGTCAAACCATTTTATTTTCAAAAGATTCCTTTATTTCACTTTGCAGATCTACTTCCAGCTACCTGCAGTAATAAGTAGTTAATGATAAATCTTTAAATAATAATCATTATAACTGTATCATCATCAATAAATACAATCGCTGAACAAATTTTGCGAACGAGAAAATAATATACTGTCAATACAGAACATTTGACACTAAATAAGATGATGAAAGAGGACGCCAACACCATCTATCAAATGAGAAATGAACTAGAACACCTAACGGCGGAAAAAAGAACTATGTCGAAATATAAGCAGGCAACGCACATTGTTTGCTCATAACCACCTTGCGCCGCGGGACACACGGCGCACGTCATTAGACATCTGTCTAGCGAAATAGGCTTACGTACAATGTACGTCATTAGACGGGAATGGGTTAATCATGGAGCACACGCTGTGTGCGACATACTACAGAAGAATGAAAACGCCCCTTTAGTGTTATGTTTATATTTGACTAACTTATATTACATCTCATGTAATGAGATCAAATATTAAATATTATGAAGGGTTTGATTTGTTAGATAGGTACTACTTTAAAGCTTAGTACTATTTTCTCTACTAAATTTTATGTATTTATCGTTGTAAATTATTTAATACATTTTAATGAATACTATGACACTATGAAATTCGGCAATCAGCCTACTTTTCGATATTTTCAAATAAATGAGTAATCTTAGCTTTGAAATATAAAAACTCTCAGGTTAATCACATATCCTTCCTAATAATTGGATAAAGCCAATATTTATAAGTATTGGGCCTGAATAATTGAATTTCAGTACGCCTCCCTTTAATTTTTAAGCCATAGTAATTGTTTAGACAAAACACTGTTTATTTCATGATTGATTGTGAATTTATGTATCACTATAGACAATTAAATTTAGTTTAATACTCTTTGGTCTGTTGCAGTATATAACATATTAAACTAACAAATAAGGTTAGAATGTTGGTTTTTTGAAATTGTGATTTCTGTTTTTCCTCTGTCTTTTGTTTATTTAAATTTTAAATATTTTTATGAGATAATTATTAATTATATTGCTATGACCCCACCTCGATTTACAGAGAATATAAAGTTTTTGTATTGTATGCCATTATTTGATATAAATAATTATTTTGTAAAAACAGTGTAGAATAAATAATTTTGTAGATGGGATCTCATAATAATGTAGACCTAAAATATTCATTTAGGTATTATTTTAGATTACAATTAATTAAATCTTCAATATTTACAAATCGTATATTAATTGTTATATTTATTTATTTTTATGTAGATAAAAATTAAAATAGTTTGTATTTTTATCAACTGATTGTTAGCTGTTGTGTTAATAGTTTTAAATGGTAAGGATTCACAGTTTTATTAGCTTATTTGCCATTATATTTTACATGGTATATAGACCATATACAACATTATCTCTTAGGTACAGTATTAGAAACAATTGTAAATTATGTGACAGAAGAAATTTTAGGTGAAACTAGATGTTGTAAACACATCACTGTTGGAACAGAAACTGATAATTATAGAATTACTCTGAGTAAGAATCTTTTGAATTTTATGTGTAGTTCTAAGTTACAGTTTTTTATAACTGAAAACCATATGATTTAAAAATATCATTTATCTCTTGAAGATATTTAAATAATGACAATCAAATTATCTCTTGACAAGAATTTTTAACTTTATTTAAATCAGGTAATTTTTAATAGACTAATAATTCTTTTGGAGTATTTAGTATTTTTTTAAAGAAGTAATAAATAATGTATTGCATCCAATAATGTAATTTTTGTTGTACAATCCTATTGTTAGGTTTAAAAGGTTTTGCCAATTATATTCCCCTGCAATTTTGTATTGTAGAGCATTTATCAAAATCAGAGTGTTAGTTGTTAAATACTTGTTTTGTAAACACTGATAATTAGTAAAAGATAACCAGATGTCTACCTGCCTTTAGTTCTTCTGGTTTTCATTTTTCATTCTTGGGCTAATTGATTCGCTCATATACTCCGTCCTTTCTAACTGTTCCTTAATTAAATAAATGGCTAACAAATTATGAGTTGTTCTTATTTCAATTTTATTTAGGCCTAGAAATTGACAATTAGTTTTACTGAGACATCTGTGGGATTTAAGTGTATAATAGTGAAAATAATAACTGTTGGTAAACTTACTACAGTAGAGTCAATTATCCGAAACAATAGGGGATTAAGGGTGTTCGGATAACTGAATTTTTGGATAATCGGTCACAGGTGGGAAAATGATATTCAATGCACATAATAAAGAATGAAACTTTTTATTAATTTACTAATTTATTAATTAATATGATACTCACAAAAGATGCAAAAAGCTATTTATAAATTACAAAAACATTCTGAGTTTTGAAAAATCCAAAAGAAAAAGCTTAAAAAAGGTCTTTGAACATCAATTCAATAATGTGTTTCGGTTAACCGGCATTTCGGATAACTGGGCTTCGAATAATCAATGCTCTACTGTAGTTCAATATATTTTATGATTAATTTTCCTTATAACCAATTTCTGGGAGAAAATGAAACTATTACCACAGTCTTCATGGTATAACATAAATACAGGACAAATTTTTTTTGTTTCGGGGACTCCAGATCCCAATTATCCTTTAATTATTATATTGTAGGTTATATAGAATTGAATTTATTTTTCCAAACTGAATATATATGTTACATACATACACTTACATAGTTCACCTTATCAAGAATAACTAATAAATCAGGCACATTTGTAAATAACATCATGACTGGGATGGTGGCGACACCCTGTAATCCAGCTAATTGGAGGTTACGAATTGTGGATAGTTGTGAATGATGGTCGGTTGGTGTAGTGTTCTCTTGTGTGGATTAACGTCTGCACTATTTAATATTGCGTTAATCCGCAAAGACCATCCACATAATTAGACCAATTCGTAATTCAGAGGCTGTGGTTCGGATTCCACGTTAAATTCTAGGTCCCTTAGTTGCCACCGGCTGTTGCGCTATTAATTAACAGTCCTATCTAAGGAACATTTCGGCCTTAGTCAGTAACAAGACTACAAGATCACGCCACAATCATCTTACACTCAATTCTCATTCATACTTTGCTTAAAATACCTACCTTGTAATATGGTCGCCATTTCAATAATCTAATCTAAATACATTATAGTCTGTTTTATCCAGATTCTGGATTCTTATTCGGATCAGGTTAAAAAAATTAATAACAGTTAATTTGAGTTTCATCTCTTGAATTTTGAATACGTACATCATTTCGAATCATGGCCCAAAAGTGTAAAGATGTACTGGTTAGGTACGTTTTTATACATAACATGAATTACTTATGTTTTTCGCTCTGAACAAGGGAAATGAGTATATATGATCTGAAGAGTGTTGCATTAGCCAAAATGTTATCACAGGTGATTTGGTGAAGTAGTGGGGAATGTGTTTGATTGGACGATAGAGGTTAGTCAAGGGTATGCGTAGTAGTTAAGTTCTTGATGGATATTTCTGAAATTAACATGATCAAACTGCTTTTAAATATACTTTAAATACACATTCGTAACAAAGAAGAACTCTAATTAATGTCGGTTTTACCAATAATTACATTAATTAGTTATTGGGTATTTTTTATTAATTTAGTCACAAGAAATAGATGTTTAGTATCAATAATATCAATTTTGCAACTAGTTATATTCGCTATCAACCCATTTTAGCAAATTTCCCATAGGGAAGAAGCTATTACAGAAGGTCTTGTAGCAAAACTTAAGCCTGGGACCATGTTATTTTGAGACAAAAAATGATTACTATAGATAATTCTGGTAGAGAAATTAAAAACTCTACTAAAAACTTCTTTATTTTTCCAATGATTTGTACAAAAATAGTCAGTTATAAATAGCACATAGTAATAAAACATTATACATAAGTAAGATCCCCATTATTGCACACCACCAATTAAAGAACATAAGAAAGGAAATAAATCAGGTTATTTTATAATACTACAACCACCAAAGTTTATTAAAATATAAATTAATGTATGTGTATACTGAAATTGTTGATCCAGTTTGCGATTATAAACATCTTAGTCGAAATAAAAATATTCAATATTACACGTATGACCTCAAAAACTTGGTCTCGGTGAATATGATGATTTCTAAACGTCATAAAACCTGTCATTGAAATATCTTACCTAAAGAGTGTTTTGTCTAGAGAATTAAAGGTTGTTCTATAATTTTTGTATTTTAAACTTTGTGTAATACATATTTTTTCTGTATTTTCTGCTGAAAAATGTCACATACAAACATTCTTTATAAGGAACTATAAACGTCATAAAATAATTTTTTCCAACTAAAACAATTTTTAAAGTAGTGACAACCCTATGAAATAAACTTCAAAAAATAAAATAAAAGTTCAAAAAAAACATAACCTTTAAACGGAAAAATATAAATACTGTGCTTAGACAATGTAGTTGCTTACAAATCAACAATCTTAAATTCTGAAAAATTTCTTAATTGGAAAAAGAAATGTATTATAAATCAATTGAGCGAGAGTGTAGTGTCGACGACTGCCAGTTCCTGGGTTAACCAGGTAAGGCCTTACATGATTAACACATAGGCTCGCTTGTATGAACACTTCTGTTATAAAAAGTGATTGTATTTACTTCCCTGTCGGAAATAGGTTAGGTCATGGATGTCTAAAGGGTTATGTTGATTTAGTTCCTCTGAACAGCTGACATTATAACCATGTTACATCACCATGTTCAATTTTGGTATTATATTATTATATATTATGTGTCTATACGAGCAGAGCAAAGCTTGGTCACCAGGTACTATTTCATTAATTTTCTTAAATGTTTAATGGCTCCTAATTTTGTTCTATATATTTATTGTATACAATCTGAGCAGTTGTCACATCTTCAAGAGACATTCCTGAAACAAATTACATTGGAATTTTAAATTTTATAATGACAGCCCTAAAAAAATGTGGATTTATTAAAATAAACTGTCAAAAATGGGTTCGCTGACAAATAAAAACTTCAATACTTAAGGTTGGTTAAAGTAATGGAATTTGGATGCCGTGTCTCTGTGTAATGTGACATTATTCACATTCGTTTTTCAGTTACATGAAGACACCTGAAAGTTGGAAACAATGTGAACCCTATATGATTTAAATGTATGAATTGGATGAACACATCATTCCGAGAAGATAGAAATTTTAAAGTGTATTAATATACTCTTATATGTTTGAATTTTTTGTCATTTCATGTTTTTTGAGAATTAAATCCATATATATGTATTTATATCTAAATAGCATTTAGAGTCAAATTTAGTAACCCAAATAGATGATCGATGGCAGGGCAATTCATTTCTGTCGCTTGCTAACTCATTTCATGACGTTGATTCAAAATTCAGTCGGCATTTATTAGTTGAAAACAAATTTTCATTTGTGTCACTGTTTATTGTGCAGCAGCCTAGCGCCAATGGCGAGTATACTCGCACATCAGCTGTTAAATAGATGCAGATGATGTTTGTTCATTGATTGTTTTTCTATAACCTAACGCTTAAATAAATATTTCTTATATATGTTTCATAATTTGGCACTAAGGAGAGGCTTACAATGAAATATTTGGCATTCATAGGGTTTATTGTGTTTCATCAAGTCAACATGAATAGTCTGAGCTTATATTAAATAATGGTATTCAATTAAAAATTGTATGAAAACCTTTTGAGTTAACATTGATGAAGTTGTAAGAAATACAAAATAAAATAAACATACCCATGGAATGAAATATTGTGAAAGGAGTGTCTGGCAGCGGGGTCACTTTCCGAATCACAGCTCCGAGCTCACAATGTAGGCTGATCCCACTGTCAATCAAGGCCTTGAGCTCATTGACAGCTCCCGCCATGCTATCCACCACCACAGCGGCACGTTCGTACACGTCTTGGGACAACTCGCAGTGATGGTTTACACCGAAGCCCACAGCTGAACAATAGACAACTACAGTAAAATGAACGTTGAGTTTTGAAAATAAACCATTAACTTCATGATTTTCTTTATAATTAAAGTAGGATTAAAGTATTCACAACTTGGGTGCACTTGGGGGGGGGGTGAGGTGCAGCATTTGAACAAGGGTTTTGTAAAATGTAAGGTTCCCAACCCTATAAATTCGCCATAAACGATCCTAATCAAAATATGATTACACCAACAGGTGCACTAATTCCCGTGACATTCAATGCCCGCCTGAGAGCCTGTAATTCGTGATAGAGCCCGGGATCGTCATCAATTCCAGGTACAAAGTGGTGCAATAATCTTTTTTACACGCTAGCTAATACATCACAAACTGTTGAGATTAATAGGCAGTTTTGTTAAGTTTAGGGGAAGCATGAATGACAGCCATCAAATTGTCCGCAAGTGGTGCAAAGAGTTCTTCGAAGAATGTACCATCACGCAGAATGAGCAAAGAAGCAGAGGCCATCGATCTCCAACAAAGTGGTGACAAAGATAGAGCAACAATTTTTCTTTTCATCAACGAGAGGTTGAGAAAAAGAAAAAACAAACCTAACGATTGTAGCAAGAGGCTAGGTTATCACAAACTGTGTGCTACCAACCATACCATGTATAAACTAACTTACAAAAAAATAACTAATTTTCTAAATTCAAGAGAAATAAATTAGTCTCAAAGTTAGCTGAAATAATTGTTTACTATTTCTTTTCATACAAAGTTTACATTCAACATTTTAACTATACTTAACATCCGTATTTCTTAGATAAAAATTAATGTCTTGTCAAAGAGGAAAGAGTATGGCCTATTACATTATTTATAACACCATGTATGTAAACCATTCTTGCAAGCTTTGATTCCAATAAGTAAGTTTATACAAGAATGCTCCGTGTGTAGCGGTTTCTTAGACTCCAGAAGGTTGTTGATGTGGAAGAAACATGATGTCATTATTGAACCCCAGAATCAAAACTAATAACCGAGTTAGCTTGTTACTGGCTGTAACTTCTTTGCATGCAAAAACCAATAACTGCTCGCATTTCGTAAGAAGCGGTGACGACGATCCATGATAAAGCCCACTTCATTGCGGATAATCATTTGGTTGGTTTTAAATGTTAATACTATAATTTTTCGGTAAAACATATTCATTGGGGTTCCTTGTAATTAAATAAATAAATAAAATGAACCAATCTGACTATTTTGTTGGTGGATTCTAATCAGCTCCGAAGTAAATCAGTTCTACTTTAGTAATGTTTTTGAAAGTACTTTTTCAAATATCTAATATTTAAAAATAAACAGTATCTTGATTACCATTAATGTGAACACCTTTCTTGAGCCAGGCCCCTTGAACTATAGGCTCCTTGGAGTATGTTCCTGTCACAACTACATCTGCGTCACGGACACAAGACTCGTTGCTCTCGTACGGCTTAGCCCATGGACCCAGCTCGGCACACAGCTTCACAGCCCTTTCGTAAGTTCTGTTCCAAATTCGCACCTGAAAGTTACAAAACCAACAAATTAGTAAACAATTTTAAAACCTCATTAACGTGACACCTGATGACTCGATAGTCTACAGCTGACAGAATGGCCTTTATGTTACAGTACTAGTGCTTGACTTTTCAAAGTTGCGGAATGACTGAACCGAGACGGTCAGTTAATCTTAAGATTAGATTATTGAAATTGCAACCCTACCACAAGGTATACTATAACTAGGTATAACTATAGGTTTAGGTTACTATAAGGTAGGTATTTTAAGCCAAGTATGAGTGTAAGATGATTGTGGCGTGATCTTGTAGTCTTGTACAGTAATAAGGCTGACATGTTCCTTAGACACTTAATAGACTGTTAATTATTAACCCAACGGCCAATGGCAACTAAGGGACCTACAGTTTAACGTGGAGTCTGAACCCCTACATCCCGTTTCAAGATCAAAGACCCAGTTGGGGTGGGGCAGCTAGCTATTGTTTTCTTATTCGTGGAAGAACATTGAATTATTGAAAGAAAAACAATTCACCGATCAGTTAAATGGAATTTTTTACAGCAAAGACTAAATTTCTCTTTTACTAGTCACAATATTAAGACAAACCTCAGTGAATTTGAAGTAATGTTGCATAGCAAGTGCATGACTTCTGCCTTGTACCCCAGCTCCAAGGATGGCCAAAACCCTCTTCTCCCCTCGGTGAAGGTGTTTAGTGGCGACTACAGACGCAGCTGCAGTTCTCCAAGCAGTTACTTCACTACCTTCCATAATCTGTTATTTTGAAAATCCTATATGAGAAATTACCATACAACTTACGCCTCTCAAAGGTTCAATCTCAAATCTATATAAAGATATCCTAAATTTTAGAATGACAAATTTTAAACAATGATAAATTGTTAAGACAAATATTTATACTACTGTACTCCTTTCATAGAGTTCAATAGCTAATAGCTATGAAAAATTATAATCTTTAACTGAATATGCATCCAAATATGATGTGGTTTTAGATACAGTACTGTAAAGTGTGATTTAGTTTCCCTAACTTATAACTATAACTATAATTATAATTATAACTTCAAATTTAAATGTAATTATTAGGTACCGGTAGTGACTTTCACTACCTAATAATTAATGAACAGGAGGAGTTTCATGACCTGCAGGAACGTTTCCAGTGTACTCATGACACAACAAGAAAAGAAGCAACTGATACTTTGGCCGGTAAAAAACCGGTGTATGTGCTAGCACCTGCTCACCGATAAAACGTCAACCGATATTTTACCGAACGTCCAAAATCAGTGTGTGTGAAAATGGCTTAAGCTATACAGCCAAAGAAAATTTTCCAATTAAAATAGACCCATTTATCTTGGCATTACGTTTAAACTAAGTAAATAGATCAAATATTAACTCCCCTGGTACTTCAGGCTTCTTTGTCTACATGAACAAATACATTTTTGAGATGAAATTTTTACTTTTTTAAGAACTACTTACCATTTTTACTTTGCCAGTTTCTGAGTCGAGAAGTATAATTGTGGCAAAAATAGATGGAAGACCTTTTTCTTCATTTTTCCGAAAAGAAGACACAACTTTACAACCAAGAGTATTTAGTTTTCCACTAAATGATGGCATGCATAATAATGCCCTGTAAAGCAAAGGATGATGGTGCTATACTGAGAATAAAATAAGATATTTTTATGGTGAAAATATCATCTTCTTTTTGATTCTTCACTGGGTAACATACACTAACAAAGGAGAAACTGTCCACTGATCCTTTTGTCCCCTTGTGGGTCTGTACTGCAGAATGGTTCGGGACTATAAAATGGCATAATCTGTCTTAGTTTCGCAAGCATATCTCCACTCTCATAGCCCCCAATACTACAAGGCCTGAAACTCATTAGAAAGCATAGTTGTTTCTAGTTGTAAGCTTGCAGAGGTGCTTTCAGAGCCACCTGACAACCCAATAAGTTGATAATGTGTTTGCTGATAACACCCAATTTCAGCCTAGAAATAGGATCAAGGTTATTTTTCCTGGCGAAAGGCCCAAAATCTTTCATAGGGATGAATGAGTAATGCAACTCTGAAACAAAAGTCTAAAAACATTTAAGATTTAAGTTCTGAAAACATTAAGATTCATGTGTGATATCAGCTACGATATTAGTGAAATTTCCCTGCACCATTATGTCATTTGCATAACTTAGGACAAATACACTTCTGTGTAAAAAGGTCTTAGCATAGGTCTTGCATAAAAAGTGCATACCTCCTTGAGCTCAGACCCTTATTAAGGAGTAAGCAGAAAAGGCCATTTTTAAGACTACCGTACCACTGTAACCTGAAAACCACATAAATCGCACTTTGGTATAGGAGCTTGGCCAGGTTATGCAAAAAGATTTTGTAGTACTGGTACTACAAATAGTAATAGTAATCCTTTAGTTACTAAAATTGCAACCAGCCCAGGTATTTTAAGCCAAGTATGAATGAGAAATGAGTATAAGATGATTGTGAGAGAGAGCATTTGTTTTTCGTTTTGTACTTTGGGTATCAATTTCATGTTCAGAATGCTGCTGCTAAGAACATAATTTGCATTCTAAAATATAGTAATTCCCAAAAATAAAATAAATAATGCGTAAACCTTCCTTAAACCCTGTTAACAATTTTAAAAAGAGAAGGTGTATGCACATTTTTCAAATAAAGTAGAACCCTGACAATTTCCGGAGATTGAACAAGGAAAATGCAAGAACGCATCACAATGATGTGTTATGGTAGAGGCAAGGGAAAAATGTTGTGGTATCTAAAATTCAATAAAATGTGTATTGTGCACTATGTTTTCCATGTAATGTTAACATTTATTACTTAAAATTAATGTATATCAATAATTATACAAATAAACTTCAGTTCCAATTAATTTGGATCATCTTGTTACTATACTTGAATTAAAATTACAAGAGGGAATCATAAACTTTATTTATTACCCTTCTCTGGAGATTATAGGCATTATTAATCTTGCTGGTTGGATGGCCTCTGTTTCTTCTTTGTGAGAAATATCACTCAAAACATGTTCGATTGCAGGTATAACTGAATCCCAAGAGAGGTACTTCAGTACAGAGGCTTCATTTAGATATATAGGTTGGTCTGAAACCTGCATTATGACAAGTTAATAAAGGATATCAATTTTCAAATTACCAAATTTTCATAAGTGATAGTCAGATCACATGAGCATTATCCTATGATAATATTTTGACGTTTTCAAAACTGAAGAAAGGTTATGTTTACATTGTCGGTTGTCAAGTCAAAATGTCAATCACAAAAAATATAATACCATGGATCCCGACCGGTCTAATCTGAAAACACTTAAATAAGACCGTTGGAAAAAATACTAGTAATAATGTAGCCCTTTTAAAATAATTTTGATGGCTTTTGTTAAAAATTCCATTGTTATGACGTATTGAGTGTGTACATACCATGGATGTGTACGCACGTACGTACCCATGCTCAATACCAGTACTATAACGCAGGCTAATGGATTACGGATAAATTTCGGTCAACACTCAATAATCGTTGTTAAGCAACCGCAATTTAAACCCTAAGACATATTATGATGGACAAATTCTTCCACCTGCTTTGTTTCTCTTGTCCAAAATACCATAGTTGTTTTGGTGACTGCCATAATACAATCTACCTTAGTATTCATTATTCTTCCGGTCAATAGCTCCGAACACGGACTAAAATATAAAATTGAAGGATTCACTCTAAATGCCAATTTCTGCAGGGATATGTGGGGAGGAATTAATAGCAATATACATTAAAGACAAACCTAAATACAAAAATTGAAATTATCCAACTTAACGACCTACTTGCAGCCACCGAATTTATATGTTTGAAAAAGTAGCAACACAAATTAAAACAAAAAAAGAACACCATTTTAATAGGAATAGTAATAGGATAGTAAATCTTTACTATCCGTTCATCTATGCTAGTTGCAATTGGAGACACAAATTCCAATATACTAAACCAGAAGAGTATAAAAATTAGAAATTTTTTAACATTCTACAACATCGCTTAAAAAGTATAGTAGCACACCAACATATACAGGTTCATTTGTAAATAATATTTTACCACAATCACTAAAAAATACACACCAATCTGCAAATTCACAACAAAATTAAAATCATGTCTAATAAAAAGTCCATATTACAACATAGAAGAATACAATAGTGAATATACATACTCAAACACTCACTGAGCTGACTTTAACCACCCTCGAATGAGGGAAAATTGACAAGTCCCCGGTCTGAAGATTGTGGTGAAGGTCAAGGATAGTATAGTAATATCGTAATAGTTCATTGTAGTTTATGCAAAGAACATAGAAGATATCTTCTATGTTCTTTGGTATATGGATAGTAACATGGTAGAAGTACTTCAGAAGAGAAACTTATAACAATCATAGTTCAGTGCCTTTACTTCTATCATAGTTCACTATCATACTTCAGAGAAGAACTTCTGTCATAGAAGTTCTTCTATCATATATGGTAACATAGTAACAATAGAACACCAAATAGGAGGTATATAACCAGGTAACTTATTACATTTGTATTTAAGAGGTAAACTTAGAACGCTGTAATGTACAGTATATGTTTTGTAAATATTAGAACATTATCATTTAAAACAGGACTCATTGAGTAATTTTTACATGAGTATGAAAGACTTTACCTGTTGTAACGTTTGTTAAACTGATACAGTGACAAGAAAGAAGAATTAAGAAGGCAGATTTGAGACTTGATTCTGAGACGTCAAATTGGATGGGAATGGTTGCGGTTGCAGGGACGAGTGGAACGACGCATAGGCTAAATCATATTTAAGTTCCTGTTGTAGCTTAAAATATTAGTGAAGTTTATCTCTTTGTATGCACTGTGAAATACACTTATTTTATTGATGATAGATTGGAGCATCCAAATCGGTTTCAACTCTCCACTAAACAGTTAATATGAAAGAAGATTGTGTTACATCTCCCTCAAAACCCATACTTCATGTTCTTGTGGTTGGGTTTCACCATAAAAAAGGATGCCAGGTATTAGAGTTCGTTATGGACAATGTCTCTATATTTATATAACTTTTAGGTACATTTACCTAACTTCCTTATGTGGCTGAATATATGACTAAACTTAGTTTGTATCACTAGTAATTATTAATCATCATCTTTAGCCTATGTAAATGTACTTGATACAATGGTCTGCTGCTGTGGTGGTATTGTTTTTAATGTGATATGTTTTTTTTGTATATAAGTATAGACCCCTCTATATTAAGGCTCGTTTAGTATTATTTTCAAAAATTACTCTTTGTTTCAACAAAGTTCGGGATCACTAGGCCTGGATCAGTGATCAAACTAAATTTTCTCATGATTTTGTGTTATTTTTTGTAATTGTATAAGATACTAATCAAGACGGGAAAACAAATCTTTAAAATAACAAAATAATGAGTGATTCTTGTTACATCTTGGATTACATTGTACATCTTAGAAACATGTTAGTACAGTTTTCATGGATACCTTTGTTGATTCCCTCAATTAATTTTGTTAGCTTTATGAAAGTTATAAACAGTAAAAGTGAAAATAAAGGTTTTTTTCACAAACAGTACTTTTTCCTATAGGTAATGGTGCAATGTAAGAATATTTTGTAGCCTCAATGTATTTATTATATACGAAATTAAAGAGGATATTTGACTCTCTAAAAAATGTGTAGGCCTACATACCAGCTTTTTATTTTTTATAGTTTTTATTCCTTGAATTTTTAAATAAAGGGAAAAACCCCAGCATTTTATACAGGTTCTGTAATATCATGTCAGCACTCAAAGTGTTTATGACCTTTTTGTAAAATAAATTAAAATAATATCACATTAAAATAGAAAAAAGTTGCAGAAGAGAGTACTACTTTTTTTATGGTTCATTCTTTACTGCATTAAGCATTTTTAGTAGCAAACGTTACTAGCTATCAATTGAGCCCTTATATTTCCACACTAAAGGGTAACCTCAGTTTTCTTTGTTACGCTAAATGTAATATTTACCTATTGATAACTGAACCGTGTTGCCAACATACTTTTTTCTTCTACAGTTAAGGCTAATGATGTAAGGTTCTTTGGGTAATGTCGTTAGTCTCTTGAAACTTCCGAAAACCCATAAATTGAGTGATTGATGTAGCCTATTAGCCTTGATTTGACATTTTAGGTTGAGTATTCGTACCCACCCTTGGCCAAGGGCGAGAGTGAGAGTGAATGCCCACAAGGATGGAAGTATCTTCCGACTCTTGCTCTACCCGATGGATCACATAACTACGACGAAGACACAGTCTACTTTCATCTCCCTAGTCTCACTGACCCTGACAAAACTGTTTTTGGCATATCTTGTTTCCGGCAAATACCAGTTGAGGTTAGTATAACAAACCTTTCGCCTTTATAACTAAACCATTCCTAGTTTAGTATAACACCGAGACCAGATCAGTACCACTTGGATCCGAGTACCACACGTGATAAATTGTAGGTTGAAATTCACGGTTCCAGTTAGTCCAGTTCGTCAATATTACTTTTGGTCAGGGTTTATACCAGTGAGCTACAATCTCAGCTGAACAGGTTAAGATTAAAATACACACATTCTGGCAGGAAGCCTCTAATCAATACTTTATTGTCATCCACTAATTAGGTTATGTACAAAAGTCAAATCGTATCATCGTTGTTGAGTATGATAAAAATAACTATAGAAAAATTAATTTAATTTATCAAGTACTCACGGTCCCCAAATACTTCAAAGATTAAAACAATATATATATAACTGTATAAAGTTACAATCATTGTAAGTATTTTTTATTGAGTTCCCTACATTGAACTACAAAACACAATGTTATTAAAGTTATAATTTAAAAATTCAGATATGGAGTAGAAAGGATTTAAACCACCATACATTGATGAGAAAGAAGTAATATTCAAAGGCCATTAATATAATATTTCCATTGTAGAGGATCAAGAATCTGACGGCAGACATCACACGAGGCACTGTGCAGAAGTCTGTGTGCGTGCTCAGCTCAATCCCACTTTACGGTCACATACAGGTCAAAATGGCACTCATCACACATGCCTACTTCGAAGAGGGAGATTTTACAAAGGTACACATCTATGCTTTACACACTACAAGCCCATTGTGTGAATCTTTAGTGGATATCCTTTAGGAACGTGAAGCTATTACATCCAGCATGGTATCAGCAGTGGTGAGTGGCTTGCAGTGGCAGTATCGTCATGTTGCAAGAGAAAAAAAGATTTTTCAGCGATGACTGGTCATAAACCGGGTAGTCCCAATAAGTCGGAGTTTAAGTCAATAACAGAGCATCAAGCTCACTATATCTCGCTCAAACTCCAACAAGAAGCCAATATTCGGTGATCTGTAACACAAACATATCGAAATATGTGTTTGATCAACAAACACATCTAAAAACTTGTGAAGAAGATCTTATGTTTATGCAAAAGAAATAGTTTTTGACCGATTGATTTATCATTTATAGTTAAAGAATATTAGTTTTTAGAGTTGAATAATTTTTTCTGTCGTATCAACTTGACTTGTTCTCATTTGATTATAGGTTTCGTTGCTGGAGGACACATACCACCATCTAAACGACTGTCTGCAGCTCATCCCTGATGTTCCTGCCGCCCCCCAGATATTTGTTGGTATGTCATATATTTATAGTTCTTATCTTTTACGATTTATTTTTAGTAAAATCTTTAACTGGCTAAAACCATGGGCCTGAGCCCAAAACCCATAGCGGCGTGAGTCATTTAAGCTAGCACGAGGTGGCCGCTTGTGATCTGACAGGAGTCAGGAGTCAACACACATGTAAATTTATAAAATAAAACTAAAAAATTAAGGGTTTTCTTAATTTTCCCTTATCATTAGCTTATATAGCTGCACATTAACTCAAGCTTTGACACTGCTGGCCAGCTGTAGATGGCTCATATGTCATTAAAAAATCACTCCATTCATCTTAATCACTCTTCACTCGTACTCACCTTAAAAAACTACCCTTTTAGTTTAGGTTGATGTCCCAAGAATAAGAAAGTATAACTAAAATATCCTCTATCTCCACTCTCTACTATGGTGGAAGGTAGGCTCTAATACTTAAAAAAAAATTATTTTAAAACTTATTCTAAAAGCAGGGCGCTCAGTTATTTTTCAATCCTTTGGTATCTCACTTATTTCAAATTTAGATTATGAGATGATGATTATATTTAGATTAAGATAAATATTTAAGTAAATGACAGGTATGGTAGGTCAGGGATAACAACACTCTGGCCCAGTAAGTCAAAAGTTGATGGATTGAAAAAGCGGCTCGTGACTCCTGTCAGATCATGAGCGGTCACCTCTGGCTAGCATATGTGATACCGTTACGGTACATCGCTGTTTTTAACCCTTCAACTCTGTTTGACGTACTGTAGACGCGCCACCAACGTTGCACCCGCCGCTAGCTGTTGTTCACTGCACACATTTGTCAGTACTACATTTTGCTACTACCTTACGGAATTTTTTAGAACTATTTGGAGCTTCTCAATATTTGAGAACACTGTCTACCTTTTTTAGCATAATTGTTTTTGCAATTCTGTTGTCTTTGAAAGGAGGAACATTTAAAAAAATCTCAGCTGGAAGAGCAGACGATAACTACTTGGTTTGTTGCTCTTTACTATTGTTGTCTAATGTAATGTGGGAAGGCGATGGTTTTTTTTTGTTTATTTGACAGTGTTTTGAACTGAAATATAATTAGTTATTAACTCCACAAGTGTTTTATGTTTTGTTAGTGAAGTGTAGTGTAGCAATAGTAAATATTAAATAGAAAATTGGTTTCAAGAAGACATTTTATGGTAAACTGATATTGTGAGTACTGGAACTAGAACCATTTTAGGACCTTTTCAATAAAATATCAGTTTGTAATAGACTTAGATGTTATCAGTTACAGCTCAAGTTTGCTGGTAGTAGGTGGTTCAAAAACCAAAATATTCCGTCCATGTGTGTTGAAAGGGCTCTTAAAATTAAGGGCTTGAAGGGTTAGTTCACAGTATTAGTTACGTTAAAGAACAAAATCTTGTTAGAGCTCATCAGCATTCTTACATCACTAGAAATAGATACTTTAATCCCTTTGTTTCCCATAATCTCAAATTATTTGAAAATAAGCCTGAATACATCGGACTCAAGCTACTTAATCAAATTCCACCTCACATAGCCCAGATAAATAGTTTTAAAAAATTCAGACACAAGCTCAAAAAAATTTTAAACGAACAGTGCTATTATGAATTCCCTTTTTACCTCACCTAGACTGATTCTCAACCAGACCATAAACAATCCATAGCCCGGCTTAATATAATCCAGCTTAATCATTGTCCATTTTTTTCCTCTTCTCTGCCTACTGCTTCTGATACTGATAGAATGACAGCATCAATCAGATGTGCCTACAAAGGAAAAATTAAGTATCGTAGGATTTTTGACTGGTCCTATACCTGGCAAGTTCAACCGGGACGACACTGGATATGTATGTATGTACAGCCCAGGCCTATGGTGATGGGCAGTTGGGGTTTAAAAAAAAATATTCTAGTGTTGTTTTTCCGGACCAGGGTTATCAGCCAGAGAACTGGTGCTGCAGTTCAGGCACAAGACACTGCTGTTGTTCAAACTGCTTCTGTTGGAGCGCCGTGTGGTGTTCTACCGGTCGCCGGTGCAGCCTCTCTGTGCCGCCATACTCTCTTTGCTCTCCCTCCATCCGGGAATGATCGAGAAAGGCCTCCACCACTGTGCCTGCATCAGGTCAGGCTCTCTGTCGCACGTTAGTTTTTAACCCTCTCCCGGTTACATTAGCGTGTGCCACTTCCGGCAATTCCGTACCTATTAATTTACGAGCGGCCAGAAAGCACGCTTGCGTGTGGTAACATCTGAGGCTCGTGCACAGTGATGTTTTTACTAAATTGTTTGCTATATATTTACCTAATAACAATATTAATAACGGTAACACTAAGTAATCATTTTGCATCTATCAATCTCATTATGTCACTTAATAGTACATAAGCCGCATCACGTTCAGCCATTATTCATGATGAGCTACTTGTAAAGAAGTCTAGAATCAAAAATCAAAATAATCTAACCAATGTACTGCGATCGCTAAAAATCCACATAGTTCTCAAGAAACAAACCAGACATCAGGACAAGTCATAGTAGTTCCTTAAATAACCCCTAGAGAGCAGCAAGTCCTAGGTCGAATTTTGAGTTTGACTTTGATTTTTGACTTCAAGTCGTTTGACCTTCAGTGACCATTTGTCCGCAAGTCGATCTGAGTTGTTTGATTGGAGAATAACAGGGAGAGGGGTAGAAACACGTTCTACTGACAATGTTATAATAAAATCACTTCTTATCACCAACATCATAAATGACACCTAAACTCTTCTCTTCTTAACACCGACATCAACTAACTACACATGACACCTTTAATCTCTACTGCTCGGGTTTAATTATTGTTGAATCATGGGAGTAAAAAATAAAATAACTACTAAAAATAAAAATCTAGTATTGTTACAGATTGCAATTTGTTATGTAACCTTAAGAGTTAACATTGCTGGTTTTGAATTAGTTAATGTGGAAAATATAATTTGTTAGCGAGCTTATGCCGTAGAAGCACTTAACAAAACCTTTTTGATGAGCTAGATTGATATATTAATTACTGACAGACCTAAATTACTTATTAATTTAAAGTCATGCTGAAAACATAATTATTTGTAAAGTCACACATCACTACTAATGTCTGCCCAAAGGATGTAAGAATTAGTATTGCATAATTTAATAGTGGAGTTGATAATAAAAGATAATAATACTGAGGAAAAAACTATAAAATTAATTAACTAAAAGACAGGCCTACCTCACCAGGGCTTACCCCTCTGTGCGATGCCACTACTCCTTGCACATGTTCACTGCCCGGGTAGGCGATATACAGAGCAGGCCGCTCTGTCTATCGCCGGCCTGAGACTCAGCTGGTCATCGCTGATGTCACACCCACAGCTGACATCGCTGGGTCATTGGGTCTGGTTATGTACCCACAAAATCTATGTCTTGCCAAATACAGTCAAATCCTAATTAACTGGGGTACTGACTGGTTGGAGAGTCATTGATAAACCAAAACCACAAGTCGTTTTCGTTTTTGGTTTTGCTGGAAAAAGTTCTTTTACTCATAGCAGTAATGGAACTCCAATACTGGAATAGATTTCAACTGGATAGTTACAGTCTTTTGAAGGATTTTTTCCACACTTCAGAAAGAGGACAAAAATCATATGGGTTCAAGTCAGGCTAAAAAGAAATTAAAAGAGCCAAAATTTTTTCACAAGCCAAAAACTTACTGGAATTGCTGTAAGACAGGGAGCATTATCATGATGCATCGTCCAATTGTTCTTCACGTCAGGTCTCATGCTAATGACCCTCTTTTAAGAATATCCTGATTTAAGGTCTCTTCCCAATCATTCTGACTGTCAATCAACACAAGATCACAAATTCTACATAAGATCCTAAATTCTATGGTAATTTTCATCGGTTTTTGAAGAAGAAGGCCATCCATTTTGTGGTTCATCTTCAATCGACTCTTCATTCCGAAAATACTTTAAATCACCAAAAAAACCATGCTCCAGACAAAACACTCTCTGTAGGAATGCTGAAGTTTAGAAAAGCAGTTTTTAATACACTACTCAAGGCTGTTGCAAAACCTGAAAACACACCATTGTTCTAAATTGACGTGATAGACTGTATCATCCTTCTTATTTTTATTCTTGTGTTTATTTATACCGATGTGATATGTCATTTGGTTTTGCCTATACCATGGTTTTAGTTTATCCATGAGTAGCCAACCAGTCAGTACTCATTTTTCCTATTGGATACCGTTCAAATCAAAAGAAACACATAAATCTCATTTTTGTTTGTCGTGAGAAGTTTGAAAGCTTCACCCAGCTTGTTGCTTTTCTAAAACTGGTAATCTTGTACAGCTGGTAAGCGTACAGCTGACAGGAACAAGTGGAGGGGAGACTCTTAATAATTTTAAGAGTTTAACACTAATTAATTTATTTCCAGACCATCCAGGCCAATGTCGCCAGTACCTCACTATGCAGCAGAAAAGGAGTTGATTATCGAAGCAAAAAAGGTCAGTCAAATTGATACAAGGGACATCATTTCCCCAGAGATAAAGGAACCGGATAAGGAGTTTGATAAAGAGCAAGATAACGATCACGACACAGTAGAATCTACCTGCCAGCAAAACATTCAGAGTGTTCGTTCTAACGTTAGCATAGTAGTGAGCATAGATGACGACCAGAACGGTATAGACCTGTGCGAAGAATTGGACTGCAATGTGGAAAGTAATTCTGACAAACACAGTGAACCCAATCAAGCGACTGTGACAGTGAGTGACAGTGATAATGTTCTGAACGGTGACAAATCGCCGAGTGATATAAGCCAGAGTGAGACTCATCTACCGAGAGACACCAGTATGGACACCCTCGGCGAGGCTACCGTTTCGGGTATTCTCGCCAACATTGCACAACTGGATGCTGACGCTTGTGGCTGTCCTCTGCAGGTCTTTGATGATGTGAGTACATTGATTCTGTATGTTTACTTTTCTTATTTCTCATTCATACATGGCTTAAAATATTTAGCCAGGTCACTATTTCAACGAAAGTATAAAAAAGAATTCTTGTTTCAGGGGTTAAGGGAAATGACCGGTAGAAGGCCACAGATAACTGAAAACTACAGTTTAAACTAAGGCATTAGATGAATGTAATTTTTTTTTTTTTTTTTTTAATAAGGGTGAACAGTCAAGGTCAACCAAGGAAGATACCTCAGAATATTGAACCCTAGTGATTCTTGAACTGAAACAGAAAGAATAAGAATTCATGATCGTCATAAACTCTATAGTGTAAGAGATATAGTCAATAAGTTTTACAAAATACAATTTTTGGTTATTCAAAATCTTCAAAAACAATGCCTGTAAAATCAAATTCACTTACTAAATTCAAATACAGGATGTTTGAGCAGCCCATTAGTCAATGTTACTTTAAATCGATCCACAGATTCGATATTTCTAATTCTATATGGTACAGTGGAACTTGGTTATAACGTCATTGAAGGGCGACCATTGTCATTAATTGACCACACAATTAATGACGCTATATCAGAGAGACACTACAAAAGAGGTTACATAATTTTAATTTAAAACCGAGGTAAAATAGAGAAACACATTTTTTACATGAAATTAAGACATTTAATGAAGGTAATTTAAAATACATATAAAAGTTTATGTTTATGACTGACTCAACTACTCTATACTATATAAAAAATCGAATTTGAAAATATTGCAATGAAGTTTGGCATGGTGAATTCAACTGTTGGTTCGATTTAAAAAAAACAAGCCCGAACACACGTCTACTATCTTACGTCCCTCCTCACACGCTCTTATAACCCACACCTTTTCTTCGGCAAAACCTTTCTCTTAACACTTGCCATTATTTTTCAAGACTGTATTCGTAAATTAAAATAACGAAAAACAAACTGTAAAAGACGTACACTGAACTAACGATAGCTGCGAACTGTAGGTACGTACGAACGGCATCACAGTGCTTTGACACGACGTGAGTCACTGACACTGACCTTGATGACGGCGACAGCGGATATAGGGTAGTGGGAGGGGGTTGGGGTGGTTAGCGGTAAGACAGCAATAAAATGCCGTTTCTAAAAATAGAATGTAGCTAAACAATAACCGCAGCCCTCACGTTGCACCACCTACCGAACTTTCTCTATTTAGCTATATGTTGCCTTCATCTCAGCCCGATTTTCTTGACGTTATGTATGAGGTTTTAGAATTTACTGACGATATATCCGAGGTTTTACCTATGTAAATACCTATAGTTTGGCGGGACCTAAAAATAAATGACGTTATATCCGAGTTGACGTTAAAGCCGAGGTCGCAATAACCAAGTTGCACTGTAGTTTATTATAAAGTTTCAGACCAAATATTTTTGAACTTTTAGCAACCTTTGTTAATCTGTTTAAAGGTACTTAAACATTATTTTTCAATCTTGTATTATGGTCATGAATATTGAGTCTTTCTGTTAACAGAGTAAATTCTTTCTTAACATCAAGCAAAACATAGAGAAAGTATCAACTAAACACAGTTAAAATATTTTCATTTATAAATATAGGCCTACAATGATCTCTGTAGCCAGTACCCGTTACTATTCTCACAGCCGTTTTCTGTACTTACAACACATATTGTGTACCAGCAGAATTACCCCACAGGCATATACCATACAACTATGGCCCTTGAAAAAAGCTATTTTAGGCAAGCTTTAAGTAAGGCTTGGGAACATTCCTGTTAAGAGATCTTAATAAATACACTACTCTTGAGAGCTTTTTACTCATACTCAGTATAACAATGCCATATTAACTTTCTGTCTAAAACTAGACCTAACAATTTAACCTCACTTAACTTATCAGAGATGCTGGATTCACTAGCCTTATTATTCTTATTACTAAACATTATGGTTCGGGTTTAATCATTATGAGTACAAACCAATTTTACCTAAACCAATCAAACACCCTATTAAGAAATTTAATTTTAAAGTAGTTGTTACAGTATTCTTGACTAGAGCTAAACAGGTTTTGATGGATGGGAACTATGGTTGTCTAAGGTTGTGTACCAGCAGAATTACCCCACAGGCATATACCATACAACTATGGCCCTTGAAAAAAGCTATTTTAGGCAAGCTTTAAGTAAGGCTTGGGAACATTCCTGTTAAGAGATCTTAATAAATACACTACTCTTGAGAGCTTTTTACTCATACTCAGTATAACAATGCCATATTAACTTTCTGTCTAAAACTAGACCTAACAATTTAACCTCACTTAACTTATCAGAGATGCTGGATTCACTAGCCTTATCATTCTTATTACTAAACATTATGGTTCGGGTTTAATCATTATTGAGTACAAACCAATTTACGCTAAACCAATCAAACACCCTATTAAGAGAATTTATTAAAGTTGTATTTTTACAGTATTCTTGACTAGAGCTAAACAGGGTTGTGATGGGATTGGGAACCTATGGTTGTCTAAAAAGGTTTTGGCTTCAAAAATATTTTATTCCTGTAACGTGGAGCAATGGATCACACAATAAGTTATGTTATGCATAATTTGAGGAGGACGTTCTGGGGCTGAGGCATCTCTTGCTATGGCGACATTCTTTTCTTTGGATCTCAGACTACTTTAAATCTAAATGTGTCCTGTACACTTTAAGAGTTTAAATAAACCTCAGACAGGTGATTGGGTCGATTACAATTAATTGTGATGCTACGTAAAGTGGACCGTTTAACTGCAAAACTCAAAACATGAGTAATGAGAAATGGCCACCACCTAAATGACTACATTTTAAAAACAGGTTACTAACCTTAATATCCCGTCGATCCAATTCTATTTGTCACTATCGTTTGTGACCCAGGGTTTCGAACTCGTGGTTCATTTTCAAACAAATGTCAATTATTCACTCCATTGGAGGTTAGACAAAACTGTAGGCCTACATAAATTTACACTTAAAACATGTAAAATTTTTAAAAATTTAACTAATTTTAGGCATTGTGTGTACCGGCCGGTTTCTACTATCAAACTTTCTTTTTTTGAGTTTGATAAATTTTAAAAAACACAATGCCTAAAATTAGTTAAATTTTTAAAAATTTTAAATGTTTTAAGTGTAAATTTATGTACAGTTTTGTCTAAATGTGTGTGTCTTATATATTGAAGAGGATATAACGACCTCCAATGGAGTGAATAATTGACATTTGTTTGAAAATGAACCACGAGTTCGAAACCCTGGGTCACAAACGATAGTGACAAATAGAATTGGATCGACGGGATATTAAGGTTAGTAACCTGTTATTTATTATAATTATCCACCAATTCAGCCGCCTATAAATAAAAATGAATAAATTTTAAAAACATAATTTTGGAAGTGTTTTGTGTCTTAAAATAATATTTTTTCCTTAAATTGCACATTTTGTATAATGTAAAATGTAATAATATATGTGAAAAAATGTTTACAAATACTGGATATAATGATTTATAGATCGTCAGATTATCTGCTGCATCCTGTTCAATCTAATCATTTTACCAATCACCATGTGTAACTTTCACCATTTGATCATTAGTGGCACAATAATTTATAAATTGAGAATTCATAATTAAGTACATGGAGATTATTTTCCTTGATCAGCAATGCATTTGCAGGGATACCTATGTCTGCCCTACCTCTCATTGCCGTATATGGACGTTTTAATGGATGAGAATGTCAGAGGTTACTTCGTCGGAGCAACCAATGTGCTTTTCAAACAGAAGAAGAAATTGGCTGAGGTCCTAGTTGAGGTAAATGTAAATCCCTAATTGTCAGCTTCTGGTAGTCAAAATATTCTTTTCTTTGCACCCAATCTAAGATAAGATTTGCTAACCCCTTAACGGTTTTCGCTGTAATATTATCTCGTCACAAAAGTGCTAGAAAATGGGCCGCTGATGTAATATTGTGATTTTAAAAACTATGTTCTTTGTACATTTGCCACAATATTTCGTTGTAGTTCATTTGTTAACCGCTAGAATGTGTCAACATTTACTTTTCAACTGTTTCCTAGTGCTGTTGTGTTTTTAAGCGAAGTTTTAGATGACTAAACCAAATCAGCTGCGTAGTTGATTCTTGACATCTCGCGACGGGCGTGGTTCATTATTGTCAAGTCCGTGTCCAGTTTATTTGGCGCGTTGATAGTTTATTTCCAGTTCGGCTTTCATAAACTGGTAATAATTAGTTTATACATTTTTTATAATTACAGTAGTTTATTAATCCATCAAAATCTGTATAGTAGGAAAAAACATAAGTTTAAACTCAAATTTTACCACTAAAAATAGGTTTGATAATTTTTTTTCTCTTTAATCGCCTTTTCTTAACATTAGAATAATAATTTTGGAAAATATGCACTTTTGGGAAGGTTAAGTTAAAAAAAAAAGAAACCGTTAATTGGTTAAGTAACAGTAACATTCAGGTTGGAGTAATCTGGCATAGTGTTTTGAGCTTTGACCAAAAATACTATTTTTCTCATTTATTTGTGTGATTTGCGTTATGTTTGTGTTTGTGTTAAAATTTTCCTTTTTTTTAAAGAAAATTAATTAAATTTTGCAACTATTTTTAAATAGTAAAAATTATTATTTTAATACTATTCACAAAAATATATCCCATTAGTACTCATGAACGTACATAAGTTTGAAGTTGGTACTCCAAGTGTTTTCAAAGTTATAGCAAGAAATGTGAAAAACACACACACACACCGATAGACGGAAAACCTAGTAATATAGGCCATATGTTCAGGACATTTTTTTGACATCAGAAACAATATCACAAAGTTTTTTCGCTGTATTTCAGATGCACCCTGTATACAGTTTTTGAATTTATTGAAGATACAATTTAGACACTATAGTTATTTTTGATTTTTGCTTCAAGTGCACGGACAGTCAAGTGAGTTGACGGTTGTTGGTCAGGTGGAGTCAGGGCGAGTGGAGACAAGTGACCTGGAGCTGAGAAGGCTACTGCATCTGTCCACCGAGGATCTGCGGTTTGCCGAATACCTCGTGAGGCACGTGGCCGAGGAGCGCCACGATGTGTTTGTGGACGGTGTCTGGGGGATTCATTTTGATGTGTATCATGAGCCCCCTTGGTAAACGAGCGACAAGACAATTCAACTGTGTCCTACTATAGAACATTATGAGTTTACAAGGTGGTTATAATCAATCTGTCAATTATTAAATATTACTTATCTTTTCTATTGATTTATTGTTTTTGTGTAGGAGCATATGGTGGGTGTTTTTGGATTGCAAGCAATCTACTTCTAAAAGTAGATTAGATTACCTTTTTAAATGGCAACACAGGTAGGTATTTTAAACCAAATATGAAAGAGGAACGAGTGTATGTCTGATTGTACAGTTGTATGGATGATTGAATTTATATAAATATGCTGTAGGATTTTGAGTTACTTTGACAGGAACTGTTAATTAATAGCCATCAGGACATTGGCATTTGAGAAGCAACCCTTCCAAGTTGTTATTTTCATCCTCTTCTAAATTGACTAAACAGGTCTATTTGGATTATCACTAGTATATGTAGATTAATTTAGTAATGCTTCGATGTATTTTTAATTCCAGGTTATTTCATTAACAAGTCCTACATGTCTGGGTTTAGGTCCTGAATAACAATGTCTAGAAGATCGAGCAATCTGTCATCTGTTATAATCTCATTTCACATCAAAGTGTCTACTCGCACGTTCAAATGTACACATAACTGATTACTCTAGGTATAGTTTAGGTTTGGATTCTTTCCTTTGTATAAAAGATACCTTCTATTTGCGTCAAAGAACTTGATGATACTACTATAATCAACCTTAAAATTATGCCCATGGACAAAATCAATCATTTAAGGTGAGGTAAACTTTAACTCAACTGTTACTCAATTTATTTTTTTTCTTTATCTATTATCTTTAGCAATCTGGCGTAATTCAGTATCACTTGTAAACCCCATTAAGTGATACTTTTTTGTTCCAGAACGTTATCAAATTTGAGAAAGGCAAACTTGTGGCAACACGTACAGGCTGGACACTGTTTTTGATATAGTGACCATTTGAGTACATGGGAGAATTCTGATTTAATTCGTCGCTTGTGAAGATTTTAATCTCACTAAAGCCTTCTTTTTTTCGTTATGTATTGCTTGATTTGTGGAACACTGAGTACTTCACTTTAGGTATGATGCATCAAAGTTGATTGATGCAACGATAATGTGCTTGATGTAGGAGTTTTACCTTGTATTTAATGATTTTAATTTTATTTCAAAGTGGACGAAAAGGCTACTGGATGTTATTTTTTATACTTGATTATTCACAGCTAGTTGTACTTTGCTTTTGCTCCGAAGCTCATACGGACTTCTGGGCTCTTTGTGTTCCACTGTAATGCGATTTGCTCACACATCTTTTTTTAACTCACTGTTTGAGAGTTCTTTAAATGTGGACACAAGATGAATTAGGATTTGTTATTATCTTAGCCAGTATGTCAATGCGCGTGTTGTTTGTCACCTGAACTAGATCTCAATGTCTTTTTTACAATCTCTAAGTTGCTGTTATTTAAGCATAGAGTATGATCCTAATTGGGAGAGAATTTGTTGTCCTTAAATTCGGTTATCATGATAGGTTTTTGTCGTACATTATACAGAGATGATACGCCCTTGAAAGTACTTATACTCAAGATTTGGTGCGTTTGAACCTTAAAACAAACACATTTAAATGCAATCAATGTAATGGCGTCTGTGCGTACAGAGATTAGGATACTAGCGGCATGCGCGAGAACTTTTTACTAAATGACAACTTACTAAAACATGTACATTGTTTTTTTATGCTCTTAAATAAATATCAGATTTTTTTTGCGCCAATTATCTGACATGTTCCTCAACCATTGAAGTTCAGATGGCAAGCATATGCAGGCATTACTTTGCACAATTTTAACTGTCTCTTCCTTTTTGATTGAAGTGGATGTATCTTGCTCATGTTTTACTGACATTTTACTCTGCTAAGGCATACATTACTTATTATTGCGCCATTTTACTATTAAATATGTATTAGGTTGGAGAAAACCCATGCAAACATCTTCATGAGAAGCATGAGTTCCAGTCAGTGGAGAGGGCAGAATAGAGTATGAAACAATAAGCATAGACTGTAAAACAATTACAAAATGAAACAATATCTATATAACATTTGCTTTTCTCCATATTAGCAGACAGCAGGGAAGGATCAACTCAACGCTCTTCTTATGCTTGGAACACACAAAGATAATTGATTCGTGTGGGGGTAGGCGCTTGGACATCAACCCCTGGACATTTTGCCGGCCAGCTCTCCCGTCTCATGAAACTATATGGCAGTGAGTGGAGTTATAATAAAAGTATTTTATTAGAACCTTCAAAAAAAAGGCCATAAGAATTTTAAGTTAATTTTTAGTGACAGTAAAAAATCAGTATAAAGAACATTTTTCTCAAATGTAAATATTATAGTACAGTGTGTTGTGGAAAATACATTTTTTCAACAATTATGGTGCAAAACTAAGTGCTCCGAAGGTTACATCTGTGTCAATTGAGCACACTACCATGGATTGACTATAATACGCGACACAAAAATTTACCCAGCCATAAATATACCACATAAGTTATTCTGGCGTATTTATAAAAAAAAACCAACGCAGGGGGAGGTCAAAATTTACACAAATTACCCAGCGTCATAAAAAACAGATCGATGAAATAAATAAATATATTATTCAAAAGAAAATTAAACAATTTACCATAAATTAGTAAAGCATTTTATTTGTTTGATGAATATCTAATTGCTTGATTATGGTAGAAACTAAACTTTATTTTGTATTAACTTATATTTTATATTAAGTGTGACGCCATTCTAATCATGCACATATATAACGAATAAAGATTTTCTGATTCTGTACTATGTTTGTTGTTGACTTGTTGTCAATGGAAAGTAGGGCTATAGCAAGTTATTCTTAAAGCCACCTCTAGAGTCTATTTATTCACTGACCTAACCACTAAGTGGGTATTTTATTACTTACAAGTACACATCGGTCAATCTGACTGTTTGGAATTTTTGTGCTTCGTTGTATTTTATAATTACTGAAATACCCCTCCCAGACAGCCCTCTAAATAGTATTTATTAGTTCCGCCCAGGTTTCGATGATGTTTGTATTTATTGTATTCGGATGTGCCAGTCAGAATTACCACGTGTGTGACCGTCATTCAGTCGCAAATTCAAAAATTTTTACAAAAAAAATATATATATATATATAATGGGAAAAAGGCAAAAATAGGAGTCAATTACACATCCTGTCCAAATAGCGAAAGAAACGGTTTAGTTTTTCTGGATGAAGGGTCACAGCAACAAATTCCAATGGATTTTCATTGCTCCAAATTTGGCAATAATGGTAATACTTTTATAATTGCATCGCAAGTCATTTTTAATAAATTCAACTTGTAATTTTAATAATTTTAATGTGTTTTAATATTTACTTGTCCTAATGTATCTTTAAATATAAAATAACAGACAAAACCTTAAAAAAATGCAGTAAATGCTTTTGTTGTGACTGCATGTCGTCTTTGGAATAACCTACCCCTACAAATCAGATCCCTTGAAAAACATTCACAGTTTGTGGCGGCACAAAAAACTTTGTTTTTTGATTGGATGGTCTTGGCTGGTGTGTCCTAGGGCTTCCGTGGTGGGGCAGTTGCTGATGTGAGTGTATATGCTTGAGTGTGAGTTTTTTAATAAAAACAATCTATTTATTTTTTATTTTGTGTATTCTATATTTTATTAAGTATTTTTTGTTTGTAATCTATGATAAGATTATTTTTTATGTTCATATTTTTATGTTTTAAAGCAAGTAGCCCTAACTTTTCCTGTTGAAATGAAGAATTTTTCATTTAGTTTCATTTAAATGGTAAAAACTGAGCTTATTATGTAAAAAATAATAAAAAATATTTGTATCTGTAGGTGTTAAAGTGAATTAACACCTAAGTAAATTAAAGGCGAGTGTAATGTGCTAATGTAGTATTTTCTTTCTTTGTTAACTTTTTTTAGAGATCAACACCTAAATAAAAGTATCATTATCAAAATTGTATTGATATTGTTATTTGCTATTAATAGTGCATTACTGCTTCAAGTTCAGAATCATGGTCCTAACTGAGTCTATGACTCTACCATATAGACTTGTTGTTTCACCTTGATTTTATTTTTAGTATTTCAAATTAGACTCCGTCCAGTATATTACGGAAATTAAAATACAATTTTTTTATGAATTATAAATTGCCAAACGTCGGGAAAATGAGTATAAGGCCAAGCTTATATAAACTTATTATATGATTTTCTAAATAATGAATCAGTTGTTAATAATGTTTTATTCTATTGTGGGGGTTATAAATAGAAAACAAAGTGAATTATAAACCTTTTTTAATATAACATGTTGTTAAGATTACAAGAAATAAATATAACCTCGGAATGAAATCACCAAATCAATAAAACAACTATAAAATAACACCATATATTTGCTGAACCATATGACAGTGGGGGTATTTAACCCTTTCCACATGTATAATGGCTCAATCTTGCCATTGTGCAATTCACGTATTGCGGCTTTAGCCCTCCGCGAATGTATTAATTCGATTGCAACATTCGGTATTACGTTTTGAATCTTCGTTCAAATAGTATGTTGTCGTCTTCCGATATCAATCGAATATAACATTATCTCCAAATGATGCTACCTACGTTATTCAATTGTTTAAGCAATCAAATACGTTTTAATGTGAAAACTGCAACAACTGCCTCCGTGTATAGCGGTTGTAGCCATCTGACTCTGTCAGCTGATTTGTTGTGAATAGCAGATGTTTCTGTATTTGTGTTGAATGTTGAGGTTATACTTCAGTCAAAAGGTTGTTTTGGTTATTGTTACACAAACAGAAGCATTTTTAAAAGTGTATTTGAAAGTTTTATTTAGTGCTTAGTTATTCTTTCTATGTTTTTTTTAGCATAAACTTGATCAAAATAACAAACCCGGGCAATCCTAATATCAATTGCTTTATTAGTGCAGTTTTGAACTGTTCATTTTCAAGTAATAGGACTTAATATCAGTGATGATTCCTTACAATTACGAAATGCTTCACAATTTCAACGAGAGTGGACAGGAAATTAGTAAAAAGTTTAAAACCCGTTTATAGTTTAAGTAAAAGTTTATAGTTGAATGATTATAGTAATACAATAAAATATTTCAAAACTTTTAAACTGAACAAAGTAAGAAAAAACTTTATACTTAAAATGTATTTCTGGACATTATTGTACAAACATGTTTATACTTAAACTAGCCAAAGTACCCGTTCTTCGCACGGGTTTAAAAGGCTGAAAGGTGTAGGCTCTACTGATACATTTAAGTTATTGTTAATTAATTCTTCATTGACAAATGACAAAACACGAGTGTCTACAACATTTCAAAGTAACATCTGTCAAATATTGGGAGAGGATAAGGATTAATGTAATAGAGACAGTCGTCGGAAAAACTTAAAATCTACCATTCCACTATTTCAAATAATTCACTAATTTCGATCCAGCAGTTTATCTGAAAAATTAACTTTATTTCTTTTTCTTCCCGAACTGTCAAAATATAGTGCAAACGGATGTTGTCATTAGAAAATGTAAACATTGAAACCTAGGACCGTCACGGCAGCTCTTTCTTCTTCTTCTTCCCGAACTGTCAAATTTTAGTGTTCAAAGCTGTTGACATTCAAGTAATTTTATGTTTTCATTCTCTAAAAATGTAAACATTGAAACTTAGGACGTTCACAGAGCGGAGCCCGAGAGGATTTTAAGGAAATGAGTATGCTTATGTGTTGCATGAGTTTAGATCTATCTTTGTGTAAAATTTCAAACTGTTTGGTTCAGTATTTTTTTCGTTTACTTGCCACAACAAACCCACAAACAAACATACATACAAACATACAGAAACCACCTCTTCTTTATAATATTATGGATTAAAAATTTAAAAAGTAAATTACCACAAAGTACAACAAGAAGTAGCTAAATAAGTATCAAGAGTTTTTTTGTTTTAATTGCAACTTATGTCATCGAGAGTCAAAAACCACTAATAAAGCAATAATTTTGAAACAAAAAAAGTAGTTTGCTTTACAAGAAAGCAAGTAACACTGGATCCAGGAAAGGGGGGAGGGCAGGAAGTGATTCAGACCATTCCTAGAAAGAGGCACGAGAGGTGAGGTGGCGATGAATACTGCCGACACCCACTAAGTATAAGACCGGATGTGAGTCCTCCGTGCTAAGCAAATAAAGGACTTGTGAGACAGAAAACATGTGTATCAAAGCTAACACAACCAAAGATTAGCTTTTCTTTACGTGAAATAGAATAATTACCGTATATTGTAGGTGAATTTTGTATGGTATATTTTCTTTGTTTTTATTCACCATTTGATGTCTTTGAAGACAGTGAAGAAATGCCATCCAGACCAAAAACGGTATTTACATCTGTTTCCTTACCGATCCACACACTTTTTTGGTTTTAATATTTAAAAAAAACTTTGTTATAAGTCACACTTTATTTGATTTTGAATCATAAAAATACTACATTAACATAAAAAATTACTATTTACAACACTGCCAGCTCACCCTGATATGTTACATTCACTTACACGTCAGTCATCTTGTGCTAGTCCTTACACTTGCCACTATGCCAAACAACCCTTTTATGAATCTCTTGCTATATTCGCGCCTTTACTTTTTTCTCTTTTGCCGTAACTTTCCTTTTCTGTGATTAATCAAAACAGTATTTACTATTTGCAAATACGCAATGTTCACACAAATATAGAAACGTGTGAATCAAAAACTGAGCGAAAATGAAAAAATATTCCCTCCCCACAAGCGGAATAACAAAGACAAGCACCAGAGAAGTGCTAACAGCTCACTGACGTATTTAAGGAACTATGGAATGGCGGCAATGATCGTTACCATGTGCACCTGGGGAGAGGCCGGCGTGGCATTGATCGTTGCTGCCTGCAGGAAACAAGTTAATACTGTAGGTATAATTAGGTGTTTAAGAGGCATTAAAAGGTTAAGTTTGAAAACTCGAAAAATCGTCCCAAATGATTCAGATTTTTGATACTCTAATGTATTATAAATTCGTATGATAACTTACACACAATTTTTGTTTGAACAGTACAATCCAGAACACGGAGGGTGGTCGGAAGCTGAACCAGGCGATGGTCTCCACCGGCCGGGCGGTTGCCACGACAGGACGAGCTGTGGGTGAGTGACCATTAGACCTCCTCTAGCGTGTACCATGGCTTGGAGCTGCTTAGAGTGCAATCCTATGTTGCCCTTAGGGAAAACCATTCTTGGTCCCCTTCATTTCATTATATATGTCAATTAACTCTCAAACTACACTCTCTAAGTGCTCTACTATACTCTATAAGTGTTTTACATGATAGATTATTTAGGTGCTGTTTTTGAAATGCATTATTTTGAGGTATTTTTTGTTATTTTCTATCACAAATCAATGACTTTTTTATACCTTATAAAAGGTAAAAAGTGAAGTCCAGACCAACTGGAGAAAAAAATATGCCCTAGATAATAATAATAAAATCAAATATAATTAATTAATAAATTGTAACTAATAATAATAGTTAGTTGTTTATCAGTTCAGTAGGAGTTCGGTGTCTATAAATGTTGTACTTTTTAACTAGTAATACCTATTAAGATGTCTTAAATCGAAGACCCCTATTAAGAAATAGGTCCGTAAAAATGGAAGTTTTAAGACCAGAAAAACTGGGACATAATAAGGAGTTTTTAAATTTGGTTTCAGTGGCGACCATGTTAAGTTAAGCTCTATATAAGAACATTAACTGATCAATTTGCAGGTGGAGCGATATCACAAGCCAAAGGAGCCCTGAGTAGCTGGTGGAGCAATTTGACAACAGCACAATCTGCGTCAGAAGCTGCGGAAACAGCTGCAGAAGCGATCGACACTCAGGAGAATCCTGTCATAGAAGTGTAGCTGCGTGAAGGAGAGCTAAACCTCCCATATTCTGGACCATATTGTTCAAACTGGTTTCTGTTATAGATGTAGAAGTGAGTGTTCCTAGTTTCCTGTTTCCTTTCTCTCATTGTTGAGGTATTTTCTAATGTATTGGAATTTATTTTTAGAATGTCGGAAAATGTTTAAAACCTAAATTTTCACTCAATATTGTAGTCTTAGTTGTCGGAAATAAGGAAAATCTGTTTCTTTTGTGGATATTTACTTTTAAAAGTAAGTTTATGTAACGGGTGGATGCAATCGTAGCATACTTTGGAATTTTTGTTTGTTTAAAGTGCATTCAAAAAGAATAGTTTTTAGTTTTTATAGTTTAATCTTCTATAGCCTCACTCATATGATATGATTAATTTACTACGAAGGGTTGGCCAATGTAGTAATGTTAATTAGCTGTCTTCTTTGGTTTTGTGAATAATTAAGTACTTTTCCCCTATTTCATAGTGAAGTGCGGAGACTTTATACTGATAGATACAACATTATTGTTTGTTTCGATCTTATTGAGAGCGAGTATGACTGATTCCATTCTAACTCCAAGGCACTTCATAGTCGGCACCACCAACTTGATTACTAGAGAATATAAATATTTGCAACTTTGTTTTTTTGTGGTTCAGACAATCAAAGATTCAGGTACGCAGGGCACAAGCTCAGAATGTTAACTGCAGCGGCATAAATTTTTAAAATAGAACCTACTTAATAAAATATGCATCTTAAACCAATAATTTAAGCAATATTCATCTGTAAAAAGCTAATATCAAAATTGTATTAACAAATTAAAATTTTTTGAGTTTAAAAATATATTAAGACATGCGTAGTGTAATTGAAAAAATCAACAAAACTCTTCATCATCGTTGGATGAAAGAAACAAGGTCCCAAGTCCAAAAGCCATAGTGGCCTTTTAGACAGACTTATTAATTGGTATGACTGGAGTCAGAATCCAATCAGGTCAAGATACCTGACCTACTATTGTATTTGAGCAATTCGTCTGTTGAGGCATTGTGTTAAACTAAATCAACAAGGGATATCTGATGCTTCTCAGATAGCTTTCTGATGTTCCGACATCTGTCTCTAAATTACTGGTTAATGTGGTCGAAAACGTTGATCCGAATGGTCGAGACTCGGGAGAAGGGTGGAATGGTGAGAAGTATGTGGGTTTAGTACAAAATCTGGTGGTGTAGCCAGTTACCATGTGAATGATACTACTGCCAATAAAGAAAATGAAAAACAAATTTACGGCTCAAAAGTTTTTACAAAAATATTTTGCTAAAAGTTTTTTGTGCGCCTCCAGATTGGTCCTAATAAATGTTAATTTTTCATTTAGAATCATTTTTAACTAAGCTGAAGAACCCCATATAACTGGAAACCCCTGATTACAATGTCCAGTAATCAGGCCTGGCAGATCAGGTGTTAATATAGATAAAAAAAGTGCAAGACCCTACAGAACCCCAATGCTGCTTGTTTTTAAAAAGATTCCCTGACATTATTCGAGTCAAGAAAATATGCAGTAAGCATTTTTATGAAGATGAAATAGGTGGGAAATGGAATCAGATTTTTTGAACTGGCCAATTTTAGTATTTAACATGCACAAAAAATGTTTTTATTACAACGTATCAACAATGTATCATGTTAGGCAATTAAGTTATTTCAGTGTTTGGTATATTACAGGTTTAAAAATTAATACTGATATTGTATAAATTTAATACTGGTAAGTGAAGGATATTGTTATGGATGAGGAATATAAATACTGTAGATCTATACTCAATTGCTTTAATGTACAGTTTTTGTATTTTATTTATCATTATATTTTGTTAGTTTTTTTTGTGATATTTGTAAATAGTATTTATTTATACGTATTAGTTAAGTTAAAATGGGAGCTGGTTCTAAAAATTCTTGTTTTGAACAAAATAAAGATCTTGTTTGGAATTATTCAAAAGGTTGCTGGCTAAATCACAAAATATTGACCAAAAATAAATAAAATTAGCATAATTTGAATCCATAAATTTGGAAATTTTTAGACCTTGGTCTACATTGGTATTCAGAGTACTGTAGTTCATATTCAATTTATGTAAAAATTTTCCTGTACCGTTAAATGTCATCCACATTAAAACTGTATTTGAATTGTTTTCTGTTCAAAACAAGTCTTTTGAACCTTACTGTTTTGGATAGTTATGATAATTACTTTTACTCTTATCCAAAGGCTCAAAGTACTAAAGAATGTGATTTATTACTTTAACAGATTTTCATTATTACTTTATAGAAATTTTATTATTAGTTTATAAAAGTTAATATAATAAAATATTTTCTTTACAGTTATGTTATTCTTTTTTCATATTGTAATTGTATTTTTCCATTATTCTTTGATTTCTAGATAAAGATAAATAACAATAAAGGAAAATACATAAAAATATCATTGTTGTTTTTGACATGGATATGTCTCAGCTGTGGAGGCCTATTGGTGATTTTATAGATGGAAAATATGTAACAGGTTTCCATAGAAACTACCAGAGCTATTGTATTGATTTTTTAAAATAAAAGAATAAGAACAGCTGTTTAGATGAACTGAAAACATTCCCTTTAGACATATCCATGATTAACCTATTTCCCACAGGGAAGTACAAACATGTTTTTGTTTTACTTTTAACTTTATAAATATTTACAAATGTATAAATATATAGATTGGATACTCTTATCCTATATACTTTTAGGATATGTCTTTAAAATTCACTTTACCAGGCAAAGATAATGAACCCGTTTTAGGTTTATGTTAAAAAAACTCAATAAAAATACATCTTTTCTTGAAAATGTAAGTACCATATCTATCGGAAAACTTGTATCGTGCTTTTCAAGTTTATAAAAATGAGGGATTAAATTTTTACTATTTTACAAGATTAACCCTTTCAGTGCTATATGGTCTCTATTTCTATGAGTTCAGGTGGTAAATAATGGCTTCTGTTGCCGGTTTAGTGAACTTTTCAGTCATATTTATCAGGTATGTTGTCAACTATGAGATGATACTGAAACTAACTCAAGGAGTTGGTTGTTTTGCCGATAGAGAAGCTTTTCACACCATTAAACACCTGCTCTGTCAGTGTACTTGTAGACCAGTGGTCCACAAGTACACCCGAACACTTCAGCGTTTACTGACAAATGAAGCGTCGGAAGTCATTTAGAAGTACTCGAGTTTGAATACCGACCATTTTGCAGTCCTAACTTGGTATGCAAAACTGTGGTGAAATGTGCGAGGGGCATCGCTAAAATAAGGAGTGAATAAGCAGCTAGGTTGAAGTTTACGCCATTTGTAGGCTTGGTAGGGATTGCAGTTTACATGTTTTCATTTTTCCAATATCGTTATGGTTTAAAATCAAATAGGTTATGGTCATTCAAATAGGTTATGAATTGCGTTATTTCGTCATCTGCTTCAACACTTTCAGTCGATCAAAGATGTTCTGTGTTGCCGAGATCAAACAGAAAATTTCGTTTCTAACTTTCAATTATAATTTTCAGTTTATCTGAAAGTTTGGATATTTATGTATTATTGTACATCAGACACAGAACAAGATATGAAGAGCTGAAGCAAGTGATACCAAACCAAAAACGGATTTACAAAAAAATTAAAAAAAACATTTGTCCCGTCAGTGACAAGTCGACAAGCTGGAGTTAAAGACCATCGAAGGTCAGATTAGAGGGTTATACTGTAATCTGATAAGGTTCAGCTGGTAGTAAAGACTCAAGAGAAACTATAACCGAGATTAAAATTTTTATGGATAATTATATTTACAATATTTCAAGTACATACATAAAAATAATAACTGATCCATTACTACTATATTTGTTATAAATTAAAGTGTACTTGAATTTAAATTCAATTTATGTAATTAAAGTATGTAATTGGGTAGAGTAACACAAATATTTTATTGCCACAGTATAAGTGAAATAGGCATAGTCACTATTAAACCACACAGTAATTCTCTAAGTGTCACATTGTTAAAAAAATTCTTTACATAAATAAACAAAACATTTATAATACATTAAAAAAGCTATGATTAAAACTATTAAACTCCATAACACATAAATTTTCTCCCTAGAAACATTCAGCAGTCCAAATGTTTTATACTAGTTCTTATCATCCCTATGTGACAGTTTCTGGTACCTTGCTATGAGTACAAATCATTTGTTGAAAAAATATTCTTTTAAAAATATGTTGCAGCAGTATATTGTATAAATGTAAAGAAATTGTATGAGAGCTTACATTTCTAGTATTGAATGTGTATTTAAATAAAATCTCATCACAGTGTGATTTGAAATTTATTAAAATAGTTTATGTAAAGTGACTAATTTGTATTTATTGTTTTCCCTCTCCCATTTATGTCAATTTACTAACTGTATGAATTGGAATTTAAATTAAAATTTAATTCAAAAGTTTTAAGATTTGTTAACATACTACATCTATCCGTGTTACCTGCTACTTTGACATGTTGGTAGTATTGTATCTGATTCTTTCTCTGTTATAAGAGTAGTAATTAAGGTATTTCAGTGTTCATAAAGCTGGAAAATAATGTTAAAAATAAAAAACTTTGATGGTATAAATGCCTACTCTCAGTGTTCCTCTTAGCAGCAAACCTGCTCGCTCTTTCTTATGTTAATGTTATGGGGAATAGGCAAATGATTCTCATGTTTATCAACAGATTTTGACCAAACTGTCATATATTATTATTATTATTTTATTCTTGATTTGGAAATTCGCTGCGTCTTTTTTTATTTATTGTACTACATTTTTCACTGACTTGCTGTAGACTTTTAAAATTTGACTAACGTTATAAATATTGTTTTCATTTTCATTCATTACTATTTCGATAAAATTGATCAAGGTAGCGAAAGATCTTATTTCCTTTATTTTTAAAAGTCGTAAGTCGATTTGACTCTCCATATCATAGTTGTACTTTAAAAAAATGTATATATTGTTTTTTTTATAATTCGTCAATAAAACTTAAGTAAATCTAAGAAGACATGGTATCCTAAAATTTCTCAGCAACATAATATCAAGAAACCATGGAACTATAATATTGAATACCATCACCACACACAGAGAGCCCTTCCTTGTAGGCATTACCAGCATTGAGTAGTATTCTTTAATTGTTTTAATACTGAACTAAATAATTTTATTTGAAACTGAAATATATAAGTTTACAGCAGTACACAGTGTACATTCTAATATTAAGAAAGGTTGGTTATGTTTTATTATTTAAGTTACAAAAGATTGCACATTCATGTACATGTCTCATCATGTTGTCATCATTGAATAAAAATGATTTGATTTAATTTGAAACCACAGGAAACTGGTCTTCATAAGTAAGGAAGGTAAATAAAATAATCTGTTGTGGTAGCTTATCCAACTTGCTTGACAGTGAAGCTAATCAATCTTAAATTTGGCTATGGCTTAGCTTTCTTCATTGAAGGAGCTGTAGATAGCATTTTTCGTGAGTATTTCCATTACTTCTCATCAAGCAGGAAAAGCCTGTCTACTGTCTTTCAGTACAACAAAATAAATCAAACTATCTATTGGTATCTTGGTGAACTGATCTCCAAAGCATTCTAATGGTTCAGAAAAATATCCATTAAAAAATTAATAAAATACTGTGTGTGTTTACCATACTAGTACACTTTAAATATATTCCTGCAATACATTTTATTTTACCCATATGAGGGAGGAAAAGAAACCGGTTAAATATGAATGCCTGATTCAAATGAACTTCCCACCAATCTATTTGGACTACCAATAACAAACAGTAATAAGTCCTTCTCTTGAGCAATGTAGATACTGTACTGTAAAAACAGCGGACACTGTATTAGTATTCTCTGTTTACAGTAACTTTTACTGTACAAGAAGAGCAAATTTATTTAATGTAAATAAATTTTCTTTATATTTGTACATATTTTTATATGTATCAACAACATTCAGCATTTACCTTACTTTAATATGGACTTATGTTATTCTTTATTCTTATTCTTATTAATAGACTTTATTCAAATGAATAAATTTTTCTGATAATATTTTTATCTACGTTATCTATGTTTGTTTGATGCCTTGATTAAAATAACGAAAACAGAAGTTTTCTTCATGTACAGTAATGAGTTTGAGGATAGCGCTCTAAGAAGTAGAATGCACCTTGTCCGAATTAAATGCGGGATCACCCGACATTACCCGAAGATGTCATGACGACATGACGTCAGTATGTCACCTGTGCAAAACAATTTGGAGCAGTTTTTAGCTGTGGTCGGAGTAAAAGGTTTTCGAAGTCGGTGTCGGGGAATTTGATAGTGTTAACTTCTAAATCTAGATTACAGTGTTTAGTAGTTGAGGAAAACAGTTGTTTTTCTTGACAGAGTGTTTTAGATAACCGTTATTATTCCTTTTATGTGGCAATGCAAGAAAAGGATAGGCAATATCAGCAACTGATGGCCGTCCGCCATCTTCCAGATGAGGGTTTTCTCGTTTATTAGGTTCGACAATTTAAAAATAATTTAATATGATATGACTTCGTAGTTTTAGTGCGAATCGTGTTTTAAGTGCGTGACAAAAGCTCATCAACCATTTGGAATACTCTGGATATCACGACAGAGGTAATCCTGTTTTTATTTGTCATAACCCAAACCTTAACAAGTAGGCCTCCTTAAAACATTCCTTTCTGATAGACGTTATTTTGATTTTTTTGCCATCATAAGAGTGAGGTAAAGTAGTATGTTTAACTACTATATATTTACGCTGAATATCAGGTTCAAATATTCTATTACGGTTCACTAGAATAACTTAACCTAAACCTATTTCCAAGGAATCATCAAAGTAATAACTTATTATTTTCCTTCAGATGATAAAAGGGATCTTCTAAGTAAGAATTTTAATTAAGAATGATTTGCCTATATAGCCTCCTTAATTTCATTATAAGGTCTAGGATTTTGTTATTCTTTCAATTTTTCGGTTAAGAGAAGATAAATAAACATGAAGAGCTAGTCTTAAAAACATACAATGAGCCAGAATTGAAAGTACTAGACGTACTTTGGCCAATTTGTTTAGAATTTTATGGAATTCAAGTAGGCCCTAAGTTATTCACTGATTATTTGCCTGTTGGAAATATCAACTAGCGGTCTATAACTATAATAAATGTTGAATTATCTGTTAGTAGGGTTTCATACCCTAGCATACAAGTAAATCTAACAGTTTAAACCTGCAGTTACAGTTTATGTAGGGCCTAATGTTAAATCACATATAATGATTTATTCAAGATAACCTATGTGAACTTTTTAAAACTTGACATAACTTACTCATAGGAATGTAGGTCTTATAATACTTCCATGATCTTAAAACCTAGGGTACGGTATCTGCTTTTTGTTTACTATTCTTTGTTTAGTTCCTGAATAAGTAAGCTCAACTAAAACAATTTTAATAGGACAACTTCATGCATAAACTTGGAATAACACAAAATTTAATTTTAATTTGCAATTTTTATAAACATATGCTTAGGCATCTAGGGCTAATAGTATGTTGCATGACATTAATATTAACATTTAGGTTCAATGACAGACCGAAAACTCCCATCAGGATTCTACAGCAAAAAAAATTTGCTAAAAGTGTCTGTCCATTAAGTGATGATGTTTACAAATAAAACTTGGTATTTTGTGATTTTTTCTATGGATGGGAGAATGATGTACCGACCCATTGATTTTTTGGATAGCTCAGAGGAGGTGAGAAACCTTGTAATCCGAAGGTCGTTGGTTCAAAACCAGTATCAGTTGCCATTTGGGCTGATCAATAATAATTAGGCCTACCTAGATCTGACAAGATATTGAATTTAGATAGTATCCAGACCATGGTTGGGAACATTCCAGATCAACACGTCTAACATATCTGGTATTCATTATACTCCAAATACAATACAAACCCCAAACAATAATTTAATTTCTATTGAAAGCGTGTTATAAGAAAGTACTAGTCTATTTTAATTCTACTTTATAAAAATCATCATAAAGCTAAATTAATCAAAAAACGAGCAATGATATAATATAAGCAGTATCTCGGTTTTTTGTAGAGTTTTGGCCATTCAATTGTCTCCGTGTCATTAGTAATAGGCCTAAGGCTTGGTTAAACTCCTGGTATAAAATCCTCATTTAAGACCATATACTTTTGAGCATATAACAGCGCTCACAGAAGTTATCTCCATGTATGCAAAAGCTATCGGCCTACATACCAAGGAAAAATGATGTGATAACTATTAAGTAGTCAGGCACTCATCGACAGCATGTTGATACTGCAAGATTCACTAGAGACTGGTAATAACATTTAACACCTCACAAAGTTTGAAAGATGATTGTTTAATGAAAGTTTGGATCCAATAATAGAAATACCGGTGGTGTCTATTTCCTTTTGAATTGACTTAGCAACATTAGCAAAAAAGGGTTTAAGAAGATGAGCAATTTCTTTGGGGTTGCAAACTGGACTTCCATTATTTTCTAGTTCAAAATATGATACACTTTTACCTGCCCCTTTGGGTTCATAGATGATTTTTCACACCTTGGCGGACCTATTCTTCCCTTAGTTTTGAGATTAAACCTTGAATCTCTTATCCTCATTTCTATGTATGGATTTTTATTGTACTTTTTGTGATTCAAGATGTTATTAGTAGTCACAAAAAAGGCTTGACAAATTATTTGTAGCCTAATTATTTACTGAAACATTAAGCCTGTTGGGCCTGTTTATAATTATGTTTACATAATGGACTTTGTTGGTTAGCTCTTTCTTAAAATTCAGCAAATAGTGTTGTACAATCTTTCATGATGTACTTAATTTCTCTGGAATTGTTCACTTTCACAGTGACACCATGAAGGTTAAAGTAATGCTTATCACAGTTGCAAAGATAACAGTTAAATATGTTGATAACAGACCTTTAATTATTTCTTAAGAGTTCAGGCTGGTGCATGTTTAACAAGTTTCATTATTGTACAATTTTTTATTGTTTAATATGCATTTTCACAAAAAAAAGAAAAAACTTATGGTGAGTAAGTCTTTTGTTGAGAATGATTAGGAGCCTATAAAATAAATTTAAAGAAGATTGTTTTAGTTAAATTAAATGCTTGTTAATAAATCTGTTGTGTGCGATATTGTAGTCCTACGATTTCAAGTTCACAACTTGAAATTTTATGGATAAGAATCATTTACAAAGCTGGATGATGATTAAATCAAATTTTGAATGTTACCACTAGCTCACAATTTTCCAGTCAGATAAAAACTTAACTTTAGCCTTACTAATGAATTTGTACTTTTGTATCTTAGGTATGATATCATCCATTCTAGAACGTTATAACAGACTTCAGTTGTATGCTTTCTCAAGAACCATTATAGCCTACTATTGTGAAAGTAAAAATTTATTTTAAACAAGTTTTTATAGCGGATTTTCTTATTTACCCATCAGTAAGGGGACAGTACTACAACTGTTGTAAGTAGAGTACTTTAAACCGTACTAACACTGAACCCTACAGTAAAAAAATTGAACAATTTCACTCCCCAATTATTGACAACTGGTTGGCTGTGATTGCCCACTTATTTTGTCAACAGTTTTGGCACTAAGCAAACATTAGGCCTTTTCTAACCAAAACTATTCAAATTAAATCAGCTGTAGGCCTATAACAAATCATATATGTTATTTCACAGCTGTTGTTTCATTGTTATAAGTTTAAGTTCATGTGTTATTACAGTTCGATGGTTTAATGTTTCATAGTTCATGACGTTCTTCAAAATCAGTGAGGCCTATCATGTAGCCTAATCAGCTGTTGCATAACGTTGTTTTTAAGTGTCATCACATATTTGGCAACCATTGTCTGAACTGAAATGAACAGTTTTTAATTTTCAAGCATTAAACTTAATACGTATAAATAATTATTTTTGGCTAGCTCTTGTAAATAGTAACCTACCTCAATGAAGTCAATCGATGGTTCTTAAGCTTATTTCACTACGGGGCTTTTCAAATGCGTATTAAAAAACTTGCTGTTGAAAAAAAATATGTGAAGTTCAACTCACACTATCCATGATGATTTTTAAAATTTTAAGTGCAACTTTTCCCCTGGTGCAGTAGAAAATAAATAACTAATAAAATAAAACACATTGGCCCTAAAAAATATTTTGTGATTCAACATCTAAAACAATTCTGCATAAAATATGATTAGTATAACTATGTAGGCTACTTTTGCTATCTGACTTTGTTTTATTCTTCGCTCCAGTTATTAATAAGCTTAAATTAACTCTTTTCCAAAGTTAAGCTTTGGACAAAAAATAACTGGTACATATGCCATATTCACCTTAGCCTATAAACAACACATCCTATTGTAAGGAGTAAATAAAGTTATTTGTACCTCCATTCGAGCTGTGTGGATGGAAAATATATCTTGGACTGTGTTTCATGTTTTTCCAATGCTTCTCAAATATGATCCAGCGTGGAATATAACCAGAGCTGAATTGTAGTAAAAAGCAATAGTTTATGATTCTAGTAGTAGACCCACACTTACATATTAGCGAATAGGGATTGTCCAATTTCGGCAAAAATCCCATCCAGTAACTTTTTATGCTACAAATCAGCGAATGAACCCAGGCCGCCAGCATAATAGATTCTCAAAATATCCACTTGCTTGCCACAGCCTTTACAGCAGATTGGAGGACTTTTTGATTTTTAACGAACTGAAACAAGTGATAAGCACAAGTTATTTGACCACTCAACATCTATCTTAAATTTAACAGTACTACAATACACACAGAGGAATATATAATTCTGAGACCATGCGATTGTTCTAGAGTGCAATCGATTCATAGTTTTTTTTCACTATTGTGTCTATGGCTTTTGACGGTAGTTATTTTTTTTTTCTTTAGTAGATACCAAAAACATAGTGGTTAAAATTAACCAACCTATATATATAAATATATGTGTGTCTGTGAACACGATAACTCTCGTAAAAATGGTCTGATCGAGACCAAATTTGGTAGAGAGAGTATTCCTACAAATGCTCGGACGAGTTCGTAAACCAGACATATCGGTCAATGGGAACGGGTATTTTATAAAACTTGTCAAATATTATTATATTATTGATTTGGAAATTCGCTGAGTACGCAGGTCTGCTGCACGGGGGTATTTTTTCACTATTGTGTCCATGGCTTTTGACGGTAGTTATTTTAGTAGATACTATCCTAAACATACTTATACCATTAACCAACCTAACTTAACTCTGCTGAGCACTGTCCCCTTAATATTGAATGTGGGGTGACCATAGACCCAACACCCCATTGATTGGATGAGATCCTTCCCTATAATTTATTGTTGTTTGTGTTTTATTCACAAAAATAGTACACTCTAATGTAAGGTTTCACTAGTTTGAAAACCATGTAGTTTTGTCGATTTCATTAGAGTGAGTTTTTTGTATACAAATTTGATTGATTGACAGCCAAAGTGAGTCTAGGTGAGAGTGGTCTGGGTAAATAATGTGTTTTTAAGCGTTCGTTTTAATTGGGCCTACTACCCAGAAATTATCTATGTAGCAAAGCACATAAGCTCTTATTTGTGTAAGTATGTGAATTGATGCTCTGTTAAAAAACATACTTTGCCTAGGACAATCAACAAAGCAAAAACCACATCTTTCTTGGTTAATTGGAACTTTCAAGATGTGTATTAATAATAAAAACAATTAAATTCTCTGTTATTGTGTAGAAAATTGAACTGTTTGATAATAATTTGTAAGATGACTACAACAAAATCAAGCTGCAAATATGGTTAAACATTTTGAAACCGAAAGACAAATAGGCTACTTAACAGCTTCAAACCCAATGGCAACCCTTAATAATTCCACAACCAAGTTATTAGTCGGTTAATTTTATTGGGTTTTTTCAGTATGGTCCACCTATCGAAACCACTTATGAGGAGCATATCCAGTTGCTTACACTCTTCACTCATACATGACTGGTTTCAGTCTATGATTGAAATCAGTCTCTACAACCCTCCCAAGTGGTTTACTTATATGCATGTTATGATTATAACAGTTTCTACAACTCTCAATAGTTTTGATTAATGTATTTAATGGCTGTTTCGATTTTCATAATCTATTCCTTCTGAAAACAGATTTTTGTATAGGATTGAAATCTGATTGTGACTTAATATTTTTTTTTCAATCAGTTATTCCCATCACTTCATTAGATTTTTATAATCGTCTTTTGATGTAGTCAATCAGCAAAGAGATGTTCTCTCTGTTTACAAATTTTATAGACGACTGATCATCTCTCTATAAAACTATGTTTCATTAACATTCTCGTTATGTCTTTTATTGACTTCTTTAGTGTGCAATAACAATAGGCCAAGGAACTCATAACGTTCTATACTTGACCTAGTAATAACAAAGTTGTAAATGGCTCATAAATATGAACAACGCTTGTCTATGGTCTATGGTAGCCTTTAGCTCATACCGTAGAACCGTCTATGAGTTTTGGATAAAAGTTGTTTTTTTCATCTTTTTTCCTTAAACCTATATTATATTTTAATTTTTGTGAAGTTAGCATGATAAAAAATCATTGTTGTATTTAAAAATCATTTTAGTCATGGTTGTTAACATAAATGGTTACAACTCTTTCATTTGTTTGCTAAACCAACATTTTGTTTCAAGTACATTTGATCTACTCTTAAGCTCCTGAGCCTTGTGTGGTATAGGGTTTGTGTGTATCTCACTGTAACAGATGAGGAACATAATCATCTGTTATTCAGATTTTTACTGGGGACAATTTCTTTCGTGGTTTTAAGTAAAACAAAGTTTCACGACGTTTTGTGATCTGGAATCTGATCACAAAAATAGTATCCAAAACATAACAAAATTAGTACACAATCCGGACTAAAGCTGAAAATAGAAAAGTTTAAAGCAGCCGAAAAACTTACAAAAAAACCATACACGCAATAAAAATCTAAATAATATAAATCCATCATCACCAATAATGAAATGATAATCAACTGTAATTGAGATTTTGGGACCTTGGAAACCCCCCTCTTTTAGCCTCAACTCTCATAAATCAGGAGCCCAGTGTAAGCAACCAATAGTATTATCAAAATATTAATGTTACCTTTGAAATTGCGACCTATTCAGGTAGATATGTTAAGCCAAGTATGAATGAGAAATGGGTGTGAGATAATTGTGGCATGATTTTGTAGTCTTGTTGCTGACTAAGGTAAGACTACTTATGTTCATTAGACAGGACTGTTAATTAATAGCCTAACAGCTGATGGCATCTAGGGACCTACAGTTTAATGTGGGAACCAAACCACTTTTTCCTCTGAATTATGTACTGGTGCAATTATGAGGAGTTATGTTCATAATATATTTTACTATTAAGTTAACTACAGATTAGATACTTCTGTTTTTGGCATCAAACAGTCACTTGTTTTGCTATGGTGCCGTTTTCTATTGCACATATACGGTTTCTATCAGAGTTTTTCCAAAAGTATGTTATGTGCTTATCGGTCATGCAACAAATTTTAATTTAATCGGTTTATAGGAAAGCAGCTTGTTTTGATTGTATAATGCCAATTTCCAAGGTAATAAACACAAATTTTAGTCAAGCTGAAATTTTCCCACGGCATAATTCCAGCGTAGATCAGTAAGATATTATTGAATCTCAATAAACTTACTAATCTTAATAAACTTAATTAGCAATAAATTTAGATCGTAGAACTATTAACAGTGTCCTCTGTTGCAGATTGCCGATGGGGCATAGTGTGGATCTTACGGGATGACCGAGAGCCGTTGGATATCCTCAGGTGGTAAGATAGTTTTAGTGTGGAATTCAAAAATACCTTTTAATAATAAAGGCAAAAAGAAGTAGATATGTGACTTTTCATGTGTCTTTATATATATTAGCAGTAAGCCCGTCCTTTGTACGTTTTGTAGGATTTAGTTTGAAGAAGAAAGATTATCATACCAAAATATAAACCTGAAATCCTAAACAAATCAATACAAAGAAAATTAATTAATACCCAGTTTCATTATTTAGCATTACTTTACAATTAAATAGATTAGAACATTTATACCATTATTATTAAAATTTTTAATATACAGTAGTATGATTTCGAAATGGGTTTAAAATCAATGACCAATATAAACTAACTAATATTGATTTGACGGCTGTTTGTTTTTATTTCTATTAAATCTTTAAACTACAAAGACAGCTGATTATTATCAGTAGGTTATCTATCTATAATATTATAAAGAAGAGGTGGTTTCTGTATGTTTGTTTGTGTGTTTGTGGGTTTGTTGTGGCAAGTGAACGCAAAAAATACTGAACCAAACAGTTTGAAATTTTACACAAAGACAGATCTTAAACTCATGCAACACATAGGCATACTCATTTCCTTAAAATCCTCTCGGGCTACGCCCTGTGAACGTCCTAAGTTTCAATGTTTACAGTTTTAGAAAATGAAAACATAAAATTACTTGAATGTCAACAGCTGTGAACACTAAAATTTGACAGTTCGAGAAGCAGAAGACATGGTTGCGATAAATACCCTGGGATTCAATGTTTACAGTTTTTAATGTCAACATCCGTTTACTTTACATTTTGACAGTTCGGGAAGAAAAAGAAATAAAGTTAATTTTTACACATAAACTGCTGGATCGAAATTAGTGAATTATTAGTTCGAAATAGTGGAATGGTAGATTTTTAATTTTCTCCCGATGCCTGCCTCTATTACGTTAATGCTTATCCTCTCCCAATATTTGACATATGTTACTTTGTCATGTTTAGATATATACTTAGACACGTGTTTTATCATTTTGTAAACAATAAAGAATTAATTATCAATAACTTAAATGTATCTGTAGAGCCTACACCTCTCAGCCTTTTTTACCTGTGCGAAGAACGGGTACTTTGGCTAGTTCATTGAAAACTGAATCAAAATGTGAGTAATATCGCTATGGGTTTTTAAATGCTCGTGTTTTACTTTTCAAGCGGCGATTTCAAGCATTTACAAACTTTCTCTGGAATGTAGAGAATACCGTACATGAAATAAGTTTCATTGTAATCAGTTCTCCCGTTTTTTCGGAGAAGACTGCGTAAAATGCCTCCTGGAGCGTCACAGACTAACAGACAAAAATTGAGATAAGACCAGTTTCGGCTTCTCTAACGCAGGAAAGGTAAAAATAACTAAATGAATAATTCTGAGCAATGTACAGACAAAACTCTAATTTTATTTATTTAGACATACACCGGTAACATGTACCGCAGAGGAAATAAATACCCACTTATTAACACTATATGTGAATGTTCTACATCAATGTAATGTACAGTTTCCTTAGCAAAAGCAACATATTTGGTCATTCGACAAGGCTCTGGTTATTTATCCCATGAAAAACCAAACTGAGAACTGAGTGTCTTCAGTTCTAAATTGGGTAATGTCGGTGGGATGTAAACCATTTCAAACACGATAGAATGCAGTTTTTAGTCAGTCACTGTTCAGTTGTTCTCGGTTAAAGGGCCATCATATGAATTTGTAAACTAAAAACAATACCCCCGTCGCAGCAGACCTGCGTACTCAGCGAATTTCAAAATCAATAATATAATAATAATAATATATGACAAGTTTGGTCAAAATCTGTCGATAAACGTGAGAATCATTTGCCTATTCTCCATAAGATTAACATGGGAAAGAGTGAGCAGGTTTGCTGCTATGAGGAACATTGAGAGTAGGCATTTATACCATCAAAAAATTTTATTTTTAACATTTATACCAACTTTCATCAACATCTGTCCATAAATAAATGAGTTTGGCTATTCTCCATATGATTAACATGGGAAAAGAGTATGCAGGTTTGCTGCCATGATAAACACATAAACTATGATTTTTAAGCATGAATGGATCTCAACCACATGAAGCTAAATATCAAGTTTTATCCAAAAATATTGGTTAATAAGTAAAAAATTTATTTTTCCTTAACCTCCATAAGATTAACATTGGAGCCTCAAAATACAACGTACTGTGTTTAGATTTTTTAAAATCTCAGTAACCGTTGGAGATAGAGAAAAATTTTAAGAAACTAAATTGTGTAGTTTTTTAAGCTGATTCTAATGGTGAAAGATAAAATCTAAAAATGTTTTAAATTACATATGAAAAATGCAAAAAACCCAATTTTGGGGTACAAAACCCCCCCAAACTACCCGTTCCCATTGACCGATATGTCTGGATTACGAACTCGTCCGAGCTATTGCAGAAATACACGTTTCTACCAAATTTGGTCTCGATCGGACCACTTTTACGAGAGTTATCGTGTTCACAGACACATATATATATACATATATATATATATATATATATATATAAATTTTAACGACTATTGTTTTTGGTCTCTGGGCACCTAAAGAAGAAAAAATAACATGGTCCCGGGCTTAAGTCTCGCCATGAGACCTACGGTAATAGCTTCTTCCCTATGGGAAATTCGCTAAAAAAATCTCCCGATCCAAACCAGTGATTTATTTCTTCGAAATTTATTTTATTAAAATACCTAGCTTTTTAGTGCACGCTGTGAACCTTTTGCAACACTTGGAGCAGGGAATAAAGCCCATTAACTAAGCGAGTTTACTACGGTGTGAATAAGCGAGTTTAAAGTTATGAATAGTAATAATAATTATTCCCATTTTACAAAAGGCTGCACTTCCGAAAGGGGACTTGTATGCATTTCGGGTTTCTTGGTGTCTAATTAAAGCTCACTCCTAGAACAACTTGAATATGACTTACCTGACCTCCGCAAAATGACCTATAGGTCAAATATAGATCATTGTGAAACACCCGAAAACGGCTTTTAGCGATATTGCCGACATACTGCTCTGCGGAGTTAAGTAAGGTTGGTTATTGATATTTGTTTCGTAAATAATATTTAAATTCTATCAATGACAAACCTAAATTAATTCTGCAGAGTACTGTTTGTCAACAACCAATGTACGTTTAGATCATAATACACACTATATTGCCAAAATACAGCGCTCTGGGGGGTTAAGTTAGGTAGGTTTATACAAATATAAATATAAGTCATTTTGCGGAGGTTTAGTAGATCATATTTAAGCTGTCCAATATCTATAGAATTCCTTTTACGGAAGTGCAGCCTTTAAACATACATGTTGTGTATGAATTAGTATTTTTTTTTAATGGATTACAATTAAACCTTTTAAGATAGGAATGTTTATCTCCCCTTCCTAGTATGGCCCTTTTTGGAAACCATTTTTTTTTCATTTAAAAAAATATAAATTATAAAATCAACTCAAAAGGGCTGGCCGGGGATAAATCTACAGATTTCCTGAATTTGAGTGTACAATTTTGCCAACCTAACTCAGACTTTTATCGTTTAAAATAATAGTATTTTAATAATAATGTCTATGGTTTAGGAATAATATCTGGAAAGATATATCCCTGTATATATTTAATATTTCCTCATCGGACTACTTTCGTGCGGTTTACTTTAATCACACATTTTGAGGGGGTATAGTACATTAACAAAATCAGAGGAAATGTTATTTGGCTATATCTACACTATGATTATGGCCAAGCCTAAACTGAGGTTAGTTTTTTTGTCATAATGAATTTTTTTGACATGGATATGTCCTTAGCTCTGGGAAGGTGTTAGTGATTTGTAAGATCGAAAATATTTAACAGGTTTCCATAGAAACTGCCAGAGCTATTGTATTGATTTTTTTAATATAAGAGAATAAGAACAGCTGTTTAGATGAACTGAAAACATTCCCTTTAGACATATTCATAACCGTAATCTAACCTATTTCCTACAGGGAAGTAAATACAAATTTTTTTGTTGGATTATTCAAGTTTGTAGTGTGAAACAAGTGAGAAACTTTTAAAATATCTCACACTGTCTGATGTTATGCGTTTGGTTAGAGTTTAGAATTATTTTCACCTCAGACTTTTTCACCTCAGATCATAACAAAGCAGGGGAAGTATATAGTCAGTGAGGCCGGACACAAGTGAATAAAAAATAGATAAGTCAGTTTACAGGGTCACATCAATACTGGAACAGCTGAATCAATAAAGTGTTGACATGCACGATGGTTACTCCACCATTGGGTCGGAGATTGTCTGCATCTGGATAGTGCAAGGGTTAATTTCTAACTAGGCCTGTTGTTGTTGTCATTACGTATTGTGTTTGATATATACCCCCGTCGCAGCAGACCTGCGTACTCAGCGAATTTCTAAAATACAATTATGTGTCATGAACGATCAATCAATACCTGTTGATAAATTAGGGTTTATGCCTATTCTATGTAACATTAACATGGGAAAGAGTATGCAGGTTTGCTGCTTAGAGGAACACTAAAAGTAGGCAATTTTTATTCTGACCATATACCAAGTTTTATCATTATCTGCACATAAATAAAGGAGTTTGCCTATTCTCCATGAGATTAACACCGGAAAGAGTATGCAGGTTGGCTGCTGTGAGGAACACACAAACTATGATTTTTAGCATGTTTATGCTATGAATCCCAACCACATGAAGCTAAATACAAAGTTTCATCAAAAACTATTGGTTAATAAGGGAAATATTATTTTTTACTTATCCTCCATAAGATTAACATTAAAGCCCCTAAATACAATGTACTGTGTTTAGATTTTTTAGTAGCTCGGTAACCGTTGGAGATAGAACAAAACTTTAGGGACTAAATTGTATAATTTTTCGAGCTGATTCTAATGGTGAAAGATGAAATTTATAAATTGTAAAAAATTCATAGACAAACACAAAAAAACCCATTTTTAGGGTACAAAACCCCTCCAAACTATCTGTTCCAATTGACCGATATGTCTGGAATACGAACTCGTCGTTACGAAACTGCGAACATTTAGTATAAACATAAAGCCTGGAAGTTCCCCAACAAGATGAACAACAATATAACTCCTTCCAACAATATAAGTTCCTCAACATTATAACTCAGTTTAATCGATCGTAAACCTTTAAATAAGAGGTAAAGTAGAGCCAGCCAAATTTGGACGATTGACAATTGGCGGCCCAATAGTTGCCCGATTGACACTTAAAGGGTTAAATTTGCGCTTGTGATTTTTACTTTCTCCCCTTATACGTAGTATATGGAGAAAGTATTGTTTTCGTCAAAATTTTCGAATTTGAATTGAGGGTGGATATATCCGTTTTGGGTTGAATCCAAAAAATGTTGGATATGTCTGTTTGTTTCTGTCTGTTGTTTTGTGTGTCTGGATGTGTACAGTGCCACAGCCTACCCCCTTGGTCCGATTTAGATGAAATTGGCATTATTATATTCACGGTATCTAGGCGATTTTTTCATTATTTGAATTTTTGATTTTTAAGGGTAGTTCACCCTAACTCTTAAAAACGTGTCTTTCTCAAAAACGGCTCTAACGATTTGATTATAATTTCATAGTTTATGCACAGAGTACTAAATAATTTGACACCACCCGCATGTCTGTAAAAATGACGGCTCAAAAGTTATGCTTTTAATGTCAGAAAAATCATTTTAAATTTTTCCCAAACAATAAATGTAAAGTATAATTTGACTGTCCCATTAAACCAGCTTAAAAACTAAACAAATTAGTATTTTGAATATTTGTCTACGACTAACGGTTCCAGAGAAAAGTTAAAATACTGTCCATGATAAACACAGTACGTTGTCTAAAGCATCCAACGTTATTCTTATGGAGAATATTAAAATATCAATTTCTTCCTTATTTTTTACCGTTTTCCATGAAACTTGGTATGAAGTGTAAGGTCAAATCACCCAACAGAACCAACTCAAAAAAAGCTTGGTATTACCTTTATTCATACAGTTCGAACAATTATTTAACTTGCCTCTCTTGTTTTTATAATCAGAAACGGGATGATTATTTTTGAAACAATAAATTATTAAATGGTATTTATTTAGATGAACTTTGACGAACATGATGGTTTATTACAGATTGTCTTTCTTGAACTTACTTAAGGGAGAAAGTATGTGTCAGTTCACTGGTACCGTTTATTTTACAGCTATATGTGTTTGGAAATCTTCTACGAAAGAAGAAATACTTTTTTTAGTTGAAAAATGTTCAAATACCTGCTGATTTAAGTATTCCAAAAGTTGGCACAATGATGTATAAAAACTCTAACTAGTTTCATATAATATCCATTTTTTAGCCGCTGAGCTGCGGAACATAATGTAACATTACTGTATATACTTGCACAGATTCCATCGACAGCTTAAATTGGAGTCTGTCCCATACTACCAGGTATAGGTTTATTTTTGTTAACAAGCCTGTTGTAACTCTTACTTACTCCGATGGCCATCCGGTACCCAAGTAGGATTTTGGCCTCGCCATCTCTTCCTGTCCTGAACCTCGTCAATTGCTGCTCCTGCTCTTTTGATGTGTTTTTTCACACTGTCCCACCATCTTCTCCCCTGGTGGCCATCCCCCATTCAGACGCCATCCTCCTACTTCCCTTAATAATGATCCTCTGTCTCTCACCAAGACATGCCCCACCCATCTAAAAACATCTAGTTCTAGCATTGGCCGTGATTTCATAATTTATGTATAGATTCCATAATTCTTTGTTACGTCTGATTCTCCATTCACCATTTTCACATACTGCTCCAAAAATCTTACTTAATTTTTTTTTTCAAAAACTATGAGCCTTTATCTTCTTTTTTATTTACTATCCATGTTTCTGCTAATGTTGTAAAGTTTTAATATCTTTATGTTCTTCTGTGTTTTTTATTGTTTATGTGCATGTTAAGTATTTATGACGATATCTCTGTATTAAGCCGGTATTAGGTTAAAATTAAATTAATTAGACAAAATTAAAGTTTAAAATTAGACAATTTTCTGTGTTTACCATTTTGGATATGTCAGTAACGAATTGAACTAGAGTCATGGTTCAAAATACTGAATTGTGTGTGTAGTGGGTATGGAGGTACTTAAGTAGATGAAGTTTAAGAAAACCTGCTCTATGAAAATAAAATATTAAGGTTTTAAAAACCCATTTTCGAGCCATATTAAACATATATTTTAAGTTTACAGAACATGTGATCTATATGCCCTATAAGTGATTTAATAGAAAGAAAAACAAACAGCTGTCAAATTACCTTTTTACATTGATCATTGATTTGAAACTCATTTCAAAATTATACTATATTAAAATGTTATCTTAACAATAAGATAATTTGAATAGTGATACAAATGTTCTAATTTATCTAGCTTAAAATTAATGCCAAATATTTACTCTATATATCTATTTATTGTTTACGATTTCAGATCTATATTTTGCAATGGTTATCCTTCTTTTTGCTGATTCCTACAACCCGTACAAATGACATTTTACTGCTAGTTGGTAGTACTGTATATTTCTTGAGAGTATCAACCATGATGCAGTGGTTTGTAGCATTAGCAGTTATTAAACTATGAAAGTAAGAAAACTTTGCTGAGAATATAGATCTGCTGAGACGGGTGGTATTTACTTTTAGAAACATCGAGTTTTTCAGAGAAAACCTTTTTTCACTAGTATGGGGTAGGTAAGGATTTTCTCCAAATTTGTCTTCAATAAAAGTGATATTTAGATCCAATTACCTATGAAAGGGAGCTTATCATCATGTTGGCATAGTATCTATTTATTCAGTACTTTAAAACCAAAAATTTACCTTAAAGATTAAATTGAATTTTTTTACCATTGACCATTTTTGAAGAGTTTATGTAATGTATAAATTATTCCTCAATTGAGTATTGAAATTAAAAACGTTTGGTTTGTTTGCATGAAACAAGAGATCACCCTTATGTTATTGTGTCTAAAATGTCTGAACAAATTACCACCACAATTGCTACAACTACCTTTCATTAGTTTTAAGAAAAAATGTATTACTTGCTCGTAAACCACACCTTCTTTCTACTGTGTTAACGAATTTCTCAATTTACTCTCTACCGAGTTTCCCACAGACTGATTATGTCTTTTTACCTGCCTCACTTGATGCCATGCTTATATTAATTTTAGATTTTTATCATTATTACTCTGTGATACTTGGTGCCATTTCAATTTTTTGCCTGTATGATTTTCTAATGACGTGTATCTCTGATATAATCGAATTGCATGTAGATAATTTATATTTTTGTTCTCTAGCGCGCCTTTGGATTTTTATGCTTACAATATCCTTAAACATTTACTGTGGTGTGATATATGCACTGTATAGTGTCATCTCAATTTCATTGTCTGTGTTAGCTTACATCTTCTCATGACGTTTATCTGTGATATAATTTAATTGCATGTAGATAAGATAATATATTTATTATACTCTTATACACCTATATAATTTTATATTCACTTCATTGTTATAAATATTTACTTTAATATAACTTATTCTATCTGCTAGTATGAATCACCTGACAATATCTATGCACTGTACTGTGTTCTGGGATAATAAAGCTTGTCTATTGTCTTATATCTCAAAAAGTTAAAAAAGGATTAATAAAAAACACAAATACATTCAAAGTGGCAACGGCTCAGAAGGGTATTTTACTTGGAATGAACATCGGTTGGTATCACTGGCGATATACAGCAGCAAGTGGCCGATCAGCTGGGTTTCTTCTCGCGTGTTGTTCCGGGAATCAATACAGTCACCTCTCACAAGCCATTGAACTACATTCGATCAAATACACTTCCTTCGCTTCACAACTACATTACAAAGCGACAGAAAAAGTTTTTTGTGGTGTGATTCTCTCAGCCTATCTTATAAATGCAAGCTATAGTAGCCACGTGCAAATGTATTAAATAATATTAAGACGTGACAGTGTTATGTAATGTTGATGAAACGGTGATCCAAGATGCAACCAAGTGAACGTATTAGTTTATTCCATCCGTGCAGAAATAAAAACAGAGATTTAGTTTTTGCTCCGTAATTGAAATATTGTCCTTTTTTTAACCATAACTTAGTTAACCTTTTACCTATGCAACCAGGAGCATTAAATGACTTGGCCTGTGATTAAAATGACTACACTGTAGCTCAAGTCCATAATCGGAGACAAATGTACACTCTTCAACGCAAGACGTTCACAACATACTGTCTTGTACCGCAATATAGTCAAATCTGGACAATAGTTTACCTCTATATTACGAATAAATTATGTTCAAACCCTTGATATTACAAATTTTTAATAGTTCTGTGTAACAACGACGTTTATAGTGTCGGACCTTTACATAACGTATTTTACCTCTATATAGGTGTCAACCTAAAGTGAACCAATTGGCTACCTTTTATACTATATGTGAGACTATGAAAACTTCCCACGGGGAACCCCCTTTATGTTTTAGAGGATTTAAAAATTAATTTTGAATTCGAAAAATATGGCCGCCATTTTCCAACATTGACCTCAACTTGAAGATTTCTTATGGAACACCCTATATTTTATGGTGGTTTTGAAAAGAAAAAGTAATTTTAAGACGTTTTTACTCTTGATAATTTTGGCGTAAGTGTAACCGTTTGCGAGCTACTGTTAATAATCATCATGAAAAATACTGATTATTAGATTTGCACACACCCGGTTACATTTACGCTAAAATTATGACGAGTAAAAATGCCTTAAAATTACCTGTTCTATCCCAGATCACTATAAAATATAGGGTATTCCATAAGAAATGTTATAGTTGTTGGACATATTGGAAAATGGCGGCAATATTTTTCGGATTCGAAAAATGTACATGTGATTATTGAAATAGCGATCATACTACAATGTATGTATTTTAAGCCAAGTATGAATGAGGATTGAGTGTAAGATGATTGTGGCGCGATCTTGTAGTCTTGTTACTGACTAAGGCTGACATGTTCCTTAGACAGGACTGTTAATTAATAGGCCAACAGTCAATAACAACAACTAAGGGACCTACTGTTTAACGTGGGATCCGAACCACGGCCTCTGAATTAATAATTGTTCTAATTATGAGGATGAGATTTGCGGATTAACGCAGTACTGTATTCAATAGTGCGGACGTTAATCCACACAAGAGAACACTACATCCACTGACCATCGCACTCTGTATCCACAATTTGTGACCTCCTAGTAGCTGGATTACAGGACGACGCCACCGTCCCAGTCCATACACGATATCTGAAAAAGTAGCTTAACAAAAATATTCCATTAAGATTTTTATTAATATTTCAAACAGAGAGGTCGCTTATATCTTTAAGATCAACATATTCTGATTTCAAACTAATCAGATGTGAATTAGTTTTAAAATTCACGTGTGAAGGCAGACAGTATGTTACAGGGGTTTTAACATTGCTCTTATGGGAGTAACCCAGAGCTAAGGCATATCCATGTTAAAAATCCAAGATTGAGGTACTGTAGACTGCAGTATATAAGATTCCTTGTCCGTTATACTGTTAGCACTACTGGCACCCAACAATGATGCACTTCCTTGGAGCCTTTTTGAAGTGACCAGAAAATGATTGTGTACTGTATTTACTTCCCTGTGAGAAATTGGTTAGATCATGGATATGTCTAAGAGGAATGTTTTCAGCTCGTCTAATTAGCTATTCAAATCTTTTAAAATAAAAATTTAATACAATAGCTCTTGTGGAAACGACTACCATTTAACTGTTTTGCGTCACGCAACTACGCAAATACCCGTCCCAGAGCTTAGACATAACAATTAAAACATAACAATGCAAATGAAAAGTTATTTATTCAAATGTTTACTGCAAAACCAATTTCGAGCAACAACTTATTCTTTTGTACTTTTTCTGCAACCAAGAGTCTGCTCCGATATATTTCATCCTATCGATGCGATCTTTGACATCGTGCTTCAGCTTCTCGAGAGCACCAGGGGGCGGGGGAGACTTCGAGTCCTCAAAAGGCCACAATTTCATAAGTTCACGTTTCAGTCGTTCTCCTTCTGCAGCGAACCATGACATCTCTTCGTGCTTAGGTGGAGGTTGTGCCGGGGCGTGGTGGTGGAACGGGTTCATTGTGTCCATCCACCCTTCCTTCACAGGGGTAGGTTTTGGTGGTGGAGGTTGCGCCGGGGCGTGGTGGTGGAACGGGTTCATTGTGTCCATCCACCCTTCCTTCACAGGGGTAGGTTCTGGTGGTGGAGGTTGCGCCGGGGCGTGGTGGAACGGATTGCTGAACCAATGTTTTTTATCCTCGTGAGGTTGCGTGTCTAGAGGTGGTGGAGCAACTCCTCGAGTCCTAGCTGGAGCCATTCCAGACATTGTGTGGAATGGACCTGGATCAACTCCTCGGGTCGCCGCTGGACACACTCCCGTCATTGCATAGGAACCTATTTGTTCTTCCGCTCTTCTTATCATTTCCAGAATTTCCAAAAAGAATTCCCTCAGGCAGTTCTCTTCGGCGAGCTCCTCCTCAGTGGTTCTCTGTGTCATTTCGGAATGCCCGGTTTTGGTCTCCATCCAATCGAAGAGTCTGTCAATGGTGTCCATGTATTGGTCACTGTTTACGTGTGGCATTGCGGTGGCCATTTTGAACAGATTTAATGGGTTTCTTGACACTACAAGACAATTTGTTCAGGCGTGTCTGTAGATTTGTTAGGCGACCTCTTCAAGTAGTACTTCAGCCATTTTAGGAAATCGTGCACGATAAAAGATCTGAGAAAAAGGATTAATAGGGTTTTAGTAAACTACTAGCAGTAAGCCCGTCTTTCAAGATCAAGAAGGAAGATCATCATACCAAAATGTAAACCTGAATACTAAACAAATCAATACAAAGAAATAAATCAATACCCAGCTTTATTACGAGAAAATAACTTTTTAATATAGTATGATTTCGAAATGGGTTTAAATCAATGACCAATATAAACTAACTAATATTGATTTGACAGCTGTTTGTTTTTCTTTCTATTAAATCTTTAAACTACAAAGACAGCTGATTATAACCAGTAGAATTCATTTAAAACTGAAGCGAAATGCGACGGATATCGCGTAAAATTGGGTTTTTAAATGCTCGTTTTTTACTTTTCAGGTGTTGGCGGACAATTTTAAGCCTTTAAAACCTTCTCTGGAATGTATAAAATGTATGAAATAAGTTTCATTGATCTGTTTTGTGTTATTTTTACTTTTTAGCACAACCTTTCTTACCTGGACCACCAGGGAAATTTTATATAAATTCACAAGAACCGGTGTTGTGTTTATGTCGAAAACCTGGAATTTTATAAATAGATCCGACCGATGAAAAGAACTTGGTAGTCAGGGAATTTTTATTTTGGATTTTGGTAGACACCATGCATATACATTAATTCAATACCCACTATTCACGATTATTATATAATTATGTGTTAGATATAAACAGTGGTGAGCGAGCGGAAATAGAACGTTTAGTGGTATTGTGTGTTTTGGAGCTGTTCCGAGGGAGTAGTTCTTTGGGAGCTGTTCGTTCCAGAGTCGTTCTTTACCCGCCATCCCCCATCTACTAACCGTTCTCCTCCTCCACACCAAAACGCCGCGTCCGACCTCTCAGTTGGTTTATCGAAATATTGTTCAAACATTCGATAAACTTATCGAGTTCTTTCAATGCCTGTTTAATAACGAAAGGGCCAAACTGGTTTTGGGAATTTTTAATTATTTTGTGGAATAAAGTTGATATGATTTAGAAGTGTAGTGGCGTTTCGGACAAGCGGTTTCCAATATTTATTTAATTTGTTTTCTGATTTTACTTTCTCCCCTTATCTATATGAGTAAAATTATAGTTTTGTCTGTACATTGCTCAGAGTTATTCACATTTCTTTAGTTATTTTTACGTTTCCTGCGTTAGATAAGGCGAAAAAGTCTTATCTCAATTTGTGTCATAGTGTCGTGACCTCTCAGGATACTCAATTTTAAACGGCGACTTCATTCTTCCTTCCGAAAAATAACGCTGGGAGAACTGATATACAATGAAACTTATTTCATGCATACTCTTAGATTCGCAGAGATGGGTTATTTCCAAAGCGACATTGTTCGCCGCCCTTCTCCGAAAAAAACGGGAGAACTGATATAAAATGAAACTTATTTCAAATGCATTCTTTTAGATTCAATGAGATGAGCAAACGTTGAATCTCCGATAACTTGACCATTAAAGAGATATTTTGGAAAAATGTCACAACCTAAAATAAATGTTAAATTAAAATGTATCATTTAAAAACCCATATTTTTCTTTTATGCGATAATTTGCGGATGTTTTCTTTTACTCAGTTTTAAGCAAAAGGTAAGTATAACTGTTAATTTTTTAATCTGTATCAAAGTAGACTGACACATACTTATATTTGAAGTAAATTTAAAAAATCTGTAACCCTCCTTCATGTTTTTTTTTTTTTAAAAATGAAAAAAATAACAGCTGTTCCCACTCAATTGCTCGAAAATAAAAACAAAAGAACTGTTGATTTATGCGAACAGCTCTGAACCTCTTTAGTTATACATCAGTTTTATGGACTACACACCCCTTTACCAAGATAGTAATACCAAAATTCAAATTTTTAATTAGTTTTACTTTTATTTACAATTGTTCTCCAAGTAATGACTGACAATACTGTCTCCCTTTAGATTTATGAAAATCTTAATTGAATTTCGGTAATACTATTTATCAATCTACTATGTCTTGTTTCTGTTATCTAAAACATTTAGTGTCAGAAAATAATCATCCCAGTTATAAAATAAAAAAAAGAGATAACTGTTAAATTATTTGTTTCTTAGTTAACGAATAATTCAATAGAGCCCGCGCGTTGTCCAAGCATGCACAGAACCGCCCCTAATATGGTTACCGCTATCTTGTGGATCAGATTGAGTTGGTTTTGTGGGGTGATTTGACCTTACTCTTCATACCAAGTTTCATGGAAAACTGTTGGAAAATAAGGAAGAAATTGTTTTTTTTTTAATATTCTCCATAAGAATAACAATGGACCCTTTCTGACAACGTACTGCGTTTATCATGGACAGTAAATTTAACTTTTCTCTAGAACCGATAGTCGTAGACAAATAATTCAAATTACAAATTTGTTTAGTTTTTTAAGCTGGTTTCAATTGTGCAAGTCAAGTTATACTTTACTTTTTTTGATTTCGCTGAAAATTTAAAAATTTGATTTTTTGACATTTAAAAGCCTATAAGTTTTGAACCGTCATTTTTACAGACATGCAGGCGGTGTCAGACTATTTAATACTCTGTGCACTATAAACTATAAAATATAAAATTTAATCAAAATCGTTGGAGCCCATTTTGAGAAATCTGGATTTTTAGGGGTGAACTATCCTTATTAATCAAAAATTCAAAAAATGTAAAAAAACGCCTGGAGATACGGTGAATATATACATACATTCCAAATTTCATCTAAATCGGACCAACGGGGTAGGCTGTGGCTCTGTACACATACAGACACACGGACGGACAGACATCATGTCGAAACCCCCTTTTTTGGATTCAGGGGACTCCAAAACGGATATATCCACTCTCAACTCAAATTCGAAAATTTTGACGAAAACAATACTTTCCCCATATGTATAAGGGTAGAAAGTAAAAAAACATCAAGTAAAGATTTAAGGTTAAGTCTCGAAAAAATGCAAAATCAGCTTCACAGTTCAGGTTTATGCCTTTAGAATCACAACTAAAAGTAGTGAAAAAGTATTTAGTCAGCGATAATGTTCACGTGGTGGCGTAAAGAAGAAAGTGACGAACCCAGAACGCTTCCCATTTATTCTGAGTTATAGTATTAAACTTATTTCAGAAAAAAATTAAGTCTCCGATCCTAAACTAAATTTTTATCTACTTTTCCTATCGTATCAAAATTTTTAGCCAATTGGCATGAATAGTGTGATGTAGACAGGTCGTTAAAAATGGGTGTAGGACCTATGCCCAAAGCGATTCAGTCCACAGCCACTGCCGAAGGACACATGTATTCTTCCAAATAGGATATTAAATGTTGTGCTGTCCCTCTTTGTCTCGTATTCTTCAATTTCGTAGAACCCTACATTCTTCCAAATTGTTTATTCATTAATAATCGTATATTTTAATCATATATAGCATTGTATTTCCCTTCATCAGCGTTCTGTGGAGTTTCGAATAGATGACTGTTGATAATATATACATAGTATAATAATATCACTAACCTTACCTAACTTAACTGAGTGCCGAATGGCGGAATATACTACCGACTTACATGTGTGGTCGGTATAGTACGAAAGTACCCGGTATTATACACTTTTGTAGCTCAGAAAATGTTAACTTAATTTAGTGCAGTTAGGAACTGAGTGTTACTCACCTAATCCTACAAACGCTGCAGTTTTCATTCTATGTACAATATATTCTTTGAATTCCAGACAAAAAATTTTTACATCGTTCCTGTTCAGCTTGTTTACCTAGACTATTTATTTTTCACATTTCAACAACTCTACATATGATTTTTTTAAGAAGAAAATAAACGAACAACCCAGGTGATATGATCGTTTTACGAAATAAATCATTCTTAGACAGTTTTTTTTATCTATTTTGTTTTTTAATTCGATTGTTATTAATAAATATTAAAATAATATTACGTATTTTCACATAAGACGACTTAAAAGGAAAAAATGAGAACGCTTGGGTGACTTACATTGTAAAAGACGTACGAAATACGTTTTAACTCAGTGATTAATTACGGTATTTTTTTATTATTATGCCCGATTAGGGTTTTTTGGAAGTTAGTTTTTTTAAGACGGTTAGTATTTTGAATATTGCCTAACATTTAGAAAAATAAGACTTCTGTGAAATGACACATACACTCTTGTTATAATAGTAACTTTAAAACATTATAGTAATTTGATAAAATTATATTAAATGTTAATTTCTAGTAAGTTTATATTTAACAATACTCAAATTTCTTTCACGCACCTTCTTTCTACAAGTTTGAATATTTTGTACCGGGGATTTTATATTATCGGAGAAAAAGCTCTATGCATAATAAATTGCAGTTTTGGATTGGATTAGATTATTGAAATGGCAAACCACCCAGGAAGGTATTTTAAGCCAAGTATGAGAAATGAGTGGAGGATGATTGTGGCGCGATCTTCCAGGCCACGTGGGCATTGTGAGAAACGATAATGCAGACAAGCTCGCGAAATCAGGAGAAAAGAGTCATTCTGTGGTCCGGAACCATTCTGTGGTATCAGCAAGGTAAAAGCCCACAAGGTTATTGACGTCTGGGTCAGGGAACAGCAACGTCTTCGATGCAACGTCCCCTGGGCAGAACTTGAGCAAAAAGTTGCTCCCCGGTCGCCATTTCAGTTAAAAGTATAACTTTTAATTGAAATGGCGACCTACCCAGGTAGGTATTTTAATCAAAGTATGAATGAGGAATGAATGTATCCTACATTCATCTACATACATTCCTACAAGATCGATTGTGGCGCGATCTTGTAGTCTTGTTACTGACTAAGGCTGACATTTTCCATAGACAAGACTGTTAAACGTGGAATCGGAACCACGGCCTCTGAATTTACGAATTGGTTTAATTTTAGGGATGGTCTTTGGGGATTAATGTAGTATTCAATAGTGCGGACTTTAATCCACGCAAGAGAACACTACACCCACCGACCATCGCTCACAACTATCCACAATTCGTGACCTCCACGTAGCTGGATTACAGGACGTCGCTACCGCCCCAGTATGTGGCTGCATCGGCCCCTGCTCTCACACAGCGTGAAGAATTTGTGAATACATTTTTTTAATGTTATTAAATACATTTTTCCCAATGGGGTTAGAGTTGTGCTTAAACCTAGCTGCTCTGTAAAATAAAGTTTGTTAGATATATGCGATTGAAGTATTCCCCATAAGGTTTGCATGAGACAGAGTGAGTAATGATATAGGAAATCGTACCGTACTTTTGTGTCAAAATTAATGTAAGATTTCCTAGGTTTGAGTGGTAGCGCGTACAATTATAGGTAACTAACCAATGTCTGTTATTGCTTCATATTTACATATTGTATATTATAAATAAACATTCTGTTAAGTATATATCGTACTCTAAATACTCTACCTATATTGTGTAGAATTTAACATGTGCAGAATCTACATATACAAAACAAAGTCGTGTTAGTTACACGCATTATAACTCGAGAACGGCTGGACCGATTTTAATGATCTTTGATTTTTTGAATTCGTCTTTGCTCCGGTCATGCTTTAGGCATATTCAGTTTCTATAAATTCAGTTAGTTTCTATTTTATAGCGTTTAAAATTTCTAATGTTAACCTTATGGGGACTAAGTTTGTTTACAAATCTTCAAAAATCAAAACATTTGATTTCTTAAAACAGCTGTTGGTTTACTCTCCGTTAGCAATATGCTTTACTATCCAATGCCATATGAATCATTTATTAATGTAAATATGTGGTGTACAAAATGGGTACGGTGGTACTGTGTTTGTTGTTAAAATGTGTTTACGGTTTTTGGGAATTATGTACTGTATTTATATTTTTTTATTTTCTGTATGATTAAAAGTAACGTGTTTCTATGTTTGCCAAATAAAATAATCACAATGTTTATACATATTAGGTATATTATAATAATCAGCTGTTGAATATTTAAAGCTTTCACATTGAAGCTGCAATGCTATTTGACTTCAGAAAATGGCCAATCTTAAAGTTAACATGTATTTTCTGATAGGCGTTACGAAGTTCGCCGGGTCAGCTAGTTTAATATAAAACAACTGACTTACTCAGTGCATTTCTAATGGTGAAAGCATCTGATATGCCTCATAAATGAAGCAATTTATTAGAGCAATGATCAAAGAAACCGATTTTTATTTGCTTTATCTAATATTGTCTACAGCATTCCTTTCCTTGTGGAGAAACTCACTGAAAGGTGATTTTACAACGCGATTAAACGTGAACAAACGCTCTAGATCACTACGAGGAGTTCTACTAGAGTTGAATTATGGCGTCTGATACAGCCTTTCCCGAAACAAAACCATTCAAAAATAAATTTGCTCCATGCTCATGGTGGACAAGTGAACGCTCTAAACAAATAGAAAAACAATATCTGCCTTCATTCAGTACAGAAGTCATCAGACCTAACAGAAATACCTCAACTATAAATGAGTCGCTGCAAATACTAAACGATACATTAGAACATGTAAGAAAAATTACTAGATCCAATCTTGCAATTGTATAAAACTTACAACCTCTTGCAAACTTCAAACCATATTCAGCCAAATATGGAATCACTGAAGAACAAATATCTAACGAGGACAAATAGTCGATGTCTAGAACATTTTTCTGAATGCTTGGAGTTTTGCTTCTCCTTTTGCTGATACTTTTTTTCCTGCACAGTGTCAAACAATCACATTCAACACAATAGCTCAGTTGATGAATTTTCGATGGATGAGCGATCATTTGCTATCATTCCCGTCGGAATCCTTCTTCTGACAACGATTGGCTCATATTAGGTTTCTGAAAAATCTGACACCTTTGTGACCTGTTTATTGCAAATATTTGAAAATATTAAATAAACTATGGAGAAATGATGAAATTCCTAAATAGTGGAATGAATGTTTAATTGTTCTTATCAGGAAGCCTTTAAGCCAATTGCTTGGCATGCCTTTCACCATAGACAAAGTAATTCGAGAAACTTCTAAAGAACTAATACTCCCGTCGTAGCAGACCTGCGTACTCAGTGTTAGTATATTTTTCTGATCTGTTGCGTAGGCCCAAATGGAGACTCTATTTCTCTAGTTTATGTAGTCTCTATTTGGGCCTGATGATGTTCGGTGTAACTGGACGAAATCGATCGCCAATTTAACAACTCGTGGATATATTTACCGTTGTATATAATTACAATATAAGTGTAAATAGATTAAGTAGTGTTGGAAGACGTTAGTTTTTACTTTATCCTATCGTAAAACCAACACGTATAAAGCTAATCAAGAAGTTATTCAGTTTCGAATGACAATGTTGTTTAGTTTATTCATCAATATTATTGTTTAAACACTTTTGTACATATTTTTAACGGCCTAACTTGGTTAAAACCAGAAGCCATAATAAAGATTAATAATAAACGGTCTCTGTTGAGCGCGGTATAAACTAGCGTGTGGAATAGTTGGCGATCAGGCCGGTAGATGGCAGCTCTTCCCCGGCGCATTGCGGTCGCCGTGAATCTCAGAGATAAAGCAAAGACCACTTCATGTCTCGCAATCGATTCCATCTACACTTCCATAGACGACAAACGTTTGCTCAATATTCCTACTTTTAGTATATCTCTATATATAAAAGTGAATGTATGTCCTTCTAATTTTCTACAATAAAAACATTGATTTCTAAAGCCACAGCTGTTTGATTACTTTCCATTGGCAATATGCTTTATGTATGATTAATGAAAAATGTAAATAAATTTATGAACAGCTTTATTTGTTTTGGGGATATTTAATTTATTCTTGATTTTGTTATTATTGAATAAAAAAAATATTATTTTTACAATTAATAATAATGTCATATTTCCTATAAAAGCCGTTATTACAGTTTGGTGGTTTTTTTAGGTTAGTAAAAATACAGATTTTTTTTTTCATGTTTTTTATGAATTAATATTCTTTATTATTATTTTTATTCCAGAATATATTATCTTACTCAACGAAACCGTAATGCCATTCGACTTCAACACAAATGGCCAATCTTAATGTTAACATTATTTACCTGTAAGGTGTTACGAAGTTCCCCGGGTCAGCTAGAGTTTACATATTTCCAATTCTATAAATTATATTCCACATGAAGTATAATTAATAAGTATGGTCTATACGTTAAGCCTTATTACGTCCAGATTAACTTATAATTATTAATATTGTACAATTCTACGATATTTGTGCATATTATAAAGTTATTCTTCAACAAACTGTGTAAAGCTATGAAAATATTCTCATCGACTGGGACGGTGGCGACGTCCTGTAATCCAGCTACTTGGAGGTCACGAATTGTGGATAGTTGTGAGAGATGGTCGGTGGGTGTAGTGTAGTGTTCTCTTGTTTGGATTAATGTCCGTACTATTGACTACGTTAATCAGCAAAGACCATCCCTAAAATTAGACCAATTCGTAAATTCAGAGGCCATGGTTCGCATTCCACGATTGTAGGTCCCTTAGTTGCCATCGGCCCCGTTGGGCTATTAACAGGGGCTATATTGTAGTCTGGTTGCCATTTTAATGATCTAATCTAATCATCAGCTTTAACGATAATCGGTGGTTAGTATTAACTGTGTCAATTTAAACAAATTCTTGATTGACTTTAGTTGGGGCTATTAATTAATCTAACACACCTAGAGTTTTTCCATCGCATTTTCTTTGTTTATGTTTTAGTATTGAAAACTATCTATGTGCTCTCGTTTGTTGCCCAAACCAATAGACAGGTAAATTATCATCCATTGTGAATGCAGTTTATATGAGAACTGAGTTTGAAATTTCCCTGAGAATTCCGTCAATAAAGGACTCAAAAGTTCAAAGATGAGACTGAATACTTTTTTACTTTCTTCCCCTATACGATAGTGTGAGGAGAAGGTATTGCTTTCGTCAGAACTATATCTATATCAATTTTATTGCACCCTGTATTGAAAAACGTGGTTTTTAGAGTGATGTCTGTATGAGTCTTGTGTTCGTGGGGGATGTGCAGAAGCCTAGAGACGAGACTATTGGTCCGATTTTAATGAAATTCGGTACCTAGAAACTGTCCACGGTATCTCGGACTCTTTTATATTTTCAGGGTATTTTACCCTAAAAACTCAAAAAAACATCGCCCGCATTTCTCAAAACGTCAGGATTTAAAAGTTATAAGTTAACCTTGTTTCTCTCGTTGTTATTTTCAGAAATAGAATGAGTATTTTAAAACAATTAACTATCACATGATTTAGATAAACTTTAAAGAACACGATAGTTTAATTGCAGATTGTCGGTTTTAAATTTACTTAAGAGTCTGCATCAGTGGTAACCATCTTGGATTTTAGTCCCGTAAGAGCAATGTTAAATTCTGTCGCCTATATCTCCTTGACCTATTGTCATTAATTAATTAACGAAAGAGGTGTCAAATTAAAGGTATTACAGTCCCCCAGAGAACCACCTTACAAAACTTCTTTCTTTCGCTCTGAATAAAAAATTAATAATGATTTATTTCATAAAATATTCTTGGATTTTTCTTTTTATATCAAGTTAAATGTTTGAACATATTATAATGTCATGCCCTTGAGCCACATCTCATCAATGTACTTCCAAAGTTTTACATTGATACTTTGTTAATTAACGCCACTAGACACACCAAAGTGAAGGTATGTTCCGCCAGAATTTAATTTTGCTCTTACGGGACTAAAATTCAAGATGCAGACTCTTAACAGTTCTGTCTATGGAACATGTCAGCTTTAGTCAGTAACAAGACTACAAGATCGCGCCACAATCAGCTTACACTCAATCCTCATTCATACCTATTACCTTGTGGGATGGTCGCCATTTCGAATTATCTAATTCTAATTTGTTCTTTAGAAGTTTCTCGAATACTTCCCATATAGCAGACGACATGGCAATCGGCAATGGATCAAGTATTTTTAAGATCAATACGCAGTCGGCGGGAGCGTAACAATAGTGCTGGCAGGGCGGCGGCAGCGGAGACGCGGAGAGTGGAGTGGAGAAACGTATTTAGCGGCACGGTTGGAAATAGCAGTCGCTCATCACACCTACATTCCTGCCTGCTGCCTGGTGCCTGGTGCAGTTGCACGTCACTCTGGGTTCGAGGCTGCACCTCCAGCTGCTCACCTGCTCGTGTAACCCCCGTAACTACGTGCCGGGGTCGTCGGACGGTCCTTCATATTTCTGGAGTGTTTTTTTTCGGAGAGTCGTTTCCGGATCGGAGGGCGTATACAGTATCTACGGTGAAAGTTAACAGGTAACAAGAGAGGATTGGTCTGTCGCTGCGGGAACGTTGTAACTGACGGCGACGCACGATCCGGCAACAATGCAACGGCAACGCTTCGGCCGCGACGGTGACCCCAAGTGGCCTGATAATAGAAACACCTCGCGGACACGGCGAACGCGAGACCTAATAACAACCGTATCTGTAGCGCGCGCAGAAACTACGTAGCGCCGTAGCTATAGCGCGCGCACAGAAACTACAGTACACCGTAACTACAACAAATAGCAACTGCAGAACCCAGTAACTCTGTTGTGCCGTAATTAGAGCGTGCACAAAAACTGCAGTACACCATAACTACAGCAAACAGCAACGGCAGCACCCAGTAACTCTGTTGTGCCGTAATTAGAGCGTGCACAAAAACTGCAGTACACCATAACTACAGCAACGGCAGCACCCAGTAACTCTGTTGCACCATAACTATAGCGTGCACAAAAACTGCAGTACACCATAACTACAACAAACAGCAACGGCAGCACCCAGTAACTCTGTTGCACCATAACTATAGCGTGCACAAAAACTGCAGTACACCATAACTACAACAACGGCAGCACCCAGCAACTCTGTTACACCATAACTATAGCCTGCACAAAAACTGCAGTACACCATAACTACAGCAACGGCAGCACCCAGTAACTCTGTTGCACCATAACTATAGCGTGCACAAAAACTGCAGTACACCATAACTACAGCAAACAGCAACGGCAGCACCCAGTAACTCTGTTGCACCATAACTATAGCGTGCACAAAAACTGCAGTACACCATAACTACAGCAAACAGCAACGGCAGCACCCAGTAACTCTGTTGCACCATAACTATAGCGTGCACAAAAACTGCAGTACACCATAACTACAGCAAACAGCAACGGCAGCACCCAGTAACTCTGTTGCACCATAACTATAGCGTGCACAAAAACTGCAGTACACCATAACTACAACAAATAGCAACGGCAGCACCCAGTAACTCTGTTGTGCCGTAATTAGAGCGTGCACAAAAACTGCAGTACACCATAACTACAGCAAACAGCAACGGCAGCACCCAGTAACTCTGTTGCACCATAACTATAGCGTGCACAAAAACTGCAGTACACCATAACTACAGCAACGGCAGCACCCAGTAACTCTGTTGCACCATAACTATAGCGTGCACAAAAACTGCAGTACACCATAACTACAGCAAACAGCAACGGCAGCACCCAGTAACTCTGTTGTGCCGTAATTAGAGCGTGCACAAAAACTGCAGTACACCATAACTACAGCAAACAGCAACGGCAGCACCCAGTAACTCTGTTGCACCATAACTATAGCGTGCACAAAAACTGCAGTACACCATAACTACAGCAAACAGCAACGGCAGCACCCAGTAACTCTGTTGCACCATAACTATAGCGTGCACAAAAACTGCAGTACACCATAACTACAGCAAACAGCAACGGCAGCACCCAGTAACTCTGTTGCACCATAACTATAGCGTGCACAAAAACTGCAGTACACCATAACTACAACAAAAAGTAACTTCAGTTAACTACTGCTTACATAACTACAGCTTGGCATCTGTTCATTCAACGGCAATTTAATTGTCGTCGTTGACTTAGTTTTATAATGAATACCCGCTGTTGTGCAGGATAAGTATATTTTTATATTTCAATTTCCACCAAGGTGTAATGGCTGCTACATTTTTTAATAACTTTGGTGTTTAATAATTGAGTTTTAAGATGTGAATGAAGAAGTATTCCTAGAGACTCGTAATTGAGACACTGATCCAAAATACGTGGTCATTTTAAGGTTAATGTGAGTGTGGTTAATGTATTGAATTTTAGGGTTTAATTTTGAACTGTCAGAAAATTCTGTCAAGATGTTTCTCAGAATCGGATCGGTGTATTACAGAATTTTTAGGCGAGATTGTAGTTGACAGTTGAATGAAACGTTCAGTACTAAGATCACCGGGGAGTATTAAAAGTTTGTAGAAGTAGGAAAGGAGCGGATTGTGTGTTGTCCTGCAATGTCGGATACGCTTGGAAGTGTCGACGGGCCGCCCCGCTGCCAATTAGGACGAGAGATAGAGTGCGGGGAGGGAGAGGGGGAGGGGGAATCGATCGTGGACCAGCTACGTGTTCAGGTAAAGTAGAAATACTGTACAGTAACAGTAGTGTCTGTAACCGTACCACGCCCTGCTCCCAGCTATCCAGCTATCGACCCCTGGGCCAGCTGACACTGACACGTCATATGTACGACGTCACCGAAGCGTTTGACCGGAAACAGGTTGGCTGCGAGTAGCCTGAGAAAGAAAATACACGAGTATTACTCGTGAAAATTGTAAAATTATCAAATAAGTCCAGTTTTTGCATACTTTTCGTCCTACGAGCGTATCTGAAATGCGTTATGTATTAGAAATTCGTCGTTTAAGAGTCGGCATCAGTGGTACCCATCTTGAATTTTAGTCCCGTAAGGGCAATGTTAAATTCTGGCGGAACATACCTTCACTTTGGCGGGTGTAGTGGCGTTATTTATCAAAGTATCAATGTAAAACTTTTGAAGTACATTGATAAGATGTGGCTCAAGGGCATGACCTTTTCAATAGTTCAAAAATTTAACTTGATATAAAAACAAAAATCCAGGAATATTTTACAAAATAAATCATTATAATTTTTTTATTGAGAGCGAAAATAAGAAGTTCAGTAAGGTGGTGCCCTGGAGAACTGTAATACCTTTAATTTGACACCTCTTCCGTTAATTTATGACAATAGGTCAAGGAGATATAGGCGCTAGAATTTAATATTGCTCTTACGGGACTAAAATCCAAGATGGCTACCACTAATGCAGACTCTTAATTTGTTTTATATTGTGATTATCGATAGGTAATGGTAATTTAAGTGGACGTGGTGTCTACAATCCGGAAAAGTCAGGGGGTTTTATAAAAAAGTTAGGAAAAGTCAGGTATTTTCGTCTAAGATAAGATTAAATAAACTCAAAAATCATCTAAATTGTTCAGTTTTTTTCTGTTATGTGTTATTTCCTCGTGTAAAATATTTTCGCGGTGCGTATGAACCTTGAAAATCTGGAGAAGTCAGAAAATTTCACCCAACCTGGAACAGGAAGGAAAATTAAAAGGAATTTTGTAAAAAGTTAGAATAAGTCAGGGAATTTCTTAAGATCTTAAAAAATGATGGTGGTGGGATCATAAAAAATAAATAAATGAAAACTTTATGCGTATTTTGATTTTGGTCATCAAAGTCACTTGGTTCATTTTCTGTTTTGTGTTTTCCAGATTCTCGAACCTGGAATATTGGAATGGTAAAACTTGAAAAAGGCAGGGAATTTTGATTTTGGTTGACAATAATATGGTGTAACTGGAATGGTAATTGATTAATTTGAACCTCAAGGGACCAGCTAAATACTTTGAACTATCCAAATATTCAAACTAGAGAAGATCTTATAAACCATTAAAGTGATCATTACTAAATTACTAAATCATTACTATATTTCATTATACATTTATTGTTTAACGCATATTTCTGTAACAAAATACTTTAAATTAACTACACAATAAAATACAATATCGTATCATACTGTTTTACTTTACACCCATGATCAGGCCCAGAGGGCGTGCGACGTCAGAACCAAGGCTCTCTCGAATATTCTCTTCTTCTGGTTAACTTATCATTTTATCTAAACTCTAAATTTATCGAATATCTGAATTCTTTATGCATCGTGCATATCTCGAACATACGCGATGGAAACTCGAACACGTGCTTACATGGCTCGAATACGCGATTCTTACATGGAAACTCGAACGTACGCGATTCTTACATGGCAACTCGAACATACGCGATTCTTACATGGAAACTCGAACATACGCGATTCTTACATGGAAACTCGAACATACGCGATTCTTACATGGAAACTCGAACATACGTGATTCTTACATGGAAACTCGAACATACGTGATTCTTACATGGAAACTCGAACATACGCGATTCTTACATGGAAACTCGAACATACGCGATTCTTACATGGAAACTCGAACATACGCGATTCTTACATGGAAACTCGAACATACGCGATTCTTACATGGAAACTCGAACATACGCGATTCTTACATGGAAACTCGAACATACGCGATTCTTACATGGAAACTCGAACATACGTGATTCTTACATTGAAACTCGAACATACGCAATTCTTATATGGACAAAATGGAGCGCAATTCTGAAATGGAAACCTATAACCAAAGAGAATAACATTTTAAAAACTGATTTGACCAATAGATCACTCAACAATACACACATAAAACATACCTCTGTGTGTCGTTGTTTCGAGTGTTGTTTTTACTCTTACAAACTGCATCCTGACGCAGCCATAAAATCAATCTATTGTACTTCAAAACAGGAGGTTTTTTGCCGTTTGCTCGATTATAAAGTCACTCGGCCTTTATAAAGTACATTCTAAAACATACAACTATTTAAAGTGTGTAACACTGACAATAACTCTCCCCTGGAAGAATGTTGTAAATTTTTGTATGCGAGTCAAAGCGTCTTCTGCAATCAGCAACGGTGTTTCTTCTTCTTCTGTAGGTGATCTAGTGAACTATCTTCAGACCCTTCTCAACGAGGGCTCGAGTCGACACTAGCACGCACTTTGTGTAACGCAAAACTCTCGCCGAATTTTGTTTGGAAAACGAATTTTTTTATAAACCTATAAATTTATTATTTCTGAAATCTGAATTTACCGTACGTAAAATTCGAAATGTACAAGAGATTAGATTAGATTATTGAAATGGCGACCATACCACAAGTTAGGTATTTTAAGCCAAGTATGAATGAGGATTGAGTGTAAGATGATTGTGGTGCGATCTTGTAGTCTTGATACTGACTAAGGCTGACGTGTTCCTTAGACAGGACTTTCAATTAATAGCCCAACAGCCGATGACAACAACTAAGGGACCTACAGTTTAACGTGGAATCCGAACCACTACCTCTGAATTTACGAATTGGTCTAATTATGAGGATGGTCTAATTATGAGGATTTACTGAATACTGGATTGGTTGATGCGTTTGGTATAGCCTACACTCTGGTTCATCAAGAATGATTTTTAGATAGAGTAGGTGCTTCCTGAAATGACCGTGTACAGTAATTTGACCAATGACCCACCATACCTGTCCCCTGCTTGACCTTAGCAGCCAGCGAGTGAAAGAATCGGACGGTCCGGGGAGCAACTTTTTGCTCAAGTTTTGCCCAGGGGACGTTGCATCGAAGACATTGCTGTTCCCTGACCCAGACGTCAATAACCTTGTGGGTTTTGCCTTGCTGATACCACAAAATGTTTCCGGACCGCAGAATGACTCTTGCTCCTGCTTTCGCGAGCTTGTCGCTTGTCTGCATTATCGTTTCCCCACCAGACAGGCCCACGTGGCCTGGAACCCAACCGATAAGCACAGTGTTGCGGTTTTGCAAACTCACAGAGCGATTCCCACTCCCACTTAATTTTCAAAGTGACCTCGATGGAGTCAAGTGCTTTTAGAGCAGCCTGACAGTTAGGTGGGAACTTTTATGATTTGTAAAATTAAGTGAACTTCCGCTCGTCTTGAACCGCGCGTGATTTATTTGGTGCAATTGTGTAAAAACAGTTTTTTTTATAGAATTTAAACGATGTAATATTTCAGAATTTGAAAACGTAATTAAATTAATTATGATAGATAATTATGAAATGTACACTATTTATAAAAAATAAATTATATGTAATATTCTGTTTTATAGATAAACTGAGTTATTTGTTTCTCAATGATTAAATGGCAAAGAGTCAGGTTTGCTGCTGTTAAACACTGAAAATAGAATTTTTACTATAATATCTTAAATATTCCAACTTACACTTCTGTCCATAAATAAAGGAGTTTTATTCTATATGATTATTATAAAAGTAGTATGCATTTGCTGCCATGATAAACATAAACTATGTTTTTCTTGAAGATTACCACATGAAGCTAAATACATGTTTTATCCTATTCTTAATATGAAATATTAATTTTTTATCCTCATAGATAACATTAACATACAAATACTGTGTGTTTTTTTAATATCTCGTCATTGGAGATAAGAAAACTTAGGTTTTTGTAGTTTTTTAACCATGGTGAATTTAAAATTGTATTTTTAAAAACAATGTGAAAAACTCCACATATTTGTACAAAAAACTACCCGTTCCTACCGATATGGGACTGCCGAGCACTTGTAGAATTAAGCCTACATGTGTTGGAACTTTAAGATTACATAAAAACATATAAAAAAATTTATTAATATTATATTCAATGTTTTATAAACATTTTTTTTTTTTTTATATAAATAAAAATTTAAACGATGTGAATATTTCAGAAAAATAGAAAACGTTGAATTGAATTTAAATTATGATGGGTGAAAAAACACGTAATGTAAAGACTTGTACACAACAAACATTTACAACTAAAACTTGAAAGATATATGAATATTCTGGTTCACATTATAGCACAGTTAAATGAAAGGACTCCGCTCAAATTATAACACTTTTTACCTTGGTCATTGAAAAAGCTTTGAACAGAACTAAGTACAGTTTCTAAATCCTTGACAAAATAAAAACCAAAATGTAAACAAATAGACACGACATGTTTTATAAATCATTCAAATCTTAGTATTGATTACATTTATGATAAAACCAAATGAGACTGTAAATTTTCAAATATCTGTTGCCATCTAGGGGAAAAATTGTTAATGGGTTAGGAATACATGAGTATGTTGTCCCTTAAATTCTTATATTAATGATTTATTTGTTCACGAATTATAAATACAAACTATTTTTCCTCAATAGGGGAAAACATTTCACCATAAGTACGTTATGTTCCATGAAATGTATTTGATTTATATTTAATCATGATAGTTTCTTTGTGATTGGAAATTATCTATTTTGTATCTCAAAGTTTAATAAAAGCATTTTCCATGTTAATTTAAAGGCTTTTTTACAATTGACATGGATATGTCTTAGCTCTGGGGGGTGTTGACGATTTTTAAGATGGAAAACATGTAACAGGTTTCCATAAAACCACCAGAAATATTGTTTTGAAATTTAAATATAAAAGAACAAGAACAGCTGTTTAGATGAACTTGAAACATTCCCTTTAGATATATTTATGATCTAACCTATTTCCCACAGGGAAGTAAATACAACTACTGTATTTCATATTGTAATTGTATTTTTCCATTATTCTTTGCCATTATTTCTAGATAACAATAAAGGAAAATAAATAAAAATATTGTTTTTGACATGGATATGTCTCAGCTGTGGAGGCCTGTTGGTGATTTTTAAGTCAAATTACTCAAAAATGGTAGGGTGCAATTCGGTGCACTCGTTCTCGAGTTATGGAGTCACATCAAAAGAGGGACTGATTTATTTATATAGATTATAAACACATTTTAGTTATCTTTTAGTAACTCAAAATCAGTACCGTGTATCATAAATGTATTTTTGCTGTCAAATGATAATCTTCTTTTATATTACTCGTATAATTTTTATTTTCGTAGTATGTAATATTGTTTTTGTGTATGCTGTAATAATTAATTCAGTTTCAAGCACAGCTGTGTTCCTGTCTGTGGTGTATCGGTGTGTTCAAAATTTGAAAGATTCCTCAATTCAGCCAGACATTATGAAATGCTTACAACATGTGCTTGAACGACTGTTATTGTGGACAGATAAAACGTGTATAAGGCCGTAAAAGTGTCGTGAACATTAACGGGCAATAAAGGGAGTGCGCGGCGGCGAGGTATCGTGGCTGTGGCGCAGCTAGTAAACACGTTGGGGCAGAAGCAGCGGTGTAGTAGAAGTGACGTAACGCGTGACGTGGCCAACAGCTGAGCGCCGCCGCGCATGCGCACGCCTACCCACGGCCATTCAACGACCTTCGGCCACATGAATGGCGAGACATGCGGTCGTTGCCTCGCGTCTCCCGCCACGCCGCGCGCTCTCTCTCGACATAACCTACAAACTGCTCAGCTGATCGCAACAATAAGGTGCGCGCGCAGCTCCCCCCACGGCCGCGGCGCTATCTCCGGCTTCGTTCCGCTCATAATCATCTATTATTTAACAATCGTTTTTTGCATCGCGCTAGTTTCGGACTTGCAATTTCATAATTTATTTCGATTTCCAATATTTTTTCACTCAAATGTTTGCTATTTATTTTAGATTTTCTGTAATTCCAAGTACAGTACACCTTAATAAAGTCAATGCAGTCCTCATTTTGTTTTCAAATCTCCATCTTTTCCGCCATGATCGATTCGAGTCACTTGTTAATGTTAAATAAATGTGTGTTTTTAATTTTAAGTAAAAATATAATTACCGCTTGGTTATAATTTTATAATTAGTATGCTATTATTTTGATTTAGGCCTACAAAAAAACTCAATTACATCAATATAATAACTAAACCTTTTACACGGCCAATGAGTAACTCTAACTCTGTACACAAATCATCATTGTTATTATGGGTATACAGCCTTTACCGTTGGTCCGCCTTCGATAAAAATTACAGCTTACTTGTATAAACGATAGCTACTTCCAAATTTACGTGTTGTTTCAAATTAAGCATTATTTTTATTACTTTCTCCTTTTTATACATATGGAGAAAGTATTGTTTTCGTCAAAATTTTCGAATTTGAGTTTAGAGTGGATATATCCATTTTGGGGTCACCTGAATCCAAAAAAGTGGGATATTCACCGTATCTCCAGGGTTTTTTTCATTTTTTGAATTTTTGATTTTTAAGGGTAGTTCACCCCTAAAAATCATGAAAAATCAAAATTTCTCAAAAACGGCTCTAACGATTTTGATTAAAATTTGATAGTTTATAGTGCACCAAGTGCTAAATAATACGACACCGCCTGCATGTCTGTAAAAATGATGGTCCAAAAGTTATGGGTTTTTAAATGTCAAAGAATCTTTTTTCTTATTTTAAGCAAAAACAATAAAGATAAAGAATAATTTGATTAACAGTTCGCTCAATCAATTGTCATTGATCGAGAAAACGCATCGACTCCTCTGCGAAAACTCTGCTTGAACCGTTGTTCAAGTCAATAAAAAATGCAGTGGCGTCAAACGCCGTTCCATTTTTAAAGAATTTTCACTATTGTCAAAAAAAGGTGGCCATGACAACGTCCGTGGTCGGAACCGCTTCGGTAGCCCTTCTTTGATTACAGACGATTATTTGGCGGCTTCGGTTGAAACTAGGATTCGTGAGAACAGGAGCTTTGCAGTAACATGTCTCTTGTTCTAGTTTACTGAAATGTCTAGACCAGTGCTGTCTAAAATTGTTTTTGAACGCCTAAAGTTAACGAAGCTGTGGTCCACTGTTCCCTTTGGATCCCGATACTCCCACTAGAACCAAAGATTTGAACGTGCGGCAGGCCAGTTGATAATCTTAAACATTTTGAGATTACAGGGCAAAACGTTACAGGTTAGCTACAGAGCTGAAATTGACAAAGATGTTCCCGCAGCATGTCGGTACATGAGTCGAGTGCTCACTGCGTTATAAGTGCGTATTACTAGTGTTTTGCAAAATGGAACGGTAAATTAAAAAAGGTTTTGTCGATAAAAAATAGCCTTGATATAGACAGGTGAATTTTGAACGCCTTAAAAGATAAATAGTCGTGTTTCATACTGTAGTTTAGAGATCTAGGAACATGTAGACTCTGTGACTGAATATAACAATGACATTTAAGTACCTTTTTTGTCGTCAGTTCAATTATTTGTTGTTTATCAGTTACATAATTGTTGAGTCGTGGCCGATCGGTAAGCTACTCGATTTTCATTATTCGATTGTTCTTTCGGTTGTTGCGTAATAAGTCGGTAGAATGTGTTAGATTAGATTATTGAAATGGCGACCATACAACTATGTAGGTATTTTAAGCCAAGTATGAATGAGGATTGAGTGTAAGATGAGTGTGCCGCGAACCACAGACTCTGAATTACGAATTGGTCTAATGAAGAGGGAGGTCTTTGCGGATTAACGTAGTATTCAATGGTGCGGACGTTAATCCACACAAGAGAACACTACACCCACCGACCATCGTTCACAACTATCCACAATTTGTGACCTCCAAGTAGCTGGATTACAGGACGACGTCACCGTCTCAGTTAGAAGAATCGACCACGTCTTCTAAACTAATACTTTACCCAAGAACTGACGGCTGATAAACCTAGGTCGTTATAAACTACAAATAACTGATATGGAGACGAATAAACCTGTACGTAAAGCAAAATTTCATTGTTTGTGTTTCATTTTAGAATCGATATACGGTTCACTCGAATACTCGGTACAATCGATTATTCTACGCATTCGTGGAGCTCAAATCGCAGAGTGTGAAGTGTAGGTGAACATTCGACGAGGGCGCGGTCGGTCGCATAGCAACAGCGGCGGAGGATAAATAAAGTGACCACCGTGCCATCGCCCCCCCACCACCCCCCCATAGGTCCTCCGCTGCCTCTGGTGGGCGCTGATGTCGGGAGGCAACAGAGACGGTGGTCAGATTTAAATTCTGTACTCCTATATTTTATTTAATGTGGGTTTCTTCTCTCAATAGTGTAAGATGACAGTTCGGTCCACCAGGAGGTGTTCTGAAGCGAACAGAGTTTCTCCCAAAGTTCGTCGTAGTTTTAAACTAAGCCAAAATCCTCAATAGATTGTGAATTAGGGTAAACCAATGTAAAGATGATTGTATTTACTTTCCTATGGGATATAGGATATTATGGATATGTCTAAAGGGAATGTTTTCAGTTCATCCAAACAGCTGTTCTTATTCTTATGTATTTAAAATTTCATACAATAGTTCTGGTAATCTCTATGGAAACATGTTTCAAAGTTTTATCTTACAAATTGCCAAAACCTCTACAGAGCTTCGACATATCCTTCTCAAAAGTTATGTATGTTCGCTGAACATAAATTAAGGAAGTTGGTGTCTGCGTTAGTTGACCTACAATAAGACCTGTTTGTTGACCTACTGGGTTTTTCTTCTTTTTTATGCTTGTGAACATGTTTATAAAAGTTAAAATAATTAATTTATTAAATGTTTTATTAATAATTGTGGGAGAAGGGCAAATTAAAAAAATATTTTCTGTAGTTTAAAATTGCGCGTTTTGTTCGTTTAGATTAGATAATTAAATGACGACTATACTATAAGGTAGGTATTTTAAGCCAAGTCTAGAGTTTAACGTGGAATCCGAACCACGGCCTCTCATTTGCGAATTGGTCTAATTATGAGGATGGTCTTTGTGGAACGTAGTATTCAATAGTGCGGACGTTAATCCACACGAGAGAAAACCACAACCACCGGTCATCGCTCACAACTATCCACAATTCGTGACCTGAAAGTAGCTGGATTACAGGACGTCGCCACTGTCCCAATAATCCAATGTTGTTTTGCCTCTCTCCCTTCTTTGAGAAAGACCTGTTAGTTGATTAGGTCCATTCTTGGTTGACAAGAATTTCATATTGTAGTTTTTAGCCTGCGGATTACTTGGAAATACTAATAAGTGGTTTACAATTTATGCATTTAAAGTAATCCGGATTTGTTGCTTGCGCAACTATCGATTCATACATTGAACGTCAGTCCGGTTTGCGCGTTCTTTGATAAAAGTGTTGTTCGTGTACGTGTGTCTTATCACGGTATTTTATGCTCTTGAGATTTTGACGATGTTCAAATTAAAAGGTCCAAGGCCTGGAAATTGACGAATCGGAACTAGTTGCGGGCAGGATAAAATCTGGATGTATTGAAATGACTAGAATATAAAAGCATGATTATAAACACCACGTTTAGTTATATATAAATAGATTTAAGTACGTTAGCCAATAAATTTCATACGACTAAAATAATAAATTAATGACGAATACTGAAAATTATTCCGTGGTGAAAATTCAACGGTTTTAAATCAGTTATGAATCCGTCCTAGACAATACAAGAATTCCTTACGACTAATTCAATATCAGTGCTTACTGATATAATACTTGATATCAACAGAACCGGACAAACTGTGATTACAGTAATTTTGCCGGGTACCGTCGAGTCCCGGGACGGAGTGGGCAAAGCTCGACTTGTCGAGGTGGATGATAATGAGCCCTAGAGTCGAGTGCTGTGCAGGGGGTGGGTGGGGTGGGGCGGGTATTAGCCATTGCCAAGTCGGCCCGTCCGTCCGTCCGTCCGTCCGCCTTGCCTGCCTCTGTATATACAATCAATATTCTATGTTCACTTCTTCAACCGGCTCCCTTGCTAACAAGAGTTGTATTTTCGTAAGAGAATTTTTTTCAATTATATTCAAGTCTTTATTGGGAAATGTTTATATGAAATACAAAATCCTACTCGTGTTGAGCGAGTATGTGAAACGTATTGACAGATGCTATTCGAACGTCAGATGTAGCCCTTACCGCACACGTCCGTTCCACGTGACGTCAATATTTCTATAAAGAACTAGTATCTAGGAACAGTGGAGATTTATCGTTTACAAAAGAACTTAACCCAACCCGAGCATCAGTATGTACATTTTGACGTGAGAATAGACGCTTCGAAACGTGTTCTTACCGTGCACTGTGACGCGTATAATCTCGAAAATGTATATACTTCCCTGTGGGAAATAGGTTAGATCATGTATATGTTTAAAGGGTATGTTTTCAGTTTATCTAAACAGCTGTTTTATGACATTCAATATAATATACCTGGTAGTTTCTATAGAAACGGGATCCAATCACAACCGCTGCACTTTTTTATGCGTTACACAACACCCCCCCCCCCAAAGCTTAGCATAAAAAAAACATATCAATGTCTAAAATATTTACACCCTTGACTCAATGCGGTATCATTTAATTGGATAGTGTGTTCTTTGGCTCTGGAGAAAGTGATTTTTCGTACGAACTGATACTATACGGTAGGTATTTTAAGCCAAGCCTACAGTTTAACGTGGAATCCAAACCACGGCCTCTCATTTGCGAATTGGTCTAATTATGAGGATGGTCTTTGTGGATTAACGTAGTATTCAATAGTGCGGACATTAATCCACACGAGAGAAAACCACAACCACCGGTCATGGCTCACAACTATCCACAACTCGTGACCTCAAATTTGCTGGATTACAGGACGTCGCCACTGTCCCAATAATCCAATGTTGTTTTGCCTCTCTCCCTTCTTTGAGAAAGACCTGTTAGTTGATTAGGTCCATTCTTGGTTGACAAGAATTTCATATTGTAGTTTTTAGCCTGCGGATTACTTGGAAATACTAATAAGTGGTTTACAATTTATGCATTTAAAGTAATTTCGGATTTGTTGCTTGCGCAACTATCGATTCATACATTGAACGTCAGTCCGGTTTGCGCGTCCTTTCATAAAAGTGTTGTTCGTGTACGTGTGTTTTATCACGGTATTTTATGCTCTTGAGATTTTGACGATCTTCAAATTAAAAGGTCCAAGGCCTGGAAATTGACGAATCGGAACTAGTTGCGGGCAGGATAAAATCTGGATGTATTGAAATGACTAGAATATAAAAGCATTATTATAAACACCACGTTTAGTTATACATAAATAGATTAAAGTACGTTAGCCAATAAATTTCATACGACTAAAATAATAAATTAATGACGAATACTGAAAATTATTCCGTGGTGAAAATTCAACGGTTTTAAATCAGTTATGAATCCGTCCTAGACAATACAATCAGTCCCTTACGACTAATTCAATATCAGTCCTTACTGATATGAAGTTCTTGATATCAACAGAACCGGACAAACTGTGATTACAGTAATTTTGCCGGGTACCGTCGAGTCCCGGGACGGAGTGGGCAAAGCTCGACTTGTCGAGGTGGATGATAATGAGCCCTAGAGTCGAGTGCTGTGCAGGGGGTGGGTGGGGTGGGGCGGGTATTAGCCATTGCCAAGTCGGCCCGTCCGTCCGTCCGTCCGTCCGCCTTGCCTGCCTCTGTATATACAATCAATATTCTATGTTCACTTCTTCAACCGGCTCCCTTGCTAACAAGAGTTGTATTTTCGTAAGAGCATTTTTTTCAATTATATTCAAGTCTTTATTGGGAAATGTTTATATGAAATACAAAATCCTACTCGTGTTGAGCGAGTGTGTGAAACGTATTGACAGATGCTATTCGAACGTCAGATGTAGCCCTTACCGCACACGTCCGTTACACGTGACGTCAATATTTCTAAAAAGAACTAGTATCTAGGAACAGTGGAGATTTATCGTTTACAAAAGAACTTAACCCAACCCGAGCATCAGTATGTACATTTTGACGTGAGAATAGACGCTTCGAAACGTGTTCTTACCGTGCACTGTGACGCGTATAATCTCGAAAATGTATATACTTCCCTGTGGGAAATTTCATACGACTAAAATAATAAATTAATGACGAATACTAAAAATTATTCCGTGATGAAAATTCAACGGTTTTAAATCAGTTATGAATGCGTCCTAGACAGTACAAGAATTCCTTACGACTGATTCAATATCAGTCCTTACTGATATAAAATTCTTGATATCAATATAAACAGAACCGGACAAACTGTGATTACAGTAATTTTGCCGTACGGTCGGTCCCGGACGGAGGCAAAGCTCGACTTGTCGAGGGTGATGATGAGCCCTAGAGTCGAGTGCTGTGGCTTGGTGGGTTATTAGCCATATTAATGCCGGTCGCCTGCGTCCGTGCCCTATGTATATACAATCAAATCTTCTTTCAACCCAACAAAGTTGTCAATTATTCGACTTTCGAGGTGGATGATAATGAGCCCTAGAGCCGAGTGCTGTGCAGTGGGTGGGTGGGGCGGGGTGGGTATTAGCCATTGCCAAGTCGGCCCGTCCGTCCGTCCGTCCGTCCGCCTTGCCTGCCTCTGTATATACAATCAATATTCTATGTTCACTTCTTCAACCGGCTCCCTTGCTAACAAGAGTTGTATTTTCGTAAGAGCATTTTTTTCAATTATATTTAAGTCTTTATTGGGAAATGTTTATACTAAATACAAAATCCTACACGTGTTGAGCGAGTGTGTGAAACGTATTGACAGATGCTATTCGCACGTCAGATGTAGCCCTTACCGCACACGTCCGTTACACGTGACGTCAATATTTCTAATCAGAACCAGTATCTAGGAACAGTGGAGATTTATCGTTTACAAAAGAACTTAACCCAACCCGAGCATCAGTATGTACATTTTGACGTGAGAATAGACGCTTCGAAACGTGTTCTTACCGTGCACTGTGACGCGTATAATCTCGAAAATGTATATACTTCCCTGTGGGAAATAGGTTAGATCATGTATATGTTTAAAGGGTATGTTTTCAGTTTATCTAAACAGCTGTTTTATGACATTCAATATAATATATCTGGTAGTTTCTATAGATTTTATGCGTTACATAACACCCCCCCAAAAGCTTAGACATATCAATGTCTAAAATATTTACACCCTTGACTCAATGCGGTATCTTATAATCGGATAGTGTGTTCTTTGGCTCTGGAGAAAGTGATTTTTCGTACGAACTGAAATTCGTTGAAAAGTGTTGGCTGTACTGGTTGGGCGGGGGCGGGGGATTGATCACAATACAGTCACGTGGTACAGTGTAAGCTCGCTGCCCGCTAAATGGAACATATTGTCAGGAGTGCCAACCTATGCCGTGCTACGCTTCGGCTTCGCTTCCCCGAGGTTGGTATCACTCTACAGACAAACCTTGATCTCGGTTTTGTTTACCGTTCGCCGTCTCGGCTGCCATCTTGTTTCCGTCACGTCCACTCGTCTTGTTGCCCGGGATGACGAGTTTTATCAGGGACCTCGGCGACAATTCGGACTATTAAATAAATAAAAATTGCCTCTTATTATCGATCGTTTCTCAGTTACAACTGCTTTACAGAACTACTCTCGTCATTTAATTTTAATGTAGAACTTATAACAAAATATATAACAATGAAATCACAACGAAAACAAATGAGAACGATAAAAGCTAAGAAAGAACAGTTATGCAGGTCTTAATAATTCTATAAGCTTATTTCTGAAAGTTTTGCCTGCATAACCTTTAAGTTCAGAGGGGAGGTCATTGTACAACTTCGGGCCGAAATAAGAGAAACTTCCCCTTCCCATTTCAAGTCTGACTTTTGGGAAGTGAAGGAGCCCCCAAGGCGGGTACTACGCTGTGAGACCTCCCGGAAGGAGAGCCTCTCAGAGCCGCTTCTTGTTGATGCAGAACCGTATGCACCATGCACCACGTCATGATCCTACAAACGGCATCCACCACCGGAGAGACATTGTCAAAGCGTTTCACCGTATTCGTTTCACCTATTCTTCATTTTCAAATTTATTAAGGAAGCCTATACAGGTGCAGGGTATCGATGCGTGGCTGGAAATTCTTTAATACAATTCTTTAAAAAAATGTTGTATTTACTTCCCTGTAGGAAACAGGTTAGATCTTGGATATGTCTAAAGGGAATGTTTTCAGTTCCTCTAAACAGCTGTGCTTATCACAAGACGTCGCTACTCAAATTACGTCACTGTTTCAAATTTTGGTCTCGCAAATTTAACTCCCAAATCTACCCACCCTCAGAGATAAGACATCCATGTTGGTTCGTCACCTTTTAAAAAACACGTTTGTGAAATCCAATATTAGACTTAAAAAAGATAAAGAAAAACATAAGAAAAATGTTTGTATTTGCTCCCTGTAGGAAATAGGTTAGATCATGGATATGTCTAAAGGGAATGTTTTCAGTTCCTCTAAACAGCTGTGCTTATAGCTACATGACGTTACTGTTTCAAATTTTGGTCTCGTAAATTGCCAAAACCCCTCCCCCCAGACCTGATACATATCCATGTCTAATGGTAAACTGTAAATTTATAACAGGTTACAATCCAGGCGTAATATATCAGTTATCACCGACATTTTCGCGTGTTTTGGTTCCAAACCCTGGTCTTCTTTCTTCGTGACGTCGGCCTGTTGCAAATACCGGTACCGGGTACGGAATCGAACCCGCGATCCTCGGGGTAGGAGGCGAGCACTTTACCTCTGAGCTGTAGCCATTTTTTAGTGTTTATGTTCTCTGCTGAATTGTTAGAACTTTTCTGTACTGTCGGCTGGGTTCGGATTAGATATGTTTACAATACATAATTAATTTTATATACTGGGGAGAGTAAATTAATAAATTTGAATACCGAATAGACATTGATTCAACATGAGTATTATAATTATGGTTAGAATTCTTCCAACTAATAGTAGTCCTAACCGCCATCTTGGTCTTCATCTTAGAAGACACTCATTTCTACAAAACAAACTCCTGAAAGCAACCCCCAAATAAAAATTTATCTAACTCACTAACTTTGATTCCGTAGATCAAATATGTGCTAAGATCTTCCTAAACCAAAAGCAATGTAGACCTATTGTATTCAGAGTTACGGTTTCTCTAAATTTGGCCACATGTTAAAGAAAATTTAAAAATTTTCAAACAAAAACACCTTTCTAGGCAAATTAGGCGACAGGCAATTTTACAGCGTCAATTACAGGGGATAAAGGGGATTATGGGATTATACAAATGCCCCCGTGACAGCAGACCTGCGTAATCAGCGATTTTTCAAATCAATAATATGATAGTAGTAGTACATGACAAGTTTGATCAATATCTGTCAATAGAAAATAGAGTTTGCCTATTGTAAAATTAACATGGGAAAGAGTGTGCAGATTTGCTGCAATACTGAATGTTCAATGTTCCTCACAGCAGCAAACATGCATACCTTTCCTGTATTAACCATATGGAGAATAGTCCAACTCTCGTATTTATTGACAGAAATTGGTCAAAACTGTCGAAATTCGCTGAGTGATCAGGTTTGATGCGACGGTGGTATTTTTATTTAAAGCAGTTCAACCCAAAATTGACAGATGATTCAAAAATTTCTCCATAAGACAGCAACTATTCTAAATCGTAAACGAAATATATTTACCTTACGGCTGTACCTAGTGTACACAAGTTAGTCAACTATAACAAGACCAGAAATTATAAGACGAGTAGGCTTTTGTATGAACTAACCATGTTATTGTTACTTTATATTTACAGTAGCTCATTGTTTTTTAACAGTTCCAAATAAAAAATGATAAAAACGTGTTATTAGTCCTTATCGCAGTAATATAAATCACATCAGGTTTATTTCCAGTAAATTTACAAAGTAGTAAAGATGATACAGTTGGAAATTAGCCATAAAAGTCATAAGTGTGAGCGCAATGACGAGTTTTAAAGTGTAATTAAATTGTTTATTATTTATTTATTGTCTATTTATTACTAACATATTTTATTACTATGAAAGCACATACCAGGGGATCCAGTAACGCGCGCAACACAGACATTAAGAAATACTTGCAATGTCAAAAATGAATCCTAATTTTCGAAGAATAATATTTACAGACCGATATGCCTTTTTACTTGTTTATAACACACATATACAGGGTGTCCATGCAAAATGTTTCAGGACTTCGGTAAGTGATTAGGTACATTAAAAGGAAGAAAAAAGTTCCAATAGAGGTATGACCTAAAACGCTTATTTTCTCAGGTATCCACTATTTTGTATTTTTCATAAAATATTTTTTAACTTAAACATTTTTAAACGGATTATTTTGAAATTTGGTATGTGTTTTGCACACGTAGATTAGTAATACTAAAAAAATAACTAGCATGATCCAAGCTCAAAATCCAAAATGGCGGCCATTTTAAATTTTACCGTTAACCAAGTACAGTATTTAAGATTTAAATTTTTAAATTGCCGCCATTTTGGATTTTGAGCTTGGATCATGCTAGTTATTTTTTTACAAATAGTAATCTACTAGTTTAAAACACGTACCAAATTTGAAAATAATCCGTTCTGCTACGGTATGTAATTTGATTACTATGTACAAACTATGTTATATGCTATTTTCTAGTTATATGCTGGTAACGTTTTTATATAATTTACCTAACAAACTCTTCTTAAACTGACGGAATTAGGAAATAATGTGTATGTTTGTTGAAACATGAAGTCAGTTTGATTTTTGACACGAATTCATATTCATTAGTTATCAGAAAAATCATACGAGTTTAAAGGGAACCACCCAACCTACGAAAACCCCTCTAACTTGGGGAGCGCGCTGGTCTAGGGGTAGAGCGCGGGGAATTGATACCCAAGGTTCCGGGTTCAAATCCCGCCATTCACAATGGCTTTTCGCTATGTGATAATGCCGCAACCCACACATGGGGTGCGCAAAAAGCCACTACGGCTGAAGTGCCTTGGGAGTAATCCGCCCCTTCCAATGAAAAAACGTTTAGGAGATAGCGTCGCATATTTTAAACTAGTTTTACATTAGTTTTAAATTTATCTTAGAAACATCACTAATCTGTTATTAATTTTGAACACGCCTTCGGTTCGACCTAGTGTTATACCAACGCACTGTGCTACGTTGTGAAGGTGGCTGCAGTTTTGAATAATCCCAGTACAGAAGGCTACTATTGTATTTTCTTTAGAAAGTACAATCCCTTAACTGTTTCTTTCGATAGTGGGATTTGCAATTCCAGACAACTATTCAGATCTTAAAACATGTTTATTACAATAAATGATGGGACGGTGGCGACGTCCTGTAATCCAGCTACTTGGGAGTCACGAATCGTGGATAGTTGTGAACGATGGTCGGGGGGTGTTGTGTTCTCTTGTGTGGTGAATACTACGTTAATCCGCGAAGACCATCCTAATAATTAGACCCAATTCGTGATTCAGAGGCCGTGGTTCGGATTCCACGTTACGGTATGTAATTTGATTACTATGTACAAACTATGTTATATGCTATTTTCTAGTTATATGCTGGTAACGTTTTTATATAATTTACCTAACAAACTATTCTTAAACTGACGGAAATAGGAAATAATGTGTATGTTTGTTGAAACATGAAGTCAGTTTGATTTTTGACTCGAATTCATATTCATTAGTTATCAGGAAAATCATACGAGTTTAAAGGGAACCACCCAACCTACAAAAACCTACAAAAACTTGGGGAGCGCGCTGGTTTAGGGGTAGAGCGCGGGGATTTGATGCCCAAGGTTCCGGGTTCAAATCCCGCCATTCACAATGGCTTTTCGCTTTGTGATAATGCCGCAACCCACACATGGGGTGCGCAAAAAGCCACTACGGCTGAAGTGCCTTGGGACTAATCCGCCCCTTCCAATGAAAAAACGTTTAGGAGATAGCGTCGCTTTTTTAAAACTAGTTTTACATTAGTTTTAAATCTATCTTAGAAACATCACTAATCTGTTATTAATTTTGAACACGCCTTCGGTTCGACCTAGTGTTATACCAACGCACTGTGCTACGTTGTGAAGGTGGCTGCAGTTTTGAATAATCCCAGTACAGAAGGCTACTATTGTATTTTCTCTAGAAAGTCGCCCCCATAACTGTTTCTTTCGATAGTGGTATTTGTCAATTCAGACAATTATTCAGATCTTAAAACATGTTTATTATAGTAAATGATGGAACGGTGGCGACGTCCTGTAATCCAGCTACTTGGGAGTCACGAATTGTGGATAGTTGTGAACGATGGTCGGGGGGTGTTGTGTTCTCTTGTGTGGTGAATACTACGTTAATCCGCGAAGACCATCCTAATAATTAGACCCAATTCGTGATTCAGAGGCCGTGGTTCGGATTCCACGTTAAACTGTTGTAGGTCTCTTAGTTGCCATCGGCTGTTGGGCTATTAATTAGCAGTTCTGTTTAAGGAACATGTCAGCCTTAGTTAGTAACAAGACTACAAGATCGCGCCACAATCATCTTACACACATACTTGGCTTAAAATACCTACCTTAAAGTGTGGTCGCCATTTCAAAAATCTAATCTAATCAGTTTAACTTCTACGAAATCCGTAGTAGGATTCCAGCTGATGTGATGTTTGTCTTGAGCTACTTTCTTTACAACTGTAGTAGCGAGTGCAGTAGGCTACTCCCGTCTTCGCCACCGAGACCAAACTACCGGTTCCGGTTACAACATACACTTTTTAGAGATTTTCCACTACAGTATAAATGATTCTCATTCTGTAATGACAGGTTTTGTGGAAATTAGTTTTCAACTGAAACTCAACTTTTGAAATGTAAAACAATCCGATTTCGGATTTGAAACCAACGACGGACGGTCGGACAGACACAGATGGTGTAATGTTATATCTAACCGAGCATATTTTATCAGTGTTGGAATGTAGAGACGTGGATGTCGGTAGTCGACAGAGAGTGTGACCTCACCCCAAAGGCGGTGTTGCCGCATCGACGGCGCACGATGTGGCAACGCCGCGCGCTCCACTCCGCAACACACATTTAAAGTAACGCCAGCTAATCTCGCAGCCAAGGAGCCTCGGCTATTGATTCCACAATTGTGACACGGATACGGATCAAAATCGCATGCCTGATCGGCCATTTACGACCTTAAGGCTCTCGCGACTCAGTAATCGGAACTGTAAACTGTTTTCTATAAAATCGTCTAATATTTTTTTTTATTTAGGGAATTTTAAACTCAAATTTTAGTGTTTAAATCTTAGTGACTGGAGGAAGGGGACGCCATACTTTTCTTTCGAACGTTCTCTATTCGAGCTGGCCTGAACGGGGGTACCGTACTTCTTCCGTATAAGAAGTTTTTAAGTAAAATTTGTATCTAACACAGTTAATGGTATTAGAAATAAGAATACCCCTAAGTTGTTCTTAATTAGCAACCAAATTTTTCCAATTATCAAGGCAAGTACTTTTCTATGTTTACTAAGGGTTCAACCAGTTAACTTCAATATGATGAAAAAATATGTCCGTTAGTTGCCAACAACTGTTGGGCTATTAATTAACAGTCCTGTCTAAGGAACATGTTAGCCTTAGTCAGTAACAAGACTGCAAGATCGCGCCACAATCATCTTACACTCAATCCTCATCCATGGCTTAAAATACCTAACTTGTGGTATGGTCGCCATTTCAATAACATAATCTAATCTAATAACTATGGGAGATCTTGGTTTCACGGAGAAGTCTAACACAAATGCCTTGTTTAGTGTTACAGACAGATAGACAATAATTAAGATACATTTCGGCTTTTCTGGGTTAGAAAAGTTAAAAATAACAAAAAATATCGTATGGGTTAGAAAATTTAAAAATAACAAAAAATATCGTAATTCAAAGCGATATACAGACAAAACTCTCCACGTGAATTTAGGGTTTTATTATCAAGGGAAATATCAAATACTGTGTATCGGGAGTAATTTTCATCAGCGTTAAAAGTTATAAACGATTATGCCTACAAGTGATGGACGTACAGATGACGTTCCATCTACAGTACAGTACAGTAGTTGGTAAGTGGGGCGGTAGGTGGCGCGAGGTGCGGCGTGGGTGAGCAGTGTGACGCAAAGGCCAACTCACTGTTTTGGTTGTCTTATGTGGGGTGGCACCCCCCCCTCCCCCTCCCCCGGCTCAACGCCGCTACCCATCATGCACAGCTAACCCGGCGAAATATTGAGCTCCTCGACATCAAGCAATCGGAAACTGCGGATGGCACGATTAGTCGATTCCCCTACGGAAACGGCAGGCACAAACTGAAACATGTAGCCTGCGGTAGAAGGTACAGCGCTTCATGTCTGGGCGGCTTACGTTTTAACGTAAGCTTTGGGACGGTAGTGACCTATAAAGTCGCCAATGACACGTGGTGGACATTTTTGACAACGATGACATGTTTATTATGTAACACTGCAAACTGAAAATTTCTCTAGGACTTGCTATTCCTAAAACTCTCTTGTGATTTCCCAAGTTTTGTTTTGCCATTTGCATATCTTTATGCAAATTATATATATGGAAACGTTTCAGGGAATAGGTTTATTAATATGCAAAAAGTAAAAAAAGTTGTTGCTCAACGTTATGTACTAGTTGAAGTATTTTCCTTGAATGCAATCAATGACTGATTTAAATTCAAACGAATTTTAATTAACATAAGTTACGGAGCAGAATTGATGCATAATTTAATGTATTTAAAACACAATGTGGATTTTCAAAATTAACTTATTATTTTGGCCTCAAAATTGTTTCTCCCGGTAAAGCTTGTACATGTTGGATGGAGTGTTGAAATTCTCGCTTAGCGAGAGCCGGTTGGACGTGTGGCTGTGTACACGTGTACATACGTGACACAGTCACACACACTCACACAACCAGCTAGTGCCACCAGGGAAATCAATAGCGGCAGTCAAGTGCGACGAGGACGGCTCTATAAGAGAGCCGTGGGTGCGAGAGAGAGGAGGATACTAGCTCGCCGCAAGTCTTGCCAACCTTATCGATTGTTGCTAACAATATGCTGGTGATACGGATCGACCCCGTGCAGTTGTCGACACTGCGACCGTCGACTAATTCTGGACGCAGCATCTGGGATCGATATCATCTGCCTGGTCCGCTGGCCGAACACTCTGATGATTTACCCCCAGTCGCAGCAGACCTGCGTACTCAGCGAATTTCCGAATCAATAATATGGCAATAATAATACAAGTATGTGACAAGATTGATCAATCAATACATGTTGATAAAATATAGTAATTACTTATTCTCCGTAACATTAACATGATAAAGAGTATGCAGGTTTGCTGCTTTGAGGAACACTAAAAGTAGATTTTTTTACCATAAACAATTTTTATTCTGACCATATACCAAGTTTTATCATTTTCTAGACATAAATAAAGGAGTTTGCCTATTCTCCATAAGATTAACATGGGATTGAGTATACAGGTTTGCTGCTGTGAAGACAGCGGCAAACACATACACTATTATTTTTTAGCATAAACGTATGGAGAAAAACTTTAAGGAGCTAAATTGTGTAGTTTTTTTAGCTGATTCTAATGGTAAAAGATAAAATTTTAAAATTTATAAAAATTACATGGGAAAACGCAAAAAACACATTTTTGGGGTACAAAATCCCTCAAACTACCTGTTTCGATTGGCCGATATTTGTGGATTATGAATGCGTCCGAGCAAATGTATTAATACAGGTTTTTATTAAATTTGGTCTCGATTGGACCATTATTATAGAGTTATCATGTTCACAGACACACACATATATAAAAATTTTACACCTAAAGACGAAAAAGTAACATGGTCCCGGGTCTAAGTCTTGCTATGAGACCTACGTTAATAGATTCTTCCTTATGGCAAATTCGCTAAAAACTGTGAATTTACGATTCTACATCCTTTAATGTATCCAGGACATTTTTTGTTTTGTGTGGGGAGAATTTACAATCCTATTCCCTCTAAGTAACTACACGTTTTTCAGATTTTACCCAACTTATCGCATTGGAAAACCCGAGAAAAAGTTTTCGTCTGAACCACTAATAAAGTTTTAAGACTACAGATTTGCCTCCCCGTCTAACAAATGCTGCCGTGAGCCAAAAATAAGTTACAGCACTACTAGACTACTATACGATTGTCGTAAAAAGATGATCGGGGTGTCAAATTCAAGGAAAGAGATGAACACATTATTGTTATTTTTGTCTAGAAAATAATAATTACCTCGCAATTATATCCGATGATTAACAAGTAATTATATTCGTATAATGTGATTCCCTAGATAATAACTTTGACATAAATTATACACCTCTACTGTATTTCTAGGACCATCCAAGCGGTCCAGCTGTAAAAAATAACATTGTTCTTATGGGACTGAAATCAAAGGTGGCGTTAGTTCACCAGACTCATGTTACATTTGATAATATCAATATTTTGCACTTTGCTCAGCCGCTTCAGGTCGTATTTGAGCTTGTCAACGTCTGTTACATTTTCTAATGTGGGTAAAATAATTTATTAAACTAACATATTTTTAATATTTTTACGGAAAGGTGTACACCCTGATTTTGTTACTATCTAACGCTGATGTTGTTAGTTAGGTTTGGTAGGTCTGGTATCGAGCCATATATTGCGAACTAGCTGTGTACTTTGAGATTGTCCGGTGTTCTAATTTTTTTTTAAGTTCAAGAATTAACAAAAATGTTACTCAGTCGTGTTATTTTTGTAATTTTTAATTTTAACGGCTATTTAAATGTCACGTGCACTTTTTACTTTCTCCCCTTATACATAGTATTTGGAGAAAGTATTGTTTGCGTCAAAATTTTCGAATTTGAGTTGAGAGTGGATATATCCGTTTTGGGGTCCCCTGAATCCAAAAAGTGGGTCTCGACGTGATGTCTGTCTGTGTGTGTGTCTGGATATGTACAGAGCCACAGCCTACCCCGTTGGACCGATTTAGATGAAATTTAGCATATATGTATATATTCATCGTATCTCCAGGTGTTTTTTTCATTTTTTGAATTTTTGATTTTTAAGGGTAGTTAACCCCTAAAACCCTTAAAAAACGTGAAATCCAAATTTCTCAAAAAAAAACAATTTTTTATAATTTTCAGCAAAAAACTAAAAGTAAAGTTTATCTTGACTGGCACCATTGGAACCAGCTCAAAAAAACTAAACAAATTTGTATTTTGAATTATTTGTCTACGACTAACGGTTCCAGAGAAAAGTTAAATTTACTGTCCATGATAAACGCGGTACGTTGTCTCGAAGTGCACAATGTTATTCTTAAGGATAATATAAAAAAATCAATTTCTTCCTTATTTTCCAACCGTTTTCCATGAAACTTGATAAGAAGCGTAAGGTCAAATCACCCAACAAAACCAACTCAAAAAAGCTCGGTATTACGGGCGGGGGGGAACTCCATACAATGCGAACAATAAATTTAACTTTGTCTCTCTTGTTTTTATTTTCAGAAATGGGATGATTATTTTTTATACAAAAAATTATTAAATTATATTTAGATAAACTTTGAAGAACATGATAGTTTTATTACAGTTTGTCGTTTTTAAATTTACTTAAGGAAGAAAGTACGTGTCAGTCCACTGATACTGTTTATTTAGTAAGCTGTGTGTTGGGATTTGAACCATCTGATTCGTGACTCCTAATCAGACCACTCGATCCTGGTGGTGTGCAACGAGTTTGGGAGCCGTTGTGTTGGGTAATCGATTCAGTGACCATCAAGTAACGGTTACCGCGGCGTCACAGTTACATTTGGACCTAGATGCGTCAGCTGCATCCTGTGCTGTTACACTATATACTACATCTGCCATTACCATGGGAGTAAAATACGACAAGCATTAGTGAATGAAAGATTATTGGCAACCATCCTCTCGACAGAGATAGAAATAACAAATCGCAGGGGTGGACAGCTTTTGGAAACGATAGAATGCGTGGCAGTGAGGTGAGATCAAGACACATTCTTTTCCAGCATCCACGATTCTTTCCCAGACTGGGATGGTGGCGACATTGTAGCTACTTGTAGGTCACGAATTGTGGGTAGTTGTGAGCGATGGTCGGTGGGTGTAGTGTTCTCTTGTGTGGATTAACGTCCGCACTATTGAATACTGCGTTAATCCGCAAAGACCATCCACATAATTAGACCAATTCGTAATTCAGATGGCGTGGTTCGGATTCCATGTTAAACTGTAGGTCCCTTAGTTGCCATCGGCTGTTGGGCTATTAATTAAAAGTTCTGTCTAAGGAACATGTCAGCATTAGTCAGTAACAAGACTACAAGATCGTGCCACAATCATCTTGCACTCATTTTTCATTCATACTTGGCTTAAAATACCTACCTGGGTAGGTCGCCATTTCAGTTATTCATCTGAAAGAGACCTTATGTTTAAGTAACTGGCAACACTGAATATTTTTTTTGTCCGTTTGCTTCTATAGATAAATAGCTTATTATAAATAATTAAGATAGATAGAAGAGGCCTAACGATATTAAAAGTCTACAGTAAATCCGGTAACCAACGCAAATGGAACTCAAGGGCCGGCAATACTTTCGCACTCTTGAATTTTAGACCAATAATAACAATGTCAATTTTGTCACAGCATCACTGACCGCTCTATTGTCGTAAAAATACGTTTAGGATCTTAAATTAAAGGTAAAGATTAGATCATTGGAATGGCAACCATACTACAATGTAGGTGTTTTAAGCCAAGTATGAATGAGGATTGAGTGTAAGATGATTGTGCCGCGATCTTTTAGTCTTGTCACTGACTAAGGCTGACATGTTCCTTAGACAGGACTGTTAATTAATAGCCCAACAGCCGATGGCAACTAAGGGACCAGTTTAACGTGGAATCCAAACCACGGCCTCTGAATTTACAATTTGTTTAATTTTAGGAATGGTCTTTGCGGATTAACGTAGTACTCAATGGTGCGGACGTTAATCCACATTGTTTACTACATTACATCGTATATACAGTTAGCGTAGTGATTTTATTTTTCCGGAAAATTAAACAACAACAAAAATAATAGTGTAATTTCCTAGCAAACCACTTTTACCTTACTTTGACACTTCAAAACTCTTTGTTCAAATAACGTGTAACAAGTATTCGTATTAACAAAATTAACATTGTTGTTATGGGACTAAAAATAAATATTGCACCAGTAAAACAGATACTTGAGACATTTTAAAAGGTAATCTAATTCAAAACATTTTTCATCGCCTCCAGTTATTAGATTATTAGATTAGATTATTGAAATGGCGAACATACCACAAAGTTGGTATTTTAAGCCAAATATGAATGAGAGTTGATTGTAGGATGATTGTGGCGCGATCTTGTAGTCTTGTTACTGACTAAGGCTGACATGTTCCTTAGACAGGACTGTTAATTAATAGTCCAACAGCCGATGGCAACTAAGGGACCAGTTTAACGTGGAATCCAAACCACGGCCTCTGAATTTACGAATTGGTTTAATTTTAGGGATGGTCTTTGCGGATTAACGTAGCTTTCAATAGTACGGACGTTAATCCACACAAGAAAACACTACACCCACCGACCATCGCTCACAACTATCCACAATTCGTGACCTCCAAGTAGCTGGATTACAGGATGACGCCACCATCCCAGTCAGGTTACAGTTTGTAGGTTACTCCGTGTGGTTCAGTCCCTGCAGGTCTCCCCGCGGGACCCCTTGTTGGCCCCTTCCGCCACCGCTTCGTGTAATGGGCTTCACTCATTGCTCTGTAATCTCTGATACGGGGACACACTTCAACGTAATATCTAAAACTACCGTGTATTTCTTCTTATTTTCTCTCACTTATAGGTTAGTTTAAAGAGAAAGTATTTTTTTGTAAAAATTTTCGAATTTGAGTTTTCAATGGGTATATCCGTTTTAGGTTCCTCCACTTAAATCCACTTTAAAAAGTTTTATTTAAGTTGTGACAACATGAGTTGAAGTTGAAACATGATAAAATGAATCCATGCAACTATAGACCCATATCATTGTTATCTATTTTCTCAAAATTTTTAGAAAAACTTCTAAAAATAAGTTTGTGTAGTTTTCTGATTAAGTATATCTACACCTGATGGAGCAGGTTTAATATTTCTTTTAAACAGTTCTTTTAACTTTGAGGAAGGGGTGAGTTTAAGAAATTAGATAATTATTTTTGACTTAATAGTTATTCTTAAATTGTATCTAAATAAAAATGTAAGAGTAATAGTTTTATGAAAGGTTTGTAGTGTTTACTATCTTTCCTTGTACATAGTAGGCCTATATAGAGAAAGTATTGTTTTCGTCAAAATTTTCGCATTTTAGTTGAGATTGGGTGTATCCGTTTTGAGGGTACCTAATTAAAAAAAAACCTCTTTCGGTCTGATGTCTGTCTCTCTGTCCGTATACAAACCCCAAAGCCACACTGATCGTCCGGTTTTTATGAAATTTGGTACACACGTGCATTTTGCCATACATCCAGACTGTTATTTTTTTATTTTAGGGTATTTTACCCATAAAAACCCATAAAATGTTAAAATATAAATTTCTCAAAATTCGCTCCAACGATTTTTATTACAATATCATGGCTTATAATTAAAAGGCCCCAAATAGGTTACGGTCTTCTAAATATAAACATATTTTTAATTATATTCGGTAAAACTAAAATTGTATAAAATAATTTGACTATCCCAATTGAAACCAGCTTAAAAACAAATTGGTAACGTGAATAATTTGTCCATGGCTAACGATTTCAGACCAAACATAAATTTTAAATCCATAGTAAACGCAGTACGTTGTCTGAGAACGCCCAATGTTATTCTTGTAAAGGATATTAAAAAATAATTACCTTCCATATTTTGGCAGTGTAAGGTTACAAAATCCAGTGTCACCTATACAAAATCCAACCAAAAAAGATTGGTATTACCTATGGAGGGGGCAAGGGTAATGCCCCCAAAATTTTCTAACAATTAATTTAACTTTCTTTCTCTTGTTGTTAGTTTAAGGAATTGGATAATGTTTAAAACAACTCTAAATGATACCTGTATGAATATTAAAGTAAATTATAGTTTTATTCAAGTTTTTAATTTTGATTAGGGAGAAAGTATGTGTCAGTCCACTGATAACGTTTATTCATTTTATATGCAGTGAAAATTTAAAAACCTTTTTCCTTATTTATTGTGAAATTTCCCTTGAAATTTAATTTCGTTTATTTTAGGCTTATCATGATCATGTGATAATTTGCCAAATTAAAGAGTTAAAAACGTTTTTATTGTTCAGGTCTAAATTTAATACAGCAGTACAGTATGCAGATGAATAAATTATAAGAACGAATAAGGTTTTACAATATAATATTTATACATTGTGTTCACTTTCTACGTAAATGACAACGAATTTCGTGAAATAAAGTAATTTAAAATGTTCAGAAAGTTGGTACACTTAATGGATATACTGTTACAAGTGGCATTTGTGTAAACTATTGTCAGCAAAGGCAATGAAGGGAGGTTGTGATAATTGTTGCAATCAGTGCGATGTGATTTATTTGCATTTGGCACAATTAAATTAGATATGCTGGTGTTTGATTGTGGAAATCGTAATTGGTTAATGAGTTCTTCGCTGAAAATGTAAGAGTCTTGTTATGTTGTTAGTAGTTTTTGTGAAATGTTTCACCTTCAATTTTTTGTATGCATTTCTCGCGGTTCTGTGGTATATTCTAATTTTATTTATTTTTGTAATTGTGTTTTTTATTCAAGGTTCTCTCCCAAATGTAGACGATTGTGGCCATTTTGTTTAGGATCAACGGATTTAAATACAGGTATTCATCAGAGCATACAGTCACATCGCCCAATAAACCCACTCATAAAGGTTTGGTATCACCCTTGGGAGGACGTTACGACCCCAATAAATTCGATAAATTATTTTAATATGTTTTCTATTGTAATCTAATGGATCAGATGATCATTTTTTAAATAATCTAGTATGGATATTTTACATAGCATGGTTGTACTAAATGTTGTTTTATCTATGTTGTTTTATGTCGGTGGATGTAGTGTTCTCTTGTGTGGATTAACGTCCGCACTATTGAATACTACGTTAATCCACAAAGACCATCCTCATAATTAGACCAATTCGTAATTCAGAGGCCGTGGTTCGGATTCCACGTTAAACTGTATGTCCATTAGTTGCCATCGGCTGTTAGGCTATTAATTAACAGTCCTGTCTAAGGAACATGTCAGCCTTAGTCAGTAACAAGACTACAAGATCGCGCTACAATCATCCTACATTCATTCTTCATTCATACTTGGCTTAAAATACCTACCTGGGTAGGTCGCCATTTCAGTTATAAGTATAAAGTGAAGTAAGTATATTTTACTTAAGCGAGAAAGTGTGTCTGTCCACAAATACCGTTTATTTTTAATCATCACTACAATCACCGACCATCGCTCACAACTATCCACAATTCGTGACCTCCTAGTAGCTAGATTATAGGACGTCGCCACCGTCCCAGTCTGGCTTAGTCCGGAATATGGTGTTTAATCTTGTTTTCTTTTAGGTTTCCGCTCACCTGAGGACGGGATCAGATTCCAGATCCCGAAACGTCGTGAAACTTTTTTACCAATCGTTCTTTCTGGTGTGTTTCAGGCGCTGGCGTGAAGATGGAGCACCACTTCCAAGCTGCCCTGGACCCGCGCAAGCAGGAGTTGCTGGAAGCGCGTTTCCTCGGTGCACGGGTGAGTTCCCAACACTGTCTCACGTGATCCGGCTAATGTACATTATACAGGGTGTTCCAGAAGTTGGCTAATGGGCATCATAGGCCCATATTTGTAACCAGCTAAAGTACCCGTTCTTCGCACGGGTTAAGAAGGCTGAGAGGTGTAGGCTCTACTGATACATTTAAGTTATTGTTAATTAATTCTTCGTTGTTTACAAAATGACAAAACACGAGTGTCTACAACATGACAAAGTAACATCTGTCAAATATTGGGAGAGGATAATCATTAACGTAATAGAGACAGTCGTCGGAAAAAACTTAAAATCTACCATTCCGCTATTTCAAATAATTCACTAATTTCGATCCAGCAGTTTATCTGAAAAATCAACTTTATTTCTTCTTCTTCCCGAACTGTCAAAATATAGTGCAAACGGATGTTGTCATTAGAAAATGTAAACATTGCAACCATGGCAGCTCTTTCTTCTTCTTCTTTGAACTGTCAAATTTTAGTGTTTCACAGCTGTTGACATTCAAGTTCAAGTTTTTCATTCTTTGAAAATGTAAACATTGTAACTTAGGACGTTCATGGGGCGTAGCCCGAGGGGATTTTAAGGGAACTAATATGCCTATGTGTTGCATGAGTTTAAGATCTACCTTTCTGTAAAATTTCAAACCGGTGGGTTCAGTATTTTTCGCATTTACTTGCCACAACAAACCCACAAACAAACATACAGAAACCACCTCTTCTTTATAATATTATAGATGAAACTGTTCGTGGAGAATCGTATCTTGAAATGTTGCAAGATACGGTTTTACCGGAGTTACAAAATAATCCTTTGTGGTCTTTCCTAAAGTGGAGCTTTGTGCTTCACCACATTATAATTTCCTGGAGATAGAATTGCATTAGAATTTCAACTAGTGGATCGGAAGACGCGGCACGACTGATTGACTCCCAAGGTCCTGCGATCTTAGACTGTTAGACATTTTCGAACGGCCCCTAGATCTTTTGCAATTGGGAACAGCCATAGCAAGAGAATTGAAAGCCTTAAACAACAATAAAAATCGATGTAAAATTATTATAAGTGTAATCACACGTTACAAGTGTAAAAGATCGCTGTGAAAAATGCATTGAATTTAATGGGAAGCATTTTAGTTCTTATAAGTTTACAACCTTTATGTAGGGTTAATTTTAGTTTCGATAAAATTATGTTACGAATAAAAATGAGTTATTTTTTGCTTGTAACTCGTTAAACTGACTTTTGAATCAGCCGGCATTACTTGAAAGCTGTAATGGTGATTTGCTTGCTTTCCTGTGAGCACAGCAAGTTCCAATAATGCTTCGTGTGAGGATTGGTGCGTTGAAAATATATTGTTGGCTAGGCTGCCGCTGATTCAAAAGTTTAAGAGTCTGCATCAGTGGTAGCCATCTTGAATTATAGTCCCGCAAGAGCAATGTTAAATTCTGGCGCCTATATCTCCTTGACCTACTGTCATAAATTAACGGAAGAGGTGTCAAATTAAAGGTGTTACAGTCCTCCAGGGCACCACCTTACAGAACTTCTTATTTTCGCTCACAATAAAAAAATAATAATGAGATATTTTGTAAAATATTCCTGGATTTTTGTTTTTATATCAAGTTAAATTTTTGAACATTTTGAAAAGGTCATGCCCTTGAGCCACATCTCATTAATGTACTTATTGTGAGCGAAAATAAGAAGTTCTGTAAGGTGGTGCCCTGGAGGACTGTAATACCTTTAATTTGACACCTCTACCGTTAGTTTATGACAATAGGTCAAGGAGATATAGGCGCCAGAATTTAACATTGCTCTTACGGGACTAAAATTCAAGATGGCTACCACTGATGGAGACTTAAGTTTTACAAAAAGTGTAGTTTTATTTGTATAGACCATGCGTAAAAACTACATTTTGAGGACTAATTAACTTCTATGCCTAATGGTAATTAAATTTTTGTTAAACATTTATGGCCTGTGTATGCAATTACTACAGCAGAGACTTTCGTCACTTGGAGTTGATCGACATCAGTGTTAGCTAGTTCAATATGATAAGATAGACTTGCAGCATCAGCGCAGAATCCTGAACTAAATCTCCATCTAATCTTACCTAATGAACTTCATTATGACATTGACTTGAGTTTTTTATTTGCAAAGGTAAATAGGATAATAATGTATCCGAGAGAATTAATAACATATACCACAGAAGTTTCTAAATGTGAATGTTTGAGATGGAAATAAGACATGTACAGTACAACAGCTGTGTTCCTCGTACGATAACAGCTGTTCACTTCCGTTCGTGATAAAGTCAGTGTCTGGGACTTCTACTTATTCGACCTCCAACGTGTTAGAACACAAATGCGTTTCATACATATCTTACAACACTACCTATCTAGTCTGATTATTTTGAAATGGACATGTCATGGAATTGGGAGTGTGTTATCAATTTGTGTCACTCAAAAACTGTAACGTAAATGACGTCATATTGTTATTAGGGCAGCTTTTTAGATGAACTGAAAACATTCCCTTTAGATAATGTCTATGATCTGGATAAGCTATATCTCAAAGGGAAATACTGTAAATACATTTCATTTTTATATAAGTTCCATACAAAATCACTATAAGGGAAGGTCCACATTCTGGGTGAAACTCATTTTAACTTGTCAAGTATGGTGTTGCTGTTGTCGTGGACTTAGACACATCACGTCTGTAGTATGTGCATTTGGTGAATAATACTGATTTTGATGACTGATTATGACTGGGGCGGTGGCGACGTCCTGTAATCCAGCTACTTGGAGGTCACGAATTGTGGATAGTTGTGAGAGATGGTCGGTGGGTGTAGTGTTCTCTTGTGTGGATTAACGTCCGCACTATTGAATACCACGTTAATCCGCAAAAGACAATCCTTATAATTAGACCAATTCGTAATTCAGAGACCGTAGTTAGGATTCCTCGTTAAACTTTAGGTCCCTTAGTTGTTGCCATCGGCTGTTGGACTAATAATTAACAGTCCTGTCTAAGAAACATGTCAGCCTTAGTCAGTAACAAGACTACAAGATCGCGTCACAATCATCTTACACTTAATTCTCACTTATACTTCGCTTAAAATACCTACCTTATGGTATGGTCGCCATTTCAATAATCTATTGTAATGTAATGCTTGTCTACAGCTACACGAAATCTTCTTCTTAATTAGTCCTGAGGAAAGACTAATAATCTCCGACAAACCGAGTCAATACTCGGAACAAAAAATATGTGTAAGGATTCTCAGTTCATCCTGACTATCCTTTTTTCCTTCTAGTTGAGTGACTGAGATCTTCAATTAATCATATTCGCAATGAGAGAGTTATCTCTAAAGTAGTCCTAAATCCTGCTTAAATAATTGAGAATACAGTAATGTTTATAAGCATCCCAGTCTTTTGAGTTCTCACTCTGGAACATAAGGAGGCCACCCCGGCCTCTGCGTTCACTCGCATCGACCAGTTATAGAGTAGATCCAACGAGAAGTCATTACAGTACGGTTAAATTATGAATTTCAAGATTTCGGTTACACTGTGTTATTGTCATTCGGTGTTAGGACAGCGGTGCAGCGGTGAAAACCGATTGGAAAGTGAGTCAATGCAAATGCAAAATGGCGGCCCGACTGAGGGAACCACGGTCGGCCACGCCGCCACGTCGCTCCACTCGCGAACACGCAACACCGATGCACGTATCGAACATCGCCAAGTATCGATGTTTTTGATACGATGTACTATAATCCGACCCGAAGCGCAACAGTTTCGTAAAAGAGATCGAACATCGCGACATTTCGATAATTTGATACGATGTACTTTAAAAACAATTTGATTGTGTGGTTCGATAAACCGCAGCACACTAGCCTCAGCAAAAAATATCGGATCGAACATCGTGAAGTTTCGATATTTTTATACGATGCACTACTATCAAAAAAAGACATGACAGCAAAAACATCAAACATCGTGAAATAAAAGTTTTATACTATGACGATGTATTTTAACCCGGCTTAATCGCCGCAGGCAGGCAGATGCAATCTGCCGTGTACCGACATGTTTTATCGAACAGCACGAAGACTTCACGTGATATGGTGATACTATCAATGTTGAAAGAGACATCGACCCTGGTTTTATGCAGTACTTGGAATTTTTTACAGCAGTTTGTTTCAATTTTGATTATCACCAAAAACTACAGTTTGATATTTGCTCATAAATTATAATGAACCATTGATATATTTGTCGTGAAAAGTGTATACTTTTTTTATACAAAAACTGACTGTTGTTAGTTTTCATAAATGATTTTTTAATGTGTGTGTGGATAATACTGCAAGAAACTATCGAAACTTGGTGATTTCGATACAACATAACTAGCCATCGGATATGCTGCAAGAATACTATCGAAATTTGAATGTGATACGAAAAAATGGGTCAGATAATGCTGTTTAAAAAACTATCAATTTTATTTCGATACGAACATGTTTGGTACTGATGTTATGGATAATGCTGCAAGAAACTATCGAATTTGGTGATGTTCGATACGATACATTTATTTTAAGACTACCACTCGGATATTGCTGCATAACTATCGAATTTTTATGCGATACGATAACAATATGGGTCGATATGCTGCAAGAAACTATCCGAACTTGGTGATGTTCGATACGATAACATTTCTTTTGGGGAGTCTAGTGCCATGGGTCGGATATTGACTGCAAGAAACTATCGAAACTTGGTGATGTTCGATACGATAACATTTCTTTTGGTGAGACTAGCGCCATGGGTCGGATATTGCTGCAAGAATCTATCGAAATTTGGGGTGATGTTCGATACGATAACAATATGGGTCAGATAATGCTGCAAGAAACTATCGAAGTTTGGGGTGATGTTCGATACGATAACATTTGTTTTGGTGAGTCTAGTGGTTGGCGGATATTGCTGCAAGAATCTATCGAAATTTGGGGTGATGTTCGATACGATAACACTTATTTTGGTAAGACTAGAACCATGGATCGGATATTGCTGCAAGAAACTATCGAATTTTGGTGATGTTCGATACGATAACACTTATTTTGGTAAGACTAGAACCATGGATCGGATATTGCTGCAAGAAACTATCGAATTTTGGTGATGTTCGATACGATAACAATATGGGTCAGATAATGCTGCAAGAAACTATCGAAATTTGGGGTGATGTTCGATACGATAACATTTGTTTTGGTGAGTCTAGCGCCATGGGTTGGATGGATAATGCTGCAAGAAACTATCGAATTTTGGTGATGTTCGATACGATAACACTTATTTTAGCGTCTTTTCCGCCGTTCTGCAGGTTTTACACTGCAGTAGCCAAGACGGGATTCAGCCTGTATTGCGATTAGACACCCGGCCTTTGTCTGGTGTTCGTGTTGCTGGGAAGGAGGTGAGAATCCCGCGGAGGGGCCCGGCGAGGGTCGTGAGTGACCGACCGTTACAGGGCCTGATGAACATGGCGACCAAATGATCGGCCTTGGCACGCGGCCTGCGAAACGTGTGAGTGCCGGTGCCGATGGACAGGTTCTGTCGGGCTCGTACCTGCCGTGCCGGCGAGCGCGACAACAGTGTGGTTAGTAGAATACTGTATTAGAAAACACGAATCAACCATGAACCATATGATTGGGATCGTCTCGTGGTTGGATTATTGGAAAACATGAGGTTTGAATCACTTTGTGGTTTGAAAATTGGCAACTGTGTGAGACTCGGATCGTCTAAAATAACTCTTAATGTATCAAAAGTCGTTAAGAGTTATTTTTACAATGACTTTGTTTCGTATTTGACATGGATATGTCTTAGCTCTGGGGTAGGGGGGTTGGCGATTTTTAAAATAGAAATCATGTAACAGGTTTCCATTGAAACCACTAGAGCTGTTGTATTTAATTTTTTAATATAAATGACTAAGAACAGCTGTTTAGATGAACTAAAAACATTCCATGTAGACATATCCATGATCTAACCTAATTCCCACAGGGAAGTAAATACAAATTTTTTTAGAATGAATTGCCATTTCGCATAACTTCGTTGAGTCTTAAAATGTTGATTTTAAAGAACCCCGTAAACTCCCACTACATCGATTAGTCATTGTGTAAAAGTTAATATGTATAAAGGTTATTGGTAAACCCATGTGTTAGAATATGTACAGTATTTGCCATATATATTTTTAAACGACTTCTGTGTTTTAAGGAAAGCAAGTAGTAGTATAGTTCGGCAGAGGAAGAGTTAGTGTTTTTTCCGAATTCCGAATGGTGTTTGTGATGGCTTTGTTTTACATGACGGCGTTTAGTAGGTTGTTGTCGAGATGGCATTGCCAAGATGGCGACGTCGTGGGCAGATACGCGGAGATTTATCGTAGACCCGCGCCCGTGTATGGCGCGGCGCGTGCGTGTGGAGGGGGTGGTCACCGCAAGGTCAGCGAGGGCAAGAACCTGGTCACCGGTCGTCGTCTTCGGCAGCGGCCGGCCGACTGAACACTCAGGGATAACGATATCGAACAGCGATAGTATCGCAAACTAAATATCGATATCACCTATATCGGAGCGACAATTTACTCCAGTTGGGTTTCATCTTTGGGAGTAAATGCTGGTTAAAAAATCAGTTTTGCGATATCTATTACCTTTATGGAATGGGCGACCTTCCCTGGTAAGTATTTTAAGCCACGTTTGAATGATAACTAGTGTAGGATTGTGTCGCGATCTTGTACTATTGCTGACTAAGGTCGACATGTTTTGTAGATAGGGATATTAATAGCTTATCAGTCAATGGCATCTGAGGGCTTAAAAAATATACAAAGAATTTCAATATCACTACAATATCGTGTAAACTATAATACATGTTTCAGTACAGACCGTATGGTATTTAGTTATGCGTAGGAATGTCAATCATATCATTTTGATTTGTGAACAAATTAAAGTTCTTTCTCTCTACAATACTCGGCCACGGTTGGACTACTTTGTTAGGACACTGAGATAAAACGGAAGATTTCTCACTATATTTGACAACACATACAACAAACACGACGTAAAGCTTTAAAATAATCCAACAGAGAGAAGTGGTTTTGAGCGATGGGTTTGGGTATCCGCCACAGCATTATCAGACGCTAGTGGCAACACCGATTACCGAGCAGCATTATCCTATATATAGAGCGGACTGAGCAGAGAAGTGGCAACGTCGCGCGCCACGCACATCAACGACCTTTCCGAAACATACTTTGTGACCATCATTCGCTGTTTTTACTCACGCCTTCGCGGTGAGCTGCACGAGTGGCTATCCTGCTCACGAGTACCAGCTGGGGGCGATGAGATGTACCACTCGTGTAACACACACCTCGATAAACTTGCTCACGAGTACCAGCTGGGGACGATAAGGTGTACCACTCGTGTAACACACACCTCGATAAACTTGCTCACGAGTACCAGCTGGGGACGATGAGGTGTACCACTCGTGTAACACACACCTCGATCATCCTACTTACGAGTACCAGCTGGGGACGATGAGGTGTACCACTCGTGTAACACACACCTCGATCAACCTGCTTACTAGTACCAGCTGGGGACGATGAGGTGTACCACTCGTGTAACACACCTCGATCAACCTGCTTACGAGTACCAGCTGGGGACGATGAGGTGTACCACTCGTGTAACACACACCTCGATCAACCTGCTTACGAGTACCAGCTGGGGACGATGAGGTGTACCACTCGTGTAACACACACCTCGATAAACTTGCTCACGAGTACCAGCTGGGGACGATGAGGTGTACCACTCGTGTAACAAAAACCTCGATCATCATGCTCACGAGTACCAGCTGGGGACGATGAGGTGTACCACTCGTGTAACACACACCACGATCAACCCGCTTACGAGTACCAGCTGGGGACGATGAGGTGTACCACTCGTTTGACATACACTTTGATCATCCTGCTCGTGATTACCAGCTGGGGACGATGAGTAGTACCACTCGTTTGACATACACTTTGATCATCCTGCTCGTGATTACCAGCTGGGGACGATGAGGTGTACCACTCGTGTAACACACACCTTGATACACTTGCTCACGACTACCAGCTGGGGACGATAAGGTGTACCACTCGTGTAACACACATCTCGATAAACTTGCTCACGAGTGCCAGCTGGGGACGATGAGCTGTACCACTCGTTTGACATACACTTTGATCATCCTGTTCGTGATTACCAGCTGGGGACGATCAGTAGTATCACTCGTTTGACATACACTTTGATCATCGTGCTCGTGATTACC